>CM002534.2:15379637-16609221 GCA_000338895.3 Oryza meridionalis | reverse complement strand
ATTTGGTATAAGAATATCTGTGTGGCATGTCAGTTTAGTGTCTACGTGGCATTCCACGTAAGCACCTTATAGTGTCCCCAATAGGTCGTGGCTTTAGAACCCGAATGACACACTTCAACAAAACCAGAACTTAAAAATGCATTTTGAGTATTTGATGACATAGATAGCACACACCAACAAGTTTAGTAACCATCAATATACTTTACTCATTTACAAAGATCATAACCAAACTCACACCAAGACAATCATGCATCCTTTCTCGCGCTTCTGATTTGTTTCATGGTACAATTGGCCTCTCAATAAGAAACCCGAGTATTAATTACGCTCTTAATTTCCTCACCTTCCAAGTCATTAGAGCAAGTATAATTGGCTGTTTTAGCCGGTGATAAAACGGCCACGTCAGATTTGTTGATGAGCTGGGCAGGAGAGAGAGCATGAGCCGGCGACTAAATTATCGCCGACTACACACGCGCTCCAACTCAGTGCAGCAACACCAGGTTAGCTATAATTGGGCCACGCAGTTGTGGGTCCACGCGAGTTGAGGCGAAGCGGAAATGGCAAGATGAAGCAACGGCAACCGGCCGAGAATGCAGAGGCAGCGCAACGGCGACCACCGTGGTGAGCTTGAGTGCGAAGTGCTCGACGACGACAGAGCGGAAAGCTTGCCGATGAGGCAACAAGAACTATAGCAGAGAGCTCGTTGATGGCGAGATGGAAGCTGAGCTCGAGGATGACGATGGCTGTGTTGGTGGTGACGAAAGCTGCGAGGTCACACAACGGTGCCGTTGGCGGCGACGGAAGCAGCTAGCTCGAGGGTTGTGGTGACGGAGAGAGAAGTTGCGAGCTCGAACGATGACTGGAATGACGGCGGTTCAGCGTTTCCCGTGCAGCTGCCTGTCATCCTACTTCACCCTTGCTCCACTCATCCGCCGGCTTCTCCGTCTCCGCCGGCGTCAATCCGCTTGCAACTGGCATCTATCTGTGTCATGCTCGTAGCTTGTGAAAACACATCCTCGCTATGTTGCCTGGCAGCAACCCATTCAAGCAGGAGGTGGGAAAATAGGTACAGTAACGCAACAAGCAAGAAGATGAATTGGATGGAGTAAGCTTAAGATTAAAAAAATAGACAGCAGTCGGTGTAAACCTGCTTATTGTATATATTAACTTTTGGCACTAGCTGTAAGAAGCTGACGTGGTCATTTTTACCGTCATTAGCCGGCTGCACTATTAACCTTGCTCTTAGGAATTTAAACTATCAGGCTTGGCATGCAGTGGGCAGTGGGCAGCAGCGGGTGCAACGTGCAATTAACATATGTTGATGTTAGCATATGCCGCGTTGTCGCGTGTATTTTACTCGTTTGAGTAGAAACTTCGCTCTCTTTTCCAAACCCTTTCCTCTACGTTACGTACGGCATTATGTGTCCTCTTCTAAAGTTGTAGTTCTATATATACAGTTGAAGAATTAATTAATTCTTCCTCGATCACCCACTGCCCCTCTGAGAGCTCTCAAAGCAGGTTTAATAATATCGTTAACTTGCTAGCTGTAAAATATCCGCATCATTATAGCCTGTTACTACCTCCGTCCTAAAATAAGTGCAACCGTGGGTATCTGCGTCCAATGTTTATCCGTCCGTCTTATTTAAAAATTTTATAAATTTTTTTTAAAAAATAGTAACACAAAGTACTATTGATGTTTTATTATCTAATAACAATAAAAATATTAATCATAAAAAAATTTGAAATAAGATGAACGGTCAAACGTTGGATATAAATAGTGTAAAACCGTACTTATTCTCAGATGGAACGAGTATTACAGTTTGCTCGTACGACAATGGTCTTTATTACTATCGTCAACAGTAATATTTTTTTTATTGACATGGGTGTGCTAATTACTGCATTGAAAACTGTTCTAAGCCTGAACCAATCTTAAAATAAGTGTAGCCGTGGATATCCTTTCATTTCTTCGTTGTACCACGTGCTGCAGCCGTACATTATTCTATCGTCGACTCACGTTCTCTCTCTACCAATTTTTTTTGGTCCAGCGAAGCTTACATAAAGATGTTATCATCTGTCCATATTGGCCTATTAGACATGCTCCAAGTGGACAAAAAAGCCATGGAAAATGGGCTATCACCGATCGAGTACTATCTTACGGATATTTTAGCAGCAAGTTCTGCAAAATCAGACGTGCTGCACACAGTTAGTCCAAACAGCCGTACGGTCTAGTGCACAAATTAAAGGTACCATGTTGCCTAATTGTTCTAGTAACCCACCGTCTCTTTCCGCTCCTCTCATTCTCCCAAGTCCACGAGTCGTCGGTAGATGACTGCATGATGACTCGCAATTCCACCTGTACAGAATCTGTAATTTTGAATGCTTGACTTCGAAAAGCTTTTAATTCGAATATAACTGAGTGTAGATAACCCACACGCATTTTTTAAAGAGTTAAATTCCACGTACATCACGATAATTAAGTCCAGACTGCTCACGGAAATAGGGAGGCTCTTGCAGCGGCCGTCCAGAGCACACCCTCCGTTTGATAAAAGAATAAAAATAAAATTTCCATGTCCTGATGGATGTAAAAATTTGGTTTATTTTAGTAGTAGTGTTTGAGTGTATGTTTTCAATGTTTGTGAGCACACATTCGCAACGGTAACTACTCAGCCTCTACGGTCTACAAGGATATCCATCACGCTTGGCATTAATTTTCGTTGACAAGTGAACACACATCAAAGCTTGGCGCATGTTATGTAGGTCGGGTGCACCAATGCAGAGAGAATATCCATTGCTTAGGAAGACATTTTCTTTGGTAGAAGTGCGAGCTAAATTACCACCTCATTTCAAAATATAAATATTTTTAGCTATGAATCTGAATAACTGTGGTTAAAAGTTACAACGGAGGGATCGAGTAGCTACTACCAATGCAGAACGGAGCTAAATTAGTATATGGTTCCACAAGAACTTTCCAAACTTGTATGCTGTTTCTTTCTCTCTCTATTTTTTTTTTGCCAGACCAGGAAAGTACGGTGGTTAATTAAATTTATTAAGAAATCAAGGAGCAAGTACAATGGTCAAAAGACAATCTTTTTGCGCTCAAGTTCGACACATGGCCTAGAAACTGCTCTCTCCATTCAGAAGTAACTGCCGGTTTTGACATTGAGTTGTTCTAGCTATTTTAACCGTCGATAACTTTTGAATGATCTAACCATTTAGCATCAAAATTGTATCAGATTTGTAAACAAAAGTATTTTACTAATATCTTGCAGTTTAAATATATTCAATTTAATATTTTTAAAAAACAGCGGTCTAAATTTGTTCACTTTCGATAATAACTGATAAATATTTCTGAATAGAGGGAGTACCAAACATACTTAGAGCTTCAAACAAGCTCATCCGATAAAATTAGTAAAACATGTTAGTTCTAAATTTTAAGGTAAGTAACATTCAAAACGGCGAAAAACAACAGCATTCTATTTCGTTCGTCGAATCAAACCCTAAGACATCCTCCTCCGATTTCTCTCCATCTCAGCAACCAAACACTACTAAAGGCGAAATAAAGGCTGATGCTATAATGTCACCTAGTTGCAACCCAACCTCGCAATCAAGACACCACCTATCCTTTCTCGCACATCTGCAGTCCCAACCCATAGTGTCCATAAGCAGTGTCTATGGTGCCATGTCAATAAGACATCACAATAGAAACTACACTCTACAACCGATGGTTTCTTAAAGTAGGCCATTAATAAATACAACATCTCTCTTCTCTACCAATCATATTTATTCTTCATATATTATGAAGACATTATTCTCTCCCAATGCAAAACTTGATAGTGTCTAGTGCATAGGTTCTCGTGTTGAAGCTGTGTCTTGCATTAGACCCAGTTTCTTCCTCTCTTCACTCTTTCTCTTAATTAATATAATGCCACATAAGTTAAAAGTTCTACATGGCAATGTAGTTAATGCCATAGACACCATCCTAGGTGGAGGGTTGGGACTGCCCTAAGGCCATTCCCAACCCAAAACACTAGACATAGTTTCCATAAACTCTACATCATCAAGAAACTAGTACTAGACACCACTCTTTCAATGCAAACACCACTATTCAATATTTAAATTTAATGCTACTTATCTCACATGATGTTTTGGATGTTGTGTAGAAACCATGTCTCATGCAAGACATGGTTTCCTTCTCTTTTCTCATTTATTCACTTGCCACATCACTTTTCATCCTATGTGGCAACTTATTTAATGCTATGGACACCATCCTAGACATTGGGTTGAGAATGGCCTAAGGCATTGGATAGAATGGGCCTGTGGATTTAAAAAAAAGTTGCTTTACGCCTTTTCCTCACCATCAAGTCAATTAATGATCCTAGACATCGAAAACATGATGACGACCTTTTGTTATTGACTGATTTAATTTCAATGGGCATGCATAGAGCTGGGTTTTGGTGGGTTTACCATTTCTTCACCAGAAGTCAGAAGATCATCTCTGCATCGTGGGTTGAGTTCTTTTCAACAACTCGAAATGATAAATTTCTCTTTTTTAAGCATGTTTCTCGAACTCTAAATGTTGCATTTTAAATATTTTTATATAAAAGTCTTTTTAAAAATTAAATAAAATTATTTTCAAATTTATAATAGTTTATACATAATTAATCATACGCTTATTACTCTACTCGCTTCGCTTCGCTTAACAGTACGCGATTAGCATATGGCTGTTTAGCATGTAACCATGCATACCGCGTGTGCTTCACTCGTTTGTGGAGACTAGCATATTGCCCCTGCAATGTAATGAGATTTTAATTAAAGTAAGTTATTATTATCCCATTATTACCATTATTTTTCATATATATTATCTTTTAATACTGATATATGGATAATCCTCACTCTATTCCTTTTTCTAAAACAAAAGTCAGGAATTAGTGCCAGGGTTGGTTGATACATAGGTCCACTGGCCTCAAACAATCTATTTCTTTTTTTTTAAAAAAAAAGGGAATTATAGAGGATGGTGGTATATTAACCACCCACCACCATCACTAGCTACTCCCTTAAAAGGGGTACGAGTAAAGAGTATATAAACTGTGCTATGTTTTCATGACCGTATCTTTTGTGAAATCAAGGTCTTGATTTAATATATGTAATGAACAAATTGTCAAAGTGAGTGTTATTAAAAATATGGTAAATAATGTTTTCAGTTGGTGAACAGTGCAACATTGGGTGGCCGGTCATACAAGGTGGTGCACGTCGGTCAGACCAGAGGTATCTGGGCGGTCTGACCAGGTTGCCCAATGGTCAGACCGACAGACTCCGGGATATAGTCGGTTTTCAGGTTGTTTTCATGGATTTCAAGATTGTTTCATATTTATGACTACTAGATGGTTTCTATTTATATATGATACTATTATGTGCTGATGTGAGTCAAATTGATGCGAACTTGTACTAAGATATGTAGTTTCTTTGTTCATGTGCAAGTGTTGATTGCGGTCATAGGAGTATAGCCGGTGATGGATCGGAACTAGGTTTGGAGAAGTTGAGATCTAGACGGTCAAGGATATCACGCGGGATGCTCAGGCTAGATAACAATGCATGTGGATGTGAAGGTTTCCATTTGGCATATACGTGGTGTTGTGTGTGTGTATGGAAAGATGATCAAATTTGTATTGGAGTCTGTCGATGGGGGATACCCGTAGACCGGATATAGAGGGTATTGGGGTACGTTGGAACGAGGATCTACGTAATACGACATCAAGCAAACAAAAGATAAGGATTATACTGGTTCAGGCCCCTTGGTAGGTAATAGCCCTAATCCAGTTGGTATGGGATTATATGATGGAAACCATAGATTACAAAGGGAATAATGGAACTCGGCGATACCGACGAGATCGTAGTCGAGTTGGTTCGACTAGATCACCCGGCGACTTGGCTCCTGTAGGCTTCAGCTTCGTAGGCTGTGGTGGATGTGTTGGCGGTGAGATTCGATGCCTTAGGTCCTGCCCGGGGGGTCCCTTTTATACCACGGGTCAGTCGATCTCCAAGTAGAGTTCGGAGATATCGGACCCCACACGATATGGTAACGACCCAGTTCTATCCGAGTAGAAGTCCTTCCATCTGTGGACTCCGTTTCTATCACGTGATAGATTTCCTTAACGTACACAGGAAATATCCGTATACACGCGGGTATACCGTATCAGTATACAACGTGTATGCAAGGATAGAGGGTATACCTTATCCGTAACCCTAACAGAGTCCAAATTTGGAAAGATTGGAGTGTAGAGTTGTGTGGGGATCTTGTTTGTCTGGTTTGGTAGGTTTCTTGTGTGATTAGGAGTCCTCGTTCTAGTTGGATTCATTACTAGTGGCAGCCACGTTATAGGTATAAATAGAAGAGGGAATGAGGCTAGAAGGATATTGACTTTTTGGGAGAGAGAAGTTAGGGTTTGCTTCGTGGTTTTAATCGTAGCTCGTGTGTTGAGAGATAAATGCTTTAAATGCACTTTGTAAACACATATTAATGCAATAAAGTTGATCTACTTTCAAAAGTTTTGTCAATATGTGTTCTTTGGATCCCGACGGTTTGATCGGAGTGTATAGGATGGTCTAATTGACGACGTGGCAGTGGTCTGACCAGCAGCAGGGAGATGGTATGACCAGCGGCATTGAGGCGGTCTGACCAGCGGCTTCATTCTCGGTCTGACCGGCGGCTAGTGTCCAGACTAACTGGCTTTGATATGGCGGTTTGACTGACGCATCAACATTAGGATTGAGTGTTATTCTAATTTTGCAAAAGCTTTTTTTTTGTGTTCTCATCTCCTATGGTATGTTTGGTTTTTTTGGCCGATCCTACGTCCTGCATGACAAGACGTGCGCTTTTCTTTGTAGTTCTGTTCTTTAGGTGAAGATTCTTCTTAGGGCCGGTTTAGTTTGCGAAAAGAAAATTTTTGGGTGTCACATCGGATGTTTGATCGAATGTCGAAAAAAATAATTTCAGAACTCGCCTGGAAACCACAAGACGAATCTTTTGAGCCTAATTAATCCGTCGTTAGCACATGTGGGTTACTGTAGCACTTATGGCTAATCATGGACTAATTAGGCTCAAAAGATTCGTCTCGCAATTTTCCTCCTAACTGTACAATTAGTTTTTTTATTTATCTATATTTAATGCTTTATACATGTGTTCAAAGATTCGATGTGATGTTTTTGGGAAAAAAATTTGGGAACTAAACATCGCCTATACTCGATCACCTATCGTTTAGCCAGAAATGACGTGGATATTTTAACAGAAATTAAAGTGATGCAAAAGCCGCCGTGTTGCAAACGGTTAGTCCAAACACCAGTTCGATCTAGTTGTAGTAAGGTGACTAATTTCATTCTCGTAGGCTAAGTTGTAGTAAAGTGCTGCAAAAGCCGCCGTGTTGCTTTCGGCTTGGTTTTCATCCACAAGTGTAGCAGTCATTGGTGCATACTACACTACTCGTAGTCTATTGAAAGCGATCCGTCATCTTAATCGCTTCATTTCCAAAACTTCATTCAAATCCACATGTACCTTTTAGAGTAATAGCATATACTCCCTCCATCCCAATATATATAGCAACCTAGGATGAAATTAGACTCATCGTACATATTGGGACAAAAGGAGTAACAATTTTTTTATATACCATTGAGTGATGGAAAATTCCATAATAAAGGGTATTCAATTTATCTTGTATGTGGTCTTACTCGTGTGGATGGAAATAAAATGCAAAGCTTTCCTTCTTTTTTTTCGTGGGCTCTAGATGGTAGTTGGAGGTGATGCTGCTGCTATTTCTAAGATTTTTTTTATCCACATCATTTATTCATCATAAATTTAAAAACCAACATTTTTTAATAATGGAATAGAATCCCGGCCTTTGCTCACGGAGCTACAGCCAATTATTATAGCAATTCAACCAAATAAAGAAACATAGTCTAAAAAAAGGAGAACACTAACTACTAAAGATGAGCACAACATGAAAAGTTCACAAAATTATTGAATTTTATTTGTGAATCTCTATTCAAAGTTAGCGAAAAACTACATAACCGTTGACTCAAGATTGCGACATGCAATATTCACTAACTTTATATTTTTATCACACTTTAGTAGTTGAGCCCAAGACTGAACCCAGTATGTTACCCTGAAAAGAACCTGTATATAAGATATAGATAGTGACTTGTCAAAAACCATATCATTTCTATACAACCATATAGCCCAACAAATAGCGGATGCTCCAAAAAGAATAAGTTTGCTAGTTTATTTATCAACCCTCACCAGCCAATTCTCAAACATATGAGATATACTAAGCGGAGTATTTAAACCAGAAAAATAATATAGAGCTCTACAAAGAAATCTTGGGTAGTGACATTCCACAAATAAATGTTGAATAGTCTCGTTTTTTATGTAGAAACAACATCTCAAACTACCATGACAATTCATCCTTGCTAAATTGTCCTTCGTTAACACAACCCCTTTAAGCGTGTGATACATGAAAATCTTAATCTTAAGAGGCATTTTAAGTTTCCATAAAAACTTATTCCTCTCAATGTAGCCATTATTAATTAAGGCTAAATACATAGAACAGACTGAAAATTGACCATTTTAATGAAAAATCCATCTAAATACGTCATTGTCCCTGTCAAATGAATATGCACAAGTAAAGCATACAAATTATGTCAATTAGCCAAATTCCGGCCTACTAAAGCTCTTCTAAAAGAAACATCCAGTGGAACAGAAGATAGAACATTTGCAACTGAGGAATTTCTCCTTCTTACTGTAGCATAAAGCGATGGGTATCTATCTTTAAAGATATAGTTTCCTACCTATTTGTCCTCCCAAAATCTGACTTGTTCACCATTATTCACAATCCAGGAACCCATATTTAGAAACGTGGTCTTAACTTTCATAAGACCCGACCAACCATGTGAATCACCTTAAAATAACCAACATTTACTTGGGCACAAATCAACTTCTCTCTTTCTTTGCTATTTTTAGTTTGTGTGGAGCCTGCTACTTTCATAAGAGGTGACTCATCCTTTCTCACTTTCTTTTCTTTCCTCCACATTATTATTAATTTAAGCCCATATGATATCATGGGATTGTGTTTAGAGGCTTATAGTATTTGAAAATGGTATAGGTATGTAATCAGTGAAATCGAGGATTCTGAGGTATCGTTGAGTTAATATAGTGCCACCTAGGCATCTTCTCATCTTTCGATCTTCAGCACAGTACCTGTTACCGGTGTGGAGTCTTGGCTATACTCATATTTCCTCTGTCTAAACAATAAATTTATTTATAGCATCCTAAGAAAAAAAATTAGTAGTAGTAAAAAAAAAACAAAATACCCCTGTTGAGTTGGATGGATGAGTGGAGAGATAAAGAGTACTGAAGAGATAAAATTTCTCGTTTTATGTATCAATGACGAGCAAAAGGCTAAGAAATTAACTTATGTTAAAACAAATTTTAAACTTGCAAAACAACCTAATTTAGGACAGAAAGAATGATAACTAAAATAAGAATGATGTACCCTACTGGGGATTAAGGTCATGTTCAAGGATAAAGCCTAATATAATCTCTTAGATAATATAAAATTATTTAGACTATATTTTTATAATAGTTAATACAAGGAATACTTTAGCAATTAACTTAGAAAAAATAATTCTTATTACTGTTATTTCCTTATTTTATCTTCATGTGACTATATTTTTATTTTACTGACGGTTAGAGTCGGTGTTAAAGCCTCGTTTGGCACAGCTTTGGCTCCCAACTTCAACTTATCCAGATCTCAAGCTGTGCCAAACGGTATAGATTCCATATTTTTTTGGAGCGGAGTTGGCAGAGCCGCTCCACAAAATTGTACTACGGGGGTGGAGGTAGGTTTTTCTGCTCCACAACTCCACTCCACCTCAAAATACCCACTACCCTTTAATTTTTTTCACGTATTTAGACCATATGCCACTTAACTACCCCATTCACACTCCCTCTCCTCCCGTTCTGTCTCCTCCCCCTTTTCCTCCTTACAGCAGCGACAGGCGGCGGCGGCAACCGACGGTGGGCGGCGGCGGTGTCGGTAGGCGCGCGGGCAGCAGCAGCGGCCGAGCGACGCGTGTGTGACGGCGGCTTGCAGGCGGACCGCCGGTGGTAGCAGGCGGCGCACGGGAGGGGCGCGGGCCGTGGGAGGGGCGCAGGTGGCTAGAGGCGCACGAGCGGCGGCGACGGCCCGTGGGCTGACCACCGGCGGCAGCACGCAGGCAGAGCGGCGGTTCTAGCAGCAGGGTGACGCCAACCAGGTGTTTGACGAAATGCCAACAAGGGACTTGGTGGGGTGGAGCTAGCCAATCTAGCCAAATACCCACTTCAGCTCCTATAGGAGCTAGCTCTCACTGGAATTAAAGTTGGGAGCTAGGAGTTGGAGTTTGGAACCCTACCAAATAGGCCCTAAGTCGTTGTTAACCATGATGTTTGTGTCTTCTCTTTCTTTCATTTTAGCAAATATATTCCTATTAAAAATACTAAGAGCCCTTTATTTGTGATCATTGTACATGCTCTAATGGTCATATGAAAAAAGAGGAAATATGCCACGCGAGCCTACACGATCAAGTTTTATGCCGCACACAGTTAATCTACAAGCTTAACTAACGGACAAAAGGCGCTAGCTGTCAGTTTACTATGATTATCAAAGTTGAAAAATGGCGTGTACTGTGAACATGTGATACGGGTCTATCTTTGCAATAGAACGATTACTGATTCACACTCAAACGCAGTCCAATTAATAAACCGTAAAATTTTCTTCAATAGTATTTTAGGACGGATATGGTAAAACAGTAGGTGAAATCCCGTGCTTTGTTGCGGAATGAATGAATGAATATATGTTAAATATTATAGTATATGATGAATGTTAAAATATTAAAAAAATGATATGAGTAAGATGATTTGATATACTTATATGTTAAACTGTTTAATTCTAAATGATGTGTTATACTTGCAAGTGATTTAAGTTGGCTGTGAGCTGTGGAATATAAGAGATAAGGTAAGAGAGGTTGATGAGGAATGTAGGAGAAAGGAAGAGGTCAGGTCACGGAAAAAACATATGCTATGTCATCAGTGTCGGGTCTTTAAGGATACTCGGCACTGATGTCATACCGATATTAGTGCCAGGTAACCATAAGATCCGGGACTAATGAATTTTTCCACTGATACCCTCTCCAATCAGCTACATCCGACACTGATGGGTTGATCATAAGTGATGGGTTATAGTACTACCCGATACTGATAAGACATCGGACCTACCCATCAATGTCTGGTCTTACCAATACCCGGCACTGATGCCTTGTCATCTATACTGAGTATAGCATGGATATAGCGGGTTCTTATTTTTATGTGCGGGAAACCATAATCTATTTCGTTGTGTAGTAGTGTCTGATGTTCTGTTGTGTAGTAGTGTCTGTAATAGTAATTGCTCCCACCTCCGTCCCAAAATGTTGCAATCTAGGATAGGATGGCTCACACTATCCTAGGTTGCAACATTTTGGGACGGAGATAGTAGTTGATGGTCATGTGAGATATTTGCAGGGATGTTGAGCTTTAGTGGGTATCAACTATAAAGAAGTTGTAGATTACTGTACGTTTGTAAAACAGATAAAAATTTATTATAAAAAATATGTAGAAGTTTATGTTGCAAAACGTTTCCAACGGTAAATCTGCGAAAAAGCAACATTTGAAAATGAAAACCTAACAAACTAACCAGAAACGAGAGACTCACACACGACAGAGTGGAATGAATTAGCCGGCCTGCAGCTTTAGAGATATATGCAGATAGTATCACTACACTGGATCAGGTCATCTCTGACAGGCTCATACCCTTACCTATGACGGGTTAAGCGCTGGTCACAGATCAGTGGTCACTGATGACTCACAGTCACCTGTGACGGGTAAAGACCCGTCAGTGGTAAAAGTTACCTTTGACGGATTGCAAACTAAAATCCGTCACAGGTGAGGTCACCTGTGACGGAGGGGTCCGAATTGAGACCCGTCACAAACCTCAAAAATGGGGCAAAAAATTAATATTATAAGCCTAGCTAGTCGTAGACCATTAGGCATCACAAATCACAAAAATAATCACATTCACAGTCATTTTGACACAAGACAGAATCACAAAAATCATCGCAATCACATTCATCTGGCCAAAGAACAAAATCACTTCACATTCACAATCATTTGGGCACAAAACAAAATCACAAAAATCATCACAATCATATTCATCTGGCGGTGGTGCAGTGGTGGAGGAGGCGGTGGCCGGATCCTCGCCCGGATCCAGCGGTTGGCGGTACGGTGGCGGAGGAGGAAGCGGCCAACGGTCGGGGGAGAGGCCACGGTGGTCGGATCCGCGCCCCACAAACTTGTCGAGGCCGGATCCGGCGGTTGGCGGTGCAGTGGTGGAGGAGGAAGCGGCCGGCACTCGGGGGAGAGGCTGCGGTGGCCGGATCCGGCGGTTGGCAATGTGGTGGTGGAGGAGGAAGTGGACGACAGTTGGGGTCGTGGCCGCGGTGGCCGGATCCACGCCTCGTAGGCCAGATCCGGCGGCCGGCGGTCGGGAGGCGGGGAGGCAGCTGCAGCTGATGGTCGGGAGGCGGGGACGCGTCAGTAGCCAGCGCTCGGGAGGCAGGGAGGCGGCGGCGACTGACGGTCGGGGGAGAGGCCGCGCGGCGGCCAGATCCGGCGACCAACGGTTGGGAGGTGGGGAGGCGGCGGCGGCCGACGGTCGGGACGCGGGGACGCGTCAGCGGCCAGCGCTCGGGAAGCGGGGAGGCGGCGGTGACCGACGGTCGGGGAAGAGGCCGTGGTGGTCGGGTCCGCACCTCGTAGGCTAGATCCGGCGGCCGGCGGTCGGGAAGCGGGGAGGCGGCGCCGGCCGCCGGTCGGGAGGTGGGGAGGCATCAGCGGCCGGCGCTCGGGAGGACGCCATGGCCCGATCTGTGAGGGAGAGAGTGAGGAGGGAGAGAAGGAAGATGAGGGGGAGAGAGTGAGTGAGGGAGAGAAAGAAGATGAGAAAGGAAGATGAGGAGGGATGGGGAATCCGAGGGGAGGAGTAGGGTCGCGGGGGTGGGATGGGGGATTTTTTGGTAAGTCATCTCTAACGGCTATAATTTTTTAACTCGTTTGAGATGAGATATCTAATCTTTGACGGGTTGCAAATTTAACACCTGTCACAGGTGTGGTCAAACTAGTAACGGGTTGGAGAGCAAACCCGTCACTACGTCACCTGTGACGGCTTAAAATTCTGGCCCGTCGCAGGTGAGGTGATACCTGTGACGGGCCACGGCCGGATGCCTCACCGATGACGGCAAACCTAACGACCCGGCAAAGGTGACAGTCATCTGTGATCAATCCTTAAGCCCGTCACTGGTGTGCCGTTACAGATGTAGGATTCTGGCGTAGTATATCATTCTACGCCCCATCACATCACCCCTCCATCACTATTTATATGCAGATAGAGACTTCAATTAGTCATCGGTCGATTCTACAATTTACCATTGAAAAATCACAAGTTCTATAATATAGTCTCTTCATCTCAAAATATCTATTTTGATTGGATACATACCATAATACTATAAATCTGGATACGTTTAGCTTCCTATTTAGATTAATTAGGACGTATCACATCCGACTAACGTACCTTAAGGGCTGACGATCGAGTTCAGCTAAGTATAGAACCGTATAGGTAGTTGAACTCGTCAGGCCTTAAAAAAGAGACTATTTTGCCCTTTAAAAATAAGTAAATTTCATAAAACTCCATTTATTATGATCCATGTTATACAAAATCATATGGATTTTAGCACATGACACATAACCTCGGGTATTATGGTAATAAAGTTTCACAGCACCACACCGCTGACAATTTGAACATACTCGTATTCAATTTTTTTTAAAAAAAGCAGATACAAAATTTAAATGATGGATAAAACCCACATAAATTTAAGATGTGATTGTAGAGCGTAGTTAGATCAAACTCAAAATGATCAGTAGCATGGTTTTGTGAAAATTTAGGATCATAACATCAGGGATTATATACCACTTATCAAAAATACCTGTGGTCTTGTGCAACATGGATCATAATACATGGAGTAATTTACTCTTTAGAAATTGACATAGATGTTATCAGATCTGTCAATAAATGAGGACCTGCCAATAACATGCAGAAGTTGTGTTATTCTTTTTTGGGTGATTTTTTTTTCACTTGGGGTGGGTGATAAGATACAATCTGTTGGACGTGACAGTCATCTCTAACGGACAGAGATGACAATCACCTCTGACGGGTTGGAAAGAGCCATCTGCCACAGGTGAGTAACCCGTGGCAGTTCATTTATATCCGGCCCGTTAGAGGTGTTACTCAGCACTCATGGGTCTCTACCTGTTAGAGGTGAGTAGAGTAATCTCTGATGAGGACCAAACTTGTTAGAGGTGATGGTTTGGATGCGTGACTGGTGACTTTGACCTGGCGTGGCATCAATTATTTTAAACTTGGAAAATGCATTAACAGAATTTTCGAAAGCAACCTTCCTATAGGAATTCTTTTACATGATACAGAATGTTTAGTATTTTTGGAAGCAGGTGCATGAAGAACGATGGATTCTCTCATCCTATCCCTCTCAAAAGAACGCATCTTACACCAATTAGAAAACACAAGAGAAACACATTAGCGTGATGGCGTGTTGTAAAACCTGTGTTCGTTAATGACAAATCGTATAGAATCGAGTGCTTGTCAATTCTCTAATTTATACCTCGTCCAATCAATAGCTTCTCCTTCTCACTGCACGCTCACCTCCTTCACCTCCCCCACTCGCGCCATTCGCGTCGACGCCGCTGGCCGGCGCGGCGAGACGGTGCAACATGGATCGTTTCCTGCTCGCGCCGTCTGCGGTGGCGCTGCTGGTGGTTGCCTCGGCGTGGGTTCCGGCCGCCGCTGACCCGCAGATCACGCTGCTCAACCTGGGGTGCAGCCAGTACAACGCGACACCGGCCGCCGCCTTCCTCGCCGCCCTCAACGCCACCTTCGCCGTGCTCCGCGCCAACCTGTCGTCGGCTGGTGGCGGTGGTGGCTTCGCCACGGCGGCCGAGCCGCGCGCCGCCGCGCCGGCGTTCGCGATGGCGCAGTGCCGCCCGTACGTCGCGGGGGCGGGCAGCTGCGCCGCGTGCTTCGACGCCGCGGCGTCGCGCCTCCGCGCCAGGTGCGGCGCCGCCAACGGCGGGCGCGCCATCCTCGACGGCTGCGTCGTGAGGTACGAGAGCGCCGCCTTCTTCGACGGCCCGGCCACGCTCCCCGGGAACACGCAGGTATGCAACGGCACCGCCGTCGCCGACGGCTCTTTCGCTGGCGCGGCGCGTGGGCTCGTCGGTGACCTCGCGGCCGCCGCGCCCCGCGCACCGGGGCTCGCCGCGGCGGCCGCTCGCGGCGGCGTGTACGCGGCGGCGCAGTGCGTGGAGACGGTCGGGGAGGACGGGTGCGCGCAGTGCCTGGCGGTGGCGGCGAGGAACATCGACGGGTGCCCGCCGGACTCCGACGGCCGCGCCGTGGACGCCGGCTGCTTCATGAGGTACTCCGACAAGCCGTTCTTCCCGGCGAACGCGACCATAGACCTGGCGCCATACTTGCGATCACCTGGTGAGTTGACTCCAGTCAGTGTTTCCAATTTCGTTTTGGGCCGAAATTTTGGGATTTCGGTGGCAACGAAATTTCGAAAAATTTTAAAAAAAATTTCGCCAAAATGATTTAAGAACTTAATGAAATTGTTTGAAAATTTAACGAATTTTGACTACATTTGAATAAACTTTGACCAAATTCAGAAAAATGGGATACCCTAAAATTTCGGCCGGTATTTGGTTGCCGAGGGAGGCGCAATTAAACTGAAATTGTAAACCATGACCCCATCGTTTCTTCATAGTTTTGCGTGGTTTGTTTCCCAGGAATGGTGGATGTGGTTTCAATTTTTCCTTGTGGATGTTCCTTCGTTTGTTTTAGAATGTTTTAAAACTTCGCAAAATTACAAAAATGGTTCTACACCACAATCTATTTCACTAAAAAACTCATCCACTCAAATTTGTTGGGCTGAAAATTTCCCCTTTCGCGTGTATGAGAAGTTGATTGGACCCATTTCTTCCGACATGGATTCATAGAGTGCCATATCAGTCAGTTCTAGCTCATCCACCATGCCTGTAAGGTTAGTCCAACTCAAGCTCGTTCTTATGCCGTTTGTTGACTCGAGGTCAAAGGACTTCTTTGCTGTGAGCGAGAAGCAACATCGTTCTTTGATAGACAATGGGTTTAAGTTGGACTCACAACATGCTGGCTCAAATCAAGTGCCCTTATGCGCGGTGGGCAAGGTAGGGGCAATTTTAGCCCAATAGTGTTGGGTAGGTGGGTTTTTTTTAACAAAATGCATTGTGGGTGAGAGTCTTTAGAGTTGACAATTGAGATGGTTTATGAAAATTTGGCTAAAAAGTTATGAAAAAAAATTGAAAAATATTCTTACAGGACTGTCTTCTTTTAAGTGATTTTGATTAATTTTAGTCATTTAACCCGTGGATCTCCCATCAATGCTCCGTGCTAAAACAACATTAGAGGGACTTATGTGGTGGGCTTTATTTCTGTACATGTTTTTGGGTTTTTTGTGAGCTTATTCGTTTTGTGAGTTTATTTCTGTAGATGTCTTTGGGCTCACAAAGTGGGTTTAACGCGGGCTTTGTAAATACTATAGGATGACTTTTCTTGTTGCTTCCTTGGGCCATTCAGGATATAAAAATGGAAGAACTCCATTTTAGGTCCCTGAAATATATGTGGAGTTTTATTCACGTTCCTCAACCACGAAACTAGATATATAGAGTTCCTCAACTTTTAAAACAGGTGCAACTTCTCTCCCATGCCTCCATCCTCCCTCGGCGTCACACTTCCCAAGAGCGTCGGCCCTGACATAACAATCTAATTAAAGGGCTTAGTAGTTAGCACATCTGCCATTCATGCAAAGATGATCAACATAAGAAGATACAAAGTCAAACCTCCCATGTTGAAAGCAATGGATGGCTAATTTTTTTTTCACTCAGAATGGAACTGAACTAATCTAAGAAAACTGAAAATTTTTCTAAAAAGGAGGAAATCAATTGAGGATGCACGATGATATAGAAAAAAGGAGAAGGGCGAAGAGAATGGATTTTCCATATATGAAGGAAAAAAAAAAGAGGACTTATGATGATGCAGAAAGAAGGAGAGGGGTAAAGCGGACCTGGTCGTAGCTGTCGATGCTGAGGTCGAGAAGGGAGGGAGACTGGAGAGATGATGGGTGATGATGATATGCATGTGGGCTACACATTTGTTGTACTGTAATTTTCTCTAACTGGTCAACTACTGACATCTGGGTCCTAATGATCTTTTTTTATTTTTCTTCTAGTGGCACATAAGCGCCAAGTCAAACAAAACACGCAGACGCCATGTCATCTAAAACCATCCATAATAATGTCAAGGGACATATTTTGTTTTGTTTTTTTAATTTGGAGGACATTCTATACCCACTTTTGATGTTGAGAAACGTGAATGAAACTCTAAGATAAATCTTCCTTTAAAATTGAACCAGCGAAAAAGTCCAAAGATTAGAATAAAGCCCATAAAGTTCAGATGCCCAAAACCCACAAAACTACACATCTATTTTGGCCCAGATCAGAAGAATGAAATCTAAACAGATCTTAAAAACAAATTGATCGACATGATAACTTGCAAATGAAGAAAAAGGGCAAAGGGATATGTGATCTCTCAACTTAGGAGATATCCATATAGTATTACGCTGGTAAAATATTATTTAGGAGTGCAGGGTTGCATGCAAACTTACAGGGAGTTGCATGCAAACTTTACAGATAACACATTTGAACCTTCAGACTTGAAGTAAACTTTGAACCTACCTCAATCATGCATATATAATATAATGACAAAACAGCGTGAAATCTCACAGGAAGTTAACTGTATGGTCGAATCACAACAACTAAGCCAACCAGAGGGGGGGGGGGGGGGTGAATGGTTGGTATACCCAAAAACCAAAACTTTTAGCGGAAATAAAAGTTACCCTCAAATTTGACGGATCGCGGTCTGACCGAACGTGTTGCGTCGGTCTGACCGCCTGGAACGAGTCGGTCTGACCGAGATCGAACTCCGGTCGAACTGCCGAGTTTGCCTGCTGCGCCTGTCGCTGTCGCCGATCTGACCGCCGTGTCCTCGCCGGTCTGACTGTTGCGATGCTGACGGTCTGACCGCTGGTGCGCCGCCGGTTAGACCACCGAAACCCGGTGAAACACAAATCGAAGAAATCTTAAAGTGGATGACGACTTTATTGATTCTCTCTTTGTTTACAAAGTGCACTCCTTACAAAAATTTCGACTAAACTTGAAACCCTAACTCAACATCAACTCAATTGCTTTCAAAAGCGATACCGGGAAGTCTCATACTCCCTCTCTATTTATAACCGAGGTAGGCAGTCTAAAGCCACGAACCAAACTTATACTAGAAGTCCTAATCACCCTAGGAAACCCTCTAGTACAAGAAACAAACTTTACATAACCACTCATACCAAATTTGGACTCCTTCCAAATTCGACTCCGCATCCCATACGCACACAATACCTCTATAGTATGCCATATGGAATCTTCACCAACTACGTGCATTGAACTCTAGCCTTAGTATCCCGCATGATCTCTGACCACCACTGACGTCGTCTTATCCCCAAGCCGACTCCCGGTCCATCACCATAAATACTCTCCCGGCATCAATTCACTTACACATGGAACAAACAAATAAACCATATTCCGAGACCAAGTTGTCCCCAACTTGACTCATTAGTAGCAAACAACAGTATTACAAACGCATAGTATCCATCTAGAAGTCATAACAATGAAACAATCACGAATATCCAAATAAACAACCCGAAACCGGAACAGACACAGAGTCGGCCGGTCAGACCGCGGGCTGCGCCGGTCTGACCGTGCGATACACGCCGGTTTGACCGGCAACCCATGCCCAGTCTGACCGGACCCAACATACAGTAGTCCCTGTCAATCACATGTAAATTCCAATCATCTCCAAAACCACTTCGCAAATAAATTCCAAATATCAAAACCAATAATCTCCAATGCCAATTGTTCATCACAGAATAATAATCAAAAACACCTTTGATTTTACATTAACAAGACTGTTGATGTATGCCTCCACGCCACGGAACTTCATTGTAGCCTGGTCGCAGAGTCTAAAACAAACCAGTGAAGACACAATTGAGATAGTTTTCTAGCTGGTTGCTATCTCTTTTTTCACACAAAAACAGTTTGCTACCTTGCAGCAGCCTGTGTCGAACCAAATCCAGCTAGAAAACAAGCATACAATGAACACATGAACAAATTCTGACTCCTAATTAACAAAAAGCATTAATAGAGTAATGTAATTGAGACATTTCCTCATGACAAAAACTCACCCAATACATCTCTTTCCACAATTAGGCAAGTAAGGTCACACATTTGTTGCAGTACCACGGTCTTGTTTCTATTAGAATTTAGACATGTAAAACGCCATTTAGTGCCTCATCAGAATGGCGCTCGTCCTAGGATGGTTTATGTATAGTATAGTGGGATCACACTTCCGCTTGGATCAAAGCAATTGAGTGGTCCCCGCAAAAAAAAGGCAATTGAGTGGTGGAGCTGCCAACCCTTCGCTCGGAGCCCCATCTAAAGGCTCCTGTCCGAAGGCATCCGCAGAGTGTGGGACACCTTTGTCCTAGCCCTAGGGCGTCGGATAAAAAGGTCGGATTAGGTCTCTGGAGAAGAGGGGTTGGGCTTCTCTAGATCCTCCTAGTAGAGCTTAGAGGACCCATTGAAAAGTAGGTACTTTTTTTATCATGTCACAAAGAACTCTATTCTTCACATAGCAACAACTAGAATGAAAATAAAAAGGAATGAAAAAGCATATGGAAATAAATGATTAATTTCTATCCGCTTGAAAGGCCCTTCTCCTTGCCTCCGCCCCGCCTTGGGCTCCTTGGGGGAGGAACGAGTCCAAAGGCCTCTGGTTCCCCCTACAATTTGTTTTGCAAAGATATTTCAATCAAAGTGAAAACTTGTATCTTTGAAGCATGTGTTGTATTGATGGATGGATCATACATGGACATGTTGATTGTGAGGTCATTTTGTACATTTCAGGAAAATCTTCTACAGTTAATTAGTTGTTTAAATATTAAAGTCAATTTATTTACTTCAGGTAGTAGTCTCTTTGTTGAGGTTAGTTTACTGTACAATTTCACTTCGAGAGCAATTAAATATTATGTTTCTTGTTCAAAGGTCTTCAGTTCAGATCTCTCCATCCATTATCTATGCAGGGAAATCAAATCACAAAGGAGCCATCATAGGAGGAATTTTAGGAGGTGTGGCATTCCTGCTCCTTGGCCTATTGGCACTCTTCTGGACCAGGCAGTCTAAGAAGCCGTTGAAGCCTCGTAGAGGTAAACAACTATATGTTTTGTGAAGTATACTACCTTCTTGCACTTAAACTTTATGTTGATGTCTTCAACGGAACATTAAGAGCATGGTCAAATATCAGGTTGGCATGTCACCAAAACTAATTTGACATATTTCATGAATTTGTGAAATTAAACTACTTTAGACAACGGACATATCCATCTCAATAGCCGGAGGCATACATGCTTTCACCACCACAATATTGTTGAAAGCCCTTGATTCTTGATACGTTTTTGTGGTACATGAAGTCAACTTGCATACTCCCTCCGTACTCGTAAAGAAGTCGTTTAGGACAATGTTTAAGTCAAATCTTGGGAATATAAATCATAAATAACTCTTAGGTTGTTGAGTTTGAAAATGTAAAAATTATATGAATATATTTGTCTTGAAAAATACTTTCATAAAAGTATACATATATCACTTTTCAATAAATATTTTTGTAGAAACAAGAAGTCAAAGTTGTGTTTTGGAGGCCGTGTCGCTGTCGAAAACGACTTCCTTTACGAGTTTGGAGGGAGTATTTATCAATACACTTGAGTATTTTGACTGGCTGAACACAAAATGGTATGTGTAATTTTGTCTTGAAAAGTACTTACATAATTTTAATTATCACAATTTATGAATATGTCAATACCAAGAAAAAAATAGGAGCGAAATTTGCTGTTTGGAGAATTTGTCGATGCTGACTTGTTTGTGATCCGAAGGAGCAATAATTTTCAAATAAAGGACAATTATTGATCTCTGGTGTATGGAGAAGTTGTGTTTGTGCACAGCTGGAATCAAGCAAAGCTCCAACTACATTTCTTTTGCATTTGAATGTTTAACTAATTCCCATGTTTATAATGAATAAAAACGTACCATATGACCAAGTTTTGCAAAATTCATTTTTCCATAGGAAGCTAATTGGAACGAAAAGGAACTACTTAGCTTGTTTGTCTCTAACTGTATTTTTCTTTAGGAGATATTCTTGGAGCAACAGAACTGCAGGGTCCAACAAGTTTTTACTATAAAGATCTAAAGGTTGCAACCAATAATTTCAGTGAGCAAAGCAAACTTGGAGAAGGGGGATTTGGAGATGTATTTAAGGTATTACAATAGTCAAATATTGAATCTTCTGTACTGATTCTAAGACAAGATGCAACTCTAAGTAGAATAAAAACATCTGATCACCAGTGTTGCTATTTGACTATACAAAATGGTAAAATAAATATTGAAAAAAGTACATTTCTGACAGGCTTCGCTGAAAAATGGGAAAACTGTAGCTGTAAAACGGTTAACAGTTATGGAAACTAGCAGGGCCAAAGCAGATTTTGAAAGTGAAGTGAAGTTGATTAGCAATGTTCATCATCGGAATCTTGTCCGGCTTCTTGGTTGCGCAAGCAAGGGCTCAGAATGCCTGCTTGTTTATGAATACATGGCAAATGGAAGCCTTGATAAGTTCCTCTTTGGTATGTTTCTCAGTTCTTTAGTTTTCTTTTGAACATGCAGGGGATCTGTGTGTCATTTCATTAAGCAAAGACCTCAAGTCTTTATTGTTTTTATTGTTTAAATTTTCTGGGCACTTGATGGACATATGGAAGCTTTTTTTTTTGTTCATGTGGCATTTCCATTTGATATCATACTTCTATTGGTACACATTCTGAGGGGATGTTTGGATCCCTGGCATGCGGAGCAGTTACTCTTGGCTAAGCTACGCAACCAAACGTTCATGTTAGCTTCTATTTGGCTTTAGCTATGATGGGCTAGTTTATCCTTGCCAGGCAAGGCATGGTGATTGGGGGATCCAAACATACTTATATGTGTAGTTTAAGAGGGGGAATCGCATTGCTAATGATCAAGTGTAGACTGAAGTTAATTAGCTTAAAGATGATCGTGCTGACCTACATTCTCTTTTGGCAATGGCCTCATTTTTGTTGTTATAGGCGAGAAAAGTGTCGCCCTCAATTGGAAGCAGCGATTTAATATCATTATCGGCATGGCTCGTGGCCTTGCATATCTTCATGAAGAATTCCATGTGCGCATCATACACCGTGACATTAAATCTAGCAATGTTCTTCTTGATGACGAGTTTCAACCAAAGATTGCTGATTTCGGTTTAGCAAGGCTCATACCTGATGATCATAGTCATCTCAGCACTAATTTTGCAGGAACATTGTAAGTTTGAAGATGAAAATATCGTTTTAAGGGCATATGTTGTGTTTCTAATTATGTTTACTTAAGCAGGGGTTACACAGCTCCTGAGTATGCCATCCATGGGCAACTCTCAGAGAAGGTTGACACATACGGCTTTGGTGTAGTCACTTTAGAAATAATAGGTGGTAGGAAGCTCAATGATGCAAGGCTGGAGCCTGATAGCCAGTACCTACTTGAATGGGTATCAGTCATTCTAAAAACTTCTTTTTTCTCTTGGACACATACCACATTTTAACTGCATATTTCTCATACAACCGTACAGGTGTTTGCGCTTATGATTATATTTGTACAATTCCTGATATGAATGTATTTGCTATTTTTTATTGTACATATTAAATTTGATAAAGTTATTGCCGAGATGGCATATTTTCTAATATCAAGGTTCCACCAAAATTTGTCCATGTTAAGATCAGGACCAAACAATTTGAATTGTTCATTTTCAATTTGAGAAAGAAATGTCTTCGTAGATCATATGATCATCTTGTAATGACTATTAAGATCTTTTGTAATGCAAGACTGTATTATGGACATTTTGTTAAATGTAAACTTGATCATGCCTTCTTGTTTTACAGGCCTGGAAGCTTTATGAAGACAACAACTTGATTGAATTGGTGGACAGATCATTAGACCCAGAAGAATACAATCACGAGGAGGTGAAAAGAACAATGGAGATTGCCCTTCTGTGCACTCAATCGGCTGTCACATCACGGCCAATGATGTCGGAGGTAGTTGTGTTGTTGCTGACAAGAAATGCTCTAGAGTTCCAGCCCACGAGACCGACTTTTATCGATGCAACTCGTAGAGTGCCAGGTGAAACATCAACCTCCAGTTCATCTTCTGCATCCAAAGCTACTGCTTCGATATCACAACTTTCAGCCAGGTGAAAGGTGTTCTAAATAAATGTGCTTATTTTGATTGTGTGTAAATGCTATTTATTTGTATATGTATCTATGTTCTTCACGTCAACAAGTGGATATTTACTTGTGAGTTGCACGTAGAACATGTATTCTCTTTTTTTTTCTTCTCTCTTGTCCTATTCATATAATCGTGACTTGCATGGCATTTATCATGTCTGTTCTGACACAATTATTTTGTGTATGTTTGGAACACATTTGAGTGAGAATTTGAAAAATATTGCTTTGATATTTATGGCATCCTAGGTCATGTGTTATGAGCATGAATTCTATGTCTCGAAATGCTATTGCTGTGGTGTTACAGTCCCGTATGTTCACTTACCCTTTCACCTGATTCTATGTATAGTATCAGAAGACAGAAAAAAGTTGGGTGTGGCCCATGAACTACCGCTTTTACAATTCATCATCTATTTGCAAAAGAAGTGTAAATAGAAGAGTAGGTACTCAAAAATACCTCGAATGCTCAAGATTCAAGCTTTTAGCCATACATCACATGCAGGAATTAGTGAGGGTAGATAGATATATGTAGAATCTACAAAACAAATAGAAAATTTGGGGTTGATAACATAAAGAGTAATGAGTGGAATGAAATGTGAAAGCGTACCAAAAATAAAATATTAAATTGCATCTAGGTCTAGGAGATTTAGGCAATTGCATTTGCCAATCTTTCTTTTTTCCGAGTTGCTATTTTGATTTTTTAAAAATCAAGTCTTTTGAATATCTCTGTGTCTTAATGTAGCAAATCATCAAATCATTGAGCCAACCATCCTACATCTTGTTGCGTAGCCCCGTCTTGATAATCTTCATTGCCGAGAAGACCTTCTCAACTGATGCAATTGCCACCGGTAAAAGCTATGCCAACTCATTGAGATGATATACAAATAGAAATACACTATGCCTCTTCAGTTAACCATCTTTTTTTGCAAAGCTTGCAAAATCATGACAAACTATGAACTCCTAGAGCCTCCACACATGAAGGATAAATGTCTGTAGTTGATTTCTTATAGCCTTGCAATCATCAAAAGAAAAATCTGTAGATTATATGATCTACTAACATGAGTGCTTAGCCATCTATGATCACCTTAATGTGGAACAATTATGGTCACAGACCGTTGTTTGAAGCCATCAATGCAGTTTTCCTGGTTCCCTCTGCAATGCTGTTTGCCGGAATGGATGTAGAGGTAGCAATCCCTCGAACCGCTCTGGCGGCGTAGGGGAGGAGGTAGTCGTAGTAGTTGTGCAGTCAATGTGGCGGCATGCCTCAGGCCTCCACCTGCAAAGTCCTCGGACAGCACTATGACTCCCTTCCAACGCAACTAAGAATCGGGAATTAGGGTTTGGGATGTCGGGGAGATTGGAACCTTGAGAGAGATCGTCATCTTTCTCACGGGTAGGCCTCCCCTTTTTATTTTGCGCCGAGAGAATCAGGGAAATCTTAATAAAAGGAAATTATTGGTGCTTCTGATCGTTGCACAATTTAATTAAGGAAATAATTGCTATTTTAATCACACACCAATTTCGCACGGGCAACGGGTGGAAAAATGACCATAACGAGATTTTCTCCTGGTTTCCATGCTGAGAGATAAATTTGCCAACAATATCCTCTTGATAAATCTTCGTAAGCTGGGCAAGCCTATCCACGTGAAATTTAGACTAAAAAATCTCTAGGATCAAGAGAAGCAAAGCAAACAAGCAATTCGGAGATACCTCATTAAAGCTATGATTCAACTTTGTGTTAATAGCATCTATTGCTGCATAAAAGGTATCAACAAGGAAACACATGGATGGTCGTGACATTGTTTCTCCCCTGTTTTCTTGATTGACCAATCCCTGGAACTGTATCATCCATATTTGGTATTGGCATATCATTTTCTATGCAAAATACTTTAACCTCTCCATGCAAAGGTTCCCAACCATCGTTTCTCAAATTGATCAAATGGTTTTTCACCAATGTTCTCTGATCGACCGATCAGACCTGATCGCCATGGCACCGATTAGGCCGATCAGGTTGGTTAATCGTTGACCAACCTGATTAATCGAGGCAGATCGGTAAAGTCTGTTGCCATAACCTAAGAACATATATACTATATAGTGCACAACATAAAGCAATAATAAAGGAATCCTTTGAGTTTTGATGTGTGCAAGAGTCCATAACTCCATATCCCAGTCGCGTACTCCATATTTCTTTTGACTTGCTGCTGAAAATAACACTGAACTGAAACTAGTAGCTGAAAATAAGACTTGGAGGCTGGGAGCTTGAGGCCTAGAGCAAATATATAAAATAGGGCAACTAAGAACATAATTAAACCAGCAAATCATAGTAGCCAGCAGCCCGGTATCCAACCAGTAGTAGTAGCACATAAATAAGCAAGTTCACTACAAAGTACAAGCTTAAGTGCTCAACTGAACAACGCATAAGCTCCAAGTTCGAACACAAGCAGCCATCTAACTAATCAAATCATCATCCAAAAGAAAGCTCCCTCCATCTCCTGTTGTTGCTGCAGTTGTTGGTCCTCCTCCATCTTCATCTTTAGCTTCTGAATCAACATCACTTTGTTGTTGTTCTTGTCCACCATCTATTTGATTATCATCACTGTCATCTTCTTCAACAATATCTTGGACAACAGCAATTGTCTTCCTTTTCCTACCATAAGTGACCGCAACACTATCACGAGCAGCAGCAGCAGCCGCCCTAGGCATGTCACGACCTCATAGAGTCTGAGTTGCACCAATAGCTTGATCAACCCAATTGAGATCATCATCAGCTGCTTGAACTACTTCAGAATTGTCATCAACCCATTCATTCTCCCACTGGAATTCTTCAAGGAGGAGTGGGTTGCATCTCGTTCCTTTGGAGCCAAGCTCTCTAATTTTCTGAAATCTATTTGCCATCTTCCGGTTGTAGCTAATATGCACCAACTTGTTCAACCTTTTGTGTTCTAATCAGTTCCTCTTTTTGATATGGATCTGCACATGAAAGATAAAACAAAGGAAAAGTCACATTGGTGGATGCAGTTAGTGACAAAATGCAAACTTTAGCTAGTACTAGTAGTAGTTGCACTTATATTGGCAAATGCACTTCAGTTGCACTCACATCCAGAAGCTGAACATCAAAGACAAATGATCCATTTTGTAAAACTCTGGAGCTCAAGTGCTCGGCCACCATACCGCCAGGGTTTCATTTCTTGGCTTTTCAGAAGTTTGATAATCTTTGTAATCTTCTTGGCGGTAGGACCACCAATGAAACTTTCCCTCACGGTTAGCAGCCAAGAAATCTGGATTTCCATGTCACTCTAGAATTGGCAGTTGGCCGCCAAGATATATTGCCTTGGCAGTTTTCAGGCTATCCTTGGGTGATTTTTGGCCGCAAAGAAAATTACGGATTCTTGTAGTGACCCCACCAAAGAACTGAAATGCAATAAAGCGAAGTGAGTGTAGTTCAACTGGTTAGGTTCCTTGTGGTGGAACAAGCACACTAGGTTCAAACCCTATATTTGACACAGGTGCTCGCATTTACGGCTAATTATTCATTCAATGGTAGGGGACATACCCGTCGACAGTGAGGCGCCCGTGGTGACTCCATCAATCTTGAGATATACTAACCCAGTCCTTCGGAGGTGTTCATAGGGGTAAGGTGTATGTGCGTGCGTTCCACAGCAAAGGATGCACACAACCATGCTCACAATATTATCTGGATATGGCACTCCTTTCCTGATGATATGATCCACTCTGTAAATCTAGGATTTTATTTTTAATGTTGACCAGTGGCGAATCTATAACAAAATTATAGGGGTTGCTCTTTCGTATTGTGTTCTGATCAAAGACATAACACTACAAAGGTACAGCCACAAATTCAATAAAACAAAATTGTTCTTAACTGTTGCATTACTTTGTGACCGAAAACCACTCGACTTGTATAACCCCAAGATCGTTCTGTCCATCGATGTAGAGAAATAAACCAAAAACTAATAACTTAATAAGTAAGGGCTAGTGACTAATCAGTCCACTTAATCACCCATGGACCACTACATGTTGTCTTTGTTTGTTCCTTCTTCCATGTTTCATTGTCGGGTTTTATAATCATCCAGTACTGATTGTTCGACGACACATCAGTGTCAGTTAGTGCCAAGACCCGACACTGATGAGTAACACATCACTGATGAATCTTACCATTTGGAGTGAGATGACTAGACTTATGGTGCGAAAAGATATCAATGCCATTTCTTTATAATGCCTGGCACTGATGCCGATCACATCAGTGCCAGTGCCGAGTCATTAGAATACCCGGCACTGATAAACCTAACCATATTAGTGCTAATTTTGGATCTATGAACTTAACTTTTTCATACGAACTTGGATTGCGACAAAGTTTATACAAAAATTGTAGCTCTCGACAAGATCTATGATTTTGTAGTTGAAAACTTTTTCATTTGAGTTCTTTTAGATGCTCAAATTCAAGATTCAAATCCCTTTGCTAACAAGATTGATGTATAGATGAGTTGGTAAGAAAAGGTGTATGTGAGGTAGAGGTCTGAGTTTGAATCCTTGCAATGGCAAAAATTATATGCACTTTGCGAAAATAGATATTAATGGTTAGGCTTTGTATATAAATGAGTAAGGATGGTATGAGTATTAAAAAATAGTTTTTTTAGCCTAAATTTTGAATTTGGATCCGTATTATCAGTGCCGTGTTTAGCCCACACCCAGTACAGATAAACCCATATCAATGTCGGTTCTACACAATACCCGACACAGATAAGCCCATATAATTGCTGGGTTTAGAGAATACATGACACAGATGAGTCTATAAAGATTCTGCATAGGTGCTTCTAGGCACATCTATTCTTGATCGGGACCTGACACTGATGAAATGGGTCATCAGTGGGGTCATCAATGCCGGAAGTTTTGTATCGAATCTATTTCCGACACTGATGCTATTTACGAAGTAGCACTGATGTCATTTTTTGTAGTAGTGCCCCTTCATTGCTACTAGTGTTTGCTTGCCTATTTGCTGACTTGTCTTGCTGGCCTGGCCTGCTCCTTGCTGGCTGTTGCCACTATGGTGATAGATGGACCGAGACAAGGAAGGTCGGAAGGTGAAGGAAGCAATGTCGCAGATGGACATCGGCGTGGTCATGTCCATGGTTCCGGTTCGCATTCAACGGTGAAGCCTAGTAACATACGATGATATGTCTTCTGATTTATTTAGCAATATTTAAAGATATCTATCATGTATCAACTATGTTTTATGAATTGACTTATATTTGCAAATTGACATGTTTACTAGTATCTTTGGTGTATGATGAATTATCTATGACGCAAGGATTATTGTCTTATTTAAAAATAAAGAGACGATATTAAATGCTTGTGTTTGACTTAATTTATTGATTATACTATATTTTTGTGCGATTGTAGTATAAATATGGTATGTGTTATGATTAGTTGTCCTTACGAAGTTAGCATCTTAGCCCCATCTTCTTTTTAATCATGCATCCGCCACTGTGGTTGTTCTGGACTTCTGCTACACGCTACTCCTCACCTAAAGCTGTGCGGTTGCTGCTCTGCATGCAGGGCAGGGGGTTCTGCCGGGATGGAGCTGGGGCTCATGCCCCAACAAGACCCAAAGGTTAATCTGCCCTTGATGTTGATTTCTGATTGTATGCCTGTAAATTTGGATATATAGGATACATAATAATTGTTCGACAACAGGATGATCATAAAAGGCATTGTGATAAAATGTGGCTTTGTAAGGGGGAGAGACAGATTGGATCGATGACTGAACCGAAATGGCCAATTCTTTGTGCACTTACTCTATACTGCCTCAAATATATGGTCTATTTCAAAAATTAAAAGGATCTCCTGAAACTTAAAGTATTTTTCTGGTTATTGTTGAGAAACAAGGTAATGACATCGATATGTGCCTTGTGGTGGGATTGTGACAATTCAATGTTGACATATCTTTTAAATGTCGAGTCAAGAGACATGTACTATAAACCTAATGAAAAGGTTAGAACATGATAACTAAGCAATTCTAATATAGATATGTTTTGGAGATGCATAAGTTCATAGCATCTGAAAAGGTCCCATCTTCCTTGTTTGTCTTCCTTAGCAGCTCAAGGATCTTTTTGCTTGTTTTCTCTTTTCAATATTATGAAGAATTTCCTGTACTTTCTTCCCCTTTCTTTCTGTCCATATGTCTGTGCAAGATACTTTCTACTTTATTGTTTGCAGGGTGAGGATATGTCTTTTTAAAAATGCAGTGGGAAAAAAATGGGTGTTACAAGTGGGACAAACCCATTTGTAGGCCAGGCCAATTAAGTAGGCTGGCCCATAAGTCACCCACTTAATTTGCCTATAAGTGGGTTCACGCCTTCACGGGCTCTTGAGCTACAAGCAAAATTGTCGAGAAAATAGGATGCAACATTATGTATACTAAAATATTTTTTTATACTTTGAACGCATATGTTTAAACCATGGCATTAGCATTGGAGAAACATCAAGATTTTAAATAGTGATGATAATATATGAAATTATTTTTAAAATTCTGTAATTATGTTGTCTTTGGCTCAAAACATTTCAGTTTAAATTACAATTGGACAAAGAGATTCAAGAAAGAAAGATGCTCTTAAGCAATAAAGTAAATTATTTTCAATAGTTCAGGGGTAAAATGAGCCTAAAAATGGTTTAGAGGGCTAAGAGAGTAAAATAAACTTTTTTCCTTGTAGTTTAATGAACTTAAAGACAACCGTAAACCAACTTATACCATTTCGTTTGAGGTGAATTTTTTGTAATTCAATGAAATTTCTAGTGGCTAGGGACATCAAGTCACAATTTTGCATATTTTTTACCAATATAGCATTTTGAATTTTGAGCATTGTTTTTTTCTTAAAATCCTTTTCTTTTTTCCAAGACAGTGATTTGGTATCTGGAATAGTTCAAATAGTTCAAGGGAGTAAAATGAACTTTGTTCATTGCAATTTGATGAACCTCAAAATTTCATACTAACTCATATACAATTTCCTTTGAGGTGACTCATTTGTCAGAACATCCAATATTTTTTTGTAATTCAAGGGAACTACTAGTTTCTAGGCACATGAAGTCACAAAAATTTGCACTTTTTCCTAACGTAGCATGTTGAATTTTGAGCCTTATATTTCTGTTGTTAAAAGCATTATCTTTTTCTTTTCTCAAAGGCAGCGATTTGCCATGTGGATTTGAAGATTTGTTGTACTATACAACAAGAAGATCAAGTTTTTGGTTGGCTTTTATTTCTGGACATAGTTAATACAAGGGATCTTTTGGATTGAAAGCATTGTATCCCAGCTCATGCGACTGTCCTTTGTTCTAGCTACCATTTAAATGTTAGGGAAACTCGATAGCATCTCATCTTCTCATGCGATTTCTGCTCCCTTTGTCGGAGTCAGCTGGGGTGGAATTGGGTTACTGCACAGAATTTTCATCAAATGATTCAATCCCAGCGTGCTTATTTTCCCTATCATTGCTTGATGGAACTTTTGCTCTTGGCAGCTTGGAATATTTGGAATGAGAGAAATTGATGACGCTCTCTCTCTCGTGGCCCGATCTTCTGGTGAGGGGTAACTCTTACTTTGATCGAGTGCGACGTTTGCGACGTGGCTACCAAACAGAACAAGTCCAGGATGCCATACAATCGCTACACCACAAACGATATTGTACCAACCGTGATGCGCGGTTGATGATCCCTGCAATGCAAACGAGATAACACTGCAAGAACAAAATAAAATGCAATCTAAATATTGCGAATAGGTGATTAAGCACGAGAAATAGTTGCGATTGAAGTGGTAGATCTAATCGACCCGGCAAATCAACACACCAACTATTGGGGGCTCTGAATCTATATACGCCGACTAATCGAGCAAGAACTAGAGACAAGGTGATTTGCACTTGGCAAAATTCAACTAAACACAACCCGATTGTTCTAGAGGGTGTACACATACATTTATAGATAAAAATAGATCTAGGTTTTAAGTGCTAATTCGTGGAGCTGGAGGGAGACACTTCCGAGATGGGTCTAGTCTATTACAAGGCCCGAATTCGGTTTCAGTAACAACGTTGCCTTATTTTGACGATTTCCGTTGACTCGGAATGAATTTGGATATGAGACTGGATGCGTTTAAAAGGTAGCAAGATAAGCTTTCCATTAAGTTCAAGATCACCCAGATCGGAATTTGACATGAAGACACTAGGTCCGTTTGAAGTCAATGCTGTCTCCGGAGGACGAACTGGATTCCAAAACTTATTGGACTTTAATATCTTGTAGATACTCTATTCATCCGATGTATTCTTTGACAATGTTTTATATTTCTCATACTTGGTTGTATGCATATACTTGATGGTCACATCATCAATAATTTGATTTTTAATGATGTCCAACCTGTTGTTCTCTCTTGGAAGAGAAACTTAAAGATAGATTTGAGTCTACATTTACCTACACTCATGGAAATTCATCGACCTTTGGTGCAATCATGGATTGACCATCTGTAATTTGATTTATTTTTGGTTTTGTTTGTTTCTGGTTTTGTTTGTTTCTCTCTCTTCTTTTTTTTTACATAAACCATATTTTTAATATTTATACCATGGAGGCCTCCTCCACTGTACTTTCTTAAAAAAGTAACACTCCAAACAATCCAAGAAATGAAAATACCTACATGACTATGTTATTATTTCCTATATTTTACGAATGCATATATATTTAAAGTTGTAATAATATTATAGGTATACATTATGCAAAACTCGCGAATTAACGCCACTGAAACCTGGCGATGCAATCTCAGGCTCTCAGCCCAAGGGGGGAGGGTCACTCATGTTCAGTTCATCTGCATGGAAGGTTACGAATCGTAGATCTCGCAGATAATTCAGTACAGGGAGTGGTGGCATGCTTTGGTGATGAGGTACCATGGCAATGTGTGCGCAACATTTTGTTTTTCTTAGAGGAATCTGTAATTTTGTTTTGGAACTGTTGCACCAACACCTGCATGAGATTGATGGGAAGTGTCCAGGAAGATGAGCAGAAATCAAACTGGTGCAAGTTGAATGAATCTATCACCACTATAATTGCTCCCATAGCAGCCTGGCACTAATTCCAAGTGATCACTGGAGCGAGACGTTTACATTCTCGACATTGGTCAATTCTTAGTTTGCATTTCTACTGTCCCTATCATATTATAGCTAACTAAATATCATTTTTATTTTTTTTAGATAATGGAATATAACATCCCGGCTTTTGCTCAAGAGAGTTACAGCCAATTATTACATAGTAGTACTCAAATAAGAGTGTAGTTCAATAAATCATTGAAAACACCCAATGAACAAAATAAGTAACGAAACTAAAATAAGGAGAACACATTATTGAAGTCTATTAGTGAATCTCCAACCATAATTGACAAAATTGCATAATTGTCATCTCAAGCTTGCAACATGCAACTTTTATAAACTCTCCGTCTTCTTCAAACTTTTGTAGTTGTGCCCAGTATCGGAGCCAATATGTTGCCCTGAAAATTACCTGCATATAAGATATGGATGGTGATTTATCAAAACCAAATTATTCCTGCTCAACCACAGAGCCCAACATATTGCAGAAGCTCCTACAAGTACAAGCTTGCTCCTTGTCTTATCCACCCCCCAAAAGCCAACCATAAAAAATGTGGGTTATAATACTAGGAAGTATAAACCAAAAGAGAATTGGACTGCTCTCCATAAAAACTTTGCATAATGTCAATCAATAAAAAGATGTTGGATAGATTCATTTTTCACACAGAAACAACATCTCAAACTACCGTTCCAATTCCGTCTTGCCAAATTGTCTTTAGTTAATACGACACCTTTAAGCAAATACCACATAAAGATCTTAATCTTAAACGGCATCTTGAGCTTTCAAATTATCTTGTTTCTCTCAATATAGCCATTATTAATTAAAGCAAGAAACATTGACCTTACCGTGAACATACCATTCTGATTAAAGTTCCATTTAAAACAATCAGATGAGTGATTCAACTGGATATGAACAATAGAAGCACACAAATCATGCTAAGAAACAAGATTCTGATCCACTAATGCTCTCCTAAAAGATACATTAAGAGAAACAGAATTCATAACACTAGCAATTGAAGAACATTTCCTTCGGACAATGGTATAAAAGGAAGGATACTTATCTTTATAAGACAAGTTACCTAACAATTTATCTTCCCAAAATCTTATTTGTTCCCATTATTCAGAATCCAAGAACCCATATTCAAGAAAGTATCCTTAACTTTCATTAGATCGGACCAAAAATGGGAATCACTATGTTTCCTATCAACTTGTGTTATAGACTTTGTTTTCTATCAACTTGGGTTATAGACTTATTATAAAGATATTTTCTCTTCAACAAGTCTTGCTAAACCCCTTCCTCATTTATTAACTTAAATAACCATTTACTCAACAAGCATTTGTTTTGAATTTCCAGATTATAAAACTCCAAACCGCCTTGATCTTTGGGCTGGCAAATAATATCCCATCTAGTAAGTCTGTACCTTTTCTTATGATCATCCCCTTGCCAAAAGAAGCGTGATCTATAATAATCTATTTTTTGAAGAACCCCTTTGGGAACGTCAAAAAAGAAATCATAAACATAGCTAAACTTGAAAGTACAGAATTAATTAACACTAATCTACCCCAACAGACATATGCTTACCTTTCCAACTACTAAGTTTTTTCTCTATTCTTTGTTCAATAACTTTTCAGTCTTTGTTACTAAGCTTTCTAAAATGCATAGGAATACCAAGATATTTTACAGGAAAAGCACCTAGCTTACAACCAAAGATATTAGAGTATTGATCATAATAATCATTCGCTTGACCAAAACAAAATAATTCACTTTTGTGAAAATTTATTTTCAAGCCAGATAGCTTTTCAAACAGAGATAAAATCAGTTTCAAATTCTTTGCTTGCTGTAAATCATGCTCCAGAAAAATAATAGTGTCATCCGCATATTGCAAAATAGATAAACCATCATCCACCAAATGAGGAATCACCCCATTTATAAAACCAACATCTTTAGCTCTCTTAATATCATTTTTATACATTTATCTTAGTTTGTCTGACGCAAGAGAGCATGTAACCTTTCGGTTACAGTGCTCAAGTAGCACATAGAACCTAGATTTAATTTCATATCGGAGAGAATTTCAGATCTAGTTGAAAAGAATTCACTCGTTAGACCCACATACAAACACATGTTAAGATCAACCTACGGAGGGTAAGCCCTCGTGTAGGGGGCACAGAACTTAAAGCACGGCTTAAGGAACCAGGGTTCATGGCTTTTCTCGGTTGGTTTGGATGAGACTTTTTCTTTTTAATGAAAAGTTGTGTAGACGGTCATTTCCCATTGGTCATGTTTTTTATGTTTGGCTGACAACCGTATCGTCAACTGCATCAAGATTTAGATTTAATTAAGGTTCTGCTTGTCACGCGGATAACGAGTGTATATAATTTCTTAATTACCACTATTAACTGTGTGATTCAACAAGATTATCCCATTCATTACTAGCATGCATCTTCAGCGTGATCAACAAAACAAATGAAAAAAAAGGAACAAAAAGCTTAATTATCCTATAGCCACTGATAATGACTGCAGATGAGAAAGTCGATTGAATATCTGTGCTTTGTGCTCTGGTTAAGTGACACCGTAGCACCTGCTGATTTTTACGACTAAACTTTGACGGATACGAATCGTTCCAACTATCCAACGGAAGTGATGGATATGCTTTTGTCTTTTTTCTACAATCCGTCTACTAAAAAGCGAGAGACAAACAGATTAGCATATTGATTTCTTGCCTCTCCATTCATGCTCCATATAACACATCACCAAAAATCATTTCCAAAATCTGTCATGCATGTCTGAACGATTGTATGACTTGACCATGATCATCGAGACGGCTCCAAGAACATGGCTTCTCTTGCTACTGTCCCCTATCTTCCTCCACTACAACAAAAACCTTATATAGAGGCTCTTTGGTAGAGACAATTTCAAAATGCCTCTAAGTTTTAAAACTCTATAGTCTAGAGACACTTTTTAGAGGCACTTTCAAAATCGTCTAAAATACTTTTACTCTACAGACACTTTAAATATTTTTACTCTACAGACACTTTAGAGACATTTTTAGTATACTTTATTAAATTTATCTTGTAGAGACATATTTTCGGCACTTTAAAATTTGCCTCATATGTAAAGGCATTTTCTTAAGGCGTTTTAAACGATGTAAAGGTACTTTTTCAAATATTAATATATATCAAGTAACTAGATATAAGTAACACAAATCACTTATTTACATGTAACTAAATGAGGTTGAAATAGTTAGTATATTGAAGATAAAAAATGGTCATCTCAAGAGGTTAAGAGTTCAAGGATTGGTAAGGGATAATATTTTTCTTTTTTTTTCATATTGATTCGCTATAGTTGCCACAACATATTAATGCCTCTACAAAGTGCCTTTATTTGCATAGAGACATCTTATAAAATGCCTCTTAGTTCGTAGAGACAATACACCAAAAGGCACTTATGAGACACTATTCAAAATGTCTCTATAACACTGTAAAGACATTTTATAAATGTCTCAAAATGTCTCTACAAGGTATATTTGTTGTAGTGCTTCTCCTACTCCTACACTATGCTCTGGCCACATTCACCGCGAGTCGAGCAAGGAAGAACAATAAGGATCGCCTTCCACCTTCGCCTCTGGCGCTGCTGGTCATCGGGCACCTCCTCCACCTCGTGGGCTCGCTCCCGCGCACGTCTCCCTCCGCCGCTTCACCGCACGGCACGGGCCCGACCTGCTCCTCCGGCTTGGCGCCGTGCCGATGCTCGTCGCGTCGTCGCCGCGTGCCGGCCGCCGAGGCCATCCTGCGCACGCACGATCACGTGTTCGCTTCACGGCCTCGCACGGTGCTGCTGGCTGATGTCGTGTTCTATCGCTCCCGCGACATCAGGTTCGCGCCCTACGGCGACCACTGGCGGCAGGCTAGGAAGCTCGTCACCACGCACCTGCTCAGTGCGAAGAAGGTGCAGTCGTTACGGCTTGCGCGTGAGGAGGAGGTAAACTAGTTAGCTACTATAGATGCCAACTTGGCATGTACTCCCTCCCTCAATTCTAAAACATATGTCGTTGTTGACTCTTCGTACAATGTTTGATCATTCGTCTTATTAAAACGTTATATAGATATTATTTTATTATAAGTTGTTTTATCATGAAACAAAATATAATCTTAATTTAATAAGACAAATGGTCAAACATTGTATGAAAAGTCAACGGTATTATATATTTTGAGAAAGGAGGTAGTCATAATATTTTCCTACTTGGTAGACAATATTTCCCTACTTGTGGTAGACCATGTTTCAGTCACTGTATTATATGTCTTATATCTCATAATTACAACTTGTAAAGATCATTCTCCTGACCAACATCTTTTGCTGAACCCCTGTAATATTGTATAGTTTATCCACCATCTATTATAGTATTAAACTAGAATGAAAACAAAGAGAATCTGCCTTCACTTGCAAAGCCTACAAATTACCTTATTAATTGAAGAAGAAAAAAATCTACAAGATATATAACTAGATGTGTGGTGGGTTGAAAAGAATCTGGTACCACCCTCATGTTTGATAATTGACTTTTCCATTCCAAATTACAAACACTATTTCTTATTCTTGAGGCCACCTATCACGACTTTTATGTATATTGGAAGGTGAAATATAAAATGCAGTAAATTTGTGCACAATTTTAGAAGTTTATTGTAGCCTTTTCTACACCAAGTCCAATTAAAAATAGAAATTGTAAAAATGTATTTTACACATTACATTCTTCGATAAAATGCTTATTTTCTCCCGACTTGACCCATTCCCTTATTGCTTGCTCCACATTTTCATTGACATGCGTACATGCCTACATGGGGCTAACATGTCACAGTGCGACAATAGGAATAAATAAGGGATTGTGCAAATATGTTTGGAGAATTAGGAATCCTACATTCTGTGAACTTATTATGATAGACAATTAATGTTTCAAAATAATTAGATTGGTCGCAGAGAAATTGCATAGTAGACATATGGCAAAAGAATTTTATTTAGTCTGCAAACTTGAAAGCTGCGACCACTCTCCGAGTTTTAATAAAAGTTGATCTTGTAGACATTTTATATTGGTCTCTAGCCTATAATTGCCCAATGTTAAAACTGTTTCACACAATGTTCTAGGTTAGCTTGGTCATGACCAAGATTAGCAAGGCGGCAACAGCAAGCGCAGTGGTGGATATAGGCCAGATTCTCAGGTCATTTACAAATGACATGATATGCCGTACAGTGTCAGGGAAGTGCCCCCGTGACGACAGACAGAAGAGGATTTTCCAAGAGTTGGCCAATGAGACATCGCTTCTGCTCGGTGGCTTCGACATCGAGGAGTACTTCCCTGTCCTAGCTCGGGTCAGATTGGTTGGGAAGATGATGTGCGTGAAAGCTGAGAGATTGAAGAAGAGGTGGGACGAGCTGCTGGAAGAACTGATCAATGACCATGAGAACGATGATCACAGTTGCAATCTTATTTCTGACCAGAATGACGAGGACTTTGTGATCATTTTGCTCTCTGTCAGACAGGAGTATGGTTTCACCAGAGAGCACGTCAAAGCTATTCTTCAGGTAAGTATTCGAAACACAGTTCTTTAAGTAGTAGCTTCCGTTATCTTTAAGAAGATGAGATGTAAGTACGTAATGTGAATGGACAACTGGCAACCTTTTCCATACTATTTTAATCAGCAAATGCATAGTTTTTCAATCATACTTTTTCAATACGACCTTGAGGTTAGCATCAAATTCACAAAGCACATACCTTCCAATTCCTATCTAAGATCGATTTCCATTTGCCATGTCTCATATATCAATTTACGCTCTCTATTGAAGCCCATAACTAAACTGTACACAAAACTATCGGTTGGATAAATATATAAGAATAGGGAAGGCTGATCGATTATCACCTTGTTATAAATCCTCAGGATGTCTTTTTTGGGGGAATAGACACATCAGCTTTGGTCCTTGAATTCACCATCGCAGAGCTCATGCAGAGGCCACGCATGTTGAAGAAGCTGCAAGATGAGGTGAGGGCATGCATCCCAAAAGGGCAAAAAATTGTTAGCGAAGTTGACATAAACAACATGGCTTACCTACGAGCGGTCATTAAAGAAGGGATTAGATTGCACCCGGTGGCGCCTGCCCTTGCGCCACACATCTCCATGGATGACTGTAACATCGATGGGTATATGATCCCTTCAGGGACACGAGTCTTGGTCAATGTTTGGGCTATTGGTAGGGATCCACGCTTCTGGGAGGACGCGGAGGAGTTCGTGCCTGAGAGGTTCATTGATAGCATGAGTAGTGCTGCTGCAAATGTCAACTTCAGGGAGAATGATTATCAGTACTTTGCCATTTGGTTCTGGGCGGAGGATGTGCCCTGGGATGAAGTTTGGCATCGCTGTTGTTGAGATCATGTTAGCAAATCTTATGTGGAAATTCGATTGGACGCTTCCACCAGGAACGGAGATTGATATGTCTGAGGTGTTTGAGCTGTCGGTGCACAGGAAAGAGAAGCTTCTATTGGTCCCAAAACAACCTGAGTAGCTGTTAGCTACTTCCCAAATCATGAGTGTAGCATGTAATAAATGTTGAATGCTTGTTCATGCTGAACTGTTTGTTTGCATACTTTGTTTGTGCGTGATATGATGTGAATGTATGGATTGATTAATGTTCCAGCCATTTGTAGTGTTTACTTCCTGGCTAATATGTGGTAGAAGATCGATAAATTACATAATACAGTTGATATATATCTTGATCTCAGTGTGAGTAGTATAATTAATATTTTCCATCTTGTAGAAAAACGAATCATAAGTTACACTAATAGGAAAAGCATTATCGCAAGCTGCCAAAAACGGTCTTCGCAGGCGGGGCGGCCATCCGCCTGTAAGCAAACGACTGTGAAGATTGCCGATCTTCGCAGGTAGGGCGGCCGTCCGCCTGTGAAGATAATTTTCGTAGGCGGACGTTGGCTAGTCCGGTCCGCCTGCGAAAATAGGAAGCGGCCGCCTGCAAAAAAAAAAAAACATCCGCCTGCGAAGATAGAAAATTTTGAAATTTGATACAATAATAATTTTCCCACAAATTACTTTTTAATTATTTAATAGAAATTCTTGCAGGTAGATTATTATGTACATATATAGGAAGATTATCAAGCATTTGGTACTGAGAAATCTACATATACTGCATAACTCAAAAATGTTGCCAAAAAATATATATTACAATATTTTTTTTACATTATCACTTCAAATACGCCATCTAGTTATATTATGGCATAGCGGTGTTCCACTCCCGAAGATCCTTGAATTCGTCACTTGTCGCTAGGGCACTCTCTGGGTCGAAGAAATCTCCTTTCACATGACAGTACTCATGGTGGATGAAGTGGCACAGATCACGCTGGACATTTGTGATGCCTGTATCGTCAAAACTTGTTCGACGTTCTAATCTTGGCAACTGCATGCATTGAAGATAAACAATATATTAGTATCATAGATATGTGAAGCTATCTAGTACATAGTATAGAGACTTATATCCTCTGCGTTAACCCTGTACCTCCTATTAACCCTAAGGAATTCGTACGCGTAATACCCGCAAAGGACAGTTCCTCTAGGTTGCTTGTGACACTTCAGGACATATCATAGAAAAAAATAGTTAAATTTTGCAATTAATGAAACAATTGGAATACATTAAGTGAGTGGAGTATTACCGGCCAATAGGTACGTACTAGCAGCTTCTCCCTTGTTCGGGTCTGTTCTCCACCCTTGAACTTGTAGTATTGGTACGCACTGTATGGATGTCGTACCGTTTCACATTAAGGAGGATATTTAATTATAATACATTCATATAAAAATGCAAGAGTCAGAATCACTTACTATTGTAAGATTGTTAGAAATTATTTGTATGACTGGTGTCTGTAATCGAGAGGGTCCAAGATTACCACGGTTCCGTGTTTAGGGTGGATGAGTAAACAGATATAATGATCGCTACATATTAACAACATCATTGTTTGTTACTACCAGCTAAAATAAGACATATGTGTAAAAGATAAATGTACCAAACTTGCTCAAAATTATAAGCGGCCATGACGACTCTCTTATTTTGAAAGTGCAAGAAGGCTCGTCCAATATACTGTGCGACAATAATCAAATTCTCCTTGTGCAAGCCCTTCTTTTATTCAGCTATCTCTTTTGGAGTCTTGCCCTTCAGCTGGTCTGACCCTGGTGCTAGCCTCACGGTATGCTGTGTTTGACAGATCCGAGTTGGATCCAAGAAGCTAATAGGTTCTTTTTTCTTCTTAGCATCCATGTATTGCATCCTACAGAAGAAGTTTGTTAGTAACAATCACATGGATTTGTATTGTACATATTTTTCATGTAATTAATTAAAAGTCATGCTCACATGCACCAAACACCGACATAGTTGACGTCCATCTTATCCCGACGATATATGGCGTGGAGATCTGAGAAATCTAGCCATACGTAACCTTCGGCGCCGAAACAATCTACCGGTGATCGAGCTGTTATATTGCCCAAGCCTTTCTTGCTAGCATCCATGTAGAAGGTATCTAACCTTCTCTTCTCCCATGGTCCTTCGTTTAGTGCCTACTTCGGCAAGAGTGCTTTCCCATGTTCGTACTTTTCCAGGCAATCATCAGTTGGCAAGTATGTTGGCCCAGCTAGTGCAGCGGCCTTCTGGGGGTCATCATCTCTGAGTTTGGCTCCTTACCCCCTCTGAAGACGGTTACCATGAACTTCTCCTTGTTCTCATCTTTGAACTTGGAGTCGTGGCTCCTAAGCACTCTAGGCACCTCAGAACTGGTAGTGGCCTTCTCAGGGACCGGGGTCTCTTGCACCTCGGGGTCTTCGCAGGAGAAGGGTCTTCAAATATTTCTGGCTCTGTACCGTCCCGTTCTAATCCTGGTACTTCTTCTATATCTGTCCCGAATGATGCCACAAATTGCACCTCTGGTTCTGCCACTGTAATCTCCATTTGGACATCCGGCACCGCAATCTCCATGGGCACCTCCGGCACTGCGATCTCTGGTGGCACTTCCGGCACTGGATTTTCCTTATGCATCTCGGGTTCCTCCGCCTTATCAGTCACCTTCCTCTTAGGTGGTCTCGGAGGTTTTCCCAACCCCGGTTTTGGCACGACAGGTTTTCGCGTGGCGTCGGTGCCAAATCCAAAGGATATGTCATTCTTGTGCCAGAGAATTACAAGATCGACCGCATCCCCAAGTACGGATACACCATCTTGAGTAGGGAAGTCTATTTCGTAGGACTCAAACCCTTCGTGGACCACTTGCGGCTGCACTTTGGCATACACATCGTCTATAAACTCTTCATTATATGTTCTCCCAGGGATAGCAATGGCTGTAGCGGCCTCAAGAGATTTCCCGGAGCGTCCAATGGGAATGTGCAATCTGTGGGGTGTATTTTCCTTGAGGTCATTGAAGGGGTAATCAGGCTCAGGTTCTTTCGTTTCGGGGGGAGGCACAAGCATCTGCTTGACGCATAAATCCATCATTTGCCTTTCGAAATCCGCAGCCCCTTCGTCCTTATGTTTATCCTTGTACGTTTCACGTGTCTTGTGGGGGTCATGTTTGAATCCTTCCTTCCAACTCATCTTAGACGACACACCTCGAACCCTACCCCCACGCTCAGGAGTACCAAGCGCCGTACTTAGCACATCTTTCTCCCTCTTAGGCTTACAAGCTCCTTTCTCCTGTGCACTGGATAAATTCTCTATTGTATCGGCCACCACCTGCAGCTCCGGATCTTCAAACGAAACTTTGCCTTTATCCGTGATCTTAGGAGTTCTAGCTCTTACCTAGTTCCTTGATCTCTGTGTCCATTCCTCCATTTGTACCGGAAGCCCCGCCTTCCTCATTTCCTCCACCTCTTTTGTCCACTGCTCCACCTTTGGTGCATATCCCGCGAAGCCTAAGCGATGAGGAAATTTGTTCTTCTTGGCCAACTCTGAAAACTTTTTGCTCCTTTCAAGTTCTTCCGGGGAGTTCTAGAACGACAGAAAGTCGTCCCACTGCTTCGGGGTTATGTTGGCATACGTCGAAAACGGTGTACATACCGTCTTCACGAATTTCTTGTTCAAGGTGGTTTTCCAACCACGCCAAGACTTGTCCACTGTTTACAGTGCACAATTACTCACTGCTGCCTCTGATCCATCCGGGAAATGGAAGATTTTCTTCAACTCTTTCCATAGGTCTTCCTTATCTCTATTCGATACATGATCCCAGTCCTTGACCGTGATGGGGATCTTTTCCCTTACTATTATGCCACACTGTGAACTGAATTTCGCACGTGCCGTCTTAGGGGCGAGCGGCTCTCCTTTTGGCGAAACATGGGTAACATCATGAAACCCTTCGTCCTTTCTATTCACGCTTCTCTCGCCCCTTCTTTTCTTCGCCTTTGCTGACCGTTCGCTTTTCTTTGAGCCAGTTGTGTTAGCTGGGACCTCATCGTCTTTCGACCGACCTTTTTTCTTCGGCTGCCATTTTGATCGTCGTGGCGCCGTTTCCTACGAGAAGGTATATACCAAATTTAATATTAGCTCGGGCTAATAGTTATCACGGTGAACAGTTTACATATTAAGTTTACTCACCCCTTCTTTAGGGGGAATGCAGTCCTTGTCGCCTTCTTCACCATCGCCCTTTTTCCTTCTCTTTGGGCTTAGGCTTGGACAAGGATCGCTTGGCGACGAGTACTCATCGTTCTCGTCAGCTACGTCGCTGTCGAAACTATCTTCCGGTGGGACCACTGGTTCCGGAGCATCGACAATAGGAATGGACGGTTCTTCCACCCTTAAACCCTTCTCTTCAGTCCCTTTAGTATTATCGACCATCGTTTCAAACTTCTAACATAAGAAATGAACTGTATATGAACACTCTGCGAAACTGTATATTAAAAACTTGTGTACATAATTGCAAAATGTTCTAATAAAAACCTGTGTACATAATTGTAAAATGTTATAAAATAGTACAAACTAATTTGCTAAATTAGTACAAACTAATATTATTACAATCTAATTTGCTAAATTAGTACAAACTAATATTATTACAATCTAATTTGCTAAATTAGTACAAACTAATTTGCTAAAAAAATAATAAGGTGACCATATCCTCCACATGTTATAAAAGAATTGAACATACCCTCCCAAATGTTATTAAAAAAATTTGACAAATTCACATATCCTGCAAAATTGAATATACCCTCCCAATTTCATTCACATATCACCCACATTCCCAAATTCACATTCACAATCAACATATAACCCCCTCATTCACATATCACCCACCCCTCATTCCCATTCACACCCACATGCACACACATATAAACCCCCTCACAGCCACATGCACACACATATAAAAAACAAACACCCACATGCACACACGGACGTGGACGACGAACGGCCGAGGATGAGGTTCTCCAGTAGACAACGAAGGAAGGGCCGACGACGAGGTTCGGCCGTGGACGACGACCGGCCGAAGAAGTCGTTCGGCCGAGGACGTCTTCGCTCGTGGACGACGACTGGACGATGAAGCCGTTCGGCCGCAAGACCGCTAATGCGAGCGAGAGAGAGAGAAAGGGAGAGAGAGGTGGCAGCGGCGGTTGTGGAGGGGCCGGCGACGAAGCGGCTGATGGCGGTGGAGCGGGCGGCGGTGTGTAGCTCGCGCGCGCGGCGGTGGAGTGGCCGACGGTGGAGCTTGATCGACGGCCGGCGCAGTGGAGTGGCCGGCGCGAGCTCGAAGGTCGGCGGCGCGCGGAGGACAATGGTCGGCGGCGGCGGAGGATGACGGTCGGAGGGTGAAGGTCGCAGGCGGGCGGCGGCGGAGGACGGCGGAGGCATGCGGCGGCAAAAAAATTTGGCAGCCTAACGGCGCCAAAATTTCTAGGGTTCCCGCCTGGACTTAGAAATTTTGGCGCCGCGGGCTTGCCCTTATATAGCGAAACGATCTTCGCAGGCGGGCGGTCCGCCTGTGAAGATGTAAACCCTACTTGGCATAACAATCTTCGCAGGCGCACCGCCCGCCTGCGAAGATTTTTATAGACTTGAGTATTTTTATTTCAAAAAAAATTAATTTATTTTGTAATTTCAAAATGTCTACAGTACTTGTAATAGAAATGGTAATTGTACATACAAATATTATTAATTTTCAAATGTAAATCTTACTTAAATGTTTAAAACATTAATATTACTACTTTAAATTTTTTAAAAAGTTTTCAAACAATGGTAAGTGCACATAAAAAATTGCTACAAAATTTTGAGACCTCTTTTAAAAAAAACTTTTATAATATAATATTAGTACAAACTAATATGCAAAATGTTAAGTACAATTGTTCGTCAATTATAACATGCAAATTTGCAATATGAGCACACATATCCCCCCTTACATACCATCATTACATAACTAATAACTTCTTAGATGCTTACATGCCACTGAACAATCATTACCCTTTAACATTTTTATCCACACCGTCCGTGCGCATGTAAGGCTTCATGGTCTTCTGATTAGATGCCTCGACCTGCTTAATCTTTTGTACAAACTGAATATAAAGTGGCATACTATCGTATTGATTGTAATCTTCGACATCTTCAACCCCATCCACTTCCAATATCTTTTGTTTTCCTGGTAGCATTGTATCTTTCTTCAAATTTGAAGGGTCTTTCACATAAAACACTTATGCCACGCGATTGGCGAGTACCCAAGGGTCATCCTTGTGACCCACATTCGCAAGGTCAACAACAGTAAGACCAATCTTATCAACATTGACCCCGTTCGGGTATTTTACCCACTGGCACTTAAATATGGGGAATTACATTGTGTGCCCATAGTCGATTTCCCATATTTCTTCAATAAACCCGAAGTATGATTGTTTTTCCCCCGCTTCATCAATTGCCTCCACACGGACATCGCTGTTTTGTGTACATGTCTTACTATCTCAGGCTCTTGTACTAAACGAGTATCCATTGATGTCATATCCCTACCAAGAATTTACTGCAGTTGATGAACCACGAGCCAACTGCTTCATAGTTATTTCATCGGTAGTTTGTCCCTCAGGTAAGTCTAGGTCTCGCAGCCAATCTATGAAGAGACGCTTGTGTTCTTTCATTATCCACTCGGTGGTGCGACCCTTATTGTTAGCTCATAGTAGTTCGATATGTTGATCGATGTAAGGCTCAACGATAGCAAACTGATGAAGCACGCAGAAGTGAGCTTCCACGAGCCAACTGCTTCATAGTTATTTCATCGGTAGTTTGTCCCTCAGGTAAGTCTAGGTCTCGCAACCAATCTATGAAGAGACACTTGTGTTCTTTCATTATCCACTCGGTGGTGCGACCCTTATTGTTAGCTCATAGTAGTTCGATATGTTGATCGATGTAAGGCTCAACGATAGCAAACTGATGAAGCACGCTGAAGTGAGCTTCTTAAAATGATTTGTGATCATGGGTGATGAATCTCTTCTTTCCTATGGTTCCCCTGCCACTCAATCTACCCTCGTGTCGGGGCACAGGTACTCCAATTGCATATCCATCTTTGAGGTAATCGATACAACACTCGACAACCTCTTTAGTACTATAACACTCAACCATTGATCCCTCTGGATGTGCACGATTTCGGACGTAACCCTTCAAAATCGCCATGTAACGCTCGTATGACCACATTTGATGGAGGTACAATGGGCCAAGCGCAACCATCTGCGGTACTATGTGAACAATGAGGTTGATAACGATCCGGCCCAGGTGGGGTTTGCCGAGACCCAATAACTTAAGGTTGTCCGGATCCCAACAGTTCATAGGCACACCCACTCGGGGAAAGGCCCAATCTCCCTAAAAGACTAGTCCAATAGGGGAAAGGTGGCTCTCCCTTTTAAGGTGGCTTCCTCCTCCCAAGCTAAGCAAGGTGGGATTATTCAGAGGCTCACATGGTCTCCGCCCGACTTTTGCGTCTTTGCCAGCGGGTAATAGTGGAGGATGTCCTCATCATTCCCACCTCCTTAACAAGGGCCCAGCTCTGATACCAACTAATGAGGGATGTTAGGTCCCGACCTTCGGATAGGTATTGATAAACAGTCGATTTGGGTGGAGTCGCGACACAACTCGATCCGGCTTCTGAACGAACACGCTACTGAGCCCCGCAATCGAAGCACCATGTCTCCTCTGGTTATCAACCGTACCGAAACCCGGTTGACCTCACCGAGAAGGCTAATCCCTGCATGCGAATCGAAGAACACAAGTAAGAACAAGATAGATTGCATCCAAATTGCATATGAATGATTAAGCACACGAATTTGGGGTTCTACAAACCGATCTAGCGGCGAAACTTTTCTTGACAGAATAATCTAAGCAAACCCAACTCTAAATGATGACGGCTATTGAATTAATATGATGAGGGATGTCCTAGGGTTGCCCTAGGGCGCACACCCCCTTGGGCTAAGCCCACGACACAATTACAAGGCACAAAACACAAATCAGATTTGGATTGGATGAGATATGTGGCTTGTTTTGCAGATTCCTGGCATCTCGGTAGGAATTTTGACATGGGACCAAAACCATCTAAAAGTACACTTCATAAGCGTTTGAAGTTGATGCTGTCAGGAGGCCCGAATCCGAATCCAAAACGAGTAGAACTTTATCTCTTGTCTTCTATGGACCAAAAGTGACATGGTGTGATGAAAGAAGACTTGGAGAAGGTCTTGGTTTGGTCCCCAATCAACTTCTTCAATCATCCATACATTCCTTACGCTCGGTCTCTTTTCTTTCACCCAAGCAAGTACCTCTGCAAACAAAAACACACGAAACTCATTGTGTAGCAGCGTTTGTTCAAATATATAACAAGTATATCTAATGTAGAACATATGCACCTTTGGTTGATTAATACATAAGGTAGTCATGGTTATATCCGAGCTATTTTTGTCCTCATCAGAGGTGCTCCATCATATCAAAAAATGACGGAGGGAAATACATCTCAAGTTGGCACTGTGTCTCATTTGCGAATGTACGGAGATTTGCTAACTCTTCGAGACTAATGACCTTCTATGACACTGCGTTGAAAAAGTAGCACAACCTTGTGATAGCAACCTTTAAATGCTCCGGTTTTATGGCCCTTATTGCAATTGCAAGAAACACGGTGAGCAAGACAAGACAGTCGTGTGAATTATAACCAGATACCGACAAATCTTTCATGGAAACTAGTCGACTAATGTTCGATGAGAAACCTATGGGCACTCTGACATCACGGAGTGATTTGCAAAATGACTTCTTCTCCTCAGGTGTCAGTGTGAAATAGGCTGGTGGAAGATATACTTTGCCATTCTTCTCTCATTCTTGATGGTGTAACTCTTCCCTGATTCCCATCTCGACTAGGTCCATCCATGATTGTAGACCATCTTTAGTCTTCTTCGGCATGTCCAACAATGTTCCAACTATGTTGTGAAACACATTCTTCTCTAGATGCATGATGTCTATGGCATGCCGAACCTCCAGATCTTTCCAGTACGGGAGGTACTTAAAGAATATGGAATGCTTCTTGAATGGGGGAGGGAGTTTATCATCTGGCTTCGTACTAACGTCTTGATTCGTACTATCCTCTGGTTTCTTAGTCTTCTTGGATTTCTTGCGTTTTGTCCCCTTTGATGGTTTCTTAGTCACTTTTTCGAATTCGCAAACAATTTTCTCTGTCATTGCATACACTTTCTCCCCCGATGTAGGTTTTGGTGCAGGATCAGTCTCTTCAGTGCCATCGAACTCCGTCTTCATCTTGCGGTACTTGTGATTTGTGCGTAGGAACCGCCGGTGCCGCATGTACACAAGCTTGTTGGAACCCGAGAGATACCTATAGTATGTTCCATTCAAGCAGATCACACATCTTGTTTTACCTTTAATTTGACCTAAAACTGAAAACATTGCTGGATAATCGTTAATGGTCACGAAGATGATGGCTTTCACTGTGAAGTATTCTCTTAAGTACTCGTCCCACACTTTCAATCCCTCTTTCCATAAATTAGCCATATCTTCCAATAATGGTTCAAGAAATACGTAAATATCAATACCAGGCTGGCGGGGTCCCTGTATGAGGATACAGAGTAGTACGTATTTTCGCTTTTGACAAAGCCAGGTAGGAAGATTATACATGGTGAGAAGCACTAGCCAAGTACTATGTGAGCTGCTCATGTCTCCAAAAGGATTAACTCCATCAGTACTCAGGGCAAACCTAATATTCTGTGGGTCTTTAGCAAACTCTCTATACTGAGCATCAAAGTTTATCCACTGACGAGAATCTACCGGATGTTGAATCATCCCATCCTTCTTGCGCCCTTCTTCATGCCAACACATTAGTTCCGCATCTCGCGGATTTGAGTATATCCGTTTAATGCGGTCTTTGACAGGAAGGTACCACATCACAAGCTGCGAGATTTTTCTCTGAGTTCCCTCAGTTGTGTCAGACATTTCTAGGCCAGTATTGCTATTCGATTTGTACCGGCTAGCACCGCATGTTGGACATTCATCTAAAGAAGCGTACTCTTTCATGTACAGTATGCAGTGATTAACGCACGCATGAATCTTTTCCACACTAAGTGAAAAGGGACATATGAGTTTCTTCGCTTGATATGTGCTGGATGGTAGTGAGTTAGGCCTCGGGAGTATTTTCTGCAAAAGTTCTAACAGATTGTCGAAACTGGTATCTGACCATCCATATCTCGCCTTTAACCTGATAAGTTCTAGAACTGACCGTAGTGTTGTGAACTCACTGTCATAGCCCTTCGACTCATCGTACAAAACTTCCTTTGCTGCCTTCTATAAAGCTTCAAAATTATTTAAACCTCTAGCCGACCCCATCAGCTCCTCGGGATCTGCATGATGTAACATTTCCTTTAGATCGATGTTGTCCTCAACAAAACCATTGTCGTGCACCATGTCTTCAACTTGTGTCCGAACTACATTTTCAGCCCCGTTCACTTGTTCTTCGCCATGACGTGTCCATATTTTGTACTTGTCCATAAATCCACGAGTTACTAAGTGCTCCTTCACTGTAGGAGCATCTTTCCAGGCTATTTCATTCTTACAGTCAGCACATAGACACATTATCTTCATCATATTGTTCTTCTCAGCATGTGCCTTCGCAATACCAATAAATTTAGACACTTCATTCCTATATGGAGATAAAAACCTCGGCCAATGATACATCCATTGCGGCCTTTCCCTATCTCCAAAAAAATAAACATAAAACATTTGCACTATTAATACCAAATTTTTAGGGTTTATTGAAAAAAATATATCGCTATTCAAAACTAACTGAAGGTTAATTGTAAATTAAAAAAAAAAGTTTATTTTATTTTTTTTAGACAGACATGCCAAATTAGTATATTAGGAAAATCTAACAAAATCATATTATCGGCATACTACAAACTAATATAATTATTTTTTGATTGCACCAAATAAATAGACATTAAAAATTTTATTCTCTCTCATATATATATATGACAAGATCTAGATCTGGATCTCGAACTAGGAGGTGGATGTGATAGCAAAATAAAAAAAAATGAGAATTTATGTTACCACATTAAACCACTACAACAAGAGGCATCAAGTATTACACATACATCTAGCATCAAAATATCAAAAGAAAGTAAATTAAAAAAAATGGAGCTTTTCCTTCACAATTTTGCATGCATAAATCCATCACAAATTGAGGCCTAAAAGTTAAAAAATTGCATACCTAGGGTGGAAATGAGTAGATCTAAGCACCGTAGAAAAATCCCCCGAAGATTTGAAGTTCAAAACCTCCCCCTATATTTAAGTCACTTTAGGAGAGAGAAACTTTGGGGAGAATGAACAGGGCTCGGGGAGGAAGAAGACTATATAGGGGCATCTTTGCAGGCGGGCCATGTAAGCAGCGCCTGCGAAGATCGATCTTCGCAGGCGTCACTTATATGGTCCGCCTGCCAAGATCGATCTTCGCAGGCGGACCGCCCCCTCCACCCCGGGTATCGTCTTCGCCGGTGGTGTTTTGGCTCCGAAGACCATACCCGCCTGTGGAAATGGAACCCCTACGATGCCAAAATGAGTTTTCTAGTGGTGTTATAGTATTTCACAATACCAACACCAAATTCCACTCTCATCCCTTTGCCTTCCTCTTCTTTTTTTTATGTATACGTATATTCTTCTGTAAGTGTAAATTAAGCCAACGTTAAATAAAAGCATCTTTGCTTAAGCTTTAAAATAAACTTCTTTTTAATTTAGCAAATCTTCAAGTTACAACCTAGATTTACAAACATGATATACCAAGAAAAAGATAAATTAAACTGTGTCCGATTAGACTATGCACGTCGCTAGCTAGAACATTATAAGTACTGTACGTGTAAGTGTGTAGTCGATAAAGGATGGTAGAAATACAACACCAGTGTTTATTACAGATCTTCTGCTAGAAGCCATATGTCGTCCATCCATCGAGAAAATCAGAAAACAAACACCAAGCAAACATACATGCATTGTAGAATTATCCATCTATCTGCCCATCAAAGTCAACATCAATCACAATTTTTTACAGCACAAAAGAAAAGTAAATGTACTATATATATATATATATATATATATGTGTGTGTGTATAGCAAATCTATTTTACACCCCTCCCCTTGAATAACTATTCTACACCCCTCTCTCCCATAGGCCAATCCCACCTCCCCCACCCTTCCTAGGGCCCAAATCCCTCCCCCCTCCCACCTCAGTCAAAGGCTCATCAAAGCCCCCTCCCTCCGGTCAAATCCGAGTCAAACCCGCCCATTGACTCCCTCCCCCGTCCACCACTTTGTTGTTCATGTCTCGCAGGAATTCCGTAGTAACATAACGGTCATCGTGCAGTAACATGATAACTTTCTGATAGTAACAACATCGAAAAATAGTCATGATAGATCTAGTTTTGTTAAGCATTTTTTTACGAACATCATGGTGCAAACGGATTAAAAAAATACTATATAACGTAAGAGATATTGCTCTCTAAAGATTGAGATTTACTTTTTTTTACTTCTTGTCTCACTGGAACGGCGTAGTAACGCGACGATCAATGTGCAGTAACGCGACTACTTTCCACAGTAACAATATTATAAAAGTATTTTTGTCTCGATCATCGTGCAGTAACAGTACTATTGTCTCATTGTAACATTGTTTTAAAGCATTATGGTGAAAACGGTTAAAAAAATAATATCCGATGTGAGAGATATTATTGTTTAAAGAATAGAATTCTAAAAGTTTACTTTGCATTAAGCTTGCTATTATGTATTTTTTATGGACAAAGAGAAGTACTTTTAGCACTTGTGTTAACTTGTGACCATTCACATGCACTTTTTTAGCACTTGTATTTTGTACAAGATTGAGATTTAAAAATTTACCTATGCACAAGCAGTGGTACTATAGTAGTACCGTTATTACCATATATGTTCTCTGCTACTGCAATTGTCATCATGATGTTACTGCAAAAGATGCAGTAATGACCTATAAATTCCGTAGTAACGACCTATAAATTTCGCAGTAATGTATCATGTTACTGCACTTCTACGATAATGTTACTATCGAATAACAGTAACAAAGTATGGTTCCTACAGTAACATAACGGTTTTGTGTTCACAAAATTTGAACAGCTATATAGATAAAGCAAACAATAATCTTATATCACATTATGTCATAGAGTGAATTGTTTAGAAGAGTTTCTTATGAACCATGAGATTATAGGTTCTAGTCTTGGATTCACTAATTTTTTTTCTTTTTTCTAAAAAAGAGAAAAAAATAGGAGGAAAAATAAGAAAAGTGAGGGAGAAATCGATAGAGAGAAGAAAAAGAAAAGAAGGGAGGGAGAGATCGGGAAGTGGTGGGGTCGCCCGGAGGGAGCGAAGGGAGGGAGGGGGTCGGAGGGAGCGACGCGCGGGACTGGGGAGGGAGGGGCGTGCGTGGGGGAGGGAAGGAGGGGTGGGCTGGATAGGTAGGATAGGAGGGGGGTGTAGAATAGTTATTCTAAGGGAGAGGTGTAGAATAGAGCTGTCTTATATATACATACATATATATATATATATACACACATATATATATATATACATATATATATATAATAGTTATTCTAAGGGAGGGGTGTAGAATAGAGCTGTCTTTTATATACATATATACATATATATATACATATATACACATATATATATATATATATATATACATACATATATATATATATATAGACATATGCGCGAAAAATGCCCGTGCGTTGCTACGGGAGGAAAAGACCGTGGCAGCGGGTGTCGTTCTATGGCGGAGTCCGCAATGTCAATGAAGGAGTAGTCGTGGCAGAGCTGGTGGCGGTAGTGTCCGGACACCTCGGTGGTTGATGGCGCATCGCCGACGAAGCTTAGTGCGGCCGACTACCGCAAAACGGCGTCAGGAGCTCTCGCTGGCATGGCAAGGAGAAACTCGCTGGCGGCGGCAAGATAACGATATACAACTTGGGAGAGACAGAGCGGTATGGAATGAAACAATTCACGTCCTTGGTTGTATGTTTTGAAAGTGTTGCGAATTGGGTGGCACATCTTGAAGGTGGTGCAAATCTGAAAATCGTCCACGTACGGTCTTTGCTCCATTTGGTTAGTTTTTTTGTTACTGAAGCCACTCATTTCCTATCGCCAGAGTTCTTTACGTCATGTTAATCTTAGTTTCCTTTTTTAACTAAAAAAGAGAGTTAGTTTTGATCGAATGAATAGCAGTAGATATAAATATATAGAGGAGAAACTGGGGGAAGCAATATCTGTCACTGTACTGTCAGATGCCAGGGTACTGTTAATTATTTTAGCAGGTGTTTTGTTGTAAGCTGTTTCTTGCAAATTAAAGGTCAAAATGGAGCAGATATATATGGAGCACCACATATTTGGCAGAAGAATGGATAGTACTTCACATTTGTCAATCTGCACGATCGAATGCAAACCTAATAACGCAATACATCGTACATGGATGGCGATACTTGACTTGTACATATATGGCAATTATTACTAATTATGTAGTCTTGGTCATGCTTCAAAAGAGTTGAGTAATAAAGCTTTTCATTTTTTTTGTTTCGAAGTTTCAAGTTTCTTCTTTGCGAGTCGACTAGTTATAGCGAGGAGTATCATTTAATTTTCTAAGACCCGGTTTCAGACAGTGATGAAGTGGCCTCCTTTGAATTTTCCTCCGACAACAATATATTCTTGAGTTGGCCAACCCTTGTGCGGGAGCTGTACGTGCAGAGATTTTGTTCCCATTTTGTTCTTTCTCTCGCGCGCGGTTTGTTGCTTCAATTTGTGGTTGCCGTTGTGGGCTACTTGAGTAAATTTCTGTATGATGTGAGGGTTTGTTTTTGAGTAATTTTATCATCCTTAAAAATATACATAGAGGTAAATATTTTCTAGTGTAAAATTTGGTACCTCTAAGTATTAAGTATCTCAAGGTATCAAAAACTTTAGTGTAAAAATTAGGTACCTCAAGGTGCTTTCTCATCTATGGTAAAATTTCACTTGTTTTTGCTGTGACCATGCATGGTTGATGCGTCCACTGGTGGTGGTGACAGAGGCACTCCGCTACACACTCTATGTTCGGTTGCTTTGGAAATAATCTCCATGGGTAACATATCCAGGGAGGGACTGGGTGAATCCCTCCCATATCACCTAATCCCTATGAGATTTGAATCACTTGCTGTTTGTAATCCCTGTCATAGTCTCATAGAAACCCTGCCTTCGTTTAGCACAGGGGAAAATAAAGCAGCGGCTGTATGTTCCAAAGCAAGCAATGAAAACACATTGTTCCACATTCCCAGCCGACCCCGGGCTAACCGAACGAAGCCTCACAGCTAGGCTGACAGGCAGTTGCATTATGGCAGATCAATAAGAGTTAGCGAGAGACTTGCTGTGTGTGGCCATGGTCGCTGTTTGGCCTTCAGTAGCAACGGCTCATCTCAAACGACATTGCCACTGGCTCGGCACCATGGCAACAGTGGCAACAAAGCGAGCACAGACACATACCTGATACATGCTGGGCGCATATTCTTTACGGCCGTTGATGAAATCGACTCAAGATCAGTCGCGTACTCACGTTCATGAACGGAACTGCTTGTGACGATAAAAGTTCATGCCATACGGAACATCGGCTGCACCCACAGATCATGCTTGAGTTAGTAGATGTTATGTTCCAGATGCCACTCATTCCCTATTGCAACTTTGCTCAATACGAAGGTTGAGTTGTTTAGTGGGGAAAAATGGGAGAGAATATGACAAGAGCATGTTGTGGTCATTTCATTTTAGCTAAAAAAAAAAACAAATGTTGGTATTCAACTGAAGCGTTGTTGCAAAATTGTATATATATGGGATCGAGAAGCCAGAAAACAATTAAGAAATGCAGACCAGCCAGTAGGTTGCAAATATGTGGTTGAGAAAACAGTCCAGTAATCAGTTCAATTCTTTAGGAATAAAATAAATTATCATTTTGCAAATAAGTTCGAGAATCAAGTAGATGCACTAGGAGTACTGCTATACATATGACCCAGTAACACAACTCATGTATAACTAGAGACATACACTACTACGGAAATCATCTTTCGTGGCGACCATTTTAGGTTTTCCCTGGAGGAAATTGCAGCCCCACAAAGCAAAGGCCAGAGAAAATATCGATCTTTGCTAGCGGTTATCGGCCGTCAGCAATAATCGATTTTCACTGGCATCTGTGTTATACCGGCCACCAGCGATAATCGATTTTCACTGGCGGCTGTGTTATACTAGCCGCCAGAGAGAATCAATTTTGAGACAAAAAAAACCCTATGAAGCTATCCTCCAGCCGCCAGCAAAAATCAATATGCCCACATGCTGCTACCTGCATTCCGAAATTCACATCCCCAAATCTCAAATCCATAACAATTCAAATCCACATCAAATCGAACCTCAAGAGAACACTACATCAATTTCTCACTTCATTCTCAACAAACAAACATCAATACATGCATATATGAAACATCAATACAAACAAACATCAAAATCGCCGTCGCCCGCTTGCCATCGCCGCCGCGGTGGCCACCGCCCCCCTCTCTCCGGCTAGATCTCGGAGAGGGAGAGGGAGGGGAGGGGAGGAGGAGGAGGCCCTCCGGTCGTGGCCCCTCTTGTGGCCCCTCTGCCCCCTCCCGCCACCGCACATCCGCCGCCCGCGGCCCGGCCCGTCGTCGTGGTCGCCGTGGTAGTCGTCGTCGTAGTGGCCCGGCTCGTCGTGGTGGTCGCCGTCGCTAGTGGGGGCGCAGGGAAGGAGGAGGGAAGAGAGGTGGGGGAGAGGAGGCCCTTCGGTCGTGGCCCCTCCGCCCCCTCCCGCCACCGCACATCCGCAGCCCGTGGCCCGGCCCGTCGTCGTGGTCGCCGTGGTTGTCATTGTCGTTGTGGCCCCGCCCGTCGTCGTCGTCATCCCCGCGGCCCGGCGGCGGCTGATCCGGCCTCCCAGCCTGCGCCCGAGCGCCACCACACATGCTCGAGAGCCGCCACCCACCGCGCCCGAGCGCCGCCGCCCACTAGGTCCGGTATGTCGTCGGCGGCGTCAGCTCCGCCGCTACCAGCCTGCCGTCGCCACCGCAGCGCCGCCGCCCCCTCCCTCCGGCTAGATCTTGGAGAGGGAGAGGGAGAGGGAGAGGGAGGAGGACATGCGGTGGGTGGAGATGAGAAAGAGATAGAGATGACAGATGAGTGCAGTGGGTGGGTGGGTGAAAATTGGTTTTAAATGCGTGGGTGGGTGAAGGAATCGATCTAGCGCGCGTGGTTTTATATGCCGCGAAAATTTTTTAGCGAGCTTTGCTTTTCGCTGGCGGATCGCTTTAGTAGCTGCCAGCGAAAATCAGCTTTCGCTGGCAGACATTTAAGAGGCCCGCCTCGAAAAATATAGTGTTTCTTATGGCGGACTTCTTAATGTGGCCACCAGCGAAAATCAGTTTTCTGCGCTGGCGGTTTTTTTTTAGCCGCTATGAAAAATATTTTCCAAACGCCATGAAAAAAATGTTTTTCTAGTAGTGATACAACTATACCAATCAAAAGAGAGTATATTTATATGTAGTGGAACCATTTACAAATATTGATCAAATTCAGTCGTACATCAGTTGGACAGTTGGATCGTATGCATAGCAATTTCCAAACACTAAGGTACCTTGTTAATCAGGATGCCTTTATAGACTTGAGCTGAACTACGTTTGGTGTATTTTAATTTCCGGACGCACAATTGACATTCAGATTTAAGATTGGACGGAATCTTTGTCACTGTTCCCTACAATGCGTTGATACATCAGCGGATGACAATAACGGACATAGAAGCACCTAGCCAAGCTTTGAAGATTGAAATTTGGGCTGTCTAATCTTTCCTTTTTTTTCCGAAAGAATGGGACGCACGAGCACTATAGATTCATGTTTCAGTTGGTTGGTAGCATAGCAGGTTACTGGACTACTATAGCTGTGGAGATTGTTTTTATCCCTCTAGATTACAGTACTTCTTGTCGTGCAATTTTAGCTAGCCATAGTTCTCACTAGTGATGAATTGATCAATCAACTAGTTTTATAGACGTAGGAGGAAGTCGAAGCCAGAAAATAATGCATGTCTGCTGACCGGCCGATGGATGCAAAAATGTGATGTTTTATCAATTACTAATTAAGGAGAAGTACATTCCTTGGCTTTGTTAGAGGCTTTGTCAGATGCTTCAAAATAGACCAGCAGTAAGTAAGATGTAACTATATAAATATTTCGTCAGTTTTGTTTGTGAACTCTTGTATGGTTTTATACAAATTTGAAGTTTCTCACTAAGGCCCTATCGTTTGGCTTGTCCCCTAATAAGCCAAAACGGCTTATTAGGCAATAAAAATGTATTTGTAGGTAAAACTTATTTATATATATATATATATCTATATATATATATATATTGGTGACTTAAAAGCCAATGCTGAAAAAAAAAACTACGTTGAAAATATCTAAAAATCACTCACAAAACTAAGTTTAAAAAATTTAAATTTTGGCTTCTTCTTTGGCTGATTAGGCCATCCGATGGGACCTCTAAACTCCAGTTGTGTACAGACATTTCATCCGAACTGAATAAACTAGCTAGCTGGAGAAAGTGCTCAATTACTAAAATTCTGAATCATCATCACAAACTGGGAGAAGTTAGTATTGTTTCACCCTGTCGGCAGAGAACATTATAGTGGACAAGTAAACTCCTTCAGGCAGAACAAGAGAATTGAATGAGCTCATTGCTGCTCAATGGAAAACTGCAAGGAAAATTGTCTGGAACGCAGGCACGGCTGCTTTGCAATGGTGGTAACACATCCAGCACTGTGACTGCTCCCTGTGCCCTTGTTTCGTGCAGCCGAAAAATGGGAGGTGGTATGGTACAACCAGGGGTCAATCAGGTCCATGCACAATTATGTTTGGTAGGATCACATGAACATGCCATACAGAACGAGCATACTGGAATGCACTGACGAATCTTAACTAATGAAAGGTGAAACCTAAACTGGCACATAGATAAGCCACATCATCTAATAAATATTAGCTATTAGATTCACTAAAAGACAAAAGAGGGTGAATGAATCTTGGCCTTTGGATTAGATGGATGATAAAAAAATACCATTCAAAAGGCTTTGGGAAGCTTCTAGAAGAGTAAAAGAAGGAAAAAAGATTGAAGAAAGCTAGAAAATAAGTAAAAGAAGATATAAGATTATGTATATATTTATATGATTTACACCTACAGTAAAATTATTTTTCAAATGAACCCTCATTTTTAGGTAAGATTCATTGGTACGGATTGAACTATTAAGAGCATATTGAAAATGTATACTCATATGATTAATTTTGTTTCTTGAAATTAATTGTTAATATGTCTAAGAAAAAAATTGCTACTGGGAGATACATTTTACTTCCAATGAGAGGTTATGGTCTCCCAAATATAGATTTAATGATTTTCGCACTGATTTAAAACAAAACAAAAGTATTCCTTAAATACAAACAAAATATATGTACGTGGGCTACAAAGAGTGCACATCAAAGTAAAATAAGGGGATGATTAGGGGGGTTATGCAACGATGAAAACAACTGTAGGATGAGATCTAAAGTTTACAATAAATAGTAAGTCATTTATTATATCAGCATAATATCACTCATCCTGACTCTTATTTTTTTACGAGCACCAAGAAACCCAAAAAAGATGGGTCGCCACTCCCACGTACCACGAAACAGGATTTTAGAATCGCGCAATTGCGCGACATGATGTGCTAGTTACACTGAATGCACTAAATGTTGTGCTCCTGATACCACTCAATCCTGCTATGACTCGAAATCGGAGGCAAGTTTTTTTCTTTTAGTGGAAAGAAGGGGAAGGACTATGAATAGAATAGGTGGATGTTTCTTCTTTCTCTTTAGCCAAACAATAGAAAACAGGTAAGTTACACTTGAAAAATATAAAAAACTACACAAGTACACAGAGGAGAAGATGGCAGCGCAATAACAATTTCTGCATACCGGCAGGTGTACACGTTTAATATCTGTTATATGTAATCCAAATTTAGGCCTACAACATATATTCGGTTATATTATTTTCCTGTTAGGACTCTATCTCTTTTTCTATTACGAATCTTTCATTTTATCTCCTATATATATATTCTTATAAGCCATATGTTTGTAATTAACTCCTGAATAGTGATCATTACTGGTCAGTGCCCATGGTTTTTTTCCGCAATGGTTTTCTATGTAAAATTTGTGTCTCTGCTTCTATTTTTGATAACAATATCTCTACTAATTTAAGGAAGATGAGTGTGTAATGCTAATTGAAGTAGGTGTTTCTTGGAGCTTATTTCTTGGAAGGGATCTGAAATACAGTGTCACATGGAACACATAAGTATGGAGACGACGTATCAGCCAGAAGAATTGATAGTAGTTCAGTTTTTTCGTTCTAAATGACCAAGTCACTAGCTAATTAATATATACAGCAAGTATACTGAAGCATTATATCAGGGTGTTGATAAATATAAATATGGATGGTGAAACTTGAGTTGTACATTGCAATTACATCAGCAATGGACAAATTGAGATTGGTCAGATAGTTCAATAGAGTCGGGCAGTGCAGTTTTCCAATTTTTTTCCCAAGTTTCAGTGTTTATCTGCAAGTTGACAAGCAAGGAGATAACCTCAAATGACTAAATGTTCCGTTTTCCAGATGCCTGAACTAAATGGACAAACTAACTGCGAGTGTGCAATAAAATCCTGCCTGAACAAATGCACTCAAGTCTAACAATTGTTGTAGGAGTGTTCCCTTATTAGAACAGAAACGAGCTAAAATTTTTTGGTCCAGAGGTTTCCACTACAATTGACTAGTAGTGATCATTCCCTCCATAGTTGACGGCACGATTTTGTCGACCTACGGATATGGTGGCAAACATTAGGGAATGCAATTTCAGTTTGAACTTTTGGAAATTTCTGAAATTTTGTCCTCCCCCCCCAAAGTTATTATATATCTCGTCCGAAATGTTTTCATACTATTTTAGTCCAAAAAGTGCTGAAAATACCAAAAATTTGGATATTTCGGTGTTACCGAAATGGCCGAAGTTTCAAGCGAAATCAAAAGTGAAAACCTAAACAACATGAATTTCACTGCCTGCGCTGCGGAGAAAGATCGATTTTGCCACTAGCCATGGTCCAAAGCAGCTGATACGACGCCACGATGAATCTGTTAGTGCAGGACAGAGGCAACTTCCTAGAGTGGCTTGACGGTCGTTGGCTATGTAATTTTTGTTTCTTTACATCACGGATAGTAACTTGAGATGTTGCCGACAAGTAGTAATCTCCATGCCACCCATTCCCATCACAATGTTCATAGGTTTCTGGTTGTATATGTCTATCATTCATGTTTGGAGGGAGAAAAAACAGAGATCAGGTAACAGAGATCAGGTAACATGGCCAGTAATAAAACGATAAATATATTGTAGAAATAGTCAATGTGTATGTAGGACCATAAGATGGGGGAGGGGGACAAATGATGTGCACGTGGTGTAGCTGTGATATGTTTATTCTACAACATTAACCTAGAACATGAACTAAAAGATAAAAGAAACAGTGGAAGAAATCAAGAACACATCAAGAAACCGTGTCCTTGCAGCAGCGGCAAAGCTTCAACGGCCATGGCGAGAGGGTGTGATGCGCCGGTGTCCCTCACCACACCTGCCATCGCCATGCGCCATCACTGCCGCAGCAGCAGCGCGCGCGTCCGAGAAATCCTAACCCTAGAAGAGGAGGGGAGAGGGGAAGGTGAGGAACTCACCGGGGAGAAGGTGGCCACCGAAGGAGACAGCTGCTAGAGGAGAGAGCGTCCTGTCGCCATTGTATCCGAGTCACACCATACACCAGGCGCCGCCCCCGCAGCCACGTCTCCTCTCGTTGCGCTGCCTTCTCGAGGAAATTTTTCACACCTAATTTTTTCCCAGGCCAGGGTGAGGGGGAAAGGCCGGGATAGGCTGGGTTACAATCCACAACGGGCTTTAACCGAACACAGAAGAAGTCGTGGGCCGGTATTTTTACCAGGCCGGGGTGACCCCCTCAGGTTGGGCCACATTCCCCGCCGACCCTGGGCTAACCGACCGAAGCCTCACAGCTAGGCTGATAGGCAGTAGCACTATGGCAGAATAAGAGTTAGCGAGAGGCTTACTGTGTATGGCCATGGTCCACTGGTGGAGAAACCATCTTCGGTCAATCGACCCAAATCCACAATAGTCCTGGTTCCATTAAAAACCAGAACTAAAAACGATTTTTAGTCCCGGTTTATAAGCGTAACAGGATTAGATGATCTTTATTCCCGGTTGGGGTTACCAACCGAGACTAAAGATGATCTTTAGTCCCGATTGTCTCTATGTCAGACCGTGTCAGGCAGCTAGGTTACCAACCGGGACTAAAGATCTAACTTTATTCCCGGTTGGTGTTACTAACCGGGAATAAAAATCAACACGTATTATATAATCCCTATTACTTATCCTCTTTTCCCGTCTACGCAACAAACTCTTTCTCTATCTCTTTTTTCCTCTCTAACTCCCTATCCTTATCCTTTCTTCTTCCTTAGCGCCGCTTGGATCGGAGCGAGAGGGTCCGGCCGCTTGGAGCAAGAGCGGGCCGGGCGGCAGCCGGCACGGCGGCGTGGCGGCCGGCGGCCGGTGCGGCGGCGCGGAGGGACGGGCGGCGGTAGCGGGCCGGCGCGGAGGGGAGGCCGGCGAGGCGGCGAGCAGCAGCGCGGAGGGCCGCGGCGGCGCGACGTCGGTCAGCGCGGCAGGGGCCGGCCGGCGTGGAGGGGAGGCGGTGCGGCGGCGGGCAGGGCCGCGTGGTGGTGGCTGGCCGGCCGGCGTGGAGGCTAGGCGGCAGCGGCCGGCCGGCTCCTCTATTTGTTTTTTTTATAATTTGTGATTTATTGCATGATCATGTGATGAATTTGATTTGTATGTGATGTGAACTTGTGATGTGTTTGTGATGAATTTTGTAGAAACTTGTGATGTAATTTGATTTGTGTGTAATTTTTTTAGGATTTGTGATGTATTTGATTTGTGATGTAATTTTTTAGAACTTTAAGATTTGTGATGTGGACTTAGGATCTTACTTTGATTTGGGATATGCATACCACCCATATTCGGGAGAAAATAAAAAAAGATATGCATACCACCCAGATGGATCTTTAGTCCCGGTTCCGGGACTAAAGATGGGCATCTTAAGTCCCGGATTGCTACTCCCTGTTAGAAACCCGGAACTAAAAGGGGTTCCCAACCGGGAGTAAAAAGGGTTTTTCTACCAGTGGTCGCTGTCTGGCCTTCAGTGGCAACGGGCAGGGGCGGATGTAGAGTATGGGAGGAGGTGCCCAGAAACCCGGTCAAGAAAATATTTTAAGTCATAACTCACCGATTTTCACCATGTGTGTACATTACTAAATACAAACTTAGACACACGTATCAAGTTAAACTTGATCTAAAGTAGAGTAAATTAAGCAAGACACACAATCACTTATTTCGTTCTACCTCCGCCCCAACGGCTCATCTCAAATGATATTGAAACTGGCACAGCACCATGGCAACAGCGCGGCAACAAAGCGAGCACAGACACATATCCGATTTGTGCTGGGCGCATATTCTCTACGGCCGTTCATGAAATCAGGAGACTCAAAATCAGTCGCGTACTCACGTTCATGAACGGAACTGCTTGTGACAACAAAAGTTCATGCCACACGGAACATCGGCTGCACCCACAGATCATACTTGAGTTGGTAAATGTTATGTTCCTGATGCCACTCATTTCCTATTGCAACATTGCTCAATATGAAGGTCGAGTTGATTAGTGGGGGAACATGGGAGAGACGAATATGACTAGAGCATGTTGTCGTCATTTCACTTTAGCTAAAAAAAATAGCAAATGTGGGTATTCATCTGAAGCGTTGTAGCAAAATTGTATATATATGGGATCGAGAAGCCAGAAAACAATTAATAAATGCAGACCAGCCAATAGGTGGCAAATATGTGGTTAAGCAGTAGTAGTGCTCTGATCTTTTTATATAGTTGAGAAAACAGTCCAGTAATAAGTTCATAATTCTATTAGGAATAAACTAAGCTATGATTTTTCAAGCAAGTACCAGATTCAAGTAGAAACACTAATAATACTGCTATATAGACTCAGGTGCACAACTCATGTACAACTAAAGACATGCAACTATAGACCTATCAAAGGAGAGCATATTGATATGTACCGAGCCATTTGCAATCATTGGTCAAATTCAGTCGTACATCATACCTCATACAATTGGGTCGTATGCATAGCAATTTTACCGAGTAAATCAGGATGCCTTTATAGAGTTGAGCTGAACTACGTTAATTAGGTGCATTTTAATTTCCGGACGCACTATTGACATTCAAATTTAAGATTGGACGGAATCTTTGTCACTGTTTCCTAGTAGTACAATGCATTGATACTGATACATCAGCGGATGACAATAACGAACATAGAACACCTAACCAAGCTTTGAAGATTAAAATTTGGCTTGTCCAATCTTTCTTTCTTTTTTTCCGAAAGAATGGGACGCACGAGCACCAGAGATTCATGTTTCAGTTGGTTGGTAGCATAGCAGGTTACTGGACTACTATAGCTGTGGAGATTGTTTTTATCCCTCTAGGTTACTGGACTTCTAGCCGTGCAATTTTAGCTAACCATAGTTCTCACCAATGAGATGCATTTACATGGTGACTATAGCAATGAATTGATCAATCTATGAGGTGTGCAAGGAAAAGACCAAACGCGAAGCCCCGATTCTATGGTAACATTGGATGCAACTAGTTGACGTCGGATAAAAGTCGAAGCCAGAAAATAATGTGTGCTGACCGGCCGATGGATGCAAAAATGTGATGCTTTTTTATCAATTACTACCTCCATATTTCTATTTTAATGTATGACGCCGTTGACTTTTTATCCAACGTTTGGCTATTCGTCTTATTCAAAAAATTTATGTAATTATCATTTATTTCATTATGACTTGACTTATCATCAAATGTTCTTTAAACATGGCATAAATATTTTCATTTTTGCACAAAAAATTTAAATAAAACGAATGATCAAACGTTTGTCAAAAAATCAACGGCGTCATACATTAAAATACTTTAATACGGAGGAAGTACTAATTAAGGAGAAAAGTACATTCCTTGTCCTTGTCAGATGCTTCAAAACAGTCCAGCAGTAAGTAAGATGCAACTTTATAAATATTTCGTCAGTTTTGTTTGTGAACTCTTGCATGGTTTTATACAAATTTGAAGTTTCGTACTAAACTCCAGTTGTGTACAGACTTTTTTTTTTCATCCGAACTGAATGAACTAGCTAACTGGAGAAAGTGCTCATTACTAAAATTCTGAATCATCATCACAAGCTCGGAGAAGTTAGTACTGTTTCACCCTGTCGGCTGTCGGCAGAGAACAATATAGTGGACAAGTAAACTCCTTCAGGCAGAAGTTCAGAACAAGAGAATTGAATGAGCTCATTGCTGCTCAATGGAAAACTGCACGGAAAATTGTCTGGAACGCAGGCACGGCTGCTTTGCATTGGTGGTAACACATCCAGCACAGTGACTGCTCCCTGTGCCCTTGTTCCGTGCAGCAGAAAAATGGGAGGTGGTACAACCAGGCGTCAATCAGGTCCGCGTACAATTATGTTTGGTAGGATCACATGAACATGCCATACAGAACGAGCATACTGGAATGCACTGACGAATCACACTGAATCCCCTAAATATTGTGTTCCTGATACCACTCAATCCTGCTACGACTCGAAATCAGAGGTAGGTTGTTTTCTTTTGGTGGAAAGAAGGGGAAGGACTATGAATAGAACAGAACAGGTGGTTGTTTCTTCTTTCTCTTTAGCCAAACAATAGAAAACAGATAAGTTACACTTGAAAAATATAGAAAACTACACAAGTACACAGAGGAGAAGGTGGCAGAGCAATAACAATTTCTGCATACCGCAGGTGTACATGTTTGATATCTGTTAAATATGTAATCCGAATTTAGATCTACAATATATATTTGGATTATTTTTCTATTAGGACTCTATGTCTTTTTTATTAAGAGTCTTTCATTTTATCTCCTATATATATTTTTATAAGCCGTATGGGAAGGGCTGACGTTCTCATTGTTATTGCCATATGTTTGTAATCAACTTCTAAATAGAGATCATTGTCGGTCGGTGCCCATGGTTTTTTTCGTAAGAGTTTTCCATGAAAAATCCGTGTCTCCGTTATGCTTCTATTTTCATAACAATATCTCTAGTAATTTAAGGAAGATGAGTGAGTAATGCTAATTGAAATAGATGTTTCTTGGAGCTTATTTCTTGGAAAGGGATCTGAAATGCAGTGTCACATGGAATACATAATTATGGAGACGACATATCAGCCAGAAGAATTGATAGTAGTTCTGTTTTTTCGTTCTAAATTACCAAATCACTAGCTAATTAATACAGCAAGTATACTGAAGCATTATATCAGTGTGCTGATAAATATAAATAGGAAATTGCTATACATACGATTTGCATGTACGACTTGTGTCCGACCAACACTCAGCTGCTGCTCGCCCTGGTCCACATGAAAAGAAGCAGCCTTATATGGAATACATGGAATACAGTGATTGGCTGATGACGCAGGTCGGACAGGAGTCGGACGATGGGTCGTATGTATAGCACGATTCATATAAATATGGATGGTGAAGCTTGAGTTGTACATTGCAGTTACATCTGCAATGGACAAATTGAGATTGGTCAGATAGTTCAATAGAGTCGGCCAGTAAAGTTTTTCAATTATTTTTTCCAAAGTTTCAGTGTTTATCTGCAAGTTGACAAGCAAGGAGATTCCTTCCGATGACTGCGGCACCCCTTTTTCCCAACCCATCTCTCTTGCTTTTTTTGCGCGCACGCTTTTCAAACTATTAAACGGTGTAATTTTTGCGAAAAGTTTCTATATAAAAGTTGCTTAAAAAATCATATTAATCCATTTTTGAAAAAAAATAGTAAATACTTATTAATTAATCACGTGCTAATGGACCGCTCTATTTTCCGTGTTACTGTTTTGTGCTGGGAACCGGCATATGCGAAATCGGGGCCATTTGTCGACCACAATTGACTAGTAGTGATTGTTAGAGACATACCACGAAGTGCCTTCAACCGGACCTGCCGAAACTGAGGGCTTAAGCGACAAGCTTAGACCGGAGGCAAGCGGCGATGATCGAGAAGGGAACCGTGCGGGCGAAAGTCCCATGGCGAAGGCCATTGGCTCGGACACTCGGACTTCGCCAGACAAGGACTTCATCAGAAGGCGATGCAGGTGAGGGCGATAAGGCAAAAGCCCTGGCAGGAGGGCCTGGGCTTCGCCAGGTGCCGAACCTCACCGAAAAGTGGCCCAGCGGGCTACTGTGCCCAGGAAGGTTTCACTAAGTAGATAGGTCGAGCCATTTAGCCCAATTAGGGCCCATACATGTAAATGACACAGTGTGCCCTTAATAACGTCCCTATCGTAAGGGTAACTATATAAATTCCCCTGTAAAACCTAAACCCTAAAGGGGGAACCTGTAATAGAGCTATAAATAGCCCCCTAGGGTCTTGTAATGGGGGGATCCAAAAAAATTTTCACTAAGCAATACAATTGACTTTACTTCCAACTACTGTTGAGAGAACCATGCCTTTCGGCGTGACGCAGTTGTCGGTTCGACAACAGTAATCATTCCCTCCATAGTTGACGGCACTATTTTGTCGGTCCACGGATATGGTGGCAAACATCAGGGAATGCAATTTCAGTTTGAAATTTTGGAAATTTCGGACCCCCGGCAAGTCATTATCTCGTCCGAAATTTTTGTTTTTTTTCTCAATTTTTTATGAATTTAGTCAAAATTTATTTAAATTCAGTTATACTGTGCTAAAATTTCAAACTATTTTTGTCCAAAAAGTGCCGAAAATCCCAAAGCTGGCCGAAGTTTTGAGCAAAATCGAAAGTGAAAACCTAGACAACATAAATTTCGCTGTCTTCGCTGCGGAGAAATATCCATTTTGCCACTGGCCACGGTGAAACGCAGCCGTTACGACTTACGACGCCACGATGAATCTGTTAGTGCAAGGCAGAGGCTACTTCCTAGAGTGGCTTGACGGTCGTTGGCCATGTAAATTTTGTTACTTTAGATCACGGATAGTAACTTGAGATGTTGCCGACAAGTAGTAATCTCCATGCCACCCATTCCCATCACAATGTTCATAGGTTTCTGGTTGTATATGTCTATCATTCATGTTTGGAGGGAGAAAAAACAGAGATCAGGTAACACGGCCAGTAATAAAACGATAAATTTATATGCAGAAATAGTCAATGTGTATGTAGGACCATAAGAGGGGAATAGGGACAAATGATGTCCACATGGTGTAGCTGTGATATGTTTATCCTACAACATTAATCTACACCATCAACTACAAACAACAAATAGAGTATGTAACATTAAATTTTATTTAAGTACGAAACAGTGGTGTTTGTATTAAAAGAGTAGTGTCTAGTACCAGTTATTTTAATGATGTAGAGTTTATTTAAATTATATCTAGTATTTTGGGTTGGGACTGGCCTAAGCTGAAGCCATCCACTCGAGGAGACTTCAGAGGCAGTTGATAAATCATGTGATTAAGCAGTACTGTGGATAGAAAATGAGAAGGAGAAAACGAGGAGGAAAAGGCAGTACGATTGGTTCAGTAGTTAAAAGAAAAAGGAAATTAATTACGCCGTATTAAAGAGATCTAGTGTAGCCCACCTAAAAAGATATTCATTGCAGAACAGATTTGTAATCGAAGACAACACTCTTTTTGGATTTACGGATTAGGTATTACTGGATTTTTCTTGTTCATGAACAGATCGGACGGGCCAGATGTGAAATTCTTAATTTAAGGATTTCAGCACTAGTATGGATCAAATTAATATTTAACTTTGATTTGCGGGCAAGTGCTTCATTTGCGTTGCGAGAGACCATCGCGCCACACGCTGTCGTGACCCCTGTCCGCTGCTTCAACTGCCTCCACTCCGGACACAGTGCGAGAGATAGCTCCTGCCGACAAGCCCGACGCGAGCTGCGTCTGTGTCAACCTGAAAACTAAAAAGCTATTCGGCGATCAGTCGCGCACCCCTCCCCGCGCGCGCGACTGGACACGTGTCGCGTGGAGAGGGGCGGCGGACGCGCCGCGCGAGAGGAGGAGGGAGTAGCGAGTTTTCCCTTTTTTTTCTCTTTTTTGTCGTTTATGTTCGGTTGTTTTTTCCTTTTTTTCTCCGTTTTTCTCGTTTCTTTTTGTTTGTTTTTTTCTTTTTTTTTCTCTTATGTGGTTTTTTTCTTTTTATTTTTAAAGATGCATGAATATAAAGTTTGTATTCGTACATATGTAAAGTTTGTATTCGTACATATGCAAAGTTGTATACGCGTATGCAAAGTTTGTATATGTGATGTATTTTCTAGTTTTTATTTTATTTTTTAATACGTACGTATATAAAGTTTGTATATATCCTATACAAAGTTTGTACACATAAGTTTCTACACGTCGTATATAAAGTTTCTATACATCATATACAAAGTTTATATACGTGTATATTTTTTTTACATCAAAAATATATATATTTTTATAGTAGTAATGCTAGTAGTACTAGTACTACTACTGATCACGCGCCTGGGGGGCAGCGCGACTAGTCGCATATTAGGGCCCCCCACCTGAAAACGCTCCACGCTGATGATCGTTCTCGGATTGAAGCCCATCTAAATGAGGCAGGGGGTGACTTTCCAAAAGACAAGTGACCTTGCTGTAGCTACATTCTTGATACCCCTCAATTCTATTCATGCAATGACCTACCTCTGTTGTTGTGTATGATGTGCTAGCTAGCTAGCGACATATTGTGCGAGCATACTGTTTGAGGTTCAGCAGTGTTGCTACACATATAGAGTATGACAGGTGATGAACCAGCTAGTCTGCAACCCAAACATTCGCACCGGCTACATAAAAAATACATTGATAATATATAACTCATATGTTGTTAATTAACGGGAATGTTTGACATACGACAAAGCTAATTTGAAAAGGAGGGAGTGTTTGCAGGACTTTCATAAGGTGCTGTGGATACAACACTTACCATTATGTACAGCTTCAATGCTACAGGCAAACATAACATGGTTGGGCTACTAGAGACGGGTTGCCATCTACCAAAAGAATGTATTAGAGGCCGGACTCCAGCACACCTGTGTTCATAGTTCTGTTCCCGACCATAATGATTATGTCATGATAGTGTAAAAGACAGTTTTTTTTCTTCAAAACAAACATACACTTCCCTATTTACAATTACCTTTGATAATTATGGCATCAGTTACAAACAAAGTACAGAAAAACATTTCAATAATGGTCAATGTAAGAACGGCCGTTCTAAATTTTATTTTCCCCAGTTCCTTTGATCTGAATCATCGATCTATAGCACTTAGGTTTGCATTCCGTAGCTTTTTATTTGGGAAATAGATCACTGTGCGTGGTATGCTGTTCACCGGTATTTTGAGGTATTTTTTGTTGGACCGGAGTAAATCTTTTCATAGTAACAGGATATCTTAAATACAATATAAGGGAGGGAGGGATTAACTATCTAGCCAGAGCATCATATAATGATGTGACCATGGCTCTATATTTTTATTAGCGAGATTGCATGAAAGGTGAGCATAAGATAGGCCGAAATTTTTTAATAGTCTTTATAATGATTCATAAGTAAATAACAGGGTTGAACACACCTTCAGTTCAGTTTGGATGTTAGTATTATAGGTGTGGAAATGAAAAGGAGCTCCAATTCAATACATGTAGTCAAGATTACTAGAGAAACGAAGAGAAAGCGGACAGATGATGAAAAAAGGATAATTAGTAGGAACAAAAAGATGCATCGGCCAGTTACTTTGGCAACTTCGTTTCAAAAAGCAAAGAATGTCTGACTAATTAATCAGTACCCACCACTCACGGGAGAGTACTAATATTGACTAGTTTGATGATCAGCCTGAGAGATTTCGTTTCACCAGGGAGGAATTCACACTTTATTTTCTTTCTGCCAAACATTACGCGGTTAGGTGCACCAGCAGTCCAGCACAAGTGTACACACTGACTTTAGAGGCAACCAGACAGAAATAAAGTTGTTGAAGAACATGGACAACACCAGACCAGCAGATCCGGCAGAAAGTATACAAATTAACTGTAATTATATGTTACTATAACTATAACTAGCTAGACGGTTTTTGACCAAGAGGATAACACACATCTATAAAATGAGGTATTCGTACAATGTTTATATGAAGAGTAGCGTTCTCTTGCTGTAAGGCCTGTGAGGTACATATAACACCAGTATGAAGGCTGATTTACCTCTCCCAGCCCTGCTGCTGGTGGTCCAACTAACTATGGCGGTTGCTAGCCATGGCGGAGATGGAGCTGCCTTTGTGGCTGCCCGACCAGGCTCTATTCATAGTGCTCTTGATGACTCTGCCTATGGTATTCTCAACGATGGGGAGGGTGCAGGCAGAGGTGGTGGTGGCGAGCAAGGTGGTGGTTGGGCAAACGGAAGTGGATATGAAAGCAGATATGGAAACAGTCATGAGCAGGGAGCAGGTAGACGTGATGGTGCCGGGCTAGGTGAGGGTTGGGGGGGTCCAAGTGGATACGAAAGCACATATGGGAACAGTTAAGGGGAGGCGGCAGACAGAGGTGGTGGTAGCGGGCAAGGTGGGGGTGAGGACGATCGAAGTGGATATGGAGCCGCAAGCAGATATGGAAACAATATGTATATATACTACATCTCTATCAAAATAGTTACATGTAATCTTTCTAATACTTATAATAAAACCTTGAAATCTGAAAAATACTAATCTATTGTAGGAATAATACAATTGGATATACAAAAATGATATTGATATATCTGTAATTGAGAATTTTGTTGATGCATCTATGTTTTCTATAAAAAATATCCTGAAAAATTAGTGCTCTGTGAAGGAAGCATATGCATATTAACTCTAAAATAGTTGAATCACTTAATTTTACATTGAAGTCACCAGCACAGAAATAGATCCAACAAACTGTTTTTGGGCCCAGTTATCGTAACATAACCGACGTAGTCGCATGCGCTCAAAACAGCATCCACACATATTTTTAAACCAATTCATTTGCAAAGCCAATCGTTTGTTACAAAATATAAACTGACTCAATTATGTCATAGCTTGTTTTGTTGTATTCCCCCCTCCCTACCCCCACACCCTCACGAAGTATATTCATAATGATTATGAGATCTTTTACGTTGCTTGTGAGGTACCACAGGTACCTCTTAAACCATCTAGTACCCATCATTGATTTCTAAAGGGTAAATTAGGAATAGGAACTAATATTAGCATGGGTTATTTAGTAATTCCTCAATCACCATCCCTCGGCTGTGACTGGCGGGCGCAGAGCGGTCAGCCGACCGGCGGGGAGGCACCCTCAAGGCCTCAACTCCCTCACCTGTGAACGGGTATTGAGCACACAGGCAGTTTGTAGGTCATGGGTGCTGGCTGGTTCGAAGATCAGATCCGATGCTGAGGAGCAAAGTAGAAGTGGGCTGCCATTTCCCATGATTTCTGGCCGGTGAAGAATGATTTTCCCCCTCTTATATTTTTGAGAGGAAAATTGAACAGTATATATTTTTTTAATCACTAAGCATTTAATTAGCCACCGTATTAACATAGGAATAACTCCTACACAGACACACCCTATCGGGACTTCACATTGCAGGCTGGACAGGATCATATGAGGGTGGTAAACTTTTGTCCTTAACCGCACTAATTAACCATGGGAGCTAATTATCATTTTAACCTTTCACTTTTTTATGTGGCCCACTTTTTTCATACTTTTTCACAGGTGCCTTTCATTTTTTGCGCGTTAGATTAAGTGTGATCAATGATCCTAATGAGCTCCAAGCACCCAAGAAAGTCTCAATGAGTATAAATATGACATGTTGTGCAAAAATTGACTAAACTGTGTGGCCTTTGAGCTGAATTTTCTGCATGATTTATGATCCAGCATTATTATTTTCTGAATTGGCTAAACACATATTATTTCTTCTGCAGATTTTGATCCTTCGACGGACCCTCGTTCCCCTTATCACCGTCTATCTCACTCTTGCAATCATCTACCATGCCCTTAAAATGGACTGGCCACCATTTGAAAACAAATTAACATGCAATCTTTGAGCCTATAAATGAATAATCTGTGTCGTCTGTTCTATATTTAACAGACAACAATTCTGATGGCGTGTGATAAGGTATATAATTTTTATCGTGAGCAACATACATGATATAATTATCTCATTTTATACTTCTATGGGTATGATTATGTTGTTTACGTTTGTCGCAAAACATGCATGGATATTTAGCTACCTAGTTTTGTATAATGAAAGTTCGGTGAGTTACGCACGTTAGCTACGCGTTTAGTCTTTTTTATTAAACTAGAAAGGTTTGCACGCACATTTGCATAGGCATATGTCATACGCTAATTAAGTTTGAGATACTTGAAATATTAACCAGAGAAATCTGCCATGATTTTTCATAAATTATTCTTGTCGGTATTAATTGCTTTAATAATTTTCTAACCTATTAGGTTTATACTATAGTGCTTTTATAATTTTCTAACCTATTAGGTTTATATTATAGTATCATCTTTAAGGTAGAGCTATTAGCAATTATTTCTAATATTCTTCATAAATTGAAAAGAAGGTACGTAGACTTATTTGTTGGTATCTCTACTAGTGAAAAATGAAACTCAAAATGGAACTAGAATAAGCCACGTAAGCAACAAAAGATGGGCCGTCAGATCAGAAGAGATAAAACGAGAACCCTTAGATCATACGTACATGTTAAAAATCTAGACCCTTCCAAATGTCCAATTAAACAGAGGGAATGGAAAGCTCTCAAAGCACTATGCTCACACAGGCCATATGGCACAGGGCATACATCTCAGTCTCTCCTGGAGTCCTGGTCTTCGGGAAAAAGGAACAAAAAGAAATGGAAAAAAATCGACCACCTCAAGGCACGCTGCAGAGAAGCTCATTGCCTTCGTGTTGGCCATGGCACCCTGTGGAAGACATACGAATAGTCGGTGGCTGTGGCGCGATGCACCATGGATGGGGAAGATGAGTCGATGTCGGCCAGTTGAAGGTATACTCGGTACTCTGCCCACCTCCGAGCTGAGGTGCCATCCCATACGCTGCCTCCGATCAAGCCGCTGCCCCCATCCAATCTGCTGCCTCTAGGCTGCGTTCCCGCCCAATCTTCCGCTATGATCTTCCTCCCCCCATGGGCCGGGCCTCAGGCTGTTGTCGGTGAATGGTGATAGAAGGAGAGATCGAGGACACATGCTGCCGCCGTTGAGATAGTGAGATCGAGCTAGAGGGGTCGTTTCTCATGCCTCATGGTTAAGTTGAAGCGGTAGCAAAAATGGCATCCGTCAGAAGAGCGGTGGTTGTGAGAGAGGATGAGAGCTGACGAGTGAGAAAGAATAGATAGATAGATGTAGAGGATGCAATAAAGAATAGGATAAGGATAGGTAGTGGGAGCTCTAATCCTATCTTACTATAAAGTTATCCCCCACTAACTCCTTAAGCTTAACATGCAAAGACGCCACATCATCATCCACTAACAAGATGCTACATCATCATCCACTAATTAACAAGATGCCACATCATCATCCACTAACAATCATCACATTTAAACATCATGCAAACATGCTATATCTTTATAGTTTTTATAATTTAAGAGCTTTTCAAATACAAACATGCTAAATTATCATCCAGCATAATTCACCTAATGTTTCAACGTATATCTTTATTATGTTTTATGATATCCTATATACTTATATAGTTCATCCTCACTTAGTGCTTAAATGATTAATTTGTGGTCCAAATTATCTTTCTCCTTTTTTCCTTTAATTAAGTCATATCACATCAATTGTTTTTAGACTTTAGATGATTAATCTATAGTCCAAACTATCTCTCTACTTTTCTTCTTCCATAAAGTCATACCACCTTACTTTTTACGTTTTAATCACCATTCTACATACTATTTAAATTTAAATAATCATAAACCACATTAATTTACTTAATCTGATATTATCTAGCTATCTTACACATTATTTTTTTATTGTTATCATACTAAATTCCCGTAGCAATGCGCGGGGTTTCACCTAGTTATTCTGACACTAGCACACTCCTCCTATCCTTTAAGCTCTACCAGCTGCAGATCGCGCTCCTCTAACGTAAAGTCAGAGGGACGTGGGTCACTGATGTGTGGGCCCAACCTTTGTGGGTCCCACATGTCAGTGACAATGTCCCTATGACTTTACGTCAGAGGAGACTCATCCTACCAGCTGCACTACAAGCCAGCTCCTCGAAGATTCCACGTTAATTGACTTGTCCGTCAAAAAGTCACTACTGTACAATAATTTCTCGCTTAGAAACAGGAGGAAAGTTTCACTGTTCATGTCAAAGATAAATAATTAAGGGTAAATAGTTAAATACCACTGATTTTCTGTATTATTTCATATTACTTTTAACTAACTCCTAATCAAGCCAATAAAACGATATGAGGATTTATGGTACTACGGTTATTTTTTTCCCAAGATGAAACCAAAATAAGCCACGTAAGAAACAAATATAGACTGTCAAACTGAAAATATGGTGAGATAAGGAGTAGAAACGAGAGCCCTCGGAGTATGATGTTAAAGGAAATAGATCCATTTGACCAAATAGAGGAAACAAAAGACGCACAAAGAAACCCACATGGCAAATAAAACACTATGGTGAATCGAGAAAGGCTTAGCCCAATTCAGAAACATTTGAAAAAACCCATAAATTTTGCATAATCTAAGAAATGGCTAGTAAAACAGTAAATTATTGTACTGTACTATCTGATTAAGTCCCTAAGCTTAAAATACAATTCGGCAGAGTAAATCAAATAGGTTAAAATACTTGTAAAATAATGTGCATGGAAAAAGTGCTAAATATTAAGGATGATCTCATAATAAATACACATAGCTAATTGATTTAATTTAAAATAAAAGAATTAGTAAACATATCCTTCCAAAAACAGGTGCAAGAGAGGATAAAGGAGCATGCAGCACTGGAGATGGTAGATGGTGCAAATAATAATAAGATATTGTAAATGTAGTTTAAAACACAAATGTAAAGTTTACAATAAACTGTTTATTACATGCCAAAATAAATTTGGCATCTGTTAGTGTATTAACTAGATTCTTCCTGCTAATCTTGTTCTCTGAAACATTAAACAATAAATTCAAGCAAATGAAAAAAAATATAAAGAACGGTTATCATGACTATATTAATAATAAATTATTCATGCACCTAATATAATTTAAATATTTTCATATATAACTAGGGACATGATGGTTAGAGTCGCGCGAATGCACGACTTTATATGCTAGTATTAATGAAAATCCTTAAGGGAACATATGAATTTCTAAGTGGAACAACAGCTTGTCATTGGTATATCAACGAAAATGACATCCCTAAAATCAAGATGTTTTAGAAATGGTAAGTACAATTTAATTCCCTGCATATCTTCTTTTACTTTATGGAATCTTCTATTTCTAACATCTTATATATGTAGCCTTCCACCACATGCTGGGCCAATACAAAAGCTATACATGCAAAGCGATGAAGATATGCAACGGAGCATTGAACACAAAACACTTGCAGAATTGAAGGAAATTGATCCTTTTGTTAACATGGTTAGACTTATGTAGCTAAATTAATATGGTATTAAATTCTTTCATTGAACTAGAACTGATACCTTTCATGTATACATTTACATAGGATAAAAAATACCAGTGCACTGCTACTATAATTGGAATTCAGGAAAGAAAACTTGGAGTTATCAAGCCTGTAAATTGTGCAATTGCAAGATGATATGGGATGGTTCTATATTAAAATACAAGAAAGAGAACTGCCCATGCAGGCAGTATGAGTACAAGTGAACATTTTTTTTTCAATCATAGTATTAAGTGTGGTTATATATAACTATATTTTGCAAATAACTCAGCACTTGAACAGGTACAAAATACCATTTCATTCCAAATGATGGCACAGCTAGCCTTGAACTTGTGCTATTTGAAAAGAAAGGTACAGAGCTTATTGGTAGGACTGCTGAAAGTATGAAAAGCCAATATGATATCAATCAAACACCTCCAGAAATAAAAGCATCGAAAGGACATAAATTCACATTCATAGTGAAGGTTTTGCCGAACATAACTATCAATGCTGATGAACCTTCATTTGAGATGCTGACAATTAAAGAAAGATTTGGAAGGCAACATTCCAGTGAAGGCTTTAAGGCAACTAAGAATCTTCCCATCAGTTCAAGTTCAATTCCACAACTACATAATTTACATCCACTGGTGCCTATACTATCCAAGAAAATACAACATGAGGTAAAAGAGGTAAAAGAGTACTACTCTTTCTTTTATTCATTTTCGTTAATGCTACATAATATTTACTATTCCTTTCTTTTCTAATTTCTTATTTACTGCTCATCATCCCAGATAGACCACCCTAAGTTATTCAGAGCATAGAATTTGAGCCATATAATTTAGAGACAAACACTTTGTCAGTCAAAAGAGCTTATGAACATCCAAACAGTAATGATCAGGTAAACAACTGCTCATATTTAAATTCATTTGTTTTTCAGTCATACAGTTAACCTACTTCCTTTCCGTCAAATCTATGTATGCCACGATCATGAACTGTAATGTTCAGATCAAAAAGAGAATTCTGTGGGACTTGAAAATTCCACTAAAAATCAAGGTTTTTATGTGGTTTCTTCACAAGAAAGTAATTCTAACGAAAGATAACCTGGCTAAAAGAAAATGGGGTGGAGACAAACATTGTTCTTTCTGCTATGCACAAGAGACAATCCAACATCTTTTCTTTGAGTGTCATGTCGCTCAGTTTGTTTGGAGATGTGTGTTTTTTACTTTTAATATCCCCCCACTCCGTAACGTCAAAAACATTTTCGGTACTTGGCTTAGAGGGGTATCTAGATCCATTAAGAAGATGATTCTAATTGGAGCTAGCGTTGTATGTTGGTCAAATTGACGTTGTCGCAATGATAAAGTTTTTAATGGTAAACAATTATCTAACCCTATGCAGGTTATCTTCATGTCTTCTTACTTGCTCCACTTCTGGTCTACAATGCTACCATAGGAGGAGCAGGATACAATGCACGATGGTGCTACACTCTTGGAATCGGTAGCCATGGGTCTCTTATTCCACTATGGGTGGCGTAGTTCCATAAGAATTGCTAGCTAAAATATTTTATGTGATTTAATGCTAGTCAATAATAAAGGGGAGTTGGGGATTTGTCCCATCACCTTATTTCTCATTTTGATTTACTTTTATCTTACCTTTTTATTACTATTAAACTTATGGCTGTGTGTCTTATGACAGAAGCCGGAGATGTAATCCATTTCCATTATTAAAAAAAATAACCTACTACCTGTACTGTGCACAAATTTGGCACCATTTCGAGCAAGTGTATAACATTATATGGCCACTTCAACTGATCAGGTTTACCTATCACATACCCTGTGGTCTATAATTATTCTCTGTTTACATGTACTATTCACATATATGGTCGACACTACATAGGGGCCTCGTACTTGCCAAACCTACTGCATTGTGTTAAGTATTGCATGAGAAAGAATTGTTGGTTCCTTAGTAATATACTCCCTCCGTCCTAAAGTATAAGCATTTTGGACTTTGATGCAGTCTCCGAGAAATTACTTTGACCAATAATATCTATAGAAGCAAGATGTTTTAAATAAAAGGAGTTGCATATTATGATAGTTTGTTTAATGATAAATCTAGTAACATTAATTTCACATGATTGATCATTTTTATATTTTTGTTATTAATAGTCAAAGTAAATAATATTTGACTTGTCACTATTCTAGAAATGCTTATATTTTGGGACGGAGGGAGTACTTTGATAAGGATTCTGATTTTTTTTTAGGAAAATGATGAAGAAGAAAGCACTCACTATGGTTTCATTCAGACAAAGGGAAAAAAGAAGCGTTCTACTTCATAAAATGTCTTCTCCAATCAAGACAGCCTACTTTTGCTATCTACAACCCAAGATGGACACTTTTGTTATCCTCTCATCTAGTACTAGCCAATTTACTTTTGGTGTATCTAGAACTGACCAAGAACCTAGAGTCATCTACTAGCCAGTTGCTCTAATACAATATTGATATGGAGCTTTATTAAAATCTTCCATTATTTAATATCTAGATCAAATGTCTATAATATTGACTACTACGAACTTCCAGTTCTTATGTTAAGTAATCTTTGTTACATAAATAGCCACTGTGTCTTGTTCAGATCATACGGTCTATATCACACTATATGTCATAAATTAATCTTCTAAATTTAGTACTCTACTACAGTAATCATGATTGTGCAATATAGTATTATGCTATAACTCGCACTGTTGTTACACTGGTCATTTTCAGCGCACTGATCATTCTTTCTCAATAGGGCCAAATAGCATGGACAATCAAGTGTTGCACGCGGCAACGCCGCTTGTTTTTTTTTCTAGTTTGATGTCTACATTCCTTCCCTAGCAGGCAATGCCATCCAGCTATTCTCCCAACGCTATCCCATCGGTCCAATGGCCATGACAATATATAATTCATATGTTGTTAAACTATGAGAATTTTTGAAATTAATGAATGGGTTAGGAACTAAAGGCATATGACAAAGCTAAAACAAAAGTAATTTGAAACGAAGGGAGTTGAAAGACTTGCATAATGTGTTGTGGAGAAAACACGTACCATTATGTATAGTTTCACTGCTACAGACAAACTTGTCATGATTGGGTTATTGAGATAGGTTACCATCTACCATAAGAATATACAAGATACATGATTCCACCACCACTACTGTGTCCATTTCTGTGGCAAACCAAAAACTTCATGTGCTGATACCTTATCAAAGAGACAACTTTTGTTTTCTTGAAAACTACCATATTCGATACTTCCCGATTCAAAATCACCATTGATGATTGTAACATCAGTTACAAACAGAGCACAGAAAAACATTTAATTAATCATTGATGTAACAAAAGAGTAAAAAATGATATGGAGGTAATATGATTCATCACATTCACTACACCATGTCCCAAAATTGGCTACAACTAATCTGTCGGCGAAGACCACCTTTATCATCAAATAGTCAGTCGGCAAAGGCCTTTGGCGACAGAAAGGGTGTGTCGGTGGAAAGCCTGTTGGGATAAGGCATTACCGACAGATAGAACTTCTACCGATAGATAGTTTGACGTTATTATTTTAGTTCTACCGACAGACAAAGTTTTGTCCATGTATCAATTGAACACAGACGCCGTATTATTTATCGCGCAAATTACGGGAACTACGTACTTAGGAATCTCTCCCAGTTACGGGCTGCTGATTCTCCACGTTGCTCAACAGGAAGGAAGCTTATGGCATCCACAATGATGCATGATCGTTCCAGGTCAGGAAATGTGACCTTCTGTAGGATGTCTTTGAGGAGGTGTATGCTGAGAGGGTGTGGAGAGAACGGCAATATATAGTTGTTCCACAATGATGTACTACAGCATGACCTGGAGTTCGCCGCTGTTGGCACCAGGATTTTGCCGCACTGAATCGGCCAGCCCACCGACAGCGGAAGTTCCGTGGCAGACAAGCTATATGGTCGAATCAAGACATTCTTCCCTCTGAATGCTGTCATGTCCAGATAGAACAGCACAGGGTTTTTCCAGATGACTCCTAGTCCTAGCTGCTTCTGAAATGCACACTTCTTGAAATGCAAATACATAGTGGGGGAGTGCTAGCCATAGTGGTTTTACTGTATATTTATTGTGATTCCAATATCCTGACTGATGTGTGCTACGTACTACTAGTGGGTGTGCTCAAGACTCAAGAGTAGGGAGACTCTTGGATTTATGGTGGTTCCTCAGCCTGCAAGTGGGATGGGTCGACCCGTTAGGACCGTGGCCCGAACCTAAATTTGTGGCACCAATAGGTTTTCGGGCCGGCCCATATTTTCTTAGGTAACAATGGGTCCAGGAGTCAGTTGACCCTAGGGGTTTTCTAGTCGGCCTTGTTCGAACGCTCCGCTTGCTCGCATTCGCATGGCGGCGGCGGCGAGAAAATGGACATTTTGCCACTTTGAAAACATGGTTTCGCTGAAATGCCATTCCGAAAACGTATTTCGCTAAAATGCCAATATAGAGCGCGCCATCACAACCACTTTGCCATTTTCTCCATTTTCACCATTTTGGATATCATACTCTCTGCAAAGCGGCTTGAAAAGACGAGAATGCCCCTCCTTCTCCGACGACGAGTTCTCCCGTCGAGCTGTCCGACGATGCCACCCCCGATCAACGACGTGTCCGACACCGCTGTCCCCTTCTTCTCCACCGCCACCGCCTTCCCCTTCGCCATGCGGAGGACCTTCACACCGAGCTCATCGCACCGCGCCTTGAACGTCGCGTTGCCCACCCTCAGCCCGCCGTAGGAGAAGACGGTGACCGGGCGGCGGCGGCGGCACCGCCGGCGACACCGAGCTCGACGAGGTCGTACGCCAGCAGCGCAAGCACGCCGTCCATGCTGTGGCCGGTGAGCGTGACACTCACGTCCTCGCCGCCGGAGAGGGAGGCAACGAGGCGGGACACCTCGCGAAGGAGCTGGTTGCGACAGCTGTTGGTGCAGATGTTGAGGAACCCCGACTCGACCTTCACGGCGCCGCCGCCGCCGTCACTGCGGCACGGGGGAGCTCCTGTGTTTGGCCATCCACTCGGCGGGGGTGACGGTGCCACGGAACGAGACAAGCACGTCGCGCCGCCCAAGTCACCGCGTCATCTCGTCGGTGGACACCGTGACGTACCCGGCCCAGCTGGCGCGTCCGCTGTTTGACGCCTCCATGCCCGGCACGGCGGCGTCCGACGATGAGTAGATGTACCTCGTCACCTCGTAGCCGGCCCCGGCGTCCTCCAACATCCGGAGCTTGCCATACTTGAAGTTCACGTACCTCGGCAACGAAGGGTCCTCCTCCAACGCCGCGTAGCATGCGCCGACGAGCTCGCCGTACCGCGCCACCTCACCGCGGAGCACCGGGTAAAGCGGCGCGAGCATGCCGTCCCAGTTGCCGGAGCCCTGGACCTTCCTCTACATGCGGGTGACAGAGCCCACCGCCGCCGCCGCCGCCGTGGACCTCCTCGCCACGCTCATCCTCTTCCTCCCATGAACTGGATCGATCCCCTTTCAGCCAGCGAGCAAGGGCAATTTGGTCCCATCAAGCCGAAAATACAATTGAAAATGCACAAAATGGCTAAAACGGCAAAGTGGCGGTGAGTGCACGCTCATATTGACGTTTTAGCGAAACGCGTTTTCGGAATGGCGTTCCAGTGAAACCGCGTTTTGAAAGTGGCTAAATGTCCATTTTCTCGGCGGCGGCTTTAGGGCTCCTGGCCTGAGGCGGTGTGGCTCCACAGCGGATCGAGCCAGCGGCGGTGGCTCCCGGCGGAGGCGGCAGCGGTGGCTGCGCTGCTCCACCGCGGATCGAGGTGGCGGCGGCGGTGGCGGCTTCGTCTTCGCGGTGTGCTCCACCGCGGGTTGAGGCGGCGGCGGCTGGGCGTGCTCCTTCAGTCCTCCCCCCGTCTCCAACTCCCCCCAAGACTGGTACTGTGGTTCACATCGTAGCAACTAGCAATGGATTCTTTGGTTCTTGATTTTCTTTTTCTTTTCTTGGGTTCTTGATTCTTTAATTCCTCTTCTATGCAGTTCCTATGGAGGCACCGGCGGGCGGCGGCTACCTGCTTGGTGGCCAACCGGCGAGGTGCTCCGGAGGACACTCCATCGGCTGCAACGGCGAGGGTTCGGAGGACACCCAGCCACATCGCCACCTTCGTCCAGCTGGGTTTCTCTCCCTCGTGAGCACAGGTATGATTTCCTCCATGAACCCTATCTTGTTCATCTGTCTTGCTCGGTTTTGGTTTGATTTGTATATATAGTTCTTGCACACTTTGCCTTCTTGACCTTCAACTACAAACCCATCAGGTTGATCCATATAGATCTCCTCATCCAGCTCTCCATTAAGAAAAGCTGTCTTAACGTCCATTTGATGAACGAGAAGACCATGTGAGGCTGCTAGGGAAAGTAGCACATGAATTGTAGTCAATCTAGCAACAGGTGAGTAAGTGTTAAAGAAATCTTCGCCTTCTTTCTGAGTATAGCCCTTAGCAACAAGCCTAGCCTTGTACTTTTCAATAGTACCGTCAGGCCTAAGCTTCTTCTTGAACACCCACTTGCACCCCACAGGTTTACACCCAAAGGGTCGCTCTGTCACCTCCCAAGTTTCGTTAGCGATAATGGAATCCATTTCACTACGGACAGCCTCCTTCTAGTAGTCTGCATCCGGAGATGCATATGCTTCTGAAATTGACTTAGGTGTGTCATCCACGAGGTACACAGTGAAATCATTACCAAATGACTTAGCCGTCATTTGTCTCTTACTCCTTCGAGGAGCTTCACTGACATCCTCCTCAGTGACACGTTCATGTGTATGTTCAGTTTGTTCTGGTGGTGTGATTGAACTGGGAATTACTTCAGAGGGTTGGCTCGAACTACTATGTGTATCCTTCATTGGGAAAAAGCTCTCAAAGAAGGTAACATCACGAGACTCCATAATTGTACCAACATGCATGTCAGGTACCTAAGATTTAACTATTAAAAATCTATAGGCAATGCTATGATGAGCATATCCCAGAAAGATACAGTCCACAGTCTTAGGTCCCAGTTTGCGCTTCTTCGTTATTGGTACATTGACTTTCGCCAAGCACCCCCATGTGCGCAAATAAGAAAGTGATGGTTTTCTCCTAATCCATATCTCATATGGAGTTTTGTCCTTATTTCTGTTAGGAACTCTGTTTAACACATGATTCGAGGTCAACAATGCCTCTCCCCACCATGCCTTAGGTAGTCCCGCGGTGTACAACATGGCATTCACCAAGTCAGTCAGTGTGCGGTTCTTCTTTTCAGCAATCCCATTAGACTCGGGAGAATAGGGAGGCGTCCTCTCATGTATGATGCCATGTTCCTCACAGAATAAGTCAAACTCGTTTGAGAAAAACTCTCCACCACGATCAGATCTGAGCCTTTTTATCTTTCTGTCAAGTTGATTTTCAACTTCTGCCTTATAAATTTTAAAATAGTCTAGAGTCTTGTCTTTCGTTTTCAACAAGTACACATAGCAGAATCTAGTAGCATCATCAATCAACATCATGAAATATCGTTTTCCACCCTTCGTCAACACTCCATTTATTTCACAAAGATCTGAATGTAAGAGTTCTAGTGGTGCCAAGTTTCTCTCCTCGGCAGCCTTGTGAGGCTTGCGAGGTTGCTTTGATTGCACACAACTATGACACTTAGAACCTTTGACAATGGAAAACTTAGGAATTAAACACATGCTGGAAAGCCAAGACATCAAGCCAAAATTAATATGACATAAACGTGAGTGCCAAACATTAGCCTCATCATCCACACTGCCACAAATATGGTTCACAGACTTATTGCTGAAATCAGAAAGGGAAAAGCGGAACAGGCCTCCGCACTCATAACCTTTACCAATAAAATATCCATGTTTAGACACGATTACTTTATTAAACTCAAAAACCAACTTAAATCCGTCTCTAGTTAGACGGGAGCCACTAATAAGATTCCTGTCGATAGAAGGGACATGCTGCACATTCTTCAGCTGCACGATCTTTCCCGAAGTAAACTTCAGATCTACCGTGCCAACACCATGAACAGAAGCATGTGACCCATTCCCTATTAGGACGGTGGAACCCCGTGCGACCTGATAAGAAGAAAACAATGAGACGTCAGCACAAACATGTACATTGGCCCGAGTATCAACCCACCAATTAGTAGACTGATTAACTGAAAAAACAGTAGCTAAATTACCATACCCGCTTCCATCTCCAGTGTTGCCAATGGTCACATTAGCAGACTTAGAAGTCTGCCCTGCAGGTGCCTTCATCCCCTTGCGCTGTGGACACTTCCTAGCCAAATGACCAGGTTGCCCACACACAAAGCAAGTCCTCTCATCCTGGTTAGGATTGTTGTTGTTCTTTTTCTGCTTCTTGAAGTTGGTGGTCTGTTGAGCTTTGTATTTCCCCTTGCTCTTGTTCTGGGCCTTGTGCACAACATTGGCACTGGACTGCCCACCATCGCCCTTAGACGCGACGTCTTTTTCCCGAGCTTTCTTCTCAACATCAAGAGACGCTATCAACCCCTCAACGGAGTATTTCTGTCTCTTGTGTTTGAGTGCAGTACCGAAACTTCTCCATGATGGAGGTAATTTCGCAATAATGCACCCGGCCACAAATTTGTCGGGTAAGACACACTTAAGGAGTTCGAGTTCCTTAGCCATGGTTTGTATCTCATGAGCCTGTTCGACTACAGAACGGTTGTCAGCCAACTTGTAGTCATGAAACTGCTCCATGATATACAGATCATTGCTAGCATCAGTAGCACCGAATTTAGTATTCAGTGCATCCCACAACTCCTTAGCGTCGGTCATATGCATATATACCTCGACCAGACGATCGCCAAGAATGCTAAGAATGCATCCCACAAATAGAGTAGTGGCTTCCTCGAATTGCTTCTGCTGATGAGCAGTAAGAATTCCTTCAGGTTTGCCAGTACTCACCCAGAAGCATTTCATAGTTGTCAGCCACAGAGTGACCCTGATCTGCCATCTCTTAAAGTGCACACCGGTGAATTTATCCGGCCTCAGTGCATCGGCAAAACCAGCCATAGTAAAATCACAGCGCCTATAATAAGGTTTTTGGATTGTTGAAATTATAAGCACATAATGATATAATTTATTCCATAAATAAATCATGACATTGCAGATGTAAACTAGATTGAACGCATCATTAGATCTACACATGTAAACTAAGCAGTAAAACATGAACAGATCAAATATGCGCAACATGTCGAACACGTACCGATGTGGCGGAAAGACCGGTTGCTCGGCAGGAACTACTCGCGGTTGCGAGCGTCGACGAAGGCGCGAAGCACGCGAGTGGAGAGGAAGGCAAACCCTACGAGCGACAGCACAGTACAGAGTAGAAGGCAAACCCTAGATTGATTTCACGTGTGTTGCGTGAAGGCGGCGGCTCGGTTTATATAGAGATAGGTCGCCTGATCAGGGCTCCTGCGTAAATTTTCGGAATGTTTCCAAAACCAAACAAATCCAAATTTCCCATAGGAATGTTTCCAAAACAAAACAAATCCAAATTTCCCACAGGAGGCTACATCTGCGCTGCCCTGCCAGGCCAGGCGAGGCAAGTGAGTGCGTGTGTTTCCCCTCTTCTCTCCACCACACATGCTTCAAGTGGCTAGGAGGACATCCTCCCTTTTAAGGAGGTCCCCCTCTCCTAGAATAAGCAAGGTGGTACTAAACTCCACATGCATGCCATCCCATGAGGTAGGCTTTTGTGATTTTTCAAAGAATTAATGTTCGAATGGGCCTTAGCCATTAATTCCAACAGCGGGGAGGCACCCTCAAGGCCTCAACTCCCTCACCTGTGAACGGGTATTGAACACACAGGCAGTTTGTAGGTTATGGGTGCTTGCTGGTTCGAAGATCAAATCCGATGCTGAGGAGCAAAGCAGAAGTGGGCTGCCATTTCCCATGATTTCTGGCCGGTGAAGAATGATTTTTCCCCTCTCTTATATTTTTGAGAGGAAAATTGAACAGTATATATTTTTTAATCACTAAGCATTTAATTAGCCACCGTATTAACATAGGAATAACTCCTACACAGACACACCCTATCGGGACTTCACATTGCAGGCTGGACAGGATCATATGAGGGTGGTAAGCTTTTGTCCTTAACCGCACTAATTAACCATGGGAGCTAATTATCATTTTAACCTTTCACTTTTTTATGTGGCCCACTTTTTTCATACTTTTTCACAGGTGCCTTTCATTTTTTGCGCGTTAGATTAAGTGTGATCAATGATCCTAATGAGCTCCAAGCACCCAAGAAAGTCTCAATGAGTATAAATATGACATGTTGTGCAAAAATTGACTAAACTGTGTGGCCTTTGAGCTGAATTTTCTGCATGATTTATGATCCAGCATTATTATTTTCTGAATTGGCTAAACACATAGTATTTCTTCTGCAGATTTTGATCCTTCGACGGACCCTCGTTCCCCTTATCACCGTCTATCTCACTCTTGCAATCATCTACCATGCCCTTAAAATGGACTGGCCACCATTTGAAAACAAATTAACATGCAATCTTTGAGCCTATAAATGAATAATCTGTGTCGTCTGTTCTATATTTAACAGATAACAATTCTGATGGCGTGTGATAAGGTATATAATTTTTATCGTGAGCAACATACATGATATAATTATCTCATTTTATACTTCTATGGGTATGATTATGTTGTTTACGTCTGTCGCAAAACATGCATGGATATTTAGCTACCTAGTTTTGTATAATGAAAGATCGGTGAGTTACGCACGTTAGCTACGCGTTTAGTCTTTTTTGTTAAACTAGAAAGGTTTGCACGCACATTTGCATAGGCATATGTCATACGCTAATTAAGTTTGAGATACTTGAAATATTAACCAGAGAAATCTGCCATGATTTTTCATAAATTATTCTTGTCGGTATTAATTGCTTTAATAATTTTCTAACCTATTAGGTTTATACTATAGTGCTTTTATAATTTTCTAACCTATTAGGTTTATATTATAGTATCATCTTTAAGGTACAGCTATTAGCAATTATTTCTAATATTCTTCATAAATTGAAAAGAAGGTACGTAGACTTATTTGTTGGTATCTCTACTAGTGAAAAATGAAACTCAAAATGGAACTAGAATAAGCCACGTAAGCAAGAAAAGATGGGACGTCAGATCAGGAAGAGATAAAACGAGAACCCTTGGATCATACGTACAGAGGGAATGGAAACATACGTACAGAGGGAATGGAAAGCTCTCGAAGCACTATGCTCACACAGGCCATATGGCATATGCATGCATCTCAGTCTCTCCTGGAGTCCTGATCTTCGGGAAAAAGGAACAAAAAGAAGTAGAAAAAAATCGACCACCTCAAGGCACGCTGCAGACAAGCTCATTGCCTTCGTGTTGGCCATGGCACCATACGGAAGACATACGAATAGTTGGCGGCTGTTGTGCACGATGCAGCGTGGATGGAGAAGATAAGTCGATGTCGGCCAGTTGAAGGTATACTCAGTACTCTGCCCACCTCCGAGCCGAGGTGCCATCTCATACGTTGCCTCCGATCGAGCCGCTGCCCCTATCCAATCTGCCGTCTCTAGGCTGCGTTCTCGCCCAACCTTTCGCTCCGATCTTCCTCCCCCCAAGGCCGGGCCTCAGGCTGTTGTCGGTGAATGGTGATAGAAGGAGCGATCGAGGGCGCATGCCGCCGCCGTTGAGATAGTGAGATTGAGCTAGAGGGGTCATTTCTCATGCCTCGTGGTTTAGTTCAAGTGGTGGCAAAAATGGCATCGGTCAGAAGAGCAGTGGTTGTGAGAGAGGGTGAGAGCTGACGAGCGAGAAAGAATAGATAGATAGATGTAGAGGATGCAATAAGGAAGAGGATAAGGATAGGTAGTGGGAGCTCTAATGATTCTGACACTAGCACACTCCTATCCTTCAAAGCTCTACCAGCTGCAGATCACGCTCCTCTGATGTAAAGTCAGAGGGATGTGGGTCACTGACGTGTGGGCCCAACCTTTGTGGGTCCCACATGTCAGTGACAATGTCCCTCTGACTTTACGTCAGAGGAGACTCATCCTGCCAACTGCACTACAAGCCAGCTCCTCGAAGATTCCACGTTAATTAACCCGTCCGTCAAAAAGTCACTTCTCTACAGTATTTTATCGCTTAGAAGCAGGAGCAATGTTTCACTGTTCATGTCAAAGATAAATAATTAAGGGTAAATAATGAAATACCACTGATTTCATGTATTATTTCGTATTAATTTTGACTATCTCCTAATCAAGCCAATAAGACGATATGAGGATTTATGGTACTACGGTTATTTTTTTCCCCAAGATGAAACCAAAATAAGCCATGTAAGAAACAAATATAGACCGTCAAATTGAAAATATGGCGAGATAAGGAGTAGAAATGAGAGCCCTCGGAGTATGACGTTAAAAGGAATATATTCATTTGACCAAGTAGAGGAAACAGAAGGCGCACAAAGAAACCCACACGGCAAATGACAAGCTATGGTGAATCGAGAAAGGCTTAGCGCAATTTAGAAACATTTGAAAAAACCCATAAATTTTGCATAATCTAAGAAATGGCTAGTAAAACAGTATATTATTGTCCCTAAGCTTAACTTACAATTGGGCAGAGTAAATCATATAGGTTAAAACACTTGTAAAAAAGTGTGCATGGAAAAAGAGCTAAATTTTAAGGATGATCTCCTAATAAATACACATAGCTAATTGATTTAATTTAAAATAAAAGAATTAGTAAACATATCCTTCCAAAACAGATGCAAGAGAGGGTAAAGGAGCATGCAGCACTGGAGATGGTAGATGGTGCAAATAATAATAAGATATTATAAATGTACTTTAAAACACAAATGTAAAGTTTACAATAAACTGTTTATTACATGCCAAAATAAAATTGGCATCTGTTAATGTTTTAACTAGATTCTTCCGGGTAATCTTGTTCTCTGAAACATTAAACAATAATTTCAAGCAAAATAAAAAAAAATAAAGAACGGTTATCACGACTATATTAATAATAAATTGTTCATGCACCTAATATAATTTAAATATTTTCATATATAACTAGGGACATGATGGTTAGAGTTGCGCAAATACACGACTTTATATGCTAGTATCAATGAAAATCCTTAAGGGAACATATGAACCTGGTGAAACCCCCTGTTTCAGTGAAACCATGGGACCCTTGTTGTATACCGTCTGATCTAAAATAAGCGGATCAGATCAGCACACGTTATCTCTTCAATTCCCCACAACTCAATTTGCAAATCTCGCCTCCACAATTTGTGCTGATTTACAGATGGCCACTTCTAAAAATGTGCTGAGGACAAGGCTCCTCTCTCCTCTCTTTCTCCTTCTTCAGATGCTCCTCCACTGCTTCTAGATCTGGAATATGGCTGGCGACGGGGGAAAACAACCATGGAAGAGTGGATCCAACTCCCCTCATCCTGTGTCTTAACCACCATTCTCTCCTCCCTAACTGTTGGCGACGCACGGCATGGCGGCACTGGTGGCACCTGCCCCGTCGTCTCCTCCGTGTGCTCTTCCTACCGATCTGATCCACTCGGCGGCGCGTCGCTAGCGGCCAGACTATATCATGAGGGCCTTCGCCCGAACCTGCCGAAACCACTAAGGAGCTACAAAACGGCGAGAAGCCAAGTCTGGATAAAGGCGGAGCCCATGGTGAAGCGTGAAGGCGGAGCCCATGGCGAAGCACGAAGACGAAGCCCATTAGCGAAACAGGCATGCAGCTTCACACGGGCCCGACCCGAGAAGGCTGTTCGCCACTTTCATGGGCCGGGCCAAAGAGGTTGTTAGGAGGCCCACAACTCAATAGACGTTGGTTACCCCTGTAAATGTCACCATCATGAGGGCATTCATGTAATATCCCCTGTAAACAATAAACCCTAGAGGGTAACAGCTTGTACAAGGGCTATAAATAGCCCCCTAGGGCCATGTAATGGGTGGTCCCCAAAAATTTTATTAAGTCAATACTACTTTACTGTTCAAAACATCCATCCAAGTCTCACGTCCTTCGACGTGACGCAGTTGTCATTCGACAACAGCTGGCGCCGTCCGTAGGAACCCAGAGCGAAACCACCAATGCCACCTAAGAAGGTCGTGAAAGAGAAAGCCGTGCCTCAGCGAAAGGAGAGCGAGGGCGAAGAAGGAGCGGTTGCCGAAGGGGTAGAACATTTGGCCGCTCAAGGCGGAGGCTCTCCACCGCAGTGGACGATGCAAGCAACCCAGTCTTCGGCGTCACAGGCCGTAGCTCTATCGGCTGTACCGGCGAAGGCTTCTTCGACATCTACTGCCGGTCAACTCCAATCTCCGACGACCATCCTCAGCCAGGCTCAAGCAACTCCTTCGGCACAACAAGCGGCGAACATGACCTAGGAGGCCATCGACCTTGAAGCTCAAGCCGAAGCTGACATGGGGGCGATGGCTCAAAACATGAACAAGCTGCAAGACATGCAGCAAGACAAGCTGCAAGAGCAGCATCAAGCTCAAGCTGCTCGCGGAGACGTGCCTTCGCAATATCCCGACCCTCCGGCTCCCAATAATCCTTTCAGAAGGACCGAACAGTAGCCACGGCCGATTTGGCGTCGCGAGGCCAGTCCTTCTTCAGCAACTTGGGGAAGTCGGCGACATGATCGCACCCGTGCTTGTGGAGAAGGCTGAGCGTGAATCCTGCCGAAACACGAGCGCAACAATCGCCATAAGAGCCGGCGACCTCAACACCTTATCCGGTCATCTCCTGTGTCCACTCGGAGAAGTCGAAGGCTGGCGCGCCTTCGCCCTGTGCACCCGCCGCGCTTGCCCCTAGATCATTCAAAGCTAGCTTGAGGGTGTAGCAGGCTTGCTTCGCGGATTCGGTGGCTTGGGCGAGCTCCTCTTCGGCTGTCTCAGCTCACGCTTGAAGGGCCTTGGTTTTCTCCTCCGACACGTTGTAGTAGTCGGTCAGAGCAGCAGCCTCCTTCTTCGCCCACTCCAATTCGATCCGAAAGGACTGATTTTCATTCGTTAGCGCCTTGTTTTCGGTGGTCGCCTTTTTAAGGGCGTCCGCCACAACTCGACGTTCGCCCTCCTTGCTATTCAGGTCCTCTTCAGCTTTTCAGAGATGAGCTCTGTACCCGTCCAAGCGGGCAAGGGTTGTCCATTCGGCACTGCAGTGGGCCGAAAGAGCCTGACAATAATAAAAAGGGAGGAGGCGAACATCTATGAATATGAAAACGCGAAGAACAAACGCATGAGGCGAAAAGAACTCATACCCAAATGAGCAAGCTCTTCGTCGCCGTACATCCTTCGCCGAACTCGTTAAGCTCGGTGAAAGGACTCGGGCCGCCTGATGGCGAAACTATCTGAACAAACCCATATGACAAAGGGGGCGATCTCGGGCCGAGTTTCAAAATCGGTGGAGACAAACTATGGGACGGTAAGAGACATGTCAGAAACAGGTGTCTCACCGACGGGGGCCTCGCCTTCCCGGTGGCGAAGAGGGGATAGCAGGACTACCATCCGATCGACGCCAAAGACATTCGCCACAGCCATTTGGAGAGCATCGGCCGAACCAGCAGCGGTGGCCGAAGCACTACCACCGATCGGCCGGTCGACATCGCTGGAGGCTGGGGGTGTCGAATGCCTTTTCATCAGAGCGGCATGTTGAGTCGAAGGACGGGTGGCCGGCGAAGTGGACATCTCCTGAGAGGATGCCTCACTATTAGAGAAGCCACCAGCTACCCTTACTACACCGATGCGTCTCTTCTGACCAGCCGGAGCGCCTTTCTTGGATGCCAAACTAGCAATGGTCAAAAGGGCTTTCGCCCCAACAATGTCCTGCGGTTGGATAGGCAATGCACTTGAACCAGCACCAGGCTTCGTATGGTCCAGGCTAGGGGTATAGCCGGCGATCCAGCTTTGTCCTCTGACCCCCTCCCCTTCGCCCTGATCATCACCATCAGCGTCGGAATCGGCGACAGCCATGGTGATCCGTCAAGTCTTTGCCTGGCTGCCTGCTGCCGCCTTCATCACAGGCCATTTCCGCTTCTTAGAAGTCCCGGCGTCGTCGTCGGTTTTTGCTGGATTCGACCGAGCCGACAACTTCCCTTCATAAACTCGGTTCGCCCACCCGTCCACGAGCCGCTGAAGCATTCGGCCATATTCAAGGGCCATCAGAACCCCAATCATCTTCGCCGCTTCATTTTCGGCGTCTTCTAGCGAGCGAACTAAAGGGCAAAAGAAAGGGAAAAATGATAAGGCACAGCTGCGCGAAACAGGATACAAGCGAGTGAAAACAAGGGAACAATGAAGATAAACTTATGGTTGGAACCAGGAGGAAGGACCAAACGGGGAAAGCCGAATAACTCTTCGTCCTCCTTCACTCTGATCCTCCAGTCTTGTGCCACAGGGGCGATTTGAAGCATGCAAAACTCCTTGCATAGGTCTCGAGTGCTCAAACCGTGAGCGACCTTGCAAAGGAGTACAAGCCGGGACTCCAGCATCCCATTAAGCTCCACAATGGGCTTCGCCACAATGGAAATTGGTGAGCGGCGAAAGCGCAACCTGTTCGCCATATTGTTGTTGGCCGGATAGGGGTTGTTGACGTAGAACCACTTTTGCATCCAGTGCCGGTCCCACTTCACCATCGCCACAGGAACCAGCCAAGCGTCCGAACGTTCCGGCCGAAGATTGAAATTGACGCTGCCAAAGACGGTCTTCTTCGGTCCAGCAGGAGTGTGAACATCTTTCGTTGTCGCGCAGCCCGAGAATAAAATGGCAAAAAATTCCGCTGTGGGGTGAAAGACATCTAGGCGAACACGGCGAGCTTTACAAAGGCCGAAGGGCTAAGCTGTGGAAGTTTAGCCTCATACATCTCCAAGACGGCCGGTAGAAAGTCGTCACAGGGAAGGCGAAGCCCCGCGTCGAAGAAAGAAGTGAAGACAACTGTTCGCCCATCCAAGGGCGAAGGGACAACGTGTTCACCGACACAGAAGGCTTGCCGCTCCGAAAGAGCGCCGGTGAGCACAAGCTCGGCAATGTCGGAATCTTCGACTAGCGACTTGCCGAGGTAGCATGATTAGCCTTCGCTCAAATTGCCGGGGTCTTCGCCTGTCGCTCCAGCCTTTCCAGGTTTCCAAGGCGCCATGGGAGCAATGGCGAATAGACACAGAGGAGGTGGCCGAAAGGCAGGGCCCATGAAGCAAAGAGGACAAGAAGGCAAAAGCGAAAAGCGTCGAGGCGAACTACAGGAGCGCTGAGAGCAGTGAAAGCGAGAGAAGAACGACTGCGGTAAAAATGCCTGAGAGGGAGTTGAAGACAACTTGGGAGGGGGGGGGTTATATAACCCGATTCGCGTGCCATGTGGTGCCCTAAAAGGGACGCAATGGTAACTTCCCATATACGAGGGCCGAACAGGAAAGGCTAAATGAGTAGTGAAGAAACAGCCCAATACCAGGCCCGCCACACCGCGATTTGGCCCACGAAGGGAAAAGGGGGCGAAAGATCTTGTAAACCGGGGGAGAAAACGCCAAAATTTTTTTCTTAACCAACTATTAACTGTTGCAGGGTGTTTTAAGGTTTCGGTAGGAACATCGGCCGAAAGGGGGCGCCTCATGCCATACTACATATCTTTGCACGGTCTCGGCCGAAGCTCCCTACTCACCCTTGCCCGTGGGGGCTTTTTGGAGGAATATCATGAGTGCCTTCACCCGAACTTATCGAAACCACTAAGGAGCTGCAAAACGGCGTGAAGCCAACTCTGGATAAAGGTGGAGCCCATGGCGAAGCACGAAGGCGGAGCCCATGGCGAAGCACGAAGACGAAGCCCATTGGCGAAGCAGGGATGCAGCTTCGCACGGGCCCGACCCGAGTAGGTTGTTCGCTACTTCCATGGGCTGGGCCAAAGAGGCTGTTAGGAGGCCCACAACTCAATAGACGTTGGTTACCCCTGTAAATGTCACCATCATGAGGGCATTTATGTAAGATCCCCTATAAACAATAAACCCTAGAGTGTTCCAGTCAAAAAGATAAAAACCCTAGAGGGTAACAGCTTGTAGAAGGGCTATAAATAGCCCCCTAGGGCCATGTAATAGGGGATTCCAAAAAATGTTATTAAGTCAATACTACTTTACTGTTCAAAACATCCATCCAAGTCCCACGTCCTTCAACGTGACACAGTTGTGATTCGACAACATACATTTTCGCAAGTGGTTCCTTAAGGAATTATATACGTTCCATCGCAGACCGTCGCCGCGTGGCCTCCGGCCGTGGCATCACATTCTATGAACGGACACCATCCAGGTGATCATTGCCTGTTCACCGTTGGTTCCTTTCACACCCGTCTACAAGTGTTCAATTTCATTTATGGCCAAAACGTCCAATTCAGTCAACTGCTCTTCCGTTTCCGATTTTGTTTCATGCAAATTCATTTGCTCTCCACCATTGATCTATAGCACCTAGGTTTGCATTCGTAGCTTTGATTTGGGCAGTAGATCATGGTGCATTGTATGTTGCACCCTCTGTTTCAGAATCTGTTGTAGCTGCTCCCCATCAAAAATAAGAAAATAGAATAATTGAGGTCAGTCGTCCCTGGCCCCATATACTGCACATGACCCTTGACAAACGTGGATTCTAACTAGCTATAGCCACACATAATATACATACAAAACGGCTCCATTTTTTTTATTGACAAAATTGCATGAAAGGGCATCAATTCAATACATGTACTAAGTCAAAATTACTGTTTAGAGACGAGGAGAAAGCTGACTGAAGAGAAACAAACGTAAGTAGGAACAAAAAAATGCATCAGTTTACTTCCAGAACTTTTGCTTTTGAAAAGCATATAATGTCGGCTAGTCAGGGGAGTGGATAAAAATGGACTACTTTGATGAAAACGGGGGCAAAAAAAGCTTAATGTGATGTATGTTGTGCAGTAGAACAAAGTTCTTTTTTTTCTAAGAGAAGGTATTTTTTCTAAGCATGAATCAAACAACGGGGCCTTTGTTTAACCTGCGAGGTATTCAGCTCATTTTTCCTGCCAAACATTATGCAGTTAGGTGCACCAGCACTAGCGTACATTTTTTCCACTAACTTGCAGGCAAGCTGGCCGGTAAATGAAGTCGTTGCAGAACTTGGAAAAGACCAGACCAGCTGAGTTGGCTGGAAATACAAATTCACTACAATGCATGAGTTGTAATTAAGTAGATGGTTTTTGACTTACAGGATGACACACATTTATAAATGAGGCCTTCGTGCATGTCTTTATATGAAGGGTAGAGTTCTCTTGATGCCAGTCGGTGAAGTACACATATAATTAATATCAGTATGAGGGCTGCTGGTTTGCATCTCCCAGCTGCTCTGCTGCTGCTGGTCCTACTGACTATGGCGGTTGCTAATCGTGGTGGAGTTAGAGACGCAGCTGTAGCCATCCCCACAGAAGGATCTGTCAACGGTGGTCCTGATGGCTATGGTAAAATTGGTGGTAATTATAGGGGCGGGGCGGATGGAGGTGGATACGGATACAGCGGTCAGGCGAGCAGCGCAGGTGGAGGTGGATCCTGCGGATATGGTACATATTACCTCGCTGATCAAATATTGGACAGTGCAGCTATGTTTTCAATAAATCCTACAAGCACATAAAAGTAAAACATAGCGATATAGTACAGAGGTGTATGCGTGTCCGAGATAATTAAGTTATTCCTCCATTTTTTTTATGTTGGTTATTGGGGGTTGTTAGGATGGAATGGCTCACTAGAAGCTCAAGTGGTTAGGGTGATTAGTTTCTTTGTTTTGTCAAATTTCATCAGTCCCAAATAAAAAGACATTCTAGGTTGTTTAGAGATTATGATTTAAAAAAATAAAAGAAAAGGTATTCTAGGATGTTTAGAGATTAAGATTTGAGAATAAAAGACAATATAGCCCTAATTAAATAATGTACGGCTGAAAGAAGGAGGATATATGGTTGTGGTAAGGATGGGCAGATATTTGAAAAGGCGGTGATTAATGTATCGAGTAATGCATTAGCTAGAGTGATAATTTTGTTGCGACAAAATTGGAATCCTAAGTGACAATATTTTTCCGATGGAGAAAGTAGTTAACATGAGAGTTTAGGCAGTGGATTCGGAAGCATGATGATATAGTGTAAGGGAGCAAACTCCTTATTCTTTTACTGAAAGCTTAAAGATAGCCCTGGTACGGTAGAAGGTAACGCTGGGGTTACCAGCTCAACATTACAGCACCCCACAAAACAAACTTCAACATCAAACTCGACAAAAGATAGAAAAAGAGGTGTAGCCTGCTGGTTACTTAACAGGTCCAAGGCCTTAACCTAATTAAAGTCCTAAACAAGAACTCTGCTCGAAGTACCTCCACGACGCTTGCCCCATTTCTGTGTACTCTTTGTCACATTCCCATGCTACATGCAGAGAACACCACCATCGCCTTCCCTTATGTGTAATGGTTGCTAAGTCTTGTGTACTGAATCTACGGAGTATAAATATATATGTAAATACAATAATTTATTTTTGAGATCTTTGGATAAAAATTACATTATATGTAATGAGCAGGAGTTATTTTTATACAAAACATACGCAGATCTCAACTCTAACTATTGCATTGTGAATCTTAATTTGTTTCTTTGTTATTCCATCCGCAGATGACCGAAGTTATAATCCTTCGAGAGCACCTTGTTCCCCTGATCACCGTCTGCCACCTCCTTGCAACCATCTGCCATGTCCTTAAAATAGAGTGATCACCTTTAAAAAACAAACATGTCTAGCTTTCTAACCTACGAATACAAAGTGTTGCATGTTACTCTCTTTGACTGTTTCATCTACGACAAACATCCATGATATCTATGAACTCTGATGGTGTGATAAGTTATTTGTTTTCGACTCAATACATAATATATAAATATGGTGTCTTGGACTTCTATGGTCAAGATTATGTTGTTCTAGCATTTCACCAGCTAGCTAGTTAGTACCAAAACGATGTCTGTTAGTTGGTTATGTATTATGTCTTTTATATTAGTGCTAGCTACATCAGGACTTGTTTATAGATAGAACAACACAATTCGATTACTAACCAAGGGTCACGTTTTTGGTATGGGGGAACAAATAAATGAAAGACTTTCTAACAAATAATTCAACACCGTTCACGGGATTGAGAATTTATTTTATCCTAGAAATATGCTAGTGTGTTGGAATGGTTTACAAAAGAATGATAATGAGACGATGGCAATGGTTTACAAAAGAACGAGGATTGAGGGTTTGTCAATGTCCGGCTATAATTCACGTGAATGCCATATGAGGCTCACGGTATTTATCGCTATTACAGTCAGGGTCATCACATGTAAAACTCGTCATCACAAAGTTGCTTTACTTCTTTAATGCAGTTCCATATAAGGTCATTGATAATGAAAAATTAGGTTTTTTTCGTTTATTCTTGGCATAGACTTCTTTTTGAATGGAATTCTTGGCATAGACTTGCCAACTTGAAATGTTCTTCCCTTTACCTTATGGTTCATATCTTGCCTCAAATAATAGCACTTAGTCTATTGCATTTACATCAATTTTGGTCATCTGAGAGGCACATGCCCATTCTACTGGGTTACCTAAGGAATTGTGCTCACCCACAATGGTCGATCATCAAGAGATATTGTTAACGGCAGAATTTGACAATTTTTCTTAATGAATGCTTGTTGAAAAGGAGAATTGACACCATGCTTATAGCAGTTGCGGTTGGAAAGCGTATCGAATAAGAGTTCTGTAGGATCGAATCACAATAACTAAGCCAACCAGAGGGGGGTGAATGGTTGGTATACCCAAATCCCGAAAACTTTTAGCGGAAATAAAAGTTACCCTCGAAGTTGATGGATCGCGGTCTGACCGAAGGTATTACGCCGATCTGACCGACTGATGAATGTCGATCTAACCGATGTAGATCGATCGGTCGAACCGCCGAGAACGCCTGCCACCAACTCCTGTCGCCGCCGGTCTGACCGCCGCGATGCTGCTGGTCTGACCACCGGTGTGTCGCCGGTTAGACCGCCGAAACCCGGTGAAACACAAATCGAAGAACTCTAAAAGTAGATGATGACTTTATTGATTCTCTCTGTGTTTACAAAGTGCACCAACAGCACTCCTTACAAAAATTTCGACTAAACTCGAAACCCTAACTCAAAACTCAACTCAATTGCTCTCTAAAGTGATACCGAGAAGCCTCACGCTCCCTCTCTATTTATACATGAGGTAGGCAGCCACGAACCAAACTCATACTAAGAGTACTAAACACCATAGGAAACCCTCTAGTAAAAAAAAACTTTACATAACCAATCGTACTGTTGATGTAAAACACGAGGCCTGAGAGATCTGCTTAACTCCAGTGCAGGTCCAAAGCTCGCCTTCGGGTGTGTTAGCGTGCCAGTTGATTTGTTCCTGCAATCAACAAGAAATAGAAACAAAGAGATCGCGGTTAAATCTATAAATGATAGCCGATCGGCTAAGTGCCTATGACATATCATTTATCTTTGAGCCGATGTCATATCTGAATCGATCGGCGACTATAAATAGATAATAAAGAACTAAACCTACTCGATCGGCTGTAGATATTACCAATATATAGTTCTTATATCGATATATATTTAAATCAAGTGATTGGGATAGATCGGTCGCCAAGCCGAGACAGTATAAATCACTTGGATCAAAATATATGTTAATAACAGGACTATATGTTTATAGCATAGCCGATCATATAGATCTAGCATGTATTGGCTAATACTCTGATACTACTTTATATCAGGATATTAAAACAAGTATAATATATCAAACAAAAGCTTAATATATTTAAATGCAATAAGATCTGACATAAAGGGCGGATTTAACATGTCACTGAAGCATATAGAGCGAATATGGTTAAATCAGATAAAATCGGCTGAAACTCCGATACTACCGTAATCGACAACCAGAAGGCAGGCTAGAGATTGATATTCTAAGCACGACTTAATAGATCAAACTCAACTGATGCAGCGTTAAGTATAAAAAGAAGAACAATATCTAGACAATCAAGCCGCTGGAAGTTTCATAGAGTGGTGGATATCTTATATAATCTAAATCAACATCAAAATCTAACCTAATCAGCTGCCCTCTACAAACAGATGTTAGCCGATTGTAGGTTAGATAGTGATATTGCCAGAGATTATGTATGATATATGATAACTCAACGAATTACGTAAACAAGATTATAGTATCATAAAGATGGAAGCACTAATCCCGATAACACAAGCCATCATAACAAGTTTTACCTCTTGTTGAAGATCGAAACCGATGCAGCTCAACCTGAAAGCAAGAATTCGTCGAAATAAAACTAAAGCAAAAAGGTGGCGATGCGCCGAAATTGTATTGAACGTGTGTGTCTTTAATTACATAGGGCTCGGGGTCTATTTATACCCGAGAATTACAAGATATGTCTATACCGGACACGACTATTATCTCTAACAAACTCTAAGATACCACGAGTCTTTACGGCAGACTTTTGCCCAAGCATATCTCTAATGAAATTACATTAAATTTCCTAATTAATAGATACAATTGCCTTCCCAGGACACTATCCATGCGTGGCAATCATCTTGAAGCACCTCAACCCAACCCGATGTCGTACACCAAGTCGTATTGTTGGAATCGGCTGCATCACCTAACCAAGTCTAACTCCAACTCAGCCGATCCAATCGTAGCCGATCCGGACTTCAGCCGATTCTTACTCTGTTTCCGCGACAATCTTTATCTTCAATCCCGCTTCAATCTGATCTTCATCTCCGATACTGATATTACCAAATTTGGTCGTTAACACATGCCCCCCAAGTCTGGAATATTCGGTAATGTTTCGGATTTGCCACATATCGACTCCGAGCAAGTTTCGCACTCCGCCGTTTTTCGACCGTTATCCTCAGTGCTTTAAATACTAACCGCCGCCCTGAAAAATCTTTATCCCGTTACTTTCGTTTTCACCGCCGAAGCCAACCTTGTCCTCTTCTTCTCTGGCAATTTCTCCGACGCACAAGGAGATCCCAGGCGACTTCATCTCCGGCCAGATCTCCACCCGCGACGATGTCTTCTTCCGCCAGCCCGTCTGCCACGCTGTCAGCTGAGTACGCTGAGGTAAGTTCCCATCGGCTAGATGCCCTTTCTCAGCATCAGACTGATCTTCCAACACCTCATCTTGTTTTCCCCTTCTTGGTTCTTTTGGATTTGCAGCATCTTTCCAACTTAGTTGCAATTCCCAACCTGTCGCACGAAAATTACTACTTTCTCGGCCCAGTTGGCAACCCTGATCCCACCGAGTTCGTTATTGGCGAAACCAATAGGATTCCTTTCAGACTGACCAACCCAGATTTAGGTCACTGAAGAAACACTTTCAAATCCTGGCCATCTCTCGAGATAACCTCACCCAAGAAAAGTTGGATCACATGGTTCAAGTGCATGTCGGCTAGCAAAAGAGTTCATTGGGATGAAATCGAAATCAGCCAAGCACTTGATCTCACCATAGCCAACTCATCTAAAGATGAGCCCCTAATGGCAGCTGCCTCCTATTTTTGGTCCAACACCATCAATGCCTTCTTGTTCAATCAAGGGACGATGACTCCAACTCTCATAGATATCATGATTACGGGTCTGGATGTCACCTCATCGGCTAACCCTATGAGCTTGAACACGAAGAACCAATATGACTTCAGGACCAAGAGCATAGGCGGCTGGTCAGGCTATGTAGCAGCATATATGGGCCAAGGTTCTGTCACTCCTCGAGAACATGTAGCTTTTCTGCTAATGTGGCTAGAAAAATTCCTCTTTTGTGGATCAAGTTGTGGCCCTACAACCAATTGGCAGTTCGTAGCCGAAGCCTTAGAGACAAAGAGACAATTTCCTATAGGCAAAATCCTCCTCGGCTATTTGTACCAAATGCTACACAATACATCGGCTAAGCTAGCCGTCGGCTCAGTAGTCGGAGCAGGTGGACCATGGTGGCTATTGCAGTCTTGGCTGAATCTAGTAGTTATGAAGTTTGTCAATCGGCCATCTGTAATAGAAGCCGAATTCCCAAGACTGGAACCGACTGTAGATGATGATGGAGAAGAACGCACTCATCGTAGGTGCACATCTTACGGAGAATATGCCTCCACACCAGCCGATGCAGGAGCAAAGCTATCGGCTGAGCTGCTCAAGGACTGGTTCTGCAGTTTTTATGAGGGTTTCCAAAAAGACACTCGAGTTTGGTTCCTCTACGAAGATTCAACACTTTAGGTTCGAAGATATCAATCACGAAAGATATCAGAAACCCAAAGAAATCTTCTCAGCTGCAATCAGTCCATGTATCCTCCCTGTTGGCATTCATCAAGGAAGAAACATCCAGGTTTCTTATGAGTTTTATCACCCAATGAGCTCAGCCAGACAACTAGGAATGGGCCAACTCCCAATCGGCTTATTCTTTGCCGATAAGATCTAGTGCCGAGGGGAAATTTCATCAACCTTAATGATGGATCGGCTGCTTAATCTCCAAGGACTCCCTCTAGGCAGCATTGACAACATAGAGCTGGCAACCTTCAAGAGCAAAGCATTTGACAGATGGTGGGGTGAATGGAAACTGCACCTATTCCATCAATCGGCTTCTATGTATATGACAGACCTCTTTCCAAATGTTGTCCCTCAGGCATGTCTTGATTTACTTAATTTCATTTGAATAATTGTTTATCCGACTAATCTTGACTAATTTTCCTTTTAATTTGTAGACAACAGAGTTCTCTCCTCCTCGCCAGAGCAATAGTGGCAGAAATATTGAGTATGCCCTGGGGCTGATTCCAAACGGGGGTGGACCATCTCCTCCTATTATTGGCTATAATGCCCCCAGGACTTCAACTCTCCTTCAAGGGCTCATCAGAGAACCAGCCGACGCCGGCAAGAAGAGAAAAACTAGGTCATCGGCTATAGATCCATTGGCTCAGGCGCCAAAGAAGAAAACCAAGCTAGCTGATGATCTGCCTACCCTAGATCCATCCATTGAACAAGCTCTGGATGAAGAAGAGATCGAAGAAGATATTGATCAAGCTGCAGCCGAGGTGAGTGACACAGCAAGAACTCTATCGGCTTCTCCCAAGCGAACTCCTCCAACTCCTTCTGATCCAGCTCACTTTTCAAGGGTAAACCACTTGCATTGATCCCCTCTAGCAGTCATGTTCATTCATAACCGATCACTCATTGATCTTGCATTTGCAGAAAAAGAAGACTGCTGTGAGGAAGAAATTGGCTGCAACAACCTTTAAACCAGCCTCACCAGTAAGATTATCATATAAATCCTTTTCTTATGGCCAACCTTCCATAATACTTTATTCTTTTGCAGCCACCTCCTCCCTCTTCATCTCCTGTGCAGCGAATATCAAGTGATCGTACTCCATCGGCTGCAGATAGTCACAATGTTGAGGAAGAAGAACAACCTGCTGTTCCTAACATCCCAGTAAGTGTCACCTTCAAAAGGTTTTCAATCGGCTGTACCGTGCAATCTGATCTATAATTGTCTTCAATTTTCTCTTCTGTAGGTCTTAGCCGATCTGTTCTCATTTGATATCAAAGACTATCTTGATGAAGAAACAAAAACTGATACCACCAGCCAAGCTCTAGCTCCCTTGTCTGATGATGTGAAAAAAACTCTTGAGGATATCTCTCATCGGCTAGAGGCATCATTAGACAACTTGGTGACTAACTGTGGTTCTATCAGGGCAAGGTTTGTAGATATCCAAGCTCTACTCCCAGATGAGCTAGCCGATGCCCTCACTCCAGCTGTCTACCTTGAACAACATTAATTCAAGCTGGAGAAGGCCAAGCAGAGATTAGCCGATCGTCGGGAGCGAGAAAACATCGAGGCCACAATCCAGACAAATCGGCAGCTTGTTCATGAAGAGAAGGCCAAGCTTGATGTGTTATTTGACGGCCCGATAAAAGCCAATATTGATCGGCTCGAAGCTCGCAAGATTGAGCTCTTGGCACAACTTCAAGAATGCAACGCCGAGCTGGATCTAGAACACAAGAATCTAGCCGATCTCCCACAAGTTGTCGAAGGACAGAAGGCAAGACTAAAATCGGCTATCAAGAATGTCGCTGATCTGACCAAGTCTCTGAAAGTTATCCCTGGAACCGACGTTCAAGATGCTCAAGCCATTGTAGAAGTAGAACAAATTAGGTGAAAAGCTATATTGGCTATCCAGAGCTATCTATCTCAATAACTTTCTATGTAATAGACCTTAGGAATTTTGTGATCGGCAAAGATACTTCTAATTTTTATCTTGAGAATCCTTGGCGCCGATTAATAAAACTTCCAAATTTTCTCAAAAATCTTGCAACTTGTGGATATATATGCCCCCCTAATTTTACAATGTCATAGGCATTGATAAAATTATATTGTGAACTAAGGGCGATATAACAATATCGGCCACTGTACATCGGCAAACCACAACCGATTACAATACAAAAACAACTAAGGGCGATATAGCAATATCGGCCAGTGTACATCAGTAACTCACAACCAATTACAAAAACAACTAAAGGCGATATAGCAATATCGGCCATCTCAAGGCGATGCAAACACATCGGCTATCATGCATCGGCAACACTAGCCGATCATGCGTTAACCCAAACACTTCGGAAATATTTCTTCAAGTATTTGCCATTGAGCGCTCGTCCATAGACTTCACCATCAAGCCCTTGCAACATATATGCCCCTTTATACACAACCTTATAGATTCGAAATGGTCCTTCTCAATTTGGTGACCACTTGCCGAACTTGTTATCCCGAGTTCCAATCGGCAAAATCAACTTCCATACAAGTTCACCTTCCGAAAAAGTTTTGGGCACCACTTTCTTGTTATAATGCCTAGCAACTCGTTCCTTATCTTTGGTAACCTTAGCAAGGGCTCGTAAACGCGATTGAACCAAGTCATCCCTTTCATCAGCCATAAGGTTATAATACTCATCGGCCGTCAAATCGTCTTGCAATTCTATCCTTCTAGAGCCGATTCTAACTTCCCATGGCAAAACAGATTGAACCAAGTCATCCCTTTCATCAGCCATAAGGTTATAATACTCATCGGCCGTCAAATCGTCTTGCAATTCTATCCTTCTAGAGCCGATTCTAACTTCCCATGGCAAAACAGCTTCATGTCCATAAACAAGCTTGTAAGAGGAACTTGAATTGAACCATGACAAGCCATCCGATAAGACCACAACGCTTCGGCTAAACAAGTATGCCACTGCCGAGGATAATCAAAATTTTTCCTCTTAATCAACTTGATTAAGCTCTTGTTAGATGCCTCGGCCTGCCCATTAGCTTGTGCATAATATGGTGAAGAATTCAACAATTTGATACCCATGCTATCGGCAAACTGAACAAACTCATCGGACACGAAAATTGAACCTTGATCGGTTGTAATGGTTTGAGGAATACCAAATTGATAAATTATATGTTCTTGAACAAATTGTATAGCATCCCCAGAATCAAATTTCTACAAAGGAATCGCCTCTACCCATTTGGTGAAATAATCAGTCGCCATCAATATAAACTTATGTCCTTTACTCGATGGCGGATTTACCATACCGGTCATATCAATCCCCCAACCTCTAAACGGCCATGGCTTAATGATAGGATTCATAGCCGATGCTGGTGCCCTTTATATTGCTCCAAATTTTTGGCAATCCTGACATCCTTTGTAATATCTGAAACAATCCTCCAGCATTGTCGGCCAAAAATACCCCGCACGCCGAAGCAACCACTTCATCTTATGAGCCGATTGATGACTGCCACAAATTCCCACATGGACTTCGCCGACTGCAACTTTAGCCTGATCGACACTCAAACACTTGAGCAACACCCCATCAATCGTCCGATAGTAAAGCTCATCATCCAATAGAGTGTACTTCAACGCCTTATATCTCAATTTCCTAGAAGCCGATTGAGATGGATTCTGTAAATACTGGTGCACGTCATACCTCCAATCATCGGCTGTCATAGCTGCAATTTCAACCTTAACATCTTTGATCATTGGCTTATACCCCGATGCCCCTTGGGCCAAATCATTAGCTTCAATATTTTATTCTCGAGATACATGCTTCAAAGTAACCAACCGAAATTCCTTCATCAATTCTTTGCACTTCTCATTATAAACCATTAACGTATCATTCTTGCATTCGTACTCTCCTGCCAACTGACTGATTACCAGCAAAGAATCCCCCATGATTTCAATAGCATCGGCTTCAACTTCCTTGAGTAACTGCAACCCTTTGAGCACTACTTCATACTGAGCTTGCTTATTAGTCGCGTAAGGCTTAATAGTATAAGCAAACTCGAAACATGCCCCCTAGGGGAAATTATAACTAGGCCGATACCACAACCATGAGTACATACCGATCCATCAAAGAATAAAGTCCGTGGCACCATTTCAACCGAGCCGATTGAATCATCACGATGTTCCACAATAAAATCGGCTATAACTTGTCCCTTAATCGCCTTCGGCGACTCATACTGAAGATCAAACTCAGTTAAGGAAAATATCCACTTTCCAACCCTTCCTTTCAACATTGGAGCCGATAACATGTATTTGACAACGTCGGCCTTGCATATAATAGTACACTCGTTGGATAGTAGATAATGCCTCAACCTTGTACATGAAAAATACAGACACAATCACAACTTCTCGATAGGGGAATATCTAGTTTCAGTGTCAAAGAGCCGACGACTGAGATAAAATACAACTCGTTCTTTTCTATCCAACTCCTGAATCAAGACTGTGCCGATTGACTTCTGACCAGCCGACAGATACAATCTTAAAGGTATCCCTTTCTGTGGAGGAATTAAAACACTACGAGAGCTAAGATATTCTTTAATATTATCCAAAGCCTTTTGCTGCTCTGCCCCCCAAGTAAACTGCTGATCGGCTTTCAATCTCAACCATTGTGTAAAAGGTTCCAACCTCCTAGACAAATTAGAAATAAACCTTCTAACAAAATTTATTTTGCTGATCATCTCTTGTAGTTCCGTCTTGTTCTCTGGAGGCTGAATCTTCTTGATCGCATTAACACTCCTTTGAGTTACTTCGATCCCCCTCTCATGAACAAGAAACCCCAAAAACTGGCCAGCCGATACACCAAAAGCACATTTTGTCGGATTCATCTTTAGGCCATATTTTCTGGTTCTCTCAAAAACCTTCCTTAAATCGGCTATATGGTCCTCTATCTCTTTAGATTTCACAACCACATCATCAATGTAGACTTCAACCAATCAGCCGATTAGATCATGATATATGTAATTCATGGCTCTTTGATTTGTAGCTCCAGCACTCTTCAAGCCGAAAGTCATAACAACCCATTCAAATAAGCCGATTGCACCAGGACATTTAAAAGCTGTCTTATGGATATCTTCTTCAGCCATAAAGATTTGATTATAACCTGCGTTTCCATCCATAAAACTCAAAATTTTGTTTCCTGACGCGGTGTCAACTAGCTGATCGGCTACTGGCATTGGGTATTCATCCTTCGGTGTATCTTTATTTAGATCTCAAAAATCAATGCACACCCTGACATTGCCATTCTTCTTAATAACAGGAACTATACTAGAAACCCATTCAGCGTATCGGCAAGGACGAATAAAACCAGCATCATACAATCGTTTAATTTCTGCTTTGACAGGTTCAAGCATATCAGCCTTACATCTCCTCAGAGGTTGCTGGTGTGGCCTAACCCCTGGTTTGATAGGTAACCGATGTTCTACAATCGATCGGCTGAGTCCAGGCATCTCATAATATTCCCAAGCGAAGCAATCTCTGAATTCTTTCAACAGCTTTATCAACTTGGTTCTAAATTCTGCAGATAAATACTTACTAATAAACGTCGGCCTTGGTCGATCACCTGGACCTATATCAATTTCTTCCAAATCATCAGCTGACATAAAACCTTGTCCTTGCTTGTCATCGAGATCATCCACCGTGTCCTTGACGTACACTCCTGAGCCCTCCACGACGCCCTCAAAATAACAATTTGGGCTCTCCATCTTCAATTGGTTGTATATCACAATCGGACACTTTTAGAAAATCTCCATCCCAAACTTTTCCAGATAAGCAATCAAGACCATCCATCTCCCAAAGAGCTAAATCGGCACTGGCAATGTTGACTGACCTATCGGCTGGCACGATCTCAATCAGTCGCCTTGCCATTGAATCAAGCATTGATGCATGGTCGAAGGAATACAACAATTGGCATGAATCCAATCCCTTTCAAGCAACAAGCTGTAGGAACCCTTCCCATCGATGACAAAGAATGTTGTAGGGATAGTTTTACTGCCGACTGTCAGTTCCACATTCAAAACTCTTTTGGTTTCTGATGGATTGCCACCAAAGTCTTTGAGCAGCATGTTTGTCTTGATGAGATCTTCAGCGTTTCTGCCCAACTTTATAAATGTAGCGTAAGGCATCAAGTTCACTGCAGAACACCATCGACCATCATCTTGGACATCGGCTTCCCATTGACATAACCATTTATATACAATGGCTTAAGATGCCAATTCTCTGCCCCCTCTGGCTTCTCAAAAACCGCTTGCTCTGGCGACAAAATCAATTTAGTCGATTCTTCTTCAACTTCATCGACATCGGCTTGCTTGCTGCCAAACTCAGCAGGCAATGTGAAAACCATGTTGATCGAAGCAGTTACGACATTTTTCCCCTTAGCTAACCTCTTTGCCTCATCAGCTGCGGCCTCATCGGCTACAGGAACCTGATTCTTAACACGCCACTCCTACCTCGGCTTTGCTTTTTTCAGCCGATGGTTAATTTCCTGTTCAACCTCCTGAAAGCGCTCCCTGTTCCTCAATCTTTGAACCCTTCTTTTCTGATTCTTCGTGAAAATACCAGAAGGACACCACTGATTTTTCCTGATTTCATTGTCCTCCTGGTCATGATCTTGATTCACTCGATCCAATCTTTGATGAACAGGAACTCTTGTCTGCCTTAGCCGACCACCCCTACCATATGATCGGCTTGAATTCTCGGCAATATCACTGCACCCAGGACAGTCTTCAATAGAAGGCAGCATCATACCTTCATTCCAACAAAATCTAAAAAACTGACAACTCCAATGAGGATCAAAGCCATCATCATCTGCTTCATAATGCTTCTCCTGCTGCTTGTCATACTTCCTCTGATATTTGTTGATAATCTTAGCCGAATTCATCTGAAAACCCCTTACATGGCCCCCATCGGCTGTTCAGCCAGCTGTATGCACCATATTAACAGGAAAAGGATTGCCATCAACCTTCATCGGTGTCTTAGAGTCGTCAAACTTAATTTTTCCCCCTTCAATAGCCGCTTGGATCTGCTGCCTGAAGACCTTGCAATCATTAGTCGTATGAGATCCAGAGTTGTGCCACTTGCAATACCTGTTCTTGCCCAATTCTTCAGCCGATGGAATTATGTGACTGGCAGGAAATTGAATCTGCTTCTCTCGAAGTAGCAAGTCAAAAATCTTATCAGCCTTAGTTATGTCAAAGTCATATCTCTCTTCTTTTCCAGAACTCTTTACCCATTGGCACGGTATGACCTTTTTACTCCTCACCCATTCGGCTGTAGCTATTTCAGAGTCATCCTCATCATCATCCGACCTATATATGTAAGGACAAACATGATTAACCTTCTTAGAGCTTTTCCTAGCTTCCATAGACCTATGCTCATGCAAGGTTACCTTCTGTATCAGATGTGACAACCTATCAAAGTCTTCAGATGAGAATTTCTCCCTAATCGGAGCAACCATACCCTGAAAGGCCAGATCGGCTAACTGGGCGTCAGTTAAACTCAAGCTGAAGCATTTGTTCCTCATCTCCCTGAATCTCTGAATATACTCGTGTACAGGTTCATCATACCACTGCTTAATCACCGTCAAGTCAGATAATTTCATCTCATGAACCCCACTGTAGAAATAGCTGTGGAACTGCTTCTCCAAATCGGCCCAACTATTGATCGACCCATATGGCAAAGAGGAAAACCAAGAAAAAGCCGATCCAGACAAAGATAACCGGAACAACCTAACCCTCAGAGCGTCCACAGCCGATGCTTCACCACACTGAGCTAAAAATCGGCTAATGTGCTCATAAGTTGACACACCATCTTGTCCTGAAAATTTGGAGAAGTCTGGAACTTTGAACCGATTGGGAAGAGGAACTCTCTCGAACCACTCAGGGTAAGGCTGCCGATACAAGCTTCCAGCTTCTTTTGGTTTAAGCCCAAATTGTTCCCTCATAACGTCGGCTATCACATCGGCCCACGGTCGTTGCTGAACTGCTCCCTGTGACTGTTGTTGCATGGGTTCGAACTGACCGTACTGAGATGCAAACTGGGGTTGAGCCAGCCCCCCTGGCTGATATTGGGCTTGCGGGGAAGGAGGCTGATATTGATAATTCAAGTTGCCCCCCTGGTAATTATGAAGGTTCGGCTGAATATTATGTGCCAAGTGCTCGGGAACAAAATTGAGGTAGTACTATGCCATCTGGCTGTACGCGGTGAACCAAGTTTTCTGGGACAACTTGATTTAAAACTTGTTGTACAGGCTGTCCACCAGGCGTCGCAAACCCGGCCGATGCGCTCATCGAGCCTTGGTGCTGAATCAGCTGAACGATTTGCTGTCTTAACAGCGTCTGCTAAATCGGCCGTGGAGGCTGCTGCCTTGGTGGCGTTTGCTGAACTGGTTGCACAACCTGTTGCTTAATTGGTTGTACAACCTGTTAAATCGGGGGTGTCTGTTGAATCGTCTGCTGCTGTATTGGATCAACAGTAGGTTGAGGTGGCAGAAACGTGGCAGCAACCTGATCTTGCGTCAGCCGATTCGCAACCTGCCCACTATGTTGTGGCTGCTCTCTTATTAACAACCGAGGGTTCACCAGCTGGCCTGGTGCCAACGTTGACGGAGCAGATAGGGGAGTCGATGCAGGCGCCGTCGGCTGAGCTGATGGTGTAATGGGGGGAATTGCCTGAATAGATGGCTGAGCATCGGTGATCAAAGGCCGATAATTTGGAAAGACACCTCCTTACAAATAAACTGGGCCTGCAGCCTGATGCTCAGCTATTGAACCATCGGTTATTGATTTCAGCATGTTTGATAAGGTATTGACTAACACCCCAGACTGACTGATCAAAGCATGGTGCACAGCATAGTCGACCCGATCCTGGAAGTTATTAAAAAATTCCCGTGATGCATTGCCATCCTGATTAAAATTTCCTCCCTGCTACCCCTGAGCACCATCACTTTGAACTCCATGCGCCCCATCACCTTGAACCCCATGGACTCCCTGAGAATTCTCACCTTGACCTCCTAGAGAACCGTCTGTAGCACCTTTGCACTCGGTTGAGCCGAGCCGTCCGGAGCTTGTTTCCTGTCTTCACCTTTAGAAGAACTGGTCCCAGGATCATCGGCAACTACCTTTACTTTATACTTTTGAACCAATGTTCCCTTGCGAGTCTGCATGAATGAGTTCAAGAACTGATCCCGTGCCTGCTGCATCATCACGTCAAAATCTTTCTTCTGATCATGTGTGAATTTTTCTAGAACAATGGGCACGACGTTTCCTTCATTGACGTCCGTCAATCCCAACTTCTGGATCTTTTCCTTAACAGTGCCTGGACTAGCCGGGGATGGCGACAGCGGTGGTTTCTTAGCCATGAGGAAGAATTGCTCGCTGACTTCTTATTGGTCCCACTGGGCATGCCAAAAGCGTGTTGATGTAAAACACGAGGCCTGGGAGATCTGCTTAACTCCAGTGCAGGTCCAAAGCTCGCCTTCGGGTGTGTTAGCATGCCAGTTGATTTGATCCTGCAATCAACAAGAAATAGATACAAAGAGATCACGGTTAAATCTATAAATGATAGCCGATCGGCTAAGTACCGATGACATATCATTTATCTTTGAGCCGATGTCATATGTGAATCGATCAGCAACTATAAATAAATAATAAAGAACTAAACTTACTCGATCGGCTGTAGATATTACCAATATATAGTTCTTATATCGATATATATTTAAATCAAGTGATTGGGATAGATCGGTCGCCAAGCCAAGACAGTATAAATCACTTGAATCGAAATATATATTAATAACAGGACTATATATGTTTATAGCATAGCCGATCATATAGATCTAGCATGTATCGGCTAATACTCCGATACTACTTTATATCAGGATATTAAAACAAGTATAATATATCAAACAAAAGCTTAATATACTTAAATGCAATAAGATCTTGACATAAAGGGCGAATTTAACATGTCCCTGAAGCATATAGAGCGAATAAGGTTAAATCAGATAAAATCGGCTGAAACTCCAATACTACCGTAATCGGTAACCAGAAGGCAGGCTAGAGATTGATATTCTAAGCACGACTTCCCAGGACACTATCCATACGTGGCAATCATCTTGAAGCACCTCAACCCAACCCGATGTCGTACACCAAGTCGTATTGTTGGAATCGGCTGCATCACCTAACCAAGTCTGACTCCAACTCAGCCGATCCAATCGTATCCGATCCGGACTTCAGCCGATTCTTACTCTGTTTCCGCGACAATCTTTATCTTCGATCCCGCTTCAATCTAATCTTCATCTCCGATACTGATATTACCAAATTTGGTCGTTAACACGTACCAAATTTGGACTCCTTCCAAATTCGACTCCGCATCCCATACGCACACAATACCTCCATCGTATGCCATGTGGAATCTCCATCAACCACGTCCATCAACTCTAGCCTTAGTATCCCGCATGATCTCTGACCACCACGGACGTCGTCTTATCCCCAAGCCGACTCCCGGTCCATCACCGCGAATACTCTCCCAAGACATCGAGTCATCTACACATGAAATAAACAAAGAAACCATATTCCGAGACCAAGCTATCTCCAACTTGACTCATTAGTAGCAAACAACAGTATTGCATATGTATAGTATACATCTAGAAGTCACATTCTTGAAATAATCACGGATATCCAAACAAACAACCCGAAACCAAAACCGACACAGCGTCGGCCGGTTAGACCGCAGCCTGGCCGGTCTGACCGCGCGATACACGCCGGTCTAACCGGCAGCTCATGGCCGGTCTGACCGGTCACATAAAATAATGAATCCTGCAATTACCTGTGAATCCAATCATCTCCAAAACCACTTCGTGAATAAATTCCAAATAACAAAACCAATAATCTCCAATGCCCAATTGTTCATCACAGAATAATAATCAAAAACACCTTTCATTTTACAATCTCCCCCTTGATGAACACATTGGCAAACCCATCAAAAATGTTTTGGTGTTTGGAAAAATAAAAACAAAAGTGGTAAAAAGCACACTTCATACAATTGTACACATCGTGCTCAAAAATCCAAAAGTAAACTTCTCCCCATTTTTTAAAAAGAAAGAAATTCCCAATCGAATCAAAAACATGCTCTTTTCAACAACTCTCCAAAAATTCACGTTGCTTCTCCCAAAAAAAATCCAAAATTTTTCACATACTTCTCCCCCTTTTGACAATGATTTCATCAAGCATAGGAATTATGTTCATTAATTCAAGAGCTTAGCTTACATATAGCATATCAAGTCATGTGTTGCAATAAAAAGAAGATAAACCCATCTATAACATAACAAGCATGTATTAAAGTATAACCATGAACCAAAGATTTTACAATTAAACTTGAATCAACAATCAAAATTCATGATTTCATACGATTTATAATGCAACATCTTAACAAGCACGTAGGTTGAAGAATAAACACTAAACACATATACCTATTGCATTTATCACTCTTTCCCAAATAACCTTTAGCACAAAATAACCAAGAGAATTTTTTGAACTTTTTCTTTTCTTGAGCCTTTTTGCTCATATTTTTTCTTTTTTATTCCGGGTACGTCCGTCAAGACTGTTTCCAAGGATTCGGCACCTATTATTTTGCTCACATCTTCAAAAATACGACCATCTTCCCCCTGAACCTGTGACAGTGTCCCTACAATACCGGGGCTAGTACCTGGACTAGCCTCATCAAAAGAAACTTCGCAAGTCTCAACAATTTTGTTAGTCTCCAAAATTAGTATACGATAGCCACAAGTGTGTGCGGGGTAACCAAGAAATAATCCATCGGTAGAACTTGCCTCAAACTTATCCAAATTTCTAGATTTCAAGACAAAACACTTGCAACCAAAAACACGCAAATGTGAAACTTTGGGTTGATGTCCAAATCGAAGTTCATAAGAAGTTTTTGCAAGTTTTGATCTCAAGAAAACCCGATTTGAAATATAACAAGCAGTGTTAATAGCCTTAGCCCAAAATTTTCTAGGAGTTTTATACTCATCCAACATCGTTCTAGCCATCTCAACCAAAACACGATTTTTCCTTTCAACAACAACGTTTTGTTGAGGAACACGAGGAGAAGAAAATTCATGTTCAAGACCTCTTTCATTGCAAAATTGTTCAAAATAAGCATTTTTAAATTCACCACCACTATCACTTCGAATTCTTTTCAAAGAACCAGGAAATTCAAGATCCAATCGAAGAAACAAACCACGAAAGTGTTGAAAAGCTTTGTCCTTAGTTGCCATAAAGAAAACCCAAGAATATCGAGAAAAATCGTCAACAATAACCAACACATACCACTTTCCTCCAACATATTGCACTCTAGCTGGACCAACAGTGTCCATATGTAATAGCCGTCCCGGTGCATCCGTCATCACAGAAACAATAGGAGCATGTGAAGAAGCGACCGTCTTAGCATGACGACATGGTGTACAAACCAAATCAATATCTTTCTTAAGTTTAGGCAAACCACGAACAAGATCCAAACCACTTAAACTAGTGAGATGATCAAAACCAACATGTCCAAGTCTATGATGCCAAAACATCACATCTTTATCAAACTTAGCAACTAAACATGTTATCACAGGAGAAACAGAATTTTCAAAATCAGCTCTAAAAACTCTTCCATAGCGAGAAATATTCAGCAAGGAATCACCACAAGAATCAAAAACTTTACTTCCAGTTTTCTTAAAGTGAACCTCAAAATTTTCATCAACAATTTGTGAAACCGAAAGCAAATTGTACTTTAAGTCCTCAACCAAAGCTACATTCTTCAATTCAAAATTTTCATTTACCTTAACCAAACCTGTAGCGAGAATGGCACTTGTAGAAGCATCACCAAAGATAATCGATTCAGTCTTAGATGCCTTCTTGAGAGAGGAGAACCAATTTTTATCACCAGTCATGTGCCGCGAACAACCGGAATCCACGATCCACACGTTCTCCTTCCTTGCCACCAAAGCCTACACACAAGCAGAAGTCGAAGCCTCAGTACTAGGGTTAGAAGAAAATAAAAATTTAGTAATCCAGTACTGAGACACACGACCAGAAGATCCAATAGGCATATATCCACGTGCAAAATCAATTTTAGAATTTTCAGAAAAATTCTTCCGAGGCCGGTCTGACCGAGGTATAGTGGTTGGTCTGACCGCCTCTGTACCACCGGTCTGACCGGTCTCCGGTCTGACCAACGCTCAGTAGCCGGTCTGACCGGTCGCCGGTCTGACCGCGTGACCCACTGCGGTCTGACCGGTTTCCTCGAGGGAAAACCTGATTTTTGCCACTTTGATTTTGCAAAAGCAATCTCTCTCTCATTTTTCTGTTTATGAGCTAATCTGAAACAAAAACCAACAATATGTCCATCTTTTCCACAAAAAGAACAAGTATATTTTTCACGATGATTAGACATATTGGTAGCATTAGAAGATTTAGCAACACAAGCAACAACATGAAGTTTTGCATGCACAACAATGGATTTAGAAGAAGACGCACTCATAGTAGGCACGATACCAGCAGATTTAAACACAATTTTGTTAGTATCAGGTTTAACCAAAATCTCTCCACTTCTAGCACCAACACCTAACACAAGAGGAGGATGTCTAGAATTATGAGCATAAGGATTAAAACCTAAACCATGGTTATGTGTGCTAACCTTTGATTGATCCAAAATCATGTTGAGGTTCTTTTTACCATCAGAAAATCTTAGCAAAGAATTTTTCAAATAAGAAACCTCTTTTTCCAAATTAGCACAATTTCCAAATTCTTAGCAAAGAATTTTTTAAATAAGAAACCTCTTTGGGGCAAGAAAACACTTCATAGTTTTTCACAACATCTTCCATATACTCAACACGACCTAAAGCATATTTCAATTTCAACTTGTTCAAATTACATGTTGAGCAATCCAAAAGATCATGAGGTTGTTTTAACTTTTTAGCAGAAATTATGTTAAACATCAAACTAGTATGAAAAGCAATTTGATATTTTTGCAACAACTTTTTAGTTAAAAACAACTCATCCAAAGTGCGTGTGTGCAAAGCAAAACTACAAGCAAGAGAATATTTATTTTTCAAATCATGTGCAGCATTAACATCTCTAATTTTTGAAATCTCATTCATTAAAACCTCACAGTTTGAGCAATCATCATCATTAGGAATAAAAGATTTTAATCTAGCAATGTCAGATTTAAGAGATTCAATGATAAATTCCTGTATTCTATACATCTTCTCACACTTCTTATTCTTTTCACTCAAAATATTAATAGCTTCCTCAAAAGCACTTCCCTCATTATCTTCATACTCTGTCTCAGATTCACCACGCGCCACGAAGCAAACATCGGAGATGTTCTTTCCCTTATCATCATATCCACTTTCACCATCTACATCACTTAGTGGCTCGAAGGCCGCGCAAACTTGTTGAAAAGCCTTCCTGAGATTCTCCAGCTTCCTCCCTTGGGATGAACCCTTCGGCTTGTTGTTATTGTTGGTCTTCTCACCATCTTTGTCTTCTCTTTTGCCTCTCCCAAGCTTAGGACAATGCGAATGAAAATGATCAATTGAACCACATTCAAAGCAATAATTTGGACCACTTCTTTTCCTGTTTCTAGCATTATTCATAGCTCGAGCAATTCTGTTAGCAACCAAAGCTAAATCCTCCTCCTCGATTTGTTTGAGTTGATCATCGGATGTGGCATTAAAAACAGCAAGAAAAGAAGGCTTAGATGAAGAAGCATCAACATCCGAAGAAGAAGAAGAAGAAACCAAAGCACTCGACTGTCGCGTCCCAAAACGACTCTAAAATACACCCTCTAAATTATGCCTAGAATAATTAAAATGCATGTGAAAGCCTCCAACAATTAAAATGTGCAAAGTTAAAAGTCAAATAAGGCTTGGAGGATTTTTGTATATTTCCTAAAAGCCTAAAATGCGTAAATAAATTTTAGTGGAATTCTCAGAGCACAAATAATAATTATTAAGAAATAAACAAAGTTAAAATGATTTTATAAAAAGAAAAACCCTAAAAATCTCCTCTCCCCTCTAATGGGCCGAATTCGGCCCATCTCCCTCCCCCTCTCTCCTCCTCCCCGCGGCCCACTCGGCCTCCTCCCCGCGCGCGCGCCGCTGACGGGCGGGCCCGCCCGCCACCCTCGCTGACGGGTGGGGCCCACCCGTCATCTCCTTCCTCCCGCCGCTCCCGCCGCCCCGCCCGCGCCAAGCGCCGCCGCCGCCGCCGATTCCGCCGCATCCCGTCGTCCCCGCGCGCAATAAAGAGGGGGGAATTATTCCCCGGGATCCCCTCCCTCTTTCCCCCCATTTTTCCCTCCCTCTCTCCCTCGGATTCATTTGGAAACCTCTCCCCTAACCTCGCCGGCGCCATTAATGGCGGCCGGGTCTTCCGCGCCCATTTCCCCCTCCTCCGGCCGCCCTCTCTCACTCCCAACCCTATATAAACCCTCCCCGAGCTCCCCACCTCCGTTTCCGCCACTCACGGCCCTCTCTCCTCGCCGGAATCGAGCTCGCGCCGTCGCTCTCTCTCTCCGCCGTCGCCGCCGAGCTCCGGTCCGCCGCCGTCGTCGCCCCGGCCACCTCCCACCTCGGCGCCGCCTCCTTCGGCTTCGCCGCAACCTCGCCGACCTCGTCCACCCCTCCGCCTCGGTCGCCGACCGCCGGAGCGCCGTCGACCCCGTCGACCCGAGCCGCGCCGCCGCCTTCCTCCGCTCCGGTCGCCGTTTCCGTCGTCGCCGTCGCCCTCGGGGTGAGCCGTGGACCGCCGCCTCCTTTCCCCCTTCCCCCCCCCTCTCTCGGCCGCTGCTCCGCCATGCCGGTGGTCGCCGGCGGCGACCATCGGGGCGCGGGCGCCGCCTCCCGCCGGCCGCGCCGACGTGGCCGCCTCCGGGCGCACCTAGCGGCTGCCGCGTGGGGCCCGGCCGTCAGCCGTCCGTGCCCTCGGGTGCGGCTGACGCGTGGGGCCCACGGCGCCGGCCGGTGTGAGCCCGGGTGCACCCGGTCCACCGTGGACCGTGAGGCTGCCGCGTGGGCCCCACTCCCGTGGACCCGGTCCGCGCGCCTCCTCCCCTCGGCTGACGCAATAAATCACTTTTAAATTAAAATTTAAATGAAGAAATTCGCAAATATTCATTTAAAGAGCATATAAACTTCAAATGGCCATAACTTGGCCATTTGAACTCGGAATTGGACCGTTCAAGTCTCTAATTTTTCCTTAAGAAGTCAAGAACCCATTTTTGTGCTTTGTTCCTGCTTGTTATATGGAGTTTATTAGAGTATAAGCCTTTTCTTTTCCGTTGGTCGTGTAGACGCTGCAGCTTCGGAAGATCCGCTCTTCGTGGAGGTTGAAGCCGACGTTTGGGAAAGCGAGCAAGGCAAGTCACATCATCCTTGAACATATTGAATCCCAGTTTATAAAATTATGTTGGTTTAAATTATTGCATTATCGCTTTATTTAAATTCCCGCGTTATCACTGTTTTATCTAGCCATGCCTATTTACCTTTGTTATGACCTTATCATTGTTATTGTTATTATTTCCTTGTTCACCCTAGAATAAACAAAACCCCAACTAGTGGACCCGCTACTCATGGTACCACTAGTATGATTTTAGGTAGATGCTTCACCGCTTAATTAGGCAACATTAGGTGGTTTTATAACTCTAGACTTTGGGAATATTCATATCACCTGGACATATCGGAATGGTTGGATTATTGTGGAATTGGATGCACACCTCCCCCTCTATTCAAAACTCTCAAAATGGTTTTAGGCTGGGCTCGGAGTGCATGGTTTTGATAGTAGCACCTCGGCCATATAAGGACCGGTCTTCGGGCCTCTGTTGCAAAGCACTACCGTACTTCCACATGTCTAATGGGTAAGGCTTAGTTTGTGGCTCAGTCTGGTTATAAACAAAAGTACACGGATGGAGATGGACGAAGTCGGGGGTCGATGGACATCTCCAGGACAAATGAAGGCTACACGAGCTGCGGCCCGGTAGTCGAGATGTCATGGCACAGGGCTGGTGTCCTGCTGCTAGGGGCTCAATTCTGCCTGCCTGTCCGGGGGTTCCGGCCGTAGGTGGGTTGGGTCGGTACTCTTGTCTATGGCTAGGATGGGTTGGAAACTATGTCATGTCTTCCGTCCATATGCCGTGGTGGTATGTGGCACGTGGTTACACGTGAGGAAGATGTGTCTTGTGGGTAAAGATGTACACCTCTGATCAGAGTATAATCTATTCGAATAGCCGCGCCCTCGGTTATGGGCAAGCTGAGCAATGTACCCAAGTTAGTGTTTTAAATTCTTAAAACCTGCTTAACAACTAAAATGTGGAATGGTTGGCCTGGGTTGGCTTGGGACGAGCTGGGATCCAGGGTCGGGTTGCCAGTTCGGTCTGAATCATCATAGGCCTTGGGTTAAGGCAAGTTCGTGTGGGTTCACGGCCTTGTTTAATAATGTTGTATAGCTCGGGAATCGTGTTTACAAAATAGCTTTGAGCAACTAAGTGTCTTTTAATGCTGTTTACTGCAAACCCTAACCCTTTATATTATAACTCCATTGTACTCCTTTGCATTTATTCTGCACTTGTGGGTGTGTCTTGTTGAGTACGGTGGTTGTACTCAGTCTTGCTCAATTTTTCCCAAACCCAGAAGAGGAGCCCCTGGATGATGAAGGCTTTGGTGTCTAGCTCGTGCCTGCCGTCAAGCGCCTGTGGTCGTCGCCCTAGTCTTCCGCTGTTTCCGTTTGGCTTTGTGTGTGCTGGGCCTTCGCTGCCCATGTAATAAATTATTTATGTACGCTTCCGCTTGATAAACTCTGAAATGTATCAACTTTTGGTGTACCTTGCCTCCTGGGACAAGGAATAATACACGCACGTAAGGAACGCCCGTTGGGTTAATTCCGGTCGTGACATCGACTTAGAATCAACTTTTCGAGAAAGAACATTCATCTCATGTGTTTTCAATTTAGTGTAAAGCGAATCCAAAGTCAAAGTAGACATGTTAACAGACTCCTGAATAGATGTAACTTTCATCTCCCAAATAGACATATCTAGACCATTCAAAAAGTGACGAGAAATCTCAGATTTTGGATAATTTGCATCATAAGAAGAATCAACAGATCTAAGATCACTCAAAATTTTATTAAACCTAGACAGATAGTCATCCAAAGCTTCTCTAGGTTTCATCTTAAATTTAATGTACTCCTTTTTGAAAAGATCTTGACGAAGTTCTTTAATGTAATTAGTTCCTTGATGAAAATTACTCAAAGCATTCCAAATCTCATGAGCAGTTCGAAGATGTGCAACATGATCATAATCCGAACGAGAAATCCCACTCAAAAGAATATTGCGAGCTTTGCAATTTTGTTCAAACTTAGTTTTTAAAGCAGCAGTATTAATCTCTTCAGGAATCAAATAAGGATGAGAGACTTTTCTCCAAATATCATAATCTTCAGCCATAATATAAGATTGCATCCTACTACACCAATGAGAAAAATTCGTTCCATCGAAAATATGAGGCTTAGTTGAAAACCTAGCAGGAGTAGCCATGGCAAAAACTCTAGATCGATAAAAATCCAAAGAAGAAAACAAGGCTCTGATACCACTTGTAGGATCGAATCACAATAACTAAGCCAACCAGAGGGGGGTGAATGGTTGGTATACCCAAAAACCGAAAACTTTTAGCGGAAATAAAAGTTACCCTTGAAGTCGATGGATCGCGGTCTGACCGAAGGTATTGCACCGGTCTGACTGCCTGATAAACGTCAGTCTGACCGATGTAGATCGATCGGTCGAACCGCCGAGAACGCCTTCCGCCGACTCCTGTCGCCGCCGGTCTGACCGCCGTGTACCTGCCGGTCTGACCGCCGGTGTGTCACCGGTTAGACCGCCGAAACCCGGTGAAACACAAATCGAAGAACTCTAAAAGTAGATGACGACTTTATTGATACTCTCTGTGTTTACAAAGTGCACCAACAGCACTCCTTACAAAAATTTCGACTAACTCAAAACCCTAACTCAAAACTCAACTCAATTGCTCTCTAAAGCGATACTGGGAAGCCTCACTCTCCCCCTCTATTTATACATGAGGTAGGCAGCCTAAAGCCACGAACCAAACTCATACTAAGAGTCCTAAACACCTTAGGAAACCCTCTAGTACAAAAAAGAAACTTTACATAACCAATTGTACCAAATTTAGACTCCTTCCAAATTCGACTCCACATCCCATACGCACACAATACCTCCATCGTATGCCATATGGAATCTCCATCAACCACGTGCATCAACTCTAGCCTTAGTATCCCGCATGATCTCTGACCACCACGGAGGTCGTCTTATCCCTAAGCCAACTCCTGGTCCATCACCGCGAATACTCTCTCGAGACATCGAGTCACCTACACATGAAATAAACAAAGAAACCATATTCCGAGACCAAGCTATCTCCAACTTGACTCATTAGTAGCAAACAACAGTATTACATACGTATAGTATCCATCTAGAAGTCATATTCATGAAATAATCACGGATATCCAAACAAACAACCCGAAACCGAAACCGACACAGCGTTGGCCGGTCAGACCGTGGGCTGGCCGGTCTGACCGGCAGCTCATGCCCGGTCTGACCGGTCACATAATATAATGAATCCTGCAATGACCTGTGAATCCAATCATCTCCAAAACCACTTCGTGAATAAATTCCAAATAACAAAACCAATAATCTCCAATGCCCAATTGTTCATCACAGAATAATAATCAAAAACACCTTTGATTTTACAAGTTCTTTTGAGTTTTGTTTCTATTTTTGCTATCATATTAAGGAAGGTTTCTTAATTTCCTTTTCCTGTAGAACTAGAAACCCGAGCCAATCAGGTCATGTCTGAATCAGACTCGTTTAAACCCAGGGGTATAAATATGTACACCCGGGGTCCTTGTAAAAAAACCATAGTTCAATATTCAACTTTTCGGCGCATCGCCACCGTAGTTTAGTTGTCAACGAGTTCTTAGTTTCGAGTTCAGCTGCATCTATTTCGATCTCCTACGAGAAGTAAGTTCCGCTAACTTTCTCAATTAAGTCCAATATTCTAATTAAGTTATTACTTGCGTTGCTTATTTGATATATTGGATCTTTCTTAGATTGCTCTGCTGTCCTTGTTAGGTTATTTAAATCGATTACTTTATATTGAGTTTATCGGTCTATTAGATCTGTTAAATTTATCATCAACCTGGTGCTATGTCAGTTAGGTCCGATCTTCTAGTGCTTAGTTTGTTAAATAAAACTAATTGACTTGATAATTTCTGTTCAAAGCTTCATCAGAGTTCTGGCCAATGAGTTATCTTTCTTATCAATTAAATGGCTGCATCGGCTAATATTCATTGTTGTTGAATGACAACCGCGTCATGTCAAAGGACGTGGAAACCGGTTAGGTGTTTTAAACAGTAAGGCAATATATTAACTGGTAAAAAATCTTGGGGATCCCCCCATTACATGGCCCTAGGAGGCTATTTATAATCCTTGATTCGCGCAGCACCCCTGTGGTAGTTGTAGTCGGACCACTGTAGATGATACAAATTTTAAATTCATCAAAGTACTCCCGCACAGTTTTATCACCTCGTTTCAAATGTTCTAATTTCTCAATGAGAGCCCTTCTATGACAAGAAAACACAAATCTCTTCCTCATCAATAACTTGCATTCCTCCCAAGTTTCAGGTTTGTTACCAACATGATTAAACAAAAATGAAGCGGTAAACTTATTACTAGCAGCCTTAATCATTTCAGCATTAGAAAAACCATGTTTTTCATATTGTTTCTCTATTTCTAGCTCCCAATCAACATAAGCAATTGAATCAAGCATACCATCAAAGAATGGCAAAATAGATTCTACTCTTGCAAGATTATAATCAGGTACCTTATATGCATCATGTAGAGCACTCATCATGTATTTTCGAAGGACATATTGATGTTCAGCATGATCAACTCCAATTCCTTTTCGTAGCGATGCCATGGTTACTAACCAACAAGATACATACCCAATAAAATATATGGCCTATCAAATATTGGACTAGGTGATGTCCAACTCCATCTCAAACTCTCCAACCTTTGCAACCACGTTCTTACATGTTCTTACCACACTATGCTGATTGGTGTTTGTCAAAACAGCAAGAACAACAACAATGGCTAGTCGTACCAATGCCAGCAACGAGCACAACCCTGTGATGTAGTAGATAAAAACTTGTGGAGCTATAGGTGGCTGCCAGTAATATCAAGGAACAGCTAGAACCACATTAATCGAAGCAAATTGAATAATCGCTCAACGATGGTATTGTGCTGGTCCTAGGTAAAACCCTGTTAGAGACGCGAACCTACTCAAGCGTAGCCACTCAAAATTTGCACCAAAAAAACACAAGGAAAAACAACAGCAACAACTTCTCTATTTTTTTTCTTTTCTTCTCCTTTTTTTTCACTTCTGATTTCTTTTTCCTTTTTCTTCTTCCTTTTTTTTAAACTAGTTCAAAGCTGAAAATTTTTCCCAATGAATTTCGAAATTACTCAAAATAGCAGGAACAACTTCTCTTTTCATTCAGCCAACATGTCAACACAATGGAGTAATGATGGGCTAGTTGGAGTTACTTGGTTCAGCCAACAAGTCAAAAGTGAGAGCTGGCTGATTTACTTCCCAAAGATGCAAAAGGGTTGGCTGTTGGTGGAGGTAGCAATAAATGCATTTGGGGGTGGCTGATGTGGTAATGAGGGTGCTGCTGGTTGTGGTGGACGAAATTTGGTGGGGTTGAAGGTGGATTTCGTGGTGAATATGGTGGTGATGGTGGCAGCGGGATGAAGATGAATGAACTGATGGAGGAAGTGTTTGTGGTGATGAAATCGTGAGCAGAAGCCGAAACTCTAAAGAACTAAGCTACTAGAACCAACAACTCAACCAATCGATGCAACGGAAAATTCAGTAAGTAAAGAATAAGTAGAACAGCAAAGGCTCAACTTGTTTTTGTGATTTCGGATCTGAGCTATTTTTGTGGTTTTTATGGGCTGTAGATAAAAACAAAGGAGTGATAAAATCTCTCACCGAGCAACTTGAGCTCTGGTACCACTTGATGCCGCAACGGGGGTTCCCGATCTTTTGATGAGAGGAGGATAAACTTCGATTTGGGGGAGGACACGACGTTGGCGGTCCGACTACAACTACCACAGGGGTGCTGCGCCTTAGCAACCGATACACCGACTACATGTTGTTGCTATTCTTGCCGTGCCAACAACAACCTTGAACCTGCAAGCAATCGAAGAACAAGCAAGAACAAGTTGATAAGGAAACAGCTCACGGCACTTGTCAAATGATGATGTTGAAACAAACCAAAATGGGGTTCTGAATACAAGTATCCGGGTGGTCTAGCCGACACACGCGAGTACAAGGAAGTAGCTGCAGCTAAACTTACCTCCAAAAAAAAAACCAAAATGCAAGATGGTGGCTGCTAGGGGTTTATATAGATGGAGGAATGACCAGGAGAGGAGGTGGGAGAAAACCCTAGTTTTGTGGGCCCCTAATGGGCTGTAAAGATACAAGGCCCAAGCCCAAGTTTCAGATGCGAAAACTATTTGGTCATTCTGAGCAGCTCGGTTTGAATCTGATGGTGAGGACGGACATATCTAAAAGTAGACAACAAGATCTTTCCAAAGAGTACTCATTTGGTCGAAATGGAGCTCGTATGCAAATTTGGCGCCCGTTTGAAGCCAAATTGGATTGCCGAAGTTGCGTGGGATCTTGATGACTTCCTCTTGATGTATGATGTGAGCAATGGTTCTATCTGTAGTAGGAATGGTCACATCAGTACCAGATGGGGAAACCAGGAATGACATTACTTAAAAAAGGTTGGCACGTTTCCCATCAAATATAGCCCACCAAAGCAAAGGACGGGATGAGTGGTGTTCTGGTAGAAGCAAACAACACATTGGGGCAAAAACCCACATACTAAGGGTTCATATATACAAGATACAAACACATATAGGAACTCATGGACTTACTATGTATATCCAATTGTTCAACTGCTAACGGGTTAGACACCCAAATGTGCAATGTAGGCCATAAAGATAACCCATGGGTACTCGTTGAGCACGTGTCATAGGTTTTCCGTGTAATGGATCTATGGAATGTGCATATAAAGACATAGTTATTTTAGGAAACAAGGAATTTTGGGAGTTGATGTGGATATTATGCCTCGCTTCATAGATCATCCAGACAAGATTCTCTAATGCCCTACCTGAGCAATGGAGAAGGGAAGACTATGAGAAGCTCATTTATGTATTAGTACCATGTTAGTACATTAGTTATATTTATGTAACCGTACCTTCTTATAGTGTGTTGTTCTCAATTCTTGGAGAAACACTCGGGGTGAATTTGTGATCCAGTTGAATAAATGTTATGAACAGTCAAGTAACGCTGGATAGCCGATACAGCCCGTTGTCTGATTTGGTCTACTTCTTCGATAGCTTGGATACCTTGGGCGTCGGTTCCAGAAATGACCTTGAGGGACTTGGTCATATCAGCCACATTCTTGATAGTCGATTTCAGTCTGGATTTCTGTTCTTCGACAGCATTGGGAAGATTGGCTAACTTTTGCCTCTCTAGATCCAGCTCAGTCGTAGCATTCTTCAAGTTGTGCTATGAGATCAATCTTGCGGGCTTCAAGCCGATCTATGTTCGACTGAATTGGCCCAACAGAGAGTTGATCGAGCTTGGCTTTCTCTTCATGCACAAGTTGCCGATTGGCTTGGATAGTGGCTTCAATATCTCTTCGCTCCCGCCGATCGGCCATCCTCTGCTTAGCTTTTTCTAGCTTGAATTGATGTTGCTCGAGGTACACAGCTGGAGTGATGGCATTCGCTAGGTCGTCTGGGACCAGGGCTTGAATTTCTGCAAACCGTGCCCGGATTGAACCACAGTCGGCTACCAAATTATCTAATGATGACTCTAGCCGAAGGGATATATCTTCAAGAGTTTTCTTGACATCTTCATTTAATGGGGCTAGAGTCTTGCTTGTTGTTTCCTCTTCTGCTTCTTCATCAAAGTAATCCTTGATATCAAAGGAGAATAGATCGGCTAAGACCTGCAAAAGAGAAATTTGAAGATAGTTAAATATCAAACAAATTCAGCCGATCTAAGATTTTATGACAATGGGAAGCTTACTGGGATGGCAGGTGCAGCTGGTTGTTCTTCTTCCTCAACATTGTGACTTCCTGTAACCGACGGAGTTCAATCACTTGACATTTGCTGCATAGGATGTGAAGGAGGAGGGGGAGGAGGCTAAAAAGACAAGTGTTAGTCCACATGGGTTATGATTAGAGTTAAAAAAATTTCATAAAGAAAATCTTACTGGTGGAGCTGGTTTAGATGATGCTGCTGCCGATTTCTTTTTCACGGCAACCTTGTTTTTCTGCAAATGCAAGATTTATGAGTGATCAGCTGTATAAATAATGGCAAAAGGTAATCAAGAAGGGACATTTACCCTTGACAAGTGAGCTGGAGCAGCAGGAGTTGGAGGAGTCTGTTTGGGTGAAGCCGATGGTGTTTTCTCTCCTAAGTCGCTCAATTCGGCTGCTGCTTGGTCGACGTCTTCCTCGATCTCTTCTTCATCCAGGGCTTGCTTGATGGATGGATCTAAGGCCGGCAAGTCATCGGTTGGCTTGGTTTTCTTCTTCTTGGATTTTTTCCTAGGAGCCAGAGCAGATGGATCAACAGCCGATGCCTTGGTCTTTCTCGTCCTGCCAGTATCAGTCGGCTCTCTCATTTGCCCTTGAAGTAAACTTGAAGTCCTGGGGGCATGGTAGCCGATGACAGGGGGAGCTAGCCAACCTCCATTTGGGATGAGGCCTGGAGCATATTCTATGTCCTTGCCACTATTGCTTTTGCGTGGAGGAGAGGATTCTATTGTCTGCAAAGTAAAGGGAGAAGTTAGTCAAGATTCAAGTCGGCTAACAATTATCCAAACAGAATTGACAAAGTAAAATGTACCTGAGGAACAATATCTGGGAATAAGTCTGTCATATACATAGAAGCCGGGAGATGGAATATGTGTTGCTTCCATTCACCTCACCATCTATGAAAATTTCTGCTCCTAAACCTTGCTAGCTCTATGTTATCAATGCCACCCAAAGGGGGTCCTGGGATGTTGAGCAGCCGATCCATCATCAGTGTGGATGAGATTTCTCCTCTGCATTGGATTTTATCGGCAAAGAACAAGCCGATTGGTAGTTGTCCCATTTCAAATTGCCTAGCTGAGCTCATCGGATGGTAGAACTCATAAGACACTTGTATGTTTCTCCCTTGGTGGATGCCAACAGGAAGAATGCATGGATTGATTGCAGCTGAGAAGACTTCTTTGGACTTATCAAATTTTTCAGAGTTGATGTCTTCAAATCTGAAGTCTAATGGGAGGTCAAAGTTCACTAAGTCTTCATATCGGAACCAAACCCGAGCATCGCTCTGGAAGCCATCATAAAAACTACAGAACCGATAGCTTTGATCCGGAATCGGCTGGTGTGGATGCAGCCTGTCCGTATGACATGCATAGGCGGTGAGTGAGTTCTTCTCCATCATCAGTTGTGATCGGCTCCAGTCTTGGAAACTCAGCATCTATCAAAGGTGGCCGGTTCACAACCTTCATAACAACAAGGTTGAGCCATGTTTGCAACAACCACCATGATCCACCCGCACCTACTACTAAACCTGTGGCTATCTTGGCCAATGCATTGCTCAACATCTGATACAGATAGCCGATGAGAATTTTGTCCAAAGGGATTTGCTTCTTCGTTTCAAGGGCTTCGGCTAAGAATTGCTAGTTGGTAGTAGGACCACAGCTTGATCCACAAAAGAGAAACTTCTCGAGACACACCAAAAGAAATGCAGTATGCTCTCGAGGGGTGACAGATCCCTTGCCCATGTATGCGGCTACATAGCCAGACCAACCACCTATTCTCTTGGTCCTGAAGTCAAATTGGTTCTTGGTATTCAAATTCATGGGGTTAGCCGATGAGGTCACATCTAAACCAGTGATCATGGTGATTTCAAGCAGAGTGGGAGTCATCGGCCCTTGATTGAACAAGAAAGCATTAAGAGCATTGGACCAAAAATAGGTTGCAGAGACCATCAAGCGTTCGTCGTTAGCCGATTCCTAGTTCATCCCAATGAACTTGCTTGCTAGCCGATACACGTTTATACCATATAGACCAACTTTTCTCAGGGGAAGTTTTCTCGAGGGAAGGCCAAGACTTGAAAGTATTCTTCCAGTGACATAGGTTTGGGTTAGTCAATCTAAAGGGTATCCTGTTGGTTTCGGTGATGATGAAATCGGTAGGGTCGGGATTGCCAATCGGACCAAGAAAGTAATGATGCTCATGTGACAAACTGGGAATTGCAACCAGGTTGGACAAGTGCTACAGATGCAAACAAGAACAGAGAAGAAGAAAACAAGATGAGACGAGGAAGAACCGATCTACTACGCAAAAAGAAGGGATCTAGCCGATGGGTACTTACCTCTGCGTGTTCGGCTGATGGCGTGGCAGACGGGCTGGCGGAACTCGACATTGCTGCGAGCGGAAGCCTGCCGGAGGGGAAATCGCCTTGAGATCGCCTTGTGCGCCGAGGGAATCGTTGAAGAGAGAGAAGACGAAGTTTGCTTAAGTGGTGAAAACCTTTTATCATATATATAAATTACTTTTAGATTTGACTAAGTTACTTCTTATACATTCATAATGCTCTAAATTGATTATTTGTATTATTGTTTTTAGTCAATTCTGTAATTTGTGGACTTTAAATTTAATTTTTCGATAGACCATATTTTCTTTCCTACAACGAATTTACTTCTAATATTGTAACAATTATGCTAAGTTACTTTTATGATTTATGTAAATTATTATTTCTAGTACAGAGAGTTAGAAGTACTTCTATTACATAACTAAATTACTTCTGTTGTATATAATTACTTCTACTACAAAAACTTATTTCTATTGCATAGCTAAGTTACTTCTATTGTATAGCTAAGTTACTTCTATTGTATAGCTAAATTACTTCTGCAATTTAAATACATTACTTTTAAATTAATAAAATATTTGAATATATATCCAATATGGATCTTGCATTGTCACATATTTTATGTAGAGCATAATGACGCAAATAGATCATAAAAACAATACGTGATTTAAAATATATAAGTTATTAAAGAGCTTAAAACACATATATGACAAAAGTAACTTACATATATAATAAAAGTAACTTACAAAATATATATATTTTTTATCAGAATATAATCATGTAAGATCTTGTTGTAAAGATTTAATTGCAACGAACACAACGGTATAATCGGATTATAAATCGGATAAGTATTTTAAGAGAAACTTCTCTAAAAAGAAAAAAAATACATAGATATTGAGTGTACTAGTAGCTTCTTTTAGAAATAAGGGTGTCTCTATTTAGCACTATCCAGCTAGCACTCTCGGTGTAGTTGTGTCCAAAAAATAACGCATACGGACGAAAATCTGGTGACAAAAGGAAAATTATGAATATTTTAATTAGTTAAGATAAAGTAGAAAACCAAAATAATAATTTAATACCCTTATGAACTATACTTTAAGTTGTAAATGATGTGTTATCTCGAGTTCTATTGTACCTATATGCATACCATCCCACCGTACGACATTTATTCTACCTATATATGTACGTATATGTATTTCGTCTATTGATTCATATCTAAGTGTGTAGCAAGCTACGTGAATACCATCCAACTAGCTTTGGGGCTAGCATGATGGTAGAAACAAAACACATTTGGACAACTTTTATCAATAATTTAAGATTTACTTCATATTATTTTCTAACTTGACCAGGAAATCGAGTACTTTGTGTAATCTAGATGGTTGGTTTTTTCCTGTTTTGTAAAACGTGTCTGGCATGGTGCTCATCGTTCATGTTCAAGTCCTAGGCTACCTGGGCTTGTTTGTTGTAACACTAGCTTGTATGTATGTGAAGTAGGTATAGCGGCCTGCATTGTGAGGCGCCACGGCCTAGAGGCCCAAGAAAGAGCTTAGCGGCATTCTGAATTCTGATACGAAGGCTCCATCGTGGAGCAGATATGGTGTTTCGGTTTCAGCACGGAGGCAACGGGGGTAATCCGACTCGGTGAGGTTTGGTTTACCTAATGCGTCCTCTCTCTCCGCAGCCGCAGCTGATGCGGTCAAACAGGCCATCTTGGTCTCTTGGAGACGTGGAATTAGTGAGCAACCACTGTGCCAACTGCCACTGATATGTAGGATGAATTAGCCCAACCCATCCGCCACACGTCCACCCCGATTAAACGTGGGCACTGCTCAGCTGAGCTGATGATCCGTGCGTGTAGTTAAATCTCCATAATCAATCGCCTTTATCACACTCAAGGATCCTAAAGAAGAGGTCACGAGAAAACAGTATGTTGACTCTAGCTAATTAATCAGTTAATAAATTAATCTATGTGAAACCTGTAAACACGATCTTTCTTCTGATATTCCCAACCCAATGACTAGATGGTGCCCATAGCATTAAATAAGTTGCCACCTAAAATAAAAAATGACGTGGCAAATGAATAGACGAGGAAAGAGAAGGAAACCATGTCTTGCATGAGACATGGTTCCTACACAACATCCAAGACATCATGTGAGATAAGTAGCATTAAATTGAAGTATGGAATAGTGGTATTTGCATTGGAAGAGTAGTGTCTAGTACTAGTTTCTTGATGATGTGGAGTTTATGGAAACCATGTGTTGGCGGATGGCATGAGGCCCTTCGACTAAATCTGCCGAAACCCGTGGCGAAGGCTATGGAGCAAGAACGGCGTGAGGCGAAGAGTCGTACGAGTGCCTTGCCAGGCCAGAGGCGTCTCAGGCAAAGGGTGCAAGGCGAAGACTACCTGCCGAAGGAAGACGACTTCGCCATGGCAAGTTCGCCCCCGCGAGGGCCGAGGAAGCCTTTCCGGGCCACCAAGCCTAAGGGCTATAGGGCCGGCAATCGCCAGACGGCCCATCAGGGGCCCATGAGCCCCTATAACATTATGTACCCCTGTAAATGTCCCTTTCGTAAGGGTAATCATGTAAATTCCCCTGTACAACCTAAACCCTAGTAGTAAGAACCTGTAATGGGGCTATAAATAGTCCCCTAGGGCCATGTAATAGGGGGATCCCAAGTGAAATTCAAAATTTAATACATTTCGTTTTTCCAACCACTGTTGAGTAACCACGTCTCTCAACGCATGCAGTTGTCGTTTCGACAACAGCTGGCGCTGACCGTGGGGACCTCCGAGCGAAACCACTGATAGCGAATGCCACCGAAGAGGGTCGTGAAGGAGAAGGTTGCTAGGCGGAAGGAGAGCGACGCCGGACCGGACATGGCCGCCGAGGAAGGAGCAGAGCCTTCGGCGCCCGCGGCCGAAGATGGAGGAGCACAAGCGCCATCACAACCGCCTTCGGCCCCTGCAACCTCTGTGCAAGTGCGGAACGCGGCCGACGTGGCGAAGGCGGCTGCGGCGGCAAGGGCACTCCAGACCCGGGCGGAGATCCTTTCGACAAGCCAACCGGTGGTGCCCCAAGCCGCTCTATCACAGCCGGCAGCGGCCCCAACTGCGCTCGCCGTTGTACAGGCCCAAATCAGCCTTGACCCCGAAGCACAAGCCAAAGCCGACATGGAAGCCATGCGGCAGAACATGACACGGCTTCAAGACATGCTTCGCCAAATGCAAGAACAACAACAAGCATACAAGGTGGCAAGGCGGACCAAGGCCACGTCGGCTCCAATCCTTCAGTATTCGGTAGGTTATGTCCCACCTCAAGTCCATCCGCAAGTGACGACCCAGCCCTTTCCGCCACAAGCCGCGCAGGCGCCGGTGTACTTCGCCGGGCAGCATCAACCACCTGGCCAAGCGCCACAATCAGTGGCGGAAAGGGCTTTAGCTCTGCAGGCGCAACTCCAAGCTTTCCTTTAGCAACTCCATCAACCCCACTGCATTTCAAGTACAACCCCATCGGCCCACCCGGAGGGGAATACAAGTCAAGGTACGCTTAATTGGTTGCCACCGATTCAGCCGGGCCTAGGAGTTTCGCCGTGGAATCAAGGACCGCAGTTCGACTTCATCAACACTGCTCAGGCGCCAACCGTTCGGCAGCAAGCTCCGACTCTAGGCTTCGGAACAAACCAAGCACCAATTCAAGCTGCCATGACGTGGTCACAGCCAATTTTTGACCCGTCCATGGCGGCTCAGCAAGTACCACCAGTTGGAGCCGGGCAGCCGAACGCCATGGCCCAACCTCACGCACAAGCTGCGATTTCGCCCTTCGCCACACCGTACCCGCAGCAAGGTGCGGTAAACAGGGCAGGAGGTGAAAAGGGGCTACCGCTGAGTGGGGGAATCAAGACTCGTCCAATCCCACCCCAGTTCAAGTTCCCACCCATCCCGTGCTATTCGGGCGAAACTGACCCGAAGGAGTTCCTCTCCATCTACGAGTCAGCGATCGAAGCGGCTCATGGTGACGAAAATACCAAGGCAAAGGTAATACATCTCGCTCTAGACGGCATCGCCCGTTCTTGGTATTTCAATTTACCAGCCAATAGCATTTACTCATGGGAGCAATTGCGCGATGTTTTTGTCCTTAACTTTCAAGGCACCTACGAGGAGCCGAAGGCGCAGCAACACTTACTCGGCATTCGCCAAAGGCCGGGGGAGTCGATAAGGGAGTACATGCATCGCTTCTCGCAAGCCTGGTGCCAAGTCCAAGACATAACCGAGGCGTCGGTTATAAACGCCGCTTTGGCCGGTTTGCTCGAGGGCGAACTCACGAGAAAAATCGCCAACAAGGAACCACAGACGCTTGAGCACCTACTTCTCTGGGGCGAAGAAGGACGCGAAGTATCGCTCGAATTCTTGGAAGGAGTAAGAGTCGAGGCGCTTGAGCACATGCACAACTACGCCACAAGCACTTCGGCAACTTACAACAAAAAAGTTCGACCCACGGAGCTGATGCCTGGTCATCTCGTCCTAAGGAAGGCGAGGAGTTCGACCATTCCTGGAACGCCGCCTCTCTCAAGCGCTTCTATGTCTAGAATGGGTGGCACCCAAATCGCCAAATTGCAAAAATTTACATACTGTCGTGTAAGCCCTTCGGCACTATGTAAGCCCTTCGGCACTATGTAAGCCTTTCGAAAAAAAAAGAAGAAAGAGAGAAAAAGGAAAAAAAACTAGATGTAGGGCTATTATCCACCATGGAGGCCCGAACCAGTATAAAATCTCTGTGTCCTCCACCTTTTTGTTTTTCGTGTGATTGATAATTTGTGGAAAAACCCCAAGGCAAACGCCTGATCAGCGAAAAAGGCCAGGGGGGTGAAACGAATCGGCCGAAGCATTGCTCGCCTAACGTTGAAACCGCAACAGCTTGTCTCAGAAAATAAATAGCCGAACGACGTTACATCCGATCAGCATAAAAGCAAAAGCGTTTCTCTCGACACAGAACGCTACAGATCGAAGACGAACGACGAAAAGCTGAAAAATCAGTACACCTATTTCGCTAATGTATGCAAAGGGGTCGGCATGTTCCGACCTAACAAAAGCACAAAATATGACGATGCAAACAATAGCGAAAATAAAATAAAACACGTCTTTATTAACTTCGAAAAAAATAATCGAAGAATAGAAGTTTCACAACACGATACAATTCACCTTACAAGTAAATTACATCTTCGTCCCCATAATCATTATCCCTCCCTAAGGAACGATAAGGCGAACTAGGTTCGTCATCTCTACTAATATCGTACACAACCTTAAGAGGAGTGGGGGGCGAAACACAGACTAAACTGTAACGATGCTGAAAGATCGTTTCCTGACGTTTAGTCTTCTGATGGTTTCGCCAAAAGCGAGCCATATCCTCCAAACGTCTTGAATGAACAAGGTCGTAATCTTCTAAGGTTCGCCCGGGGTGCGCCCGCAGCCAGTCGGCAACCTTGAAAACCTTATAGCTGCGACCGTTAATATCCAATTCGCGATAAACAGGCCGAAATAGACATCGCACCTTCGGCAGGTCCTTCAATGCCACAAATTTCTCGTTTTGACTTCGCCAGCTCCCGGAAGGGGGCCGAATGCACAACTTTCGGCGAACCCCCTGATAGACAGCGCAGAAAAGCAAAACACAGCTTACATGGTAAGAATAGGCGGAAAAAGGGGAGGCATGGCATAATGCGAGATGAGCGAAATAATAATATGCCAAAGACTTCGATCATCAAAAAGTAATTAAGATTGTCACACATTCCAAATGTACAAAAAAAAAAAGCCTTTTTAAAGGTTTGGTGACAGCCTGCCGAATGTACACCATTCGCCTCTCCAGGCAAACGCAAAAAAGGAAGGAAAACTACAAAAACCTAAGGAAAGGGCGGAGGGCCTCACACTCTGGGTGATCCTGGGCATCACCTCCAACCTCTTCGCCCGCTGCGTCCTCTCCTTCGCCCCGATCTGCCGCCTCCGCCTTCGCTAGTTGCTCCAGAAGGCGCGCCTTGGCAGCGGACCGGCCGTCTTTCTGCCAGAACTGTTTTCGCCACGCGCAAAGAGCGGGCGAAATATTCTGCACACTAATCTCCCAGTCCCCCTTCGCGTAGGTAGGGAACTCAGCGACGTGCTCGCAGCCGAACTGCTGCAAGAGGCCTAAGGTGAAGGCCGCCGATACACGTGCACAGCAATCGCTGTACGCGGTGGTGCAGTCCGAAACCGATCCGCCAGCCTGCTGGGTCCACTCGGAGAAGTCGAAGGCTGAGGCATCCTCGGCAGGGACCCCCGCACCTTCGCGCCCATGTCGGTAAGGGCGAGGCGAAGCGTTTGGCAAGCCGTTCTCGCGGATTCGGTGGTCTTCGCCATCTCCCGCGAAAACCGCTGCGACTCCTCCGCGGCGCTCGCTTCGGCCCTACTAGCCTTCTGGCGAAGAGCCTCCATCTTCGGCTTAGTAAGGTTGTAGTAGTCGATGAGCACTGCCGAATGGGCCTTCTCCTTCTCCAGTTCGGCCTTGAGGCGATCAACCTCGGCCCAGGCCTCTTTCCCCTTGTCCAATTCGGACTGAAGGCGTTTGACTTCAGTTTTCGCCTCCTTGAGGGTGTGGGCCAGGGACTCCACCTCCAGGTTCTTGCGGCTTATTTCATCATCCTTGGCCCGAAGACGGCTCTTAAAACCGTCAAAACGGGCCCGCACGGTTCGCTCTGTCGAACAGTGAGCCGCAAGAATCTAGATGAAAGATAGGAGCAGGCGAAAAGAACAAAAGGTTAATTGCGAGACGTAAAAAAAGAGGGAAGAGGAAAACGAAGAAGGAAGAAAAGGCATACCCGAACCGCCAAGCTTTTAATGGTGGAGCACCCCTCGTTGAACTCGTTAAGTTCGGTGAACAAGCTCGGGGTGCCGGCGGGCAAGACAAGATTGCTTACTCCCTCCACAAAGGGAATAAGGTCCGCCCGGGTCTCGAAGTCACCAGGGGCGAAGTGGGGCGCCGCAAGGGAATACTCCGAGGCAGATGCTTCGGCGGCCGCACACTTCCCCTTCACCTTGACCAGCGGCGAAATAGCTGGCTCGTGCACAGGGCTCCCGAAAACCCTCGCCGCAGCCGACACGATCCGTTCGGCGGAGGCGGAAGCCCCGGCGGCGGCGCTACCGCCTGCCCCAACAACGCCGAGTGGAGCAAGGGGGGCAGTCGAAAGGTCCAAACTGCGACTAGCAGGTGAAGTCGGAGTCTCGGCAGAAGACTTGTCGTCGCTGAAAACGCGAGCGATGTCAACGAGTCCTTTCTTTTTTGAGATCTTCTTGACCAGACCTCCTTTCGCTGCCTTGCCCGACGAGAATGCAACTAGGGCCTTCGCCCCTTCCAAATCCTTTTGGCAAAGGGGGGAGCTGTTCGACTCCACCCCGATCTCGTTGTGACCTGGACTTGGGGTAGGAGTGTAGCCGGGGGTGTCGACGCGGTCTTCGATCGCCTCGTTCGCGGCCTTATCAGCCACAGCCTCCACCTCCTCTTCTTCCTCTCCTTCCTCCTCGCCGTCACGTTCTTCGGCATCATCCTCGTCGTCGGCGTCGGAGTCAGACGAAGCAGGAACCCTTCGCTTCCTAGGGGCAAGCTTCACTTGTCCACGCATCCGCTTTCGCGAAGGCCCTGCATTGTCGTCGGCTTTTTGGGGATTCGCCCGGGGAGGCAGTTCGCCGTTGTAAACCCGGTTCGCCCGCCCAGCCGCTTGTCGTGTTAGCAGCTGGCTATACTCGACGACCGAAACATCGCCGATCATCCCGCAGGCTTCGGCTTCAGCCTGGTCAAGGGTCGACACAGCAAAAGTAAAGGGTGTAGCTGCGTTAAAGGTCAGACAAGACAAAATAACAAAACACAGGAGTGTATAGCAAAAGAACGGTCTTACTGTTCGTCCCTTCAGGAAGAACCAAGTTCGGCAGACCGTCAGCCTCTTCGCATTGCTCGACAGTGACTTGCCATGACTGGGAGAGGGGAGAGATGCGAAGCATACAGAACTCCTCCACCAAGTCACGGCAACTAAGGCGGGAGCAAACCTTGCGCAGCAGGACGAACCGCGCCTCCATAGCGCCGTCCACGGCGATCTTGGGTTTCCGGTTCGGCGCAATCACCCTACGCTGGCACCGGAGGGCTTTTGCCGAGTCAGAACCAGCCGCGAAAGGGATGGTGTGATAGAACCACCTCGCCATCCAATGGCGGTCCCACTTCGACATGGCAGCGTTCACCGGCCAGAGATCGGACCGCTCAAGGCGAACGTTAAAGTTCACGCTCCCGAACACTGTCTTCTTCGTTCCAGCCGGGATAATCACCGTCTTCGAGTTCACGGTGGCGAAAAATATGGCGCCGAAGAGCTCGGCGCTGGGCTCAAACCCGGAAGTCCGGCACACCCAGTCAAAGATGGAGATCCGAACTAGCGCCGACGGGCTCAACTGCGGAAGCTCCACCTGGAAAAGGCGAAGGATCTCCGGCAACAACACGTTGCATGGAAACTGTAGCCCCGCCTCAAAAAAGACGGCGAACACCACCGTCCGATTGTCGATAGGTTTCGGCACCACGGCCTTCCCTGGGGCGAAAGCCTGCCCCGCGACCAACGCCCCAGAGCTGACCAGCTTCGCCAGCTCGACGCCGTCCACAAGAGAGACCCCCAAAAAGGCGGTGCTGTAGTCATCGACTCGGCCGGGATCCGGCCCTTTCGCTGAAGCAGGGTTTGGCTTGCGAGGGACCATGGCGAACGGTGCGTTTGCGGTGGCGAAGAAAGAGAATGGGCGAAATGCTTGAGGGGTCGAAAGATGCTGTGGAAGGAAGAGACGGAGGAAGAGAGCGCACGCGGTAAAATGGCAAGTGTGGCGGTGAAAAGGAAAGAGCGGTGGGAATATATAGCCCACCTGGGCGACCGTTTGCCTACCCACCAGTAATAAAGCGCCACGTGTCGCAAGGGTAGGCGAAATGGTAAATTCCCACCGACTGAGCGGCACAGTAAAAAGCCCACGATGGGAAGGCCCAATACTGTTCCGTTCGGCCCGGGAAAAGAGAATATATATAACCACCAATCGCACGAGGCGAAGCGCAGCAAAATAATACCAGCCGCACAAGTAACAAACTTCATTCACAGGAATAATGTAGGTTTCGGCAGGAGCATCGGTCGAAAGGGGGCGCCGCATACCATACCACATGGTTTGCACGGTCTCGGCCGAAGCTCCAATCTCACCCTTGCCCGTGAGGGGCTTGTTGGCGGATGGCATGAGGCCCTTCGACTAAATCTGCCGAAACCCGTGGCGAAGGCTATGGAGCAAGAACGGCGTGAGGCGAAGAGTCGTACGAGTACCTTGCCAGGCCAGAGGCGTCTCAGGCGAAGGGTGCAAGGCGAAGACTACCTGCCGAAGGAAGACGACTTCGCCATGGCAAGTTCGCCCCCGCGAGGGCCGAGGAAGCCTTTCCGGGCCATCAAGCCTAAGGGCTATAGGGCCGGCGATCGCCAGACGGCCCATCAGGGGCCCATGAGCCCCTATAACATTATGTACCCCTGTAAATGTCCCTTTCGTAAGGGTAATCATGTAAATTCCCCTGTACAACCTAAACCCTAGTAGTAAAAACCTGTAATGGGGCTATGGGGCTATAAATAGTCCCCTAGGGCCATGTAATGGGGGGATCCGAAGTAAAATTCAAAATTTAATACACTTCGTTTTTCTAACCACTGTTGAGTAACCACGTCTTTCGACGTATGCAGTTGTCGTTTCGACAACACCATGTCTAGTGTTATGGGTTGGGACTACCCTTACTGCGTCCGCAGATATGCCCACCTATCTGGTTTTCTCTCGTGCTTTTTTTTTTGGTGTATTTTTCTTCTAGTCTTCTGCACTCTCTCAATCCCATAATATAACGGATTCTAATAAGATGTAGCATATCTTAATATTACGAATCTAGATAACTCTCTGTGAAGATTCATAATACTAAAATATGTCACAACTCTCTAAAATTCATTATATTATTGGACAGAGGGAGTACCTACTAGCAAATACAATGCATTTGGCCGTATTTCATGTGATAAACAGATATGTAGTAGGCACTTCTCTTTTCTACATATGTGGTAGACACTTTTTTAAGATATATGGTGAACACTTTAATTTAGGTAAAATTTTATAGTTCTTAAGAAAGTACTTAGAGGTATCAAGACTAAAAATTTTGGTACCTCCAGGCACCTAATCTAGGGATATGTAAAATGTGATACCTCCCTGTATTTTCTCAAGAATAGTAAAATTATCCTTATTTTAAATATGAGGTAAACACTTTTCTGTATAATAAAAGGTTTTTTTTAGATGTGGACTAAACATTTTCCTGGATTATTTTCTTTGTGGTCGATCGAGACACTACTTTATATTAGTTTCATGCTGCCTTGATTAAACGGTTAAACTCACATACATCTACAAGTCAAAAGGAACACGAGAAGAGACTCACCATAAATTTAAAAAGTTTCTTCGTCACCTTTTAAATTCATCAAGAAACACGTTTGCCTCTCGTATTTTCCCTCCAACAAGCAACAACCCTAACTACTCCTACACTCCCCCATAACGCTTCTGGTGAGAAAAAAAAGCGGCCACATGCACGAACTTCCGCCAAAAAAAATGCCAGACCTAATACTAGAACCGTCTGTCCAAGACATGCACAAAAGAGAAGGGAAAAAATAACAAAGTCAAGTCTGTTTATATATCCAGGCTACTGCTCCATGAGCTTCTGGTCCTGCATGGACGCATGCATCTCTCGTCAATCCGTCCATAAATCCAAGCAATTGAGAACTTTGTGATCCCTTCCAACCGAAATTTGAGAGGGGTTTTGGTTTACCTGTGCAACAAGAAGAAGAAGAAGAAGAAGAAGAAGAAGAAGAAGAAGAGGATGATGCAGGACGCTTCGTCTCCTCTCCCGGTGTTGAGCAGCGCCTATCAGCCTCTCCCGTGGCTGTACCTCGGGTTCTTGGCGATATGGGCGGCCTCCGGCTTCTGCTGGGCCTCCAGCTCCTGGAGGAGTCGGCATTTCCAGGTATTGTCCCTGCATTTTGCCGTTTTGTTTTGTTTTGCCCTGAATTCGGGTGATGTGTTTGGTGGGATGGTGCTCTTGTTCTTCAGTTGTATGCATGGTAGTGTGCAGTTTTTGATTATGGTTTTTTTAGAAGACTGATTATGGCTTCATTTTGAATGACTGGTCATTGAATAGGGACCTTAGAGCAATGATTCTTCCACCAAAATTCTACTAAACTGCTGGCAGCTAGTATCACACTAGTACGAAAAAGCACATTCATCATCATCATCATCATCCATGTATGTACCAAGAATCGAGAACAAATTTCTCACAACGTCATCACCATGCACCCAATAACAGCACGGAGAGACCGAAATTACAAAATCAAAAATCAACAAGGAAGGAAGCTAGAGAGAGCACACCGTGGTGAATCCTCCCGCCATCGAGCACACCAGCCCGATCTGGCCGCCCGCCGCAGAGCAGAGGCCACCCGCTGCGCCCCTCCATGGTCACGCCGCCGGGAGAGGCCACCCACTGCACCGTCCGTCACGCCGCCGTGGAGGCCTCCCGCCGAGCCCACACCGTGGGGAGGCCCCCCGAAGCTCCCTCCCCATGTGAGGCCGCCGGAGGAGTGGCGCCGGATCCGTGCAGTCCAGCCGCTGGTGCGCCATCGGTGCTCGCGGGTGGGGAAGACCGGAGCAGAGGGAGAGAGAGAATCGCGAGAGGAAAGGGGATAAGGACGACGAGAGGAAAGGGAGTTGGGAGGGTTGCATCCTCGCGGTCGGGACAAGGACGGGCGGACTGGATAAGACGCGGTCGATTTTTTTTTCAGGCGCCGGGGTTTTTAAGGGGCAATTGGACACTTGATCTTATTTGAATATCTAACTACTGATTCGTTACTTTGCTTATTTGATTCTCTTTTTTAAAAAACGAAGCTATACTCTTACCCTCTTTTGTTAAGAGCATTTAACGGTTTTAACAAAAACCTAAAAAACCACTTCTACAATGACTCATCTGACGCCACACCGCCCTTCTCACCACGGGTAATAGCGAACTCGGAGATGGCGTCCCCTCTCAGCAGCCGCCGCCACCGGCGGTCCTCCTGTCCTCGTCACCCCTCCGCCGCTGAGCCAACTCAGCTGCTACCAAGCCAATGGAGTCGCCGACGCTGGTGGTCCTGCTCGTCGCGCCGCCGGTGGTCCTCCTCATCGTGCCGTCACTGCCGAGCCGCAGTCGCCGTTGCTCCTCCAACCCTTTGTGCTCTGGTGAGAGAGATGATAGAGATGATAAGAAATGAGTGAATGAGTGGTAGGAGAACATGGTTAATATATTCATGGGGCATTTTAGTCACTTAGGCTTGCAAATATTTTTTTTGCTTTTTTTTTAAAATGAAAAACCCACGGTACAGTGAAAGCAGGGTCAGAGGTAACATCGGTTTTGAAGAAAAACAGGGTCAAATAATCAAACATAAAAATATAGGGTCAAATTGGTAGTTATGCTTCAAATTAGGGTCAAAAAAGCAATTATCTCTTTTTTTAAAAGAATTGGCACCTATAATAAATTATTTATTATAGGTGTCGTTGTTTTTAAAAACTGGCATCTTCGCTAGTAATAGTTGTCGGTTCTTTTTAAAACTGGCACCTGTTTGAGGATAAAGGTGTCGGTTCTTGACATTTTGGCTCGTGGATGGATGCGTGGGTGGGCGCATGGGCGGGAAAGGCGCTATAAGTGCCGGTTTTAACATTCTGGCACATAGTGCTGACTTATATGTGCCGTTTTGTAGTAGTGTCAGTTTCAGAGTCATGTTTCAACCGTTAGTTCTTTAGCAATTTTGTTTCCCTGCAGCAGGTAAATAACCTTCAGTGGATCCTGGCTTTGGTGCCCTTGATCAAAGCCCTCCAAATGGGGCTCTCATTTCTGTTCTGGTGAGCAATCTGAACTTAAGTTAACTTGACATCTTTGATCTCTGAATACTAGTGATTGGAGTTCAAACAAGTCCCTAAAGCTGTTCAGAGAAATCTTTTCTAGCACTGAAATTTTAGGTTGATGTGCAGGTACTCGTGTGTGCACCTTCAGACATGCTCGCTGTGGATGTCATTTGGCGTGTACGTTACGGGGATTCTCTTTCAGACGGCTTCCTTCGTTTCGTTCATACTCATATCGCACGGTTACTGCATCATGTGCGAGCGCCTCTCGATCAGGGAGAGGCGCACAACCGCTTGTTTGGGATGCCTTCTCTACCTCAGCCTAATCGGTTACAAAGCTGCAGTTCCTTATTTCACAGTAAGGCCTCACTGGAATTTTTAAAAATTATTTTTTTGAAAGGTTTTTTAGTATTTCATTATTTTTTATTTTCATTTTGACTCATTGGGTTTCTAGAATTAGTCATGAGTACGGCATATTATGAGATTTTCCATGTTTGGTGCAGGTTTTTCTTCTTATCAACTACTTTATGTCATTTTACATCATATTTCGCCGCACATCCCAAAACCTCTTGCTTCTAAGGGAACAGCTGAATTTCATAGAGGAGGAAGACATCCATTCACTACATGGGGCACTGAACACAAAGTACACAATGTTCAAGTAAGCAGTTTTACTCCACTCTGTATTTCCTATCTTCCTTATCATCATATTCTTGAAAATATTTTAGTACCAAAACTCTGAGAAATTGTCATGTCCTTATTCATATCTTTTTCCCTTTTCAGGAGATTTCAAGGTACAATGCAGGTTGCACTGGTGGCATTCATCATGGTATGACTTATGCATACTATGGCATTGTGTTCTGCTATGATCTGTTTGGTTTGGCAGTGCTCCTGAATTCTGATAGTGCCATCTGTGCCTTCAGGTGTACATGAGGGCTGATGATACACCAGATAACTACTGGTTTCGTGTATTGGTGCGTGAATGGGTACAGTTTTGCATATTCATGTATATTGGGTGAGTCAAAATCATTTCTTAATCTAGATGGAAGAAAGTAATGCAAACAGCCAAATGAGATCAAAGCGGATGTGACGCAGTTCTTGTTCCCATTTTTAGGTGGAATTTCAGGATACCTGAAGCATCACTCCATCTTCCAGTTGTACCCCTTATGAAATCAACTTGGGAGATTGCTATGCCTCCTATTTACAGTGTGGTAAGTTCAGTAACATGTTCTAAAATTATACAATCTATAATCTTGCTACTTAGTAGTATTTCTTTAATATTTTCTAATATGCACAAGTATGACAATTTCCCATGCTGTCAATGTGACGACGCACAGGAAATGGATGCAGCCGATTTCAAAGGCCTCGTATCAGACCATTGGCACGTCGGAGTGGTAGGCACTACTGTACTACCAAAACCACTGATTCTTGCAGCTCTACTGCACTAGTACCAAAATCTATGACTCTAACACATTGCACCATTGCAGAGAACTTCTCATAACAACTCAGGTTGTCCTTCACAGCCATTGCTGGTGCTAGTTCAGAATCCTAGTCCAAAGGTTTCCACTGCTGCCACAGCTTCGAGGTTACAGTTGAACAAGAACAACCAAGTTTAATTTTGAAAACAAGACGTAGAAGAATGCATCGACCAACTAGTTGATTCGGAAGTGACCGGCACGACATTGTTGTGCTGTACAGTGAAATACAGGGGGAAAAAAAGTTTCACCCCTTTTTGGTTTCTGTTAATATTTCATAGGAATGAGCACGCAGCATGTAGATTTGCATACAAGGTGTTATTTGCTATTCAGCAATGGTACCACCATTTACAGCTCAGAAGTTTTTCTTTAGAAAAAGGAAAACACATGAATTTCTTCATGTAAAAAAAGGAGAACGTGTGCTTAACACTTATCAGCAACAATATCATCTCAAGGGAGCGAGATAATTATGAAAAGGCAAACCAATTGTGTTACTAATCATTTGTCACTTGCAAAGCTTGAGCTATAACTTATAATGTTTTTGCCTATGACTGTGTGTTTCATACCTTTTTCAAGGCCCAAATCCTTGCCCATCCCACGGGGACCTAATTTCCTGGCCCATTCTCGAGGGTGGATTAGCAATTTGAACAAATCTTCTTGCAGGATGGCTACAAGCTTGCAGTTTAAACTTTGCTAAAAGAAATCTTATATGCTAGAACATCGTGTTCGTATTTGGGTATATACATTAGGCAATATATAACAGATGAGAAAAATAAAGAATTTTTCAGTAGCAAAATAAATATTTTCTTTGCAAGAATGGAAAAATAAATATGTATCAAAATCTCCTATTGTTCCAGTTAGGGGTGGGCATTTGGTTAAACCAACAATTTCGATTGTTCTTCTACTCATTTTCCTGTTTTTCAATTTCTGTCAGTTATGCCTACCACTAGTCTAGTTTATTATGTTGTTAACTTTCATGAGAAATGTACATATAACAATATAACAAAATATGTAATTTTGTGAAATTTACTCTAATATAAAACATGAAAAAGTTCAAATGCTCACGTCGCAAGTTGGATTAACAGAGGGATTAGGGATTGCACGCCTCCTCTCGCTCCGCGCGCTCCTGCGAAAGACGGTTACCAAAATTCTAAATTAGTTCGTTCAAAGGAAAAAACAAAAAACCTTCTCTCCTCCCCACGAATCCTCCTAGCAACCTCCACCATCATCGATCTTCAACACCCGAACTCCGTTGCACGTCGCGCGTCACCCAGATCGCATCGCTCCCAAGATCGGCGTCAGGGTCGTGGACGTCGATTTCGCTCCCGGCCCTATCGGCATCACAATCACCCTCGATGATGCATCGGCCACCACGGATCACCGCCTACAAGAGCAGCATCCCCATCCAGATCGTCAGCAGGCAGCCAGGTGATTGGGTTGGTTTTTCTTTTATTTGGTTGGATTCTGCATTTTGAACGAAAGCAGTAAAATTCTTCCTTCTTTGATTTGGTAGGATTCAGAATTGACAATGCGTCATAAATCCGAGTAAATTGTTAAGCGATATTACATTCTCCATAATTTAATTATTGCAATTGCTAATCATGCTCTAAACAACCATAATGTTAATCGTGCTCAGCCATAATGCAAGCAACTAATAATAATTCCTAAACTGACAGTAGTACCTTTGGGTGGCAAAGGTCTCATTGATCACTGATGGCTTTATTAGAAAGCCGCTATGCTGCTGAACAAGTATAAAGAACTCCTTACTAAGACTAATTGTCGTAGTATCACTGGTGGAGAAAGGGTTATTACTCCCGATTCGTAACCGACTACGAATGAAAAAATCGGGAGTAAAAATCCAACACCAACCGGGACTAAAGATGTCCTGGTTAAGATAAAGCATCTTTAGTCCCGGATGGTAACACCAACCGGTACTAAAGATTGAAAAGTACCCTGTAGCTTTTAAACGGGACTAAAATATTTTTAGTCCCGGTTTTTAATACAACCGGGACTATTGTAAAATCTGGTCGACCGACCAAAGATGGTTTCTCCAACAGTATATATTAATCTTTTGGAGGTGATCAACAATAAGTGATATGAATAGAAGGACGTGTACACTGTTATGGCTGGAATAAAACCTAGTGTAAGTCTGGACAATTTACATATGTATGAGGAACACAAATTAATTTAATCAGTTATTCCACTTTATTCTGCTTTGTTTCTATGCACTGCAATGCCAATCTGAGTGTCTATCTTGTCGTGCTATTCAGTATAACTAGTGAGCGTGCACGTCGATATATACTAAGTAGTAGACTAGAGAACAACACATCCAATGTGTGGCAAGTCATGCTGGGGTTGGATCATCAGCAGAACATGCATTCCTTTAATCCTTGTTTGGGAAAATATAGACACATATCATCAAAAAAACAAAGAATCTAGGGCACACAGTGAAAATTGGAATTCGAGTGTAGTTCCAAGTCATAATGGACCGTTCCTCTACAGAGTTACCCCCAACATCAAATTGGAATATTGCAAAAAAAATGTCCTTCAAACTATCTAACTATATGTACCTAGAAGCAAATTACCGTCACGATAGATCACCAAAACAATCACGAAATCTGAAAAAGTGTGGAATCTAATTTAACAATTACAAAATTCTTAATTAACAAATATGATACAATATCATTTTTATACTCTCAATTAGTGTTTTGTTAGTTTAACTAGGAAGCAATCCCACCCAAAAAGGGGGACAATTTATTTACTGTTCATATATAAACTCGCCTCACCATCCTTTGCAAATATACGAGTTAACATGGGTTAGATTACACATCTAATTTACTTATGCCCATGCATTGTGTAATATACGAAGGAATAATTGTCAAAAAAAAATGATATCACTAATGCAGCAACCCTCATAGGTGCCGTTTGGGAACAGGCCTCAGCAGTCAGTTTACCAGCTGGCAACAATTTGTTGGAGCCTTTGCCCCCGGGCATAACCGACACCTATAGAGATTTAAGGTGTCGGTTCATATCCCACAACAATACCTATAGTATTCAACGAATAATAATTACAAGAGGCTCTATTGTATTTTTTGTACATAAGAAATAGGTAGAGGGTGAGGGGAAGCTCTGGAGGAGTGCCCGGAAGTTTGGCGCTGTCTCCGACTTCTATCTCGACGAGTGTAGCTTCCTAGCAGGAATTCTGGAGGAGTACCGGAGCTGTCGGTACACTCTGCTCCGAGTTCGGACAAACTTCTTTTATTAAGTAAGCATTCGGGATATTTCTTATGTTATTTAATTTCTTAGTCTAAGTGAGATAGATTTCTATTGTTGCGGGTTCATTATTTAGTATTTGTACTAAGTGCTCTAGTACTAGGACTCTGGATAAAGAAGAAAGTTCATGCGCAAGTATTAGAGTAATAATTAATAACTTAGACGTGGTGTCTAGGTTAGAGATTACCTTTGTTTGCTGTGTATCCCATGGATTTGTTAGAGGTAGACGATAACTGGTGATAGCCTTGGATCCCGTCCTAGTAATCCTCCACGTTCGGATACATCATAGAGCTGTAGCCGAAACCACGCCGGCAGACCAGCAGGGGTCGGTGCCCAAAGCAACATATAGGGAATTACCTTCAACTTAGCTTAGAAAGTCACAGAAAGTCCTCTCTAGCCTAGCTAGCCTACCTTTAGTTGTTCTTGGATAGTCTTAACCATAGGTAGATTACACACGTTCCCTAAGTTCGATATCCTTTTGGGGTCACCCAAAGGTGAAGTGCTACAGCTGTATTCCGTGCGCTTGCGGATTTATCCATGGTCGTAAGAAATACCAACAGCTGTCAATGCTGGGGTTTTGCATGGACGCTCCAGATGATGTCCTGGTGGCGGTTGGAGGATATTTCCGACAATTCGCATCAGCCCAACCATCATTACTTGCCTATAAATGGACCACACCTTCTCCACTCTTTCACACTCTCAAGCAAGAAGCTCTTGATCTCTCTCTCTCAATTTTAGTTTAGTACTATAGTGCTAGTGGAGTAGAATAGAATAGTTTTCTTAGTCATCGAGTCTTCGGAAGATTTCGGGTATAGTTCTAGAAGCTTTTCTCTCTTCTATTGTAAGACTTATCGAATTAATAAAATATTCTTCTTTATATTCTTTTAAGATAAAGGATTTTCATTAATAATGCCTCTAATTCTTCTTTATATATCTTCGGTACTTTACTTCATCTGAGTACCAGCTTTATTTTATACTTGTATCGATATAGTTGTGTAGCTAGCTTACGAGAGAGATGCAATGGTGTAGGTTTAATGTCCGAGTATTCGGTTACTCTATGTCGGATGCATGTTTATAGAGTAGTATTTAATAATATAAGCGTTGTGCTTAGATTATTAAGTATCATTATCTGTGCATATATGTTGCGGAACAGTAGAGGTGGGCCGCTGATGGTGATAGCTCAATACGAGTATTCCTCCATTTTAATATATATTCCTAAGACACTTTCATAGGATGGGTACTCCTCCGTATTTGACCCTGGTTGGATGGCTATGACAGATTGTCGTAAGGAACTCAACAATCAAGGGGTGGTCTCTCGAAACACCAAGACGATGTTAGGGGTATTGGTTGCATAACTGTATAGTAGCAAGTGTAAACTACAGATATTAGAAGTATAGGAATAAATTCTTTTCTTATTCTTTCACCACATAGCGTAGTTTTATTTAATGAGAGTGTTGGAGGTACACCATGAGGGCCTTCGGCCGAGTCTACCGAAACCAAGAACCTGGGCAATAGACTTGAGCCGGAGGCCAGCGGTGAAGTCGAGGGCAGCCATATGGGCGAAAGCCACATGGCAAAAGCCGTGGCTTAAAAAACACGCGGGCTCCGCAAAGCATGAACTTCGTTAGAGAGTCGTACGGGCAAAAGCCTAGGCGCGAAGACACGGGCTTCGCCATATATCAAACCCCACTGGAAGAAGGCCCAGCGGGCTGTTGCGCCTTCAGGGAATTTTGATAAACTGTTGGGCCGTGCCATCTAGCCCAGTAAGGGCCCGTACATGTAAAGGACAAAATATGGCTAAACTGTAAGACACGCTTCGCTAGATGCAAGAGCAGCAGCAAGCATACGAAGCAACAAGACAAGCCAAGACCCACACTCAGCAGCTCTACGCTTAGCCCTAAGTTTTTCCCCCACACGCTGTATTGTCTCCGGTGTACTTCGCCAAGCCCGCCCCGGCCGTTGCCGTACGTCCGACTCCGCATGTAATTTTGGCGCCGGTTCGCCCGGTGGCACCTCAAGCCCAGTACCCGAAGCCCACTCACACGCCACAAGCTATGATGGAAGCAGCTTCGACCTTACAAGCACAATTTCAAGCCTTCTTGCAACAACTCAATCAACCCCACAAGAATGTACCAAGAGTTTCTCCTCCGGCCCAAGCTGAGGGAAGCCCAAGTCAGGGTGCGCTTGCTGGACAACTGTTGGGCCAGTTCGCCATGCCAAGCCAAGCTCAAGGGGCCTCGCCCCAAAGCCAACTGCCACAGTTTGACCCGAGCACCACGGTCCATGCACCCATGACTTTCGCACATGCCATGCCCTCCGGGTACAGAGCAGCCCCACCGCCGAATCAAGCCTAGATTCCAGCCATGTTCGATCCAGCTGTGGCGATGCAAGCTGCTTCCACAGACCAGCAGAACAAGGCGATGGTGTTCGGCACGGGGCATCAATCAACACCTGCAGCTCAACCTCATGTGCAAGCTGTAGGTTCGCCATTCGCGCTCCCATACCCACAATTGAACTGGCCCTCCTAGTATGGGGCTGTGGTCAAGCCGGGTGGCGAAAAGGGTTTGCCCCTAAGCTGGGGAATCAAGAGTCACCCCATTCCCCCCAGTTCAAGTACCCTCCTGTCCCAAGGTATTCGGGAGAAACGGATCCGAAAAAATTCAGGACCGATCGAGCTGGCAAGGCGGTGATGGCAGTTGAAGAAGTGCAAGCCCTCCGCAAGGAGTTCGACGCCCAGCAAGCTGGTGGCCAGCAACAACCTTTTCGCAAAAAGATCAAGAAGGGCCAGTAGTGCGCCTTTCACGGACGCTCTTCACACACAACCGAACAGTGCCGAAACATTTGGCAGCAATTAGCAAGGCAACACTCAAGCGCCATGGCAGCAGCAAGCTAGGCCGAAGAGGTGCCGCGCGAAATGGCCCTTAACCAAGAACCTCTGGCCGAACAGCGCCAAGACGCACAGCGAAGAGTGATCTAGGTTATCACAAGATCTTATCCCCACTCGCAAGTGTCGAAATGACAGAAAAAGATGCAACTTCGAGCAGTGCACAACATTATTTCGGCAGGCGAAGGGGTCCCAAGATACTTGGTGCAGCAGATATCTTTCGGACTGGAGGATGCCGAAAGAGTCCTTTTCCCACACAAGGACCCATTGGTGGTATCGGCAGAGATGGCCGGTTTTGAAGTCCGGCGTATCTTGATCGACGGGGGCAGCTCAGCTGATGTCATCTTTGTCGGGACATATGCCAAGATGGGCTTGCCAACACTGGCATTATCCCAAGCGCCAACTTCGCTCAAGGAGTTCGGAGGAGAAGCAGTGCAGGCTTTGGGTCAGGCCCTCCTCAAAGTCGCCTTCGGCACACAAGAAAACAAGAGAAGAAGAGATACCCTTCGATGTTGTTGACATCCCATATAATTACAACGCCATCTTTGGTCGAGGCACTTTGAACAAGTTCGAAGCAATCTCTCATCACAACTACCTCAAGCTCAAGATGCCTGGCCCAGCCGGTGTAATAGTTGTTAAGGGTTTCCAGCCTTCAGCTACTGCGGTGACCTCCTTCGATAGGGAAGTTCATACCTTAGAAGTCGAAGGGCAAGAAAGAGCCATACCAACGCCGAAACCTGCCCCACACAGCAAGATTGTCCAGTTGCAGATAGATGATACTGAACCCACAAAAGTCGTATCGCTCGGCGGAGATCTAGGCGAACAAGAAGTGAATAGCATCTTGGCCGTGCTCAGTAAGAACATTGATATCTTCGCTTGGGGGCCAGACGAAGTGGGAGGTGTTTCACCAGATCTCATTGTGCACCATCTAGCAGTCAAGCCTGACGCAAAGCCGAAGAAATAAAAGTTAAGGAAGATGTCAGCAGATCACTAAGAGGCGGCGAAAGCGGAAGTGCACAAGCTACTCAACGCAGGGGTGATCCAAGAGATCGACCACCTAGAGTGGTTAGCAAACCCAGTGTTGGTAAAGAAGTCGAACGGCAAGTGGCGAATGAGTGTCTATTTCACAGACCTCAACAAAGTGTGACCGAAAGACGATGAATATCCCCAAGACAGCTTTCATCACGCCCTTCGGCACCTTTTGCCATCTCAGAATGCCCTTCGGCCTGAGGAATGTTGGGGCTACATTCGCCAGGCTGGTGTACAAGGTCTTGGGATCGCAGTTGGGATGAAATGTCGAAGCCTATGTTGATGACATTGTCGTGAAAAGTCGCAAGGCATTCGACCATGCATCAGATTTGCAAGAGACTTTTGACAACCTCCGCGTAGCAGGCATGAAGCTAAACCAAGAGAAGTGTGTGTTCGGTGTTCGCGTGGGTAAGTTATTGGGATTCCTTGTGTTCGAAAGGGGGATAGAAGCTAACCCCGAAAAAATTGAGGCCATTCAGCCATTCACCATCGAGTCTACGACAAGTACAAAAGCTCACGGGGCGAATTGCGGCACTCAGTCGATTCCTATCAAAAGCAGCCGAAAGGGGTTTACCTTTCTTCATGACCCTTCGGGGGGGAGAAAAGTTCAATTGGACACCTGAGTGCCAAGCAACCTTCGATGAGCTAAAGCAGTATCTGCAAAGCCAACCAGCTTTGGTCAGCCCAGTGGCAGGAAGTGAACTTTTGCTCTATCTGGCAGCTTCGCCCGTCGTAGTCAGCGTAGCTTTGGTACAAGAAACCGAAGCAGGCCAGAAACCAGTATACTTCGTCTCTGAAGCTCTTCAAGGGGCGAAAGTTAGGTATAGGGCTGTCAAAAAAGCTCGAGGCTCGCGAGCTGCTCGAGCTTGGCTCGTCCTAGGCTCGATTCAAGCTCGGCTCAAGCTCCAAACGAGCCGAGCCCGAGCCTCTCCCTAAGCTCGCAAGCTTTGTCGAGCCGAGCTCGAGCTTCCAACGAGCCTAGTAATATATGATTTTTGTTGTTATTTAATAAATTAGGAGATCAAATTTGTTATTTTTATGCCTTATATTGACATCATATGTTTATTTTATTCTTTTTTCCTCTTCTATTAATATGATGAACTAGAAATTAATTATTTTTTAATTATTTTTGAAAAATTATCTCTGAAATATATATTGTTTTACTTAAAAATCAAGCTCTGTAGTCGAGCTCGAGCCTGGGCAGACGAGCTCGCTCGAGCTCGGCTCGTTGACAGCCCTAGTGTTGACAGAAAACACGAGGCCTGGGAGATCTGCTTAACTCCAGTGCAGGTCCAAAATATGCCTTTTGATGTATGAGCATGCCAATTGATTTGATCCTGCAATCAACAAGAAACAAAGACAAAGAAACCGTGGTTAAATCCATAAACGATAGCCGATCGGCTAGGTGCTGATGACATATCATTTATCTTAGAGCCGATGTCACATATGCATCGATCGGTAGTCGTAAATAAGTAAGAAAGAACTAAATCTTCTCGATCGGCTGTAGACATCAATGATATATAATCCTTATGTCGATATATACTTAAATCAATTGATTGGGATAGATCGGTCGTCATGCCGAGACAGTATAAATCACTTAGATCGAAATATATATTAACAACAAAACTATATACGTCCATAGCATAGCCGATCAGAGAGATCTAGCATGTATCGGCTAATGCTCCGATACCACTCTATATTAAGGTATTAAAGCAAGTAGAATATACTAAACAAAAGCATAATATACTTAAATGCAACAAAATCTTAACATAAAGGGCAGATTTAACATATCAATCAAGCATATGGAATAACTGTAGTTAAATCAGGTAAGATCGGCTGAAACCCCGATGCTACCGTAATCGGCAACCAAAGACAGGCTAGAGATTGAGATTCTAATCATGACTCATAAGATCAAACTCAACTGATGCAGCTATTAGTATGAAAAGAAGGACAATATCTAGACAATCAAGCCGTTGAAAGCTTCATAGAGTGGTAGATATCTTACATAATCTAAGTTAACGTCAATATTTAACCTAATCGGACAGATGTTAGCCGATTGAGGGTTAGATAGCGATATTGCCAGAGATTATGTAAGATATATGATAACTCGACGAGTTACATAAACAAGATTAGAGTATCATAAAGATGGAAGCACTAATCCCGAGAACGCAAGTTGCCATAACAAGTTTTACCTCTAGTTGAAGATCGAAACTGATGCAGCTCAACCCGAAAGCAAGAACTCGTCGAAACAAAACGAAAGTAAAAAGGGTGGCGATGCGCCGAGATTGTATTGAACGTGTGATATTAATTACATAGGGCTCGGGGTCTATTTATACCCGAGAATTACAAAACATGTCCATATCAGACACGACTCTTATCTCTAACAAACTCTAAGATACCATAAGTCTTTACGGCAGAGTTTTGCCCAAACATATCTCTAAGAAAATTACATAAGATATCCTAATTAATAGATATAATTGCCTTCTCAAGACTCTATCCATGCATGGCAATCATCTTGAAGCATATCAACTTGACCTGCTGACCTATTGTTGGAATTGGCTGTATCGGTTCACCTAGTCTGACTCGGACTCAGCCGATCCTGATTGTAGCCGATTTAGACTCAGCCGATTCTTACTCTGTTTCCGAAACGAATTCAATCTCGATTCCTTCTCGATTTCTTCCTCATCTCCGATCCCTGGATTACCAAATTTGGTCGTTAATACATGCCCCCCAAGTCCGGAATATTGGATAATGTTTCGGATTTGCTATACGTCGATTCTGAGAGAAATCCGCTCTTGCCGTTTCCCAACCGTTATTCCAGCGCTTTAAATACTAACCGTTACCCTCGAGAAATCTCACACCGTCTTCTCCCATCTTCACCGCCGAAGCCAACTCTGCTTTTCTCTCTCTGGCAATTTCTCCGACGCACAAGGCGATCCCCAGGCGACTTCATCTCTGGCCGGATCTCCACCTGCGGCGATGTCTTCCTCCGCCAGCCCGCCTGCCGCGCCATCAGCCGAGTACGCGGATGTAAGTTCTCATCGGCTAGATCTCTTTCTTCGCGTCAGATCGGTTTTCTTTCGCCTTATATTGCTCTCATCTTCTCGGTTGTTTTGGATTTGTAGCATCTCTCCAATCTAGTTGCAATCCCAAGCTTGTCGCATGAAAATTACTACTTCCTCGGCCCAGTCAGCAACCCTGATCCCACCGAGTTCATTATTGGTGAAACCAATAGGATTCCTTTTAGATTGGCCAACCTAGATCTAAGTCATTGGAAAAACACCTTCAAATCCTGGCCATCCCTCGAGAAAACTCCACTCGAAAAAAGTTGGATCACATGGTTCAAGCGCATGTTGGCTAGCAAAAGAGTTCATTGGGATGAAATTGGAATCGGCCAAGCACTTGATCTTACCATAGCCAACTCAGCTAAAGATGAGCCCTTAATGGCAGCTGCTTCCTATATTTGGTCCAACACCATCAATGCCTTTTTGTTCAACCAGGGGCCGATGACCCCAACTCTCGTAGATATCATTATGATCAGGGGTCTAGATGTCACCTCATCAGCTAACCCTATGAGCTTGAACACAAAGAACCAATATGACTTCAAGACCAAGAGTATAGTCGGTTGGTCAAGCTATGTGGCAGCATATATGGGCCAAGATTCTGTTACCCCCCGAAAACACGTAGCTTTTCTGCTGATGTGGCTAGAGAAGTTTCTCTTTTGTGGATCAAGCTGTGGCCCTACAACCAATTGGCAATTCGTAGCCGAAGCCTTGGAAGCAAAGAAACAATTTCCTTTAGGCAAAATCCTCCTCGGCTACTTGTACCAAATGCTAAACAATGCATCGACTAAGATAGCTGTCGGCTCAGTAGTCGGGGAAGGTGGACCATGGTGGCTATTGCAGTCCTGGCTGAATCTAGTAGTCATGAAGTTTGTCAATCGGCCATCTGTAACAGAAGCCGAATTCCCAAGACTGGAGCCGATTACCGATGATGATGAAGAAGAACGCACTTATCGTAGATGTACATCCTATGGAGAATATGCCTCCACACCAACCGACGCAGGAGCAAAGTTATCAGCCGAGCTGCTCAAGGACTGGTTTTGCAGCTTTTATGATGGATTCCAAAAAGATGCTCGAGTCTGGTTTTTCTATGAAGACTCAACATTTCTGGAAAATCCATTGGACTTCAGATTCAAAGATATTAATCATGAAAGATATCAGAAACCCAGAGAAATCTTTTCAGCTGCAATCAGTCCATGTATCCTTCCTGTCGGCATCCATCAAGGGAGAAATATTCAAGTCTCCTATGAATTTTATCATCCAATAAGCTCTGCCAGGCAGTTTGGAATGGGCCAACTCCCAATCAGCTTATTCTTTGCCGATAAGATCCAGTGCCGAGGGGAAATTTCATCAACCTTAATGATGGATCGGCTACTTAATCTCCACGGACCTCCTCTAGGCAGTATTGATAATATAGAGCTGGCAACCTTTAGGAGCAAAGCATTTGACAGATGGTGGGGTGAATGGAAACTGCACTTATTCCATCAATCGACTTCTATGTATATGACAGACCTCTTTGCAGACGTTGTCCCTCAGGTATGTCTTAACTTACTTAATTTCATCTGAACAGTTGCTTAGCCGACTAACCTTGACTAATTTTCCTTTTAACTTGCAGACAACAGAGTTCTCTCCTCCTCGCTAGAGTAACAGTGGCAGGGATATTGAATATGCCCCAGGATTAATTCCAAATGGAGGTGGACCATCTCCTCCTGTCATCGGCTATGATGCCCCCAAGACTTCAGCTCTTCTTCAAGGGCTCATTAGAGAACCAGCCGATGCCAGTAAAAAGAGGAAAACCAGATCATCGGCTAAAGATACCTCAGCCCCAGCTCCGAAGAAGAAGACCAAGACAAAGAAAACTAGGCCAGCTGATGATTTGCCTGCCCTAGATCCATCCATTGAACAAGCTCTGGATGAAGAGGAAATCGAAGAAGATGTTGACCAAGCTGCAGGCGAAGTAAGCAACACAGAGAGAACACCATCGGCTTCACCCACACAAACTCCTCCAACTCCTTTTGCTCCAGCTCACTTTTCAAGAGTAAGCAGCTCTCTCAAATCCCTTTTGTAATCATTTTACTTTATAGCCGATTACTCATAACTTTTATAGCTATAGAAGAAGAAAACTGTTGTGAAGAAAAAATCAACAGCAACAATTCTCAAACCGGCTCCACCAGTAAGATATTTTTAATCTTTCGCCAGTTAATCTCAGCTAATCTTGTCTAACATTTGTTTCTTTTAATAGCCTCCTCCTCCTCCTCCTTCTTCCCCTGTACAGCAATCATCAAGTGACAAAACTCCATCGGCAGTAAGGAGTCACCATGTTGAAGAGGGAGAACAACCAGCTGTTCCTGCTATTCCAGTAAGTTTTTTGTTGACACAAACTTGATATCGGCCAATCATGTTTTGATCTTTGACCATCCATAATATTATCTCTTTGCAGGTTTTAGCCGATCTGTTTTCCTTTGACATCAAAGATTATTTTGATGAAACAGAAGAGGACACCACCAGTAAAGCCATAGCTCCTCTGTCCGATGATGTGAAAAGAACGCTTGAAGATCTCTCTTATCGGCTAGAAGCATCATTAGACAACCTGGTGACCAACTGTGGCTCGATCCGGGCAAGGTTCACAGATATCCAAGCTCTACTCCCAGATGAGCTAGCTGATGCACTTACTCCAGCCGTCTACCTTGAGTAACACCAATTCAAGCTGGAGAAGGCCAGGCAGAGATTAGCCGATCGCCGGGAACGCAAAGATATTGAAGCCACAATCCAGCACAATCGGCAGCTTGTGCACGAAGAGAAGTCTAAGCTTGATCAGCTGTCTGAGGGTCCGATCAAGTCCAATATTGATCGGCTTGAAGCTCGTAAGATTGATCTCATAGCACAACTTCAAGAATGCAACACCAAGCTAGATATGGAGCACAAGAAGCTAGCCGATCTCCCGCAAGCTGTCGAAGAACAGAAGGCAAGGCTGAAATCGGCTACCAAGAATGTGGCTGATATGACCAAGTCCTTGAAAGTCATCCCTGGAACCGATGCTCAAGGCGCCCAAGCCATAGAAGAAGTAGAACAAATTAGGCAGAGGGCTATATCGGCTATCCAGCACTATTTGTCTCAGTGACATTCTGTATAATAGACTTTAGGAAATTTCTGTAATCGGCTAGGATACCCTAGTACTGTATTGAACTTGTCTTGATAATCCTTCGTGCCAATTAATATAACTACTGAACTTGCCCAAAAATTTTCCAAATTTGCAACTAGTGCTTTCCAAATTTGCAACTTGTGCATATATATGCCCCCCCCCTAATTTTACAATGTCCAAAGCATTGATAAAATTGTAATTTGAACTAAGGGCGATATAACAATATCGGCCATTGTACATCGGCACACCACAACCGATTACAATATGAGAAAACAACTAAGGGCAATATAACAATATCGACCACCTCAAGGCGATGTAAACACATCGGCTAACATGTATCGGCAACACGAGTCGATCATGCATTAATCCAAACACTTGGGTAATATTTCTTCAAGTATTTGGCATTGAGTGCTCGTCCATAGACTTCATCATCAAGTCCTTGCAACATGTATGCCCCTCTAGACACAACCTTATAAATTTGGAACGGTCCTTCCCAATTCGGCGATCACTTGCCGAATTTGTTATCCCGAGTTCCAATCGGCAAAATCAATTTCCATACAAGCTTGCCTTCCGAAAAAGTCTTGGGCACCACTTTCTTGTTATAGTGTCGCGAAACCCGTTCCTTATCCTTGGTAACCTTTGCAAGGGCTCGCAATCGTGATTGAACCAAGTCCTTCCTTTCATCGGCCATAAGGTTATAATACTCATCGGCTGTCAGATCATCTTGCAACTCCGTTCTCCTTGGCCGATTCTAATTTCCCATGGCAAGACAGCCTCATGTCCATAAACATGTTTATAAGGAGGGACTTGGATCGATCCATGACAAGCCATCCGATAAGACCATAATGCTTTGGCTAAACAAGTATGCCATTGCCGAGGATAATCAGAAGTTTTCCTCTTAATCAACTTAATCAAGCTTTTGTTAGATGCCTCGGCCTGCCCATTAGCTTGTGCATAATATGGTGAAGAATTCAACAATTTGATACCCATGCTATCGGCAAACTGAACAAACTCATCAGACACGAAAATTGAACCTTGATCGGTTGTAATGGTTTGAGGAATACTAAATCGATAGATTATATGCTCTTGAACAAACTATATAGCATCCCCAGAATCAACCTTCTTCAAGGGAATCGCCTCTACCCATTTGGTAAAATAATCGGTTGCCACAAATATAAACTTATGTCCTTTACTTGATGGTGGATTAATCATGCCGATCATATCAATTCCCCAACCTCTAAATAGCCATGGTTTAATGATAAGATTCATAGCCGACGCTGGTGCTCTCTGGATCGCCCCAAATTTCTGACAATCTTGACATCCCTTGTAATATTTGAAACAATCCCTCAACATCGTCGGCCAAAAATATCCTGCACGTCGAAGCAACCACTTCATTTTATTAGCCAATTGATGAGTGCCACAAATTCCCTCATGAACCTCTCCGATTGCAACCTTAGCCTGATCGGCATTCAAACATTTAAGCAGGACCCCATCAATCGTTCGATAATAGAGCTCATCAGCCAATAAAGTATACTTCAATGCTTTATACCTTAATTTCCGAGAAGCCAATTGAGACGGATTCTTTAAATACTGATGTACCTCATATCTCCAATCGTCGGCGGTCATGGCAGCAACTTCAATCTTAACATCTTTGATTATCGGCTTATACCCCGATGCCCCTTGAGCTAAATCATTAGCTTCAATATTCTGCTCTCGAGATACATGCTTCAAAGTTACTAGCCGAAATTCCTTCATCAGCTCCTGGCATTTCTCATTATAAACTATTAACATATCATTCTTACACTCATATTCTCCTGCCAATTGACTGATCACTAGTAAAGAATCCCCCATAATTTCGATAGCATCGGCTTCAACTTCCTTGAGTAACTGCAACCCTTTAAGAACTGCCTCATACTCAGCTTGATTATTAGTCGCATAAGGTTTAATAGTATAAGCAAACTCAAAACATGCCCCCTGAGGGGAAATTATAACTAAGCCGATACCACAACCATGAGTACATACTGATCCATCAAAGAATAAAGTCCATGGCACAATCTCAACCGAGCCGATCGAATCATCACGATGATTAACAATGAAATCGGCTATAGCTTGCCCTTTCACCGCCTTGGCTGACTCATACCGAAGATCAAACTCAGTTAAAGAAGATATCCACTTTCCAATCCTTCCTTTCAAAATTGGAGCCGATAACATGTACTTGACAACATTGGCCTTGCATATGACAGTGTATTCATTGGACAGTAGATAATGCCTCAACCTTGTACATGAAAAATATAGGCACAAGCATAACTTTTCCACAGAAGAATATCTAGTCTCTGCATCTAAAAGCCGTCGACTTAGATAAAACACAACTCTTTCCTTTCCTTCAAGCTCCTGAATCAAGACCGAGCCGATTGACTTCTCACCGGCCGATAGTTACAACTGAAAAGGTATCCCTTTCTGCGGAGGAATCAAAACTGGAGGAGAACTCAGATATTCTTTAATATCATCTAAAGCTTTCTGTTGCCCTGCCCCCCAAGCAAATTCTTGATCGGCTTTCAATCTTAACAATGGTGTAAAAGGCTCTAATCTTCCAGACAAATTAGAAATAAACCTTCTAACAAAATTTATCTTGCCGATCATCTCCTGCAATTCTATCTTGTTCTCCAGAGGCTGGATCTTCTTGATCGCATTAACACTCCTTTGAGTTATCTCAATTCCCCTCTCATGAACAAGAAATCCCAAAAACTGGCCAGCCGATACGCCGAAAGCAAACTTTGCTGGGTTCACTTTCAAGCCATATTTCCTGGTTCTCTCAAAAACTTTTCTCAAATCGGCTATGTGGTCTTTTATTTCCTTAGATTTAACAACTACATCATCAATATAGACTTCGACCAACCAGCCGATCAGATCATGATAAATATAGTTCATGGCCCTTTGATACGTGGCTCTAGCACTTTTCAATCCAAAAGTCATTACAACTCACTCAAATAAGCCGATTGCACTAGGACATCTAAAAGCCATCTTATGAATATCTTCCTCAGCCATAAAAATCTGATTATATCCCGCATTTCCATCCATAAAACTCAATATCTTGTGTCCTGAAGCAGCATCAACTAACTGATCGGCTACTGGCATTGGATACTCGTCTTTTGGGGTAGCCTTATTCAAATCTCTAAAGTCAATGAACACCCTCACCTTGCTGTTCTTCTTGATAACAGGAACTATACTAGAAACCCACTCGGCGTGTCGGCAAGGACGAATAAAACCAGCATCATATAATCGTTTAATCTCAGCCTTAACAGGTTCGAGCATATCGGCTTTACATCTTCTAGGAGGCTACTGGTGCGGCCTAACCCGTGGTTTAATAGGTAGCCGATGCTCAACGATCGATCGGCTGAGTCCTGGCATCTCATAATATTCCCAAGCAAAGCAATCTCTATATTATTTTAAGAGCTCTGTCAACTCGGTTCTAAATTCTGGAGATAAGTTCTGACTAATAAATGTTGGCCTTGGCCGATCACCTGGACCTATGTCAATTTCTTCTAAGTCATCGGCCGACATGAAACCCTGTCCTTGTTTGTCATCGAGATCATCTACTGTGTCCTTGGTGTAGACGCTTGAACCCTCCACGACGCCCTCAAAATAATAGCTTGGGTTCTCCATCTTCAATTGGCTGTATATCAGAATCAGACACTTTTAGAAAATCTCCATCCCAAACTTTTCCAGATAAGCAATCAAGACCATCCATCTCCCAAAGAGCCAAATCGGCACTGGCAACATTAACTAACCTGTCGGTTGGCACGATCTCAATCTTGTCGCCTTGCCATTGAATTAAGCATTGATGCATGGTTGAAGGAATACAACAATTGGCATGAATCCAATCTCTTCCAAGCAACAAGCTGTAAGAACCCTTCCCATCGATGACAAAAAACGTGGTAGGGATAGTTTTACTACCGACTGTCAGTTCCACATTTAGAACACTTTGGTCTCTGATGGATTGCCACCAAAATCTTTGAGCACCATGTTCGTCTTGATGAGATCTTCAGCATTTCTGCCCAACTTCCTGAACGTAGCATAAGGCATCAAATTTACTGCAGCCCCACCATCGACCATCATCTTAGACATCGGCTTCCCATTGACATAACCATTTATATACAATGGTTTAAGATGCCGATTCTCTGTCCCCTCAAGCTTCTCAAATACTGCTTGTTCTGGTGATAGAACCAATTTAGCCGATTCTTCTTCTAGTTCGCCAACATCGGCTTGTTTGATCCCAAATTCGGCTGGCAAGGTAAAAACCATGTTAACTGATGCCGCTACAACACTTTTCTCTTTTGCCAACTTCTTCGCCTCGTCGGCTGTGGCATCATCGGCTTCAGGAGCTTGACTCTTAACGCGCCATTCTTGCCTCGGCTTTGTCTTCTTCAGCCGATGACTGATTTCTTGCTCGACCTCCTAAAAGCGTTCTCTATTCCTCAACCTTTGAACCCTTCTCTTTTGATTCTTCGTAAAAATACCAGAAGGACACCACTGAATCCTCCTGTCTTCATCGTTCTCTTGGCTATAATCTTGGTTCATCGGACCCAACCTTTGATGAACAGGAACTCTTGTTTGCTTCAGCCGATTGCCTCCATCATACGATCGGCTTGAACTTCCTGCAACATTGTTGCACCCAGGACAATCCTCGATAGATGGCAACCTCATACCCTCATTCCAGCAGAACCTAAAGAACTCACAACCCCAATGAGGATCAAAACCACCATTATGTTCTTCATAATGCCTCTCCTGTTGCTTGTCATACTTCCTTTGATACTTATTTATAATTTTAGCCAAATTCACCTGAAAACCTCTCGCACGTCCTCCGTCGGCTGTTCGGCAAGCTGTGTGTATCATATTGACAGGAAAAGGATTACCATCAACCTTCATTGGCCTCTTGGAATCATCAAATTTGATCTTGCCTCCCTCAATGGCTACTTGAATCTGTTACCTGAAGACCTTGCAATCGTTAGTAGAATGAGACCCGGAGTTATGCCACTTGCAATACCTTCTTTTGCCCAATTCCTCGGCCGATGGAATCGTGTGACTAGTAGGGAGTTGAATCTGCTTCTCTCGGAGTAACAGATCAAAAATCTTGTCAGCCTAGGTAATATCGAAGTTATACCTTTCCTCTTTCCCAGTATTCTTTACCCACTGGTATGGTATAACCTTTTTACTTCTTACCCATTCGGCTGCTGCTATTTCAGAATCATCCTCATCATCATCCGATCCATATATGTAAGGACAAACGTGATTAACTCTTTTGGAGTTCTTCCTGGCTTCTGCCGACCTCTGCTCATGCAATGTTATCTTTTGTATAAGATGCGACAAGCTATCGAAATCTTCAGATGAGAATTTCTCCCTGATTGGAGCAATCATACCCTAAAAAACCTAATCGGCTAACTGGGCATCAGTCAAACTCAAGCTGTAGCACTTATTCCTCATCTCTCTGAACCTCTGAATATACTCATGTACAGGTTCATTGTGTCTTTGCTTGATTGCTGTTAAATCAGATAATTTCATCTCATGAATCCCACTGTAGAAATAACTATGAAATTGCTTCTCCAAATCAGCCCAACTATTGATTGATCCATACGGCAAAGAAGAAAACCAAGTAAAAGCCGATCTAGACAAGGACAACCGGAACAACCTAACCCTCAATGCATCCACAGCCGATGCCTCACCACATTGAGCTAAAAATCGGCTAATGTGTTCGTAAGTTGACACACCATCTTGTCCTGAGAATTTTGAAAAATCTGGAACTTTGAACCGGTTAAGAAGAGGAACTCTCTCAAACCACTCAGGGTAAGACCGCCGATACAGGTTTCCAGCGTCCTTCGGTTTAAGCCCAAATTGTTCTCTCATCACATCGGCAATCACATCGTCCCACTGTCGTTGTTGAGCTACTCATTGCGATTGTTGTTGTATGGGCTCGAATTGATTGTATTGAGGAACAAACTGGGGTTGAGTTGGTCCCTGCTGATATTGAGCTTGCGGCGAAGGAGGCTGATACTGATAATTCAAATTGCCCCCCTGGTAATTCTGGAAGTTCGGCTGAATATTACGCACCAGATGTTCGGGAACAATTTGAGGTACCACTGTCTGGTATGGCTGCACATGATGAACTAAATGCTCTGGGACAACCTGATTTAGAGCGTGTTGCCCTAGCTGATTGTTAGGTGTTGCAAACCCAGCCGACGCATTCATTAAACCTTGCTGATGAACCGGCTGAATAACCTGTTGCGTTAATGGCGTTTGTTGGATCGGCTGCAAAACCTGCTGTCTTGGTGGCGTCTGTTGAATTGGTTGCACAATCTGCTGCCTTGGTGGTGTTTGCTGAATCGGCCGCTGCTGAACTGGGTCAATAGTAGGTTGAGGTGGTAAAAACATTGCCGCAACCTGATCTTGCGTTAGCCGATTCACATCCTGCCCACTATGCTGTGGTTGTTCTCTCATCAACAACTGAGGATTAACCAATTGACCTGGCGCCGATGATGATGCGGCAGGTGCTGGAGCCGATACCGGTGCCGTCAACTAAGCTGATGGTGCATTAGGAAGAATTGGTTGAACAGTTGGCTGATTATCAGTGACTAAAGGCCGATAATTCGGGAAAACACCTCCTAGCAAATAAACCGGACCTATATCCTGATAGTCAGCTATCGAACCATCAACCATCGTCTTCATCATGTTTGACAAAGTATGACCAACACCCCAGACTGATTGATCAAAGCATTGTGCACGGCATAGTCAACCCGATCTTGGAAGTTGTTGAAAAACTCCTGTGCCGCACTGCCATCCTGGTTAAGATTTCCACCCTGTTGCCCCTGGGAACTATCACCTTGAATTCCTTGAGAACCATCACCTTGTTCTCCTTGCAAACCATCTGCAGCACCTTGGTCCCTTGAATGAGCCGTGCCATCTGGAGCTTGTTTTACTTCCCCATCTTTTGAAGAACCTGTCCCAGGTATATTAGCAACTACCTTTATTTTGTACTTTTGAACTAGCGTCCCCTTGCGGGTCTCCGTGAATGAGCCCAAGAATTGATGCCTTTCTTGTTGCACCATTGCCTCAAGATCCTTTTGCTACTCAGGTGTCAATTTATCTAGAGTGACAGGCACGATATTGTTGCCAGTAATTTCGGATAGACCAAGCCTCGGGAACTTTGTCTTAGCAGAACCATCTTTACCAGCCGATGCTGGCAGTTTCTCTGCCATGAGGAAAACTGCTGTTGTGATTCTGACTTCTAATCAGTCCCACCGGGCGTGCTAAAAGCATGTTGACAGAAAACACGAGGCCCGGGAGATCCGCTTAACTCTAGTGCAGATCCAAAACTTGCCTTTGGATGTATGAGCGTACTAGTTCATTTGATCCTACAATCAACAAGAAACAAAGACAAAGAAATCGTGGTTAAATCCATAAACGATAGCCGATCGGCTAGGTGCCGATGACATATCATTTATCTTAGAGCCGATGTCACATATGCATCGATCGGCAGTCATAAATAAGTAAGAAAGAACTAAATCTTCTCGATCGGCTGTAGACATCAATGATATATAATCCTTATGTCGATATATACTTAAATCAAGTGATTGGGATAGATCGGTCGTCATGCCGAGACAGTATAAATCACTTAGATCGAAATATATATTAACAACAAAACTATATATGTCCATAGCATAGCCGATCAGATAGATCTAGCATGTATCGGCTAATGCTCCGATACCACTCTATATTAAGGTATTAAAGCAAGTAGAATATACTAAACAAAAGCATAATATACTTAAATGCAACAAAATCTTAACATAAAGGGCAGATTTAACATATCAATCAAGCATATGGAATAACTGTAGTTAAATCAGGTAAGATCGGCTGAAACCCCGATGCTACCGTACTCGGCAACCAAAGACAGGCTAGAGATTGAGATTCTAATCACGACTCATAAGATCAAACTCAACTGATGCAGCTATTAGTATGAAAAGAAGGACAATATCTAGACAATCAACCCGTTGGAAGCTTCATAGAGTGGTAGATATCTTACAGAATCTAAGTTAACGTCAATATTTAACCTAATTGGCTGCCTTCTATTGACAGATGTTAGCCGATTGAGGGTTAGATAGCGATATTGCCATAGATTATGTAAGATATATGATAACTCGACGAGTTACATAAACAAGATTAGAGTATCATAAAGATGGAAGCACTAATCCCGAGAACGCAAGCCGCCGTAACAAGTTTTACCTCTAGTTGAAGATCGAAACCGATGCAGCTCAACCTGAAAGTAAGAACTCGTCGAAACAAAACGAAAGTAAAAAGGGTGGCGATGCGCCGAGATTGTATTGAACATGTGATATTAATTACATAGGGTTCGGGGTCTATTTATACCCGAGAATTACAAAACATGTCTATATCAGACACGACTCTTATCTCTAACAAACTCTAAGATACCATAAGCCTTTACGGCAGACTTTTGCCCAAACATATCTCTAAGAAAATTACATAAGACATCCTAATTAATAGATATAATTGCCTTCTCAGGACTCTATCCATGCATGGCAATCATCTTGAAGCATATCAACTCGACCTGCTGATGTATACCGAGTCGTATTGTCGGAATTGGCTGTATCGGTTCACCTAGTCTGACTCGTACTCAGCCGATCCTAATCGTAGCCGATTTAGACTCAGCCGATTCTTACTCTGTTTCTAAAACGATTTCAATCTCGATTCCTTCTCGATTTCTTCCTCATCTCCGATCCCTGGATTACCAAATTTGGTCGTTAACACCTAGTTAGGTACATCGAAATAGAAAAACTTGCCTATGCCTTGGTGATGGCTTCAAGAAAGCTCAAACACTACTTCCAAGCCCACAAAATCATAGTACCTTCGCAATACCCTTTGGGAGAAGTGCTTCGGGGAAAAGAAATTACAGGGCGGCTAAGTAAATGGGCTGCCGAGCTATCACCTTTCGACCTACACTTTGTTGCTCGCACTGTGATCAAGTCGCAAATCCTCGCCTACTTTGTGGCCGAATGGACGCCAGCGACCACCCCAGAGCCCGAACTAGTCGAAACAGCCATGGGTCATGTATTCCGATGGCTCGTGGTCTCACAAGGGAGCGGGTATCGCTGTGATCCTAACTTCGCCAGGAGGAGTGCGATACGCTACACTGCAAGGTTGCAGTTCAATACAACCAACAACACGGCCGAATATGAAGCAGTGTTAATGGGCCTGAGAAAGGCGAAAGCATTGGGTGTTCGGCATCTCCTAATCCGAACAGACTCAAAGCTTGTCGCCAGCCAGGTTGACAAATCCTTCGAGGCGAAGGAAGAAGGAATGAGGAAATATCTAGAAGCTGTTTGGTCTATGGAGAACACTTGCCCCGAAGCCGGAATGAAGTGGCCAATGCGTTAGCAAAGTCAGTCGCTTGTGGGGGGCCGCATTCGCCAGGAGTCTTTTTTTGAAGTCAAGACAGCAGACAGCCAAGACATCATGGCAAACGACCAAGTCGAATTGGGCGAAGACCCGGACAACTGGCGAACGCCTTTTGTCAAGCATCATAAGGAGGGATGGCTGCCAGATGATGAAGCCATGGCGAAATAGCTGCAGCTCAGAGCTGCGAAGTACAGGTTGGTCTCCAGACAGTTATACTGAATTGTTGTACTACAGCCCATGCTTCGTTGTGTCCTTTTCTCCGAAGGTGAGGAAATGGTAAAGGAAATAGACCAGGGGATGTGTGGTGCACACCTAGCGGCAAGAACCATCGCGTCAAAAGTATTTCGCCAAGGCATATACTGGCCAACCGTACTCAAAGTGTGTGTTGAGCGAATAAAAATGTGCGAAAGCTGTCAACGGCACAGCCGAAACCAAACAGCACCACAGTACGACCTACAGCCAATCACACCAATCTGGCCATTCACAAGATGGGGTCTAGATATCATCGGCCCATTCCCGGTGACGCGAAATGGCTATAAGTTCGCCATTGTAGCCATCGAGTACTTCTCTCGCTGGATCGAAGCTGAACCACTCGACACAATAAATGCAGCCGCGGTTCAGAAGTTCGTCTAGAAAAACATCATCTGCCAGTTTGGGGTGCCAAAGGAGTTCATCACTGACAATGGCAAGCAGTTCGATTTCGAAAAGTTTAAAGAAATGTGCGAGGGGCTAAACCTACAAATCAGGTTCATATCGGTCGCACACCCGCAGTCGAACGGGGTCACCAAACGGGCGAATGGGAAAATCCTCGAAGCTCTCAAAAAGAGACTTGAGGGGGAGGCGAAGAGAAAATGGCCGGACGAAATGTTATCTGTTCTCTGGGCCCTTCGGACGACCCCTAGAAGGCCAACTAAGTTCAGCCCTTTCATGCTTCTTTATGGAGATGAGGCAATGACGCCGGCCGAACTAGGGGCTAATTCGCCAAGGGTGATGTTCTCCGGAGGCGAAGATGGGCGTGAAGTGTCGCTCGAACTCCTAGAGGGGGTAAGAGTCGAAGCACTTGAACATATGCGCAAGTACGCGGTAGGTACTTCGGCGACCTACAACAAAAAGGTTCGATCGACAGAACTTCTGCCTGGCCATCTCGTATTGAGGAAAAAGGTGAACCCTATGGCAGTCGGGAAGCTGGAGTCTAAGTGGGAAGGGCCATACCTGATTAAGCATAGATCTTGAACAGGCTCGTTTCAGCTGGCAACTTTGGAGGGCGAAGAGTTCGACCACTCCTGGAACGCCGCCTCTCTTAGGCGCTTTTATGTGTAAAATGGGTGGCACCCGATTCGCCAATTATATATTATGTAAGTTGATTCGACCCAAAATGCAAAAAAAAAGAGGAAAATGAAAAAAAACTGGACGTAGGGTTATTATCCACCTTGGAGGGCCGAACCAGTAGAAAAACCTCTGTGTCTTTTCGCCTTTTCTGTGAATAATGCCTTCGTGGAAAAACCCCAAGGCAAACGCCTGATCAACGAACGTGCCAGGGGGGACGAAAACAAATCAGTCGAAGCACAGCTCGCCGAACGTCGAAATCATGACAGCTCAATTTTGAGGAAACAACCAAAACACCGTTATATTCAGCTTACGCATAGGCCACGATGCTTTGTAGCACGCTTGCCATGAGCCGAAAATGGAAGTAGAGAGCTGAAAAATAAACATGTCTTCTCGCTATAGGACGCAGAGGGGTCGGCATGTTTCGACCTAACGAAAGCACGACATTGACTATGCAAACGACAACATGAAGATATGCTGAAAATAATTCACAAAGTTCCAACTAGGCGAAAGCACAAAACTATTATTTTTACGTAAGTAAACCTTACAAAAAGATTACATCATCATTCGCACACTCGTCCCCGTCTACACTACAAACCAGCGAACAAGGTTCGTCGTCACTGCTAATATTGTACACAACCCTTAAAGGGGACGAAGGCCAAGCACAAACCAGACTATAACGGCGACGGGCGATCGCCTCTTGGCAACTTGACCTCTTAAAATTTCGCAAAAAGTTGGTGCTATCCTCGCGACGTGCTACATGGTGGCAGTCATAGTCTTCCAGGGTTCAACCTGAATGTGCACGCATCCACCCTGCTACCTTTATAACGTTGTAACTGTTGCCATTTATTAGCATCTCACGGTAAATGGGCCAAAATGGACACTTGATATTCGTCAAGCCTTTCACCGCCACGAACTTCTCGTTCTTATTTCGCCAATTCCCAAAGAGGGGGCCGAATGCACGACATTTGGCTAAAACCCTGCCAACAACGCATAAAGTATAGCAAAAAGGGAAAATGCTAACGAAATCAATCACCCATTACAGCGAAGGCGCACATACGATACCAAAGCCAATCTCCCCACCAAATCCAGCCGAATCTTTCTCGATCACCTAAATTTGGTTGAGTGTTTTTATTGTCACGCCTTGAAGTTTCCCCCCTTTTCCAGCTTTAAAATTTGTTAAATAAATCGCCTGAAGAAATTGTTTAAATTAACCTAGAGTTGAACCCTTAATTAATAAATGCAATTAATAATCAAATTCGACGTGGTGGAATTTTTCTTGAGTTCCCCATGCTCCAATTCGTTAACAAGATTTTTAGTGGAATTTTCAGAGCCTTAAAAGTAATTTTAACCAATTAAAATCATCAAAGTGCAATATTAAATCCCAGGAATTCATTTTCCTTTTTCTTCAATTTCTTTTCCTCCCTTTTTCTCTTCTTGGGCCGTCGGCCCAGCTCCTCCCGCGCCCTCCCTCCTTGTTGGGCCGGCCCGTGCCCCTCCCTTCCTCCCTAGGGTCGCCGATAGGTGGGGCATGCCTATCGGTCGTTCCCTTCCTCCAGCCACCCGCGCCCACGCCGGCAACCACCGTAGCCGCCCACCGTTCACCTCCCGCGCCCACTCTACCCACCTCCTCCACCTCTCCCGCATGCGCGCGCCTGCAAGTGGTGGTGGATTTGAAATCCTCAACACACCCTCTCTCTTCCTCCCCACTCCCCCACGTCGCCGGTGAATTGGGCCCCTCCCCTGCCACGAGCGCCACCGCCATCCGCTCGTGCGCCGTCGCCTTCAGCCGCCACTGCCGCCTTTCGCGCCGTTCGCCGCCGCTTCCCGCTCCGCCGGTCGTCGCCGTCGGCGGCCGTGCACCGCCGCGTTCACCATAGCCGGCCGGCCGGCTATAGGCCGAGCCGAGCCCCGCAGCTGCCTCCCGCGTCGTCCGATTAGGCTCGGGGACGATCCGGACCGTCGGTCCCATGGACCGGTGGTGGACCACTTGCGTGGTCCCGGTCCACGGTAGACCGGCGCCAAATCCCTCCCTTGTGTCGCTGCCATGTGGGGCCCGCCTGCTAGCGCCTCACCCTACCCCTTGAGCAGCTAACCCGTGGGGCCCGCATGTCGGTGCCCCCCCTTTGCTGGCGTCAGCCCTGGGACATATTGCACAATAAATAATTAAGGCCTTTTCTTTTATACTAAAAACACAAATAATCTTCTAAAATTCATAAGTAATTCATCCGAGCTTCGTTTAAGTCCATTCAAGTCTCAGTAAATTCATAAAAATCTTTTTAAAATGGTTTTGTTTCCTGTTTCAGTATTCCTATAGCATGTTTCGCTTGTGTACTTTGTTTGTCGTGTTGATTTCGGCCGTTTCATCGATCCACAGTTCCTCGAAGACGTTGCTGATGTCTCATCAGTGCGAGAGCAAGGCAAGTCATGCATTACAATTGATCATATTGTACCCAATTTACAAATGTCCCGCAATTCTATTAAACGTTACATTATTTTACAATGTCATGTGGGATGGGCCCTAATACTCAGCCATATGTTGTTCACCCCATGCCATTGATAACTTGGGTATTAATTGGACTTGATGTTGGTTTTAGGAGATGCTTAGCCATGCTTAGTTCAACTAGCACACAAAAGGGGAATCACATTATTGCATAGACTTTGACTATTAGCATAGCTTTGGATTGGTGCCACCGCAATGGTGTTAGTTAATTAAAATACACTGAATGGTGGGCTGTGGATGCATGGTTTTGCTGGTCGCACCCATGGCAATTAAGGACCGGTTCACGGGAAACCCTGGGAGACTTACCGTGCTTACTGTTGGCAACTTTTCGTGACAAGTCGACAAGCACGATCACAGCACCTAAACGCCTTGCGGTGATATGGAGTCGCCAACCACATCGACCTAGCCAAAAGGCCAAATCAAGATGGGTTTTGTAGAAAAACAGCTAAACCGGCTAATGGAGCCGATTTAGATATCAAAATCAGCCCCTAGGCCGATTTAGATCGATATGAGGATAACTACCCGTCTCGTGGGCAAAACGGAAGGATTTCTGGACAAACCTACAAAGAGGTGTCGCACTCTCGCAGCAGCGGCGGATGATTTACGGCGCAAATCGATAAAGGTGGACTAAAACTAGGGTAAAGTAGAAAACATAGCTGAAAAGTAAAGAGAGAAGAAAAAGCGATTCTATTGATTGTATGTTCGGGGTATTAGAATTGAACCGGCCTTGTCCCTTAAATAGGGGTTGGTCTTGCCCTCTACAGGCCTTCCGTCATGTCCAACTCGGGCTAGAAAACAATGGAAACACGAAACATGCCTTCCCGAGCAAGGAAACTTGAGACCCGACGAAAACAGACTTAGGCTCGGACTCTGACGGTCTGACCAGCCACATACCTGCGGTCAGACCGGCCCTACTAGCCGGTCAGACCGCCCACATACTTGTGGTCTGACCAGCCCTGTGAAGGAAACCCGACACTTTCCAAACTTTGGCAATTTTCCCCTATTTCGTCCACAGGTGCCAAATTTGGGTGTAAACACATGCCCCCCTGCGTTTTTTATGAACATCGTGAATCTAAAAGCATAGAACATGTCGTCTTAGGGTGATAATCCAATTACCGGCCACGGGACTTCCTATGTATCTTGCCAAACGCTAGGGAAGTATTTCTTCAAGTATTTCCCATGGATTGCTCTCTGAAAACACTGTCTTGAAGTACCTTCCTCTCTTTCAAAGTCTTCAAACTCTCATCAATGACGTCTTCAAGAATACCCCCCATCAAGGTCTTGTAATCTTCAACCAACAAGTCGTCTTACTTGAAATACCGAAGAAAGCAAAGATTTACCTCGACTGGCAAACGGCCTTTCGTCCATAAACAAACTCAAAAGGAGTGACTTTGGTAGCACCATGTTTAGGTATCCTATGAGCCTATAATGCTTCTGAAAGCACTTCATGCCACTTCTTTTGACGTTCTTCAATCTTCTCTTTGACTAATTTTAACAATGTTTTATTACTCGACTTGGCTTATCTATTAGCCTGAGCGTAGTAAGGAGAAGAACTCAACAACTAAATATCATAAGATTCGGCAAAACTTCTCACTTCCTTGGACATAAAAGAAGCTCCTTTATCCGTAGTCAATGTTTGAGGAATGCCGAATCTATGAACAATATGCTTCAAAATAAAGTCAATTACCTCTGTGTAAGTAATATTCTTCAATGGCATGGTTTCGGCCCACTTGGTGAAGTAATTCGATGCAACTAGCTCGAACCAATGCCCTATTGATGACAAAGGATAAATTTGACCAATGAAACCCAAAGCTCAACCTCGGAACGGCTATGGTTTGATGATAGGATTCAATACAGTGGTAGGCGCCAATTGAACATTGCCGATCCGTTGACAAACTTCACATCCTTTATATTACTTGAAACAATCATCAATCACTTTCGACCAATAGAATCCTGCTCTCCTAAGCAACCAATCCATCTTACGGGCCGATTGATGAGTTCCACAAATTCCTTCATGTACTCCTCGTATAGCAACCTTAGATTGATCATTATCTAAGCACTTCAAAAGTACTCCATCTACATTTCGGCGATATAACTCTCCATCAAGAAAAGTGCATTTGAATGCTCGCCGCCGAATTTTTGATCAACCCTATGACTAGGATCTTTCAAATACTTTATCAAAGGGATTCTGCAATCTACCTACGACTCATGGGCACAAATGTCCGAATTCACAATTAATTCGGCCTCTGAATCAATTGTAACGTGCCCCCCAGCGTCCTATCTGGAACCGGTCGGACCGGCCATGCAATGCTGGTCAAACTGCCCTGTCTGCACGGTCAGACCGGCCATGCAGAGCTGGTCAGACCGCAGGCTACCACCGGTCAGACCGGCCGTGCAATGCCGGTCAGACCGCCCGTGGTCTATGACTCTGCCAATTTTGCCCAAAGATTTAAAAATCAAGCATCGGCTTTTCTAGTATCAAAAATGCTCCTTTCTTTATATTATAGCCAGATGCTTGGTGGATCAAATTATTGGACCAAAATTTCTTCCTCCTAGACATGAAAAATTATAACATCCAACTAATATGTCTAGATGAATACTAATTCAAGTGGCTTTTGAAACAATAATCATCAAGGCATCAAAATCATTTAGCCACTTGAAGTATGATCAATAATGAATCACCAAAGTCATATGTGTCACATGCATAGATTCCAATAAACAACAAATGGAAGTAATCGGCTTGAGCATATATGCAAAATATTAACAATGCCAATGTTCCTAAAGAAAACAACTCTAGAGCAAATCATCACATTGACCATTGACATTAGCCGAATTACTATGCAAACTTTCATGGTGCAATAAATATGAAATATAATTATTATATGGTGATCCATAAAAACACATATGATTTGGCTTTAAATAAATATCAAAGACTCATGTGCTAAATCATACTTTAAACAAATTATATGCCAATTTACCAATTCCACTACTTAGAACTGGCATCTGCAACATGTATGTATAATATCAATTTGATAAGCAAAAACACACATGTGCTAGATAGCAAGCAATGTTCTAACAAGGCATAGGCATATAATATGATGATGAACACAATAAACCCATACCTTGCCTTGGCATCCAACAAACGGTTGCTCAAAGATGTGATGTTGTATCCATCGCCGTTCATCTCTCTTGATTTCTTTATGAGCATATTAATGTCTTGCCCCCCGAGCAAAATCGGCTTTCTTGATTGCACGATTTCGAAGGCAAGATGAATACCGCACTAACACCCATAGCATCATATGAAGGAGACTTATTTCTAATGACCGATGATCCTTCTCCCATCAAATTGAATCCATCACTACTACGGGAAATCACCGGTCTCTTAACTTTTACCTCTTTGGGTCTCCACATTTGCTTAGGTGTTGTCCAAGGTTCTATGTTGTTACATGTTTTATCCTTTACATCTCCGACCTCCTTTTTTGAACTATGGCTCGAAGACGTTGTAGCCTCCTCTTTTGAAAACGAGATAAGCCAGAAGGTATCCACTTCGGCTGTGGTTGTTTTCCAGGAGCTAAATGATGATTATTGATATTTTTAGTCGAAGTGAGAGCTCCTGTGTTGCTCTCAATTTTCCCACTCTTCTCCAATGCCCCCCGGTCAGATCGGCCTCTAGGCCCGGTCAGACCGGCTACAAGCCATTAGTCAGACCAGCCAGGAGAGTCGGCCAGACCGGCCGTAGTATGGTGGTTAGACCGGCCAACAGTCTCTGTCAAACCGCCATCGTTGACAATCACGGCATCGGCTTCAGTCTTCTTCGCTTGTATAGTTTCCACTGCATCTCCAGTAGGTTTTTGAACATCTTGAGACTCCTTCTTCATAATAATGACCTCCGGAGCTTTGGCTTCTTTCCTCACCCACACTTTCTTCACTTTTTTCACCGTTGATCCACCAGACCGATTCTTTTGTGAGAAACGGTCTTGTCTTGAATTAGATAAATGACTTGGTACTGACCTAGGTGATTCCTTCCACTCTTGATAATATGGCATAGGTATCCACGGCATGTAATACATAAAAGGATAACCGTATAGTGACATTGGATATGGATACCATGGCATCACAACCAGAGGTTTGTATGGAGTTGGTATAGTTGATGGCTCCGATTGCTTTGGTGTTTGACCAAATCTCTTCCCACGAGAAGATCTTGGTCTTTTTGAATCACTAGTTTGATTATCAAATCGTTGACCAGCTAATCATTTCTTGTATTTAGCCATAAGCATCTCAAAAGTGAGCTTCGGCTTTTTAGTCTTTATGAAACTAGATGACTCATCCTTTGTAACCTTACAATCTTCGGCCTTTGCATTATTGATCCTAATTGTCTTAGGCCGAGGATCCCCAAAAATAACATTTTTCCCTTTTGTGGATTCGGCTTGACTAGGCCGAATCAACACTTTTTTGTTGTCAGAATCAATAGGAGCAATGAGGAGAGGATTACTAACAATTCCGGTCTTAACAATAGGTGTAACCGAAATAGTATCATAGGTGGCCGATGAATTATCAATCGGTCTTTGCTCCATCAAGCTTGCATCTTTAAAATAATCATGAAACTCATACTCCATTTGTGACCATGTAGAAATTGAACTAGGAGCAAGTAAACTATATCATGTAGATGCAAAGTTTGACAAAGAAATAGGAAACAATTTTAACTTAAGAAAATCGTCACTATCGGCCGATATGCTCCATTGTTGTTCTAGCATCCTCACCTGTGAATTTCGTGAAGCTGGGCACCTTAAATCCTTGCGGGTATGGGACCGAATCTATATGTTCAGGATACGGCCTTTGATATGTATGCATAGCTACTTTGGATTCTATTTCACTACTATCCCGCAAGACATTGTCATCATCTTTTCCAACATCCACATGACCGATTTGTGACTCAATCTTAGATGACAATGCTATTTCACTTTCACTTGTGATACAATCCGAACCGTCATTTAGTTTGGCTATACTCTCAATGGTGTCATTGTCTAAACTAGTAACACAATCCGAACCAACACTTAGTTCGGCTATACTCGTTACGGCATCATTGCACAAATTATTAACACAATCCGAACCATCGCTTGGTTCGGCTATACATGATATTGCACTATCACCTAAACTAGCATTTAAGCTATTGTCATCCACTCGGCTTTCCTGAGCCAGAGCTTCATGCAACACATGATCAACATCAAGAAATATCTGGCTATTCAATCTCTCTTTAATAGAATCAAGCAATCCATAATATGCAATGTCGGCCAAATCCTTTTCAGTTATTTTCAAACTAAAACAACGGCTTTTAATATCTCTAAACCTCTCAATATAATCAGCAACAGATTCATTGTATTTGTGCCTAACCGATGTAAAATCAGACAACTTAAGCTCAGTTTTACTAGTACAAAAATAATCATAAAAATTTTGTTCTAATTGAGCCCAAGTATAAATAGAATTTGCCGGCAAAGAAGTAAACCATGTAAAAGCAGTACCAGACAAAGATATAGAAAATAAGCGCAACTTATATCTATCCACATTACTAGCCTCACCATATTGCGCTAAGAGTTGACCTACATGCTCCCATGTGGTACTACTATCCTCACCACTAAACTTGGTAAATTCAGGAATTCTATAACCACAAGGATATGGGATATTGTTATAACAATCAGGATACAACTGTTGGTAAAGTTAGCAAGATTCCTTACTTCAGTCTCAAATTTATCCCTAATAATGATATTGGTCAACTCCTCCATATTCTCAGGCCTATGCTGATTTGGTGATGGGTTTGGTGGCCTAAGAGGTTGGTTTTGCGGCACAATATGATTATATTGGCCATATCTAGAATCGGGAAGATATCCTCTAGTAGGATCAACATTAGGGATATGTGGAGTAGCATGACTAACAGTATTAACAAGTGATGAATAATAATTAAAATCAGTACTGCTAGTCGTGGTATGAAAACCTGGAAAAATTTCTAAGGAACCGGTCTGACCAGCTATAGATGGCCCGGTCTGACCGGTGGTCTGTGATGCGGTCAGACCGGCCACATGAGGTCCGATCTGGCCAGAATAGGGCATGGTCTGACTGGCTATGGTGGGCACGGTCTGACCGGTATAATACACGGTCTGACCGGCCATAGTAGGCATGGTCTGACCGGCATAGGGTGCGGTTAGACCGGTGTCACGACCAGTCATACCGTTAGCTAGGTTTTGCATATAGCCGATTCCTGTGTTATCGGCCGTATAAACACCCATTGTCCCCCCAGAGCATGCATATTGTATAGGAGCAAAACAAGAAGTAGCATATCCATCTACATAACCTTTTGAATAGCAAAGGACTGGTTGGGCGAATCGGAGGTTACCTTTGGTGAAACTACAACTTGAGGTAGCGGGATGTTTCCTTTCATGACGCCTTGATCTGTCCTAATGTATTGTGTAGTAATATTGTTGAACACGTTCCCGCTTGTTATAGTTGATGAAGAAATTCCTTGATTAATTTCGGTCATATAGCTCATAGCCAAAATTTTTGACCGAATAGATTAATACACGGTCTTAATTTCCATCGGTATGCTACTTGTGTATGTAGCAAAAATTTACAAAAACTGAAACTTCACAGAGATAACCGATACAAATTGAATCGGCTTTGATTTTTTTTCTTGGAACACGTATGCACAGTAGTTTAAATCGGCCTTTCTTCAAAGCCTTACTTTTCTTTCACTCGGCAGTCGTGTGTGCTAGTGATGCTGCTTCTTGCCGATTAGATCGGTCCCTAATCCGGTAAGACTGGCTCAGCTAAGTCGGTTAGACCGGCACAGTGAGCGATCAGACCGGCCGTAAGAGAACAATGTAGCCGATTGAACCAATCAACTGAGTGATCAATGTATTTGCTCGGTGACGGTAAATTGATAGATTGATTTCGGTCGTTTGGCCGAAACTCTCGATTTGATGAAACGATAGATGATTAAATTAAACGAAATTTGGCCGTGGTATGGCCGATTAGATCGTTCCCCAGCGGAGTCGCCAAAAATCGTGTTGGTAACTTTTTGTGACAAGTCGACAAGCACGATCGCAGCACCTAAACGCCTTGCGGTGATATGGAGTCGCCAACCACCTCGACCTAGCCAAAAGGCCAAATCAAGATGGGTTTTGTAGAAAAAATGCTAAACCGGCAAACAGAACCGATTTAGAGATCAAAATCAGCCTCTAGGTCGATTTAGATCGATATGAGGATAACTACCCGTCTCGTGGGCAAAACGGAAGGTTTTCATGACAAACCTACAAAGAGGTGTCGCACTCTCGCAGCGGCGGCGGACGATTTACGGCGCAAATCGACAAAGATGGACTAAAACTAGGGTAGAGTAGAAATCATAGCTGAAAAGTAATGATAAAAGAAAAAACGATTCTATTGATTGTATGTTCGGGGTATTACAATTGAACCAGCCTTGTCCCTTAAATAGGGGTTGGTCTTGCCCTGTACAGGCCCTCCTCGATGTCCAACTCGGGCTAGAAACCAATGGAAACACGAAACATGCCTTCCCGAGCAAGGAAACCCGAGACCCAATGAAAAGAGACTCGGGTCGGACTCTGACGGTCTGACCGGCCATATACCTACGGTCAGACCAGCCCTACTAGCCAGTTAGACTGCCCATATACATGTGGTCTGACCGGCTCTGTGAAGGAAACCCGGCACTTTCCAAACTTTGGCAATTTTCCCCTATTTCATCCGTAGGTGCCAAATTTGGGTGTAAACACTTACCACAAGCGGGAGTGGGTAACTGCTTAACTTGTAGTATAGCTCGACCCTTTCCTAGGCACTGGTAGCAAGGGTGGGCGTGATGGAGTTGGGTCGGCCGGGGTGTCCGGCTGTCCAGCTGCCGGATTCACCGCGGCGCACGAGGGGGGGCTGCCCACTGCCTGTTGACGGGTAGGGGCGAAACCTTAGCGTGGTGTGGATGGTTAGGAGCGGGTTATGCGAAGGGTCTTGTCACGATTTTCCCCTTTGTAGTGCCATGGTGGTACTTCAGGGCATGGCGACATGTGTGGAATCATGCCTTGTGTGTACAATTGTACACCTCTGGCCAGAGTAAAACTATCCGAATAGCCGTGCCCGTGGTTATGGGCGATCAACCAGATTCACCGTGATTAGTCTCACCCCTAGTTTAGCTTGATGGAACGGGTTAGTTCATGTGGTGGTTTGGGCCTGTCTTAACGTGGTGTAGCGTTGAGCAGCAATTGGTTAATATTGATTAATTACTACAACTGTTTTACTGCTTTCATCTTCTGTTTTTAAATGCTTGTTTTATGCAAATGAACCCTTAGCCTCCTTTGGTTATATCCTGCATCATACCTCCTCTTCCTGTATGACTTGCTGAGTACAGTGGGTAGTACTTAGTCTTGCTCTCTCTTCCCCACACGAGAGCTGAAGTTCTTTCCAGTTGGAGCTGTCTCAGAGAGGATGGTTTCGTCGCTGCGGTCAAGGATTGCTTGTGGAGTGGAGTCGCCCCACTGCAGAACTCAAGCTTTCAAGTCTATCTCGTTTTATCTTTTCCATTGCATTTGTAATCTTTTATATTTTTGTAAGACGTGGATATGTATGTCAACAATTATTGTTTGTGTACCCTAGCTGGTCCTGGACAGGGGTTTAATGTACATTCAGCTTAGTAATTTTGGTTCGTGAATTTCTGGGCGTATCATTTATCCACTCGATCTCCTCTTTCTGTTTTTCTGAAAATCAACGCGTAAACTTTGGATAAAAATGACACGAGAAGATCGCAGTCATCATGTTCAACTGTTAAACGGAGATTAAATATAGTGAATTAAAGCCAAATCAAAAGTGAAAATCATGGAGAAAATAATGAGGGAGGAGTGGGGAATCAATTTTGGCAATTAATTGGAGGAGGAAACACACGATCGATATGGCGGCGGCGTGGCGCTAGGGTTCAACCCGGGAGGTGTGCGGTGAACAGATCGGATTAAAAAACCGTCGAAAAAAACCGGACAAAAAAACCAAAAGGCATAGCGCATGACGCACAAAAAAAACTCTTTCGCGTGCAAGAAAATATCAGGAAAAAATACCGGTGCCCAAAAAAAAGCCAAACAGACCAAAAATATACCGAAAGCTTTAGGCACTTTTTTATTAGATACTAGAAAAAATGCCCATGCATTGCAATGGGTAAAAATATTTTTTATCGCTGTACAGGTTTTAATCCTAGCCCAGCCCTTGCCTCCCTCTACTTGGCATGTATCTCTTCAACCCAGCCCACAAGTGGAGATGTAGGCCTAGCTCACATAGTCAATTACCGTCTTCAACCTCCGAAAGATGGCTCTACCCGTTTCAGTGCCAGAATGGATCCTTTCCATCAAATTTGGTCGAATCTTTCTCGATCTTCAAAATTAGTTGAGGATTTTTGATACACTCGATCTCCTTTTTCCTTTTTATCAAAATTAGAGCGAATCCGCAAAACTCAGGATAAAAACCGTGAATTAAATCTGAATTGAAAGGGAAAATCATGAGGGAAAACGATGAGAGAGTACTGGGGAATCGATTTTTGTAATTAATTGGAGAATGAAACACATGGGGAAGTAAAAAAAAAAGTGGGAAAAACCCGAAAGGTACAAGAAAAGGAAGGAGAAAAAAAACAAAAAAACGTCGAAAAAACCCAAGCCCAAAAAAGAAGCGGACGGAGAAAAGGAAAAACAAAGAAAAAAAAGGCCGACGAAAAAAAAGGAAAAACGGTGAAAAAAGAAAAAACGGATGAAAGGAAAACCAGAAAACTTACTTATTTTTTTATTAGGTATAGATATAGATATACAATTGAGCAAAGCTCACGTGCACCTTGAATCTCAACCATATAGATGTGTGCCAAGATATTTGCTAACCAAATGTACCTTGCCTCCATGGAATGAACGATTATTATAGAGGAACAACAACGACGAGGTACGTACAATGCACCTGTAGCACTGACAAGGGACATGTATTTATTTTGATTGATCTCCTACCTGATATCTCCTCTCCTACCTGCTCGTCATGAGATAGACACACACAGTAAAAGTCAACATCATAATTTAAAATTTTATTCGTATATTTGGGTAAGTGAACATTTCGAGTTAGTTAATCCAATCGATTTTACACGTCAAGTGCTATTAGTGTTAAGTGGGGTGAATTATATTATTTTGTTAGTTAACTTAGTTACAAGATCAAAAAGATTTTTTACAAGTGATGCCAAGTGATATATCATTTTCTGGATATTACTTTGCAATACATACATATAACATATGCATGTGTGTGTACACAGATATATACACATATACATATGTGTGCATAGGATATATTCCTATCTATGTACAGTATGTATGTATGTATGTGGATACATCACATAAGTGTCAAGCTCTTAGACAGTGATGTGTGTGTCAAGTGCTAGAGACTGGGCACTTGTTATTTGTCCATATATATGTACTACCACGCTCATTTCTCCATGGTATCTTGTCAGTATGTATTTTGGCACTTACGGTATGATAATGATCGGGAGAGCAAAGGAAGATGCGCTGGTGGAGAAATCGTTTGTAGTCCCGGTTCGTAACCCCCCTTTAGTCCCGGTTGTCCGACCGGGACTACGAATCCGGGACTAAAGATACCGATCTTTAGTCCCGGGTGAAATAACCGGGACTATCTTTAGTCCCGGATGGTAACACGAACCGGGACTAAAGATCTATGTACCATTTTTTTTATTTACATGGCTCTGTTTGCTGCATAGTTGGTTATATATATATATATATATATATATATATATATATATATATATATATATATGTGTGTATGTATATATGTAAAAATACATATATTACACATATATTTATAATTTAAAGCACTTAACATTTTATGTACATATATGTTAGCAAAATATATATTAACACTAAAATAAATGTACGTACATATATAAATATATATATATATACATGCATGTATAGTACAATTTATTTTCTCGCTAGCTATAGCTACGACTTCGACACCGGCGTTACGTTAGAAGAGGAAGGACCGACGTTATGAATTGTCGATCCGTCGTAGTAGAATTCACCATCGGGACTAAGGACTTTTTCGTTGATGAACCCCATCAGTTGTTCTTGAACAGCCATGATAAATTCCTTGTGTGGGAGATTTTCCCTCATGTGAATACGCTATTATTCGAAAAATAATGACATATCAATATATGAAATTAATAAACAACTTAATAAATCGATACGCCATGAAATTTTGAATGGTTTATGTATATGTACATCGAGCTCTCGTGTGGTGTATATTCGGTTTGATAGGCAGTGGGCATACTCGCATACGTAGTAGCCGCATAAGTTAGTTCCCTTATCCTGCTTTGCACACTACATGAGAAACGATGAGAGATTTAATATACTCTTTATATTAACTGTAACTAGAGATTCAATTCAATATAATTTTGGATCATGCATGTAATCACTGGAAAATGAAACCTCCGTCCAAGTTTTTCTTTCCAAGTCCCGCGGACCAATTGACGGAACCGATCCCAAGCCCTACATGTGCAGTTGCAAGCTATGATTAATTAAATATTACCCGAGATTAACATAATAGCAACAGAGTCCCGCGACTTTGGAATAGATGGCATTATATTACCTGTCTATTAGTTGGAAGACCTTGTCAAAAACCTTCTCCTCTTTATTCATTGAGTCGTACACAGTGACTCTGCATGTGTCCAAGTCGAAAAAGAACAGGACCCAGTGGAATTTAGAATATGCGTGAGATGAGATAAATATCAGAATGTACATGTTATATGTATGGAAATGAAATTTGTTCGAACGATAATAAAAACTCACTCTGTGTTGTACGGCAATAGTATGAACGTCTTGAAATGCTGCTGCGTTAGGAGATGGACGAGATTGTCCTCTGTGTCTTTCTCGTACTTGTTGAGCATTTCGGTGTTGATTTTCTGAGGGTCGATGAACCCAGTATCGTAAACCCCCCGCCGTCAGGCACCTTGAATCTCCATTCTACCATAATGAAAGGAAATTATTATTGCTTACACATATGCCAGGAGCTAATGATTGAACGAAACAAATCGAACTCAAAGATACTTACAAAATCCATGCGCTCAGAAGAGAGACGTCGAGGGCGTCCCGATGGTACAGATCGAAGACATCCTTGAAATGGATCCATAGAACATCTTCTCCTTGCAAGAAGTCGGCGTTTCTAATCCTCGCTCCGAACATCTCTCTACCATTGGCGCTCATTTCCATGTACCGTTCATGGAATTTGTACATTTGTGTCGGTAGGGACTGCAGCTGCTCAGGCCTGACAGGTATCTCTCTTGCTCCTCATCCGACTCCTGTACGTGTGGATGTCCTCCTTGAATCCCATCTTCCAGGGAATCACGCCTTTCCCTCGTGTTCGTCCTGGATGCTCGGGAGTCTGTAGGGCGAGTGACAGCTCGTCCTTCTCTCTGTCGGGTCAAAACGTGCCCTGAGAAGAGGCTTCCACTGCGTCCGTTAGTCAATTCGCAGCCTCGCGTATCTGATCGCTGAAGACCAAGGAGCCATCAACTGGGTTGAGCGTTCCACCGTGAGCATAGTACCAGAACTTCGATCGATCAGGCCATTTAGCGGTGGCCGGTTCGATACCCCTCTCAAGCAAGCTTGCCTCCATCTGCTCCTACTTCGGCATCGCGGCGCTATAGCCGCCTGACCCCAAGTGGTGATGGTACTTCTTCTTGGCGGCATTTTCTTTGTTTCTTTCCATCATCGCCTGCCCTTGTTGACCTGTCTTGTAAGCAACGAAACTCGTCCCAGTGATCCCTTAGCTTCGGGAATACGTCGAAGTTCGGTGTCTGCCCCTTCAGGATGTATTTCTGGTACAGATCTCCCTTGAAGGTCTGGAACTGTTCTGCCATTTTCTTAAGAGTCCACTGTTTCACTATGTTCTCCGTACCCGCAGGGAGCGTGAACGTCTCGAGCATTGTGGTCCACAACATCTCTTTCTCTGATTCCGGGACAAAGCTGTCATCATCCCCGCGTGCCCTTGTTCTGCGCCAGTACACCTTGCTGACAGGCACGTTATCCCTCACAACCCAACCGCTGTGGCGTACAAAATTCTTGGCTGCTTGTGCCGGGGCACTAGGTCGGCCGTCTGCGTCCACCTCAGTTATGATGTGCCGACCCTCTATCTTCTTCGCGGCACCTCGTTGTCCGCGTGCCCTCTTCTGTCTAGCGGAGGGATGACTTCCACTAGCCTCCTCCTCGTTCCCCTCCGCATCCCTCTCCACGTTCCCCTTCTCGTTCCCCTCTGCATCCCTCTCCGCGTTCCCCTCCTCGTTCAAGTACTGGTTTGGATCCTCGTTCCCCTCTTCTTCGTTCCAGTACTGGCTACTTCCCGATGCGATTGTATCATACAATATCTGTTCCTCATCGCTATCAGCCATCTGTTCATAGAAGAAATATTTGCTAAGCGTAATATTAACACTCTACTAATCTTGTATTAAAACTCAAATAATCATATATGCTAAGTCTAAGTGTCGTGTATTTGTACAGTAGATAATCATATATGCTAAGTCTAATTAAGTTTCGAATATTACATCTCTAATAATCTTATATTAAATCTCTAACAATCAAATATGATTCGAATATTACATCTCTAATAATCTTATATTAAATCTCTAACACTCACATATGCTAAGTCTAATTAAGTTTCGTATATTAAACCTCTAATAATCTTATATTAAATCTCTAACTATCTCTAACACTCAAATATGCTAAGTCCAAGTGTCGTGTATTTGTACGGTAGATAATCATGTATGCTAAGTCTAATTAAGTTTCGAATATTACATCTCTAATAATCTTATATTAAATCTCTAACACTCAAATATGTTTCGAATATTACATCTCTAATAATCTTATATTAAATCTCTAACACTCACATATGCTAAGTCTATTTAAGTTTCGTATATTAAACCTCTAATAATCTTATACTAAATCTCTAACTATCTCTAACACTCAAATATGCTAAGTCTAATAATCTAATAATCTCTAACACTCACATATGCTAACTCTAATAATCTAATAATCTTATATTAGAAATCTAACAATCTTATATTATATCTCTATCAATCACATCTTTACATCACTTGCCTGCGCGAATTCCTTCGAGGGCTAGCTACCACTTCGGCTTAAGGGACGACGACGATGACGTCTTCTCTGCAACATACAAAAAAATGTATTAGTCTAAACGCAAAGGAACATATAATGTATTTCACGTTTTCAAGTATATATAATCATATATATATGCTAAGCTCAACAATAGTTTAATTATCTCGTTCGTACACGTTTCGCTCGCGTTCGTTCTCACACTTTTAGTTCAAGTGCATTCAAGTTCGTTAACGTTTCAATCACGTTCGTTCGCGTTTCATTCACGTTCGTTCGCGTTTCATTCACGTTCGTTCGCGTCGTTCGCGTTCATTCACGTTTCTTTAACGTTTCATTCACATTCGTTCGCGTTCGTTCACGTTCGTTCGCGTTCGGTCACGTTCGTTGAGCGTTCGTTCGCGGCGGCGGCATCTCGTGGCGGTGGGGGCGCGGTCCGGCGCCGTGGGCCGGCCCGGCGGCGTGGGGGCGCGGCGGCGGCGTGGCGGCGGCGGCGTCGTCTCGCGGTGGCGGCGTCTCGCGGCGGTGGAGGCGCGGGCCGGCGCCGTGGGCCGGCCCGGCGCCGTGGGGGTGCGGCGGCGGCGTCTCGCAGCGGTGGGGGCGCGGTCCGGCGGCGTGGGGGCGAAGGAGAAGCCGATGCTCGATCTCGATGGAAAAACATCTAAGTGTTGGTGGAGAAGACGAGGGCGCACCGGGAATATATATACATATCTTTACTCCCGGTTCGTAACAACAACCGATTAAAGATCTTATCTTTAATCCCGGTTGTTGTTACGAATCTTTAATCGGTTGTTGTTACGAACCGGGAGTAAAGAAATCTTTACTCCCGGTTGTTCTCACCAACCGGGAGTAAAGATATTTTCCCGCTATTTCCAAATTCTTTTTTAAACCTGGTTAGGGTTAAGAACCGGGACTAAAATTACTATCACATGCATGATTTAAAACTTTTAAAAATTCCAATAATCGCATATAATTAGCATATGCATGATATTAAATTGTTAAAGATTGTAACTAACATATGTAAATCCCACATGCATGATTTAAAACTTTTAAAAATTCTAATAATCATATAAAATTAGCATATGCATGATATTAAATTGTTAAAGATTGTAACTAACATATGTAAATCCCACATGCATGATTTAAAACTTTTAAAAATTCTAATAATCATATATAATTAGCATATGCATGATATTAAATTGTTAAAGATTGTAACTAACATATGTAAATCCCACATGCATGATTTAATACTTTTAGAAATTCTAATAATCGTATATAATTAGCATATGTATGATATTAAATTGTTAAAGATTGTAACTACATATGTAAATCCCACATGCATGATTTAAAACTTTCAGAAATTCTAATAATCGTATATAATTAGCATATGCATGATATTAAATTGTTAAAGATTGTAACTAACATATGTAAATCCCACATGCATGATTTAAAACTTTTAGAAATTCTAATAATCGTATATAATTAGCATATGCATGATATTAAATTGTTAAAGATTATAACTAACATATGTAAATCCCACATGCATGATTTAAAACTTTTAAAAATTCTAATAATCGTATATAATTAGCATATGCATGATATTAAATTGTTAAAAATTCTAACTAACATATGTAAATCCCACATGCATGATTCAAAACTTTTAAAAATTCTAATAATCGCATATAATTAGCATATGCATGTTATTAAATTGTTAAAGATTGTAACTAACATATGTAAATCCCACATGCATGATTTAAAACTTTTAAAAATTCTAATAATCGTTTATAATTAGCATATGCATGATATTAAATTGTTAAAAATTCTAACTAACATATGTAAATCCCACATACATGATTTAAAACTTTTAAAAATTCTAATAATCGTATATAATTAGCATATGCATGATATTAAATTGTTAAAAATTCTAACTAACATATGTAAATCCCACATGCATGATTTAAAACTTTCAGAAATTCTAATAATCGCATATAATTAGCATATGCATGATATTAAATTGTTAAAGATTATAACTAACATATGTAAATCCCACATGCATGATTTAAAACTTTTAAAAATTCTAATAATCGTATATAATTAGCATATGCATGATATTAAATTGTTAAAGATTGTAACTAACATATGTAAATCCCACATGCATGATTTAAAACATTTAAAAATTCTAATAATCGTATATAATTAGCATATGCATAATATTAAATTGTTAAAAATTCTAACTAACATATGTAAATCCCACATGCATGATTTAAAACTTTTAAAAATTCTAATAATCGCATATAGTTAGCATACGCATGTTATTAAATTGTTAAAGATTGTAACTAACATATGTAAATCCCACATGCATGATTTAAAACTTTTAAAAATTCTAATAATCGTTTATAACTAGCATATACATGATATTAAATTGTTAAAAATTCTAACTAACATATGTAAATCCCACATACGTGATTTAAAACTTTTAAAAATTCTAATAATCGTATATAATTAGCATATGCATGATATTAAATTGTTAAAAATTCTAACTAACATATGTAAATCCCACATGCATGATTTAAAACTTTCAGAAATTCTAATAATCGCATATAATTAGCATATGCATGATATTAAATTGTTAAAGATTATAACTAACATATGTAAATCCCACATGCATGATTTAAAACTTTTAAAAATTCTAATAATCGTATATAATTAGCATATGCATGATATTAAATTGTTAAAGATTGTAACTAACATATGTAAATCCCACATGCATGATTTAAAACATTTAAAAATTCTAATAATCGCATATAATTAGCATATGCATAATATTAAATTGTTAAAAATTCTAACTAACATATGTAAATCCCACATGCATGATTTAAAACTTTTAAAAATTCTAATAATCGCATATAATTAGCATATGCATGTTATTAAATTGTTAAAGATTGTAACTAACATATGTAAATCCCACATGCATGATTTAAAACTTTTAAAAATTCTAATAATCGTTTATAATTAGCATATGCATGATATTAAATTGTTAAAAATTCTAACTAACATATGTAAATCCCACATACATGATTTAAAACTTTTAAAAATTCTAATAATCGTATATAATTAGCATATGCATGATATTAAATTGTTAAAAATTCTAACTAACATATGTAAATCCCACATGCATGATTTAAAACTTTTAAAAATCCTAATAATGATATATAATTAGCATATGCATGATATTAAATTGTTAAAAATTCTAACTAACATATGTATATCCCACATGCATGAGTTAAAACTTTTAAAAATTCTAATAATCGTATATAATTAGCATATGCATGATTTTAAATTGTTAAAGATTCTAACTAACATATGTAAATCCCATATGCATGACTTAAAACTTTTAAAAATTCTAATAATCGTATATAATTAGCATATGCATGATATTAAATTGTTAAAGATTGTAACTAACATATGTAAATCCCACATGCATGATTTAAAACTTTTAAAAATTCTAATAATCGCATATAATTAGCATATGCATGATATTAAATTGTTAATGATTGTAACTAACATATGTAAATCCCACATGCATGATTTAAAACTTTTAAAAATTCTAATAATCGTTTATAATTAGCATATGCATGATATTAAATTGTTAAAAATTCTAACTAACATATGTAAATCCCACATACATGATTTAAAACTTTTAAAAATTCTAATAATCGTATATAATTAGCATATGCATGATATTAAATTTTAAAAATTGTAACTAACATATGTAAATCCCACATGCATGATTTAAAACTTTTTAAAATCCTAGTAATCGTATATAATTAGCATATGCATGATATTAAATTGTTAAAAATTCTAACTAACATATGTATATCCCACATGCATGATTTACAAATTTTAAAAATTCTAATAATCGTATATAATTAGCATAAATTCTAACTAACATATGTAAATCCCACATGCATGATTTAAAACTTTTAAAAATCCTAATAATCGTATATAATTAGATATGCATGATATTAAATTGTTTTAAAATTCTAACTAACATATGTAAATCCCACATGCATGATTTAAAACTTTTAAAAATCCTAATAATCGTATATAATTAGCATATGCATGATATTAAATTGTTAAAAATTCTAACTAACATATGTATATCCCACATGCATGATTTACAACTTTTAAAAATTCTAATAATCGTATATAATTAGCATATGCATGATATTAAATTGTTAAAAACTGTAACTAACATATGTAAATCTTACATGCATGATTTAAAACTTTTGAAAATTCTAATAATCGTATATAATTAGCATATGCATGATATTAAATTGTTAAAAATTGTAACTAACATATGTAAATCCCACATGCATGATTTAAAACTTTTAAAAATTCTAATAATTGTATATAATTAGCATATACATGATATTAAATTGTTAAAAATTGTAATTAACATATGTAAATCCCACATGCATGATTTAAAACTTTTAAAAATTCTAATAATCGTATATAATTAGCATATGCATGATATTAAATTGTTAAAAATTGTAATTAACCATATATAACTAGCACATTCAATACATCCAAAATAGTTTACAACAATTACGGCAATAGATCGGCGGTGACGGTTGTACGCACGTACTTTCTCCTCACTATTGTTCCTTCCTTGTGATCGCTACGTGAGTAAGGGGTGTCTTCGTTTGATAGGAGGATGCTAGGGTCAACCGTCACCGTGAAAGGGGGTTGCCCATCAAACTGATCGTAATCCTCGTCAGTCTTGTCCTCTACTCCGACGATTTTTCTTTTGCCTGGGAGAACCACGTGGCGCTTCAGCTCGTCAGGCCCTTTGCCCTTCTTTCCTTTGCCAGACATGTCCTTTAGGTAAAAAACTTGCGTTACATCATTGGCAAGGACAAAAGGTTCGTCCGAGTATCCAACCTTGTTAAGGTCAACTGTTGTCATCCCACTGTCATCAATCGTTACGCCTCCACCAGTCAACCTAACCCATTGGCACCGGAACGGAGGGACCTTGAGAGGTCCATAGTCAAGTTCCCATATCTCCTCGATGGCACCGTAATACGTGCCAGTTGTACCCTCGTGTCCCATGGCATCGATACGAACAGCACTGTTCTGATTCGCGCTCTTCATGTCTTAGGCTCTTGTGTAGAATGTGTACCCATTGATCTCATATCCCTGGAATGTCGCGATCGAGCCAGATGGACCCCTCGCCAGGAAGGCCAGTTGCTGGTTAATTGTCTCATTACCCATGAGATGTTGTCGCAGCCATGCGGGGAAAGTATCAATGTGATGCCGTGTAATCCATGCATCGGACTTACCGATGTTTCTGGCGCGAACTAGAGCCAAGTGCTCCTCGATGTATGGAGCCACCAATGAAGACTGTTGTAAAACCGTCAAATGGGCTTTACGGAATAAATTGTTGTCTACCCTCATTATTGCTTTCCTTCCGAGAGTCCCCTTTCCCCGTAGTCTCCCTTCATGGCGTGATTCAGGTACCCCGATTGGGCGAAGGTCTTCAATAAATTCTACGCAGAATTCAATGACCTCCTCTGTTCCATACCCCTTGGCGATGCTTGCCTCTGGACGAGTACGGTTACGAACATACTTCTTCAGAATGCCCATATACCTCTCGAAAGAAACATGTTGTGCAGGAACACAGGCCCGAGAATACCGATCTCTTTCACTAGGTGACAAAGCAGATGCGTCATTATATTGAAAAATGAAGGTGGAAATATCAACTCAAAGCTGACAAGACATTGCACCACATCATTCTGAAGGGCTTCTAACCTATCCGGATCGATGACCTTCTGCGAAATTGCGTTCATGAAAGAACATAGCTTTGTTATTGTTGCCCAGACATTGTCTGCGAGGATACCCCTTATTATAACTGGTAGCAGTTGTGTCATCAACACGTGACAGTCATGAGACTTTAGGTTTGTGAACTTCTTCTCCTTCATGCTTATTATTCGCTTTATATTCGTGGAGTATCCAGATGGTACCTTGATGCTCTCCAAGCATTGAAACATACTTTCCTTCTCTGCCTTGCTAAGAGTGTAGCTGGCTGGACTCAAGTAATGGCTGCCTTTCTCCTTTGGTTCCGGGTGAAGGTCGCCGCATTGTTCCATATGCTTCAGATCATTACGTGCTTCCAGTGTATCTTTCGACTTTCCATATACACCTAGGAAGCCAAGAAGGTTTACGCAAAGGTTCTTAGTGAGGTGCATCACGTCCATTGCGTGGCGGACGTCCAAGAATTCCCAATAGGGTAACTCCCAAAATATGGAGTTTTTTTTCCACATCGCCGCGTGACCATCTTCGCACTCTATAGGCTGGCTGCCAGGCCCCTTTCCAAACACTACTTTAAGATATTTCACCATAGCAAACACTGTTTTCGCGCTGTGATGTTTAGGCTTCGTACGGTGGTCCGCCTTATGTTCAAAGTGCTTGCCTTTCTTCCGTACTGGGTGGTTTGCAGCGAGAAATCGACGATGACCCATGTACACAACCTTCCTACAGTGCTTAAGATACGTACTTTCTGTTTCATCCATACAGTGAGTGCAAGCCTTGTACCCCTTGTTTGACTGCCCGGATAGGTTGCTAAGTACAGGCCAATCGTTGATGGTTACGAACAGCAGCGCTTGTCACACCCTAAAAATCCTATATATATAAATTGTTGTTTAATTGGAATTATTAGAATTGATTTTAAAAGCCTAGGAGAAAAGATCTAATTTTAAATAATAAATTCCAATATAAAATTGGGCCAGATAAAATTTTAAATACTTTGCTTAATTCTATAATTCCTAGATTTTTCTGGGATTTATTTGAGGTAAGGAAGTATTTTTAATAAATGAAATTGCATTTCATGAATAATTTTAATTGAAAAAGTTTTAAAAATTTCTCTTTTGGCTTTGGGCCGAAAGTCGGCCCAAAACTCTCTCTCTCTCCTCGACGGCCCAGTTGGCCCAAGTCGGCCCGAGCCGCCCGCGCGCGCGCAGCCGCCGCTCTCCTCTCTCTCTCCCGCTGACAGGTGGGGCCCGCTTGTCAGGGTCGTCGTCTTCCTCGCGCCCGAAACCCTAGCCGAGCCGCGTCGCCGCCGCCTTTCCAATTCCGTCGCCCTTTCCTTCTTCGGTGAAATTGAAAGAGGGGAAATGATCCCCGAGATCTCCTCTATCTTTTCTCTTTTGGAATCGTCGGCTCAAATCGGTTGGAAACCCGTGGATTTGCGTTCGAATCGGATTCGTCTCTCTCTCTCCAAACCCTAACTTTCCTTCTCGTCGCCGGTCGCCGTGGGCCTTCGCCGCCGCCCCCTAGCCCCTATAAAAGGATCCCCGGTGTCTCCGCTACCCGTCGCCGCCCTCGCCTTCGCCTCTCGTCGCCGGTAGAGCCCTAGCGTCGTGTAGCTTAGCGCCGCCGTCGCCGCCGCTTGTCCAGCCGTGCGCCGTCGTCGCTCCGGTCGTCGTCGTCGTTCGGGAAGGTCACCGCCGTGGTCGCCAAGCCGTCGCCGATCTCGTCCGCCCCTTCGTCGCCGCCGAGGATCGCCGGAAGACCACCGTCGTCGTCAAGCCAAAGACCGCCGCCGCTTCTTCCTCGACGCCGTCGTCGTCCGGTCGCAGTCCGCCATCGTTTTGGTCACCGGTGAGTTCACCGCGATGCCCGCTATCCGTAGGTGCTCTCCGGTTGTGCCGCCGCGCCGTCGTTCGCCGGTGAGCATGCGCCGCCCGAGCCGTCACCGGTGGTGACGTCACCGCTGACGTCATCGTCGCCGTTTCCCGTAAAACGCCGTAGACCGCTTCGATCTCGGCCGTTCGTTTGGATAGGATCGATCTCGGCCGTTCATTTCCGTAGACCGCCGCCGTGCACCCGGTCCACCGTGAACCCGAGCCGCTGACGCAATAATCCTCTTTTTCTTTTCAAAAATAATTCATTATTGCGTCAGAATTCAATTAAAATCCATATAAATGATTTAATCCGATTTAATTTTTGAAAATTCATAACTAATTCATCTTAGCTCGGATTTAGTTGGTTCAAATCTCTAAATTTTTCTAAAATTGAGATCTACATGTTATATGCTGTTTTGGTGATTTTGCTCATTTCTGTTTAGATTCCGACGTTTCCGGAGAGTCCGTTTTCGCAGGAGAAGAATTTGAAGAGTTCCAAGGCTAGCAAGGCAAGTCACACAGATCCCAATCAACCCTTTGAGCATGTTGATCCCGTTTAAAGCTATTGTTTCTATTCAACTATTGCATTTATTTTCGAATGTCATTGGGTGGAATTAACCTATTGTTTGTTATAGCCCTTTTGTTCTTGATTACTTTATTCCTTGATACCTCGGGTTATTGTAACTTGACTAGTTGAGCTTTATATATTGGTTCAACTAGATATTAGATATAATTACTTAGCCATGCTTAGAAACCTTAGCACATTATTGGGATAACTTATGAATCACTATTATTTAATGATGGCTTAATGATAGTTCACGATGGTCAATCGTGATTGGTTAATTAATTAATTTCATAACTAAAACCTGATAATGGTGGGCTGTGAGTACATAGTTTTGATGGTCGTGCTCATGACAATTAAGGACCGGTTCACGATTTTCGGTTGTGAAACATTTACCATGCCAACCACAAGCCAGCGTGGGCAACGGCTTTACTTTCTGTATAGTATGGTTCTTTGTAGAGTACCAGATTGTGAAGTGGCGGAGATAAGCCCACGGGGGTCGCTGGGGAGTCCATGCCTTGTTTATAAGGGGGTGACTATGATCCGGGAATGGTGCACTGCTTTGAATTATATTATATAGAGGGTATTGTCACAATCTCTATTCGGGTACTTGTTAAGTATCGTGACGCATGGTTGACATGATGTTGAGGTTGTGTCTTGTGGGTACAGTGGTATACCTCTGGCCAGAGTAAAACTATTCGAATAGCCGTGCCCGCGGTAATGGGGGGGGTCTAACAATGTCTTTCGTGATTAGTCTCACACTTCTCACCATAATGAAATATGATATAACTGGTAATAATTTGATTAGTTCCTGGTTTGGAATGGTATATTCCTGGTTTGGAGTTAGAACTGTGCAGCCGGGGTTGGTTGTTCAGAATGGTTGGGCCTATACAACAGGGTATGTTGTATAGCGTTGGATTAATACTGTTTAATTAATACTCTATTGTTTTATTTAATTCTGAAATATTTATTAAATGCTATTTATACAAATGAGACTATATTATGCCATCCTTTGTTATCCTGTGTACTTGCATATTTGCTGCGTGGCTTGCTGAGTATGTCATATACTCACCTTGCAATCATTCATCAGAGGAGGAGTTCTACAGTGACGCTGATGGTGTGGAGGATTAGGCGTAGCCCTGGTCAAGCTGCCTGTGGAGTGGTGTCGTCTGTGCTGTTTTCTTTATTTTCCGCTGCTTAGATCTTTATTGATTGAGAGGAACTATCTACCTCTGTAATGACATTTTATTCGCTTATTAATTAGAGTAATAATTGTACTCTATTATCAATTTGTTATTGTGTGCCTCGGCTGATTCCTAGACGAGGGTTTACACACATGTAAGCGTTTGGAATTTTGGATAGAAATTCCGGGCGTGACAGCGCTCGTAGGTTAAACTCCTCCTGTTTGTCCTCGTCCCACACGGGGACACATTCCTTCTTCCACAACAGTTTAAGATCTTCGACCAGTGGTCTTAGGAACACATCGATGTCGTTACCAGGTTGCTTGGGGCCTTGAATAATAATCGGCATCATTATGTACTTCCTCTTCATGCATAGCCAAGGGGGGAGGTTGTAGATACACATCGTAACGGGCCAAGTGCTATCGCCGCTGCTCATCTCTCCAAAAGGATTCATGCCATCCGTACTTAAACCAAACCGTATGTTTCATGCGTCCTTTCCAAAGTCTTTAAATTTTCTGTCGATGTTTCGCCACTGCGAACCATCTGCGGGGTGTCTCAGCATCCCGTCCTGTTGACATTCTTCAGCGTGCCAACGCATCATTCTAGCATTCCCCTTGTTCCTGAAGAAACGCCTTAGCCGTGGTATTATAGGAAAATACCACATCACCATAGCAGGAATTCTCTTCTTCGTTAGCTGCCCGTCAACCTCACCTGGATTATCTCGTCTAATCTTGTATCGTAGTGCTTTACAAACAGGGCATGCTTCTAGGTTCTCGTACTCCTCACCGCGATATAGGATACAATCATTCGGACATGCATGAATCTTCTAAACTTCCAGTCCTAGAGGGCAGACTATCTTCTTAGCCTCGTATGTTGTCTCAGGCAATTTGTTTCCCTCCGGGAGAATGTTCTTGACGAGTTTCAATAAATCGCCAAATGCCTTGTCACTAACACCATTTTTTGCCTTCCATTGCAAGAACTCCAGAGTGGTATCCAATTTTTTGTGCCCCTGCTCGCAACCTGGGTACAACGACGTTCTGTGGTCCTCTAACATCTTGTCCAATTTATGGGCCCCCTTTTCACTTTCGCAGTTCTCTTTGGCATCCTGCAACATCTGACCAAGATCATCCGCAACGTCGTTATAATCAGCATCTATGTCCTCCTCGCCCGTTTGATTTCCTTCAAATCCAGCGTACTGAGCAAAGTCTGGAATATTGTCGTCTTCCACTTCATCTTCTTCCATTTCAACCCCTTGCTCTCCGTGGGATGTCCAACAATTATAGCTTGGCATGAACCCCGACTCAAACAAGTGCAAATGAATAGTCCTGGATGCAGAATACTCCTTCCGATTCTTACACTTATTGCATGGACAACAAATAAAACCCTTCTGCTTGTTAGCTTCGGCCACTCTCAAAAAATAATGCACGCCGTCAATAAACTCTTTGGACCACTGGTCAGCGTACATCCATTGCCGATCCATCTACATGAAATGAAAAAAAAATCGTACACAAATAATCATTCGTACAATAATGACAGTCATACAATAATGATAAAATAATCACAAACGCTTTCAACAGTCATACAATAATGACATATCATTATTCATACAAAAATTATAAAATATTCCACCAAATAATTCTTATTTATTATTTTTTAAGTTTTAAATTCTTTTAATTTTCAATTTAGTTTGTTTTCTTTTATTTAAGATTAACTTTCACTATATTTTCCTACTCAACTATTTTATAAAACCTTATTTAGCAAATAAACAAAATTTCTATATATTCTTTCTTTTCCCACACAAATTTTCTCTCTCATCAACTTACAACAAAATTTTGGAGACAAAAAAGTGTGCAAAACATAGCTCCAAATGTAATATGACCAAAAAAAACATTGGAGGATGAAGTTGCTAACATTTTAGGCACCTCCGATTTGTATATAATCACCAAAGTAAATTCACTATAAATTTTGGCATGACCTCCCCTCTTTTTTGAAGAAATTTTGAAGCTTGTTCGGGCTGGAGGAGGAAGAAGACATATATAAAGGGGTGGGACTTTAGTCCCGGTTGGTGTTACCAACCGGTACTAAAGATCACCGGGATCTTTAGTCCCGATTGGTAATACCAACCTAAAGTTACGATCTTTAGTCCCGGTTGGTAACACGAACCGGGACTAAAGATCCCGGGGGGGGCCTGACAAGCCCTGACAGCATTTGAACCGGGACTAAAGATCAAGATCAAATATGCTCGTTACCCTTTTTAACCGGGACTAAAGATGATCTTTGTCCCGGTTTTTGTTGCAACCGGGACTATTGTGGAAATAGCCCGACCGACGAAAGATGGTTTCTCCACCAGTGATGAGATGAAATCGGGTATAAATTGGAGGAATTTAGCACTATCGCTTCTCGCCTAGAACTTGCATCCCTGAACTGTTCTACAATATAGATCTCATGGATGAGATGGCTTCACGAACATGGTTGTGGTTGCTACTGTCCCCTCTCATCCTCCTACTGCTGTACTATGCTCTGGCCCTGCTAACTGCACGCCGAGCGAGGAAGAACCCCTTGCCACCTTCACCTCCAGCCCTTCCATTCATTGGGCACCTCCAGTGATGGTACTATATTGTATACTAGAACAGGAAGAGAGTGTAGAAGAAGTCGGAAGAATTCCGGAGTTTGTCGGTAATCTTTTTCTATTTCTTTTATTCTGTTTATTACTCTGAATTCAATATAATATTCTTCCTGAGTAATTTAGATTTATCTTGTGAGAATTATCTCTTGGTTAGTTCCTAAATAGCATACATGATTATTGTTCGCTATAATCAACTAAAATATAGTGATTGCTTTGGTGAGTTATAAACACTAAAGTAGATATTAATTGCTTAGACGTGGTGTTTAGGTAATTGTTATCCAGTAATTGCTGCGTATCCCACGGTACGTTTGAGGTGGGTCTAGAGGTGGTGACAGCCCTCGAGATCACTTAAGTCCTCCCTGTCCGGATACGTAGTAGAGCAACATCTGGGAATAGCGAGTTGCCAGTGCCTGAAGTATTGCATTAGGATTAAAGTCAAGCTTTCCCTAGACATTGTTTCTCACTAGTAAATACTCTCTATCCTTGTCTATCATCTGCTTGGTGTCCTTGGATGACGAAGGAAGATCTGACCACACACGTTCCCTTGGATTCGATACCCTTGGAATACTCCATATAGGAAGTGCAACAGCGTTATATCTGTGTGCTTGCGGATTTTATCTGTGAACATAAGAAATACCAACAAGCATTTCTGGCGGCGTTGCCGTGGAACGGTTGCTGATCATTTCCGAACCCAATTCATCCTCATATCCTTTTTATTTTCTTTATTCTACCTTTACCCCTGCTATCCTTGAGAAGTATTCCTGTCAAACTCTTCTTGACCATGGAGCAACCTCCTTTTGAGCTGTCTGCTCCTCGGGGCGAATTCTATGAGCCACCTCCTTCAACGGAGCCCATTTATACAACTAGCTATGAAATTCGTCCTGAATTAATCAGTATGGTTAGGGAAAATACTTTTTCTGGCTTTGATCTAGAAAATCCCTACCATCATCTGCGAGACTTTGAACAAGTCTGCTCAGATTTAAGATTCGTGGCATGAGACAAGAAACTGTGAGGTGGAAATTATTCCCGTTCTCGCTTCAAGAGAGAGCAAAGCAATGGTACACCTCTACCGTTGGATGTGTAAACGGTAGTTGTGAAAAGTTGCGAGACAGATTCTGTCTTGCCTTCTTCCCAATTACTCGTATTACTACCCTTCGAGTAGAAATTCTCAGTTTTAAGCAGATCAAAAATGAATCAATTGGTGCAGCTTGGTCCAGATTCACTAATTTAATGCAGTCCGGACCAACCCTGTCCTTACCCGAGTATGTGCTACTGCAACATTTCCATACGGGTCTGGATAAGGAGTCTGCATTTTATCTGGACAAAACCGCTAGAGAATCGTTCATGCACAAAACACCATCAGAAGGAAGAACAATTTTGGACCGAATTCTAGAAAATACTTCCTTCATGACGCAATCTGATGAACCCCATCCGGATGCATCCGTGTCCAAGATAGAGGAATCTCTAACGATCAAGCCACTCGCTGAACCATCCACTTCTGCTAGCTCGATTGATGAGAAGGTTCCTAAGCAGCCGTCTGTCGAGAATGAAGAAATTCAGACTCTGGATCGTGCCGCTGTGATGTTCAGGGACGGTTTTGACGAGGACTATGGCAACACCCTGAACTATTTTAGCAAGAAGAAACCACTCGCTCCTTTGCCACCTCCCGATCCTATGGAACTTGCCTTCCTAAGGGAAATTGTTCGGGAGTTAACACCCATAATGAGCAACGAATGGCTAAGGGAGGCAGAGCTTTCATCCGAAGTAATTCGGATAAATACTACTCCCCAGATCATTCCTTGTCATCTGGAAGGGAACGACATTGGTATTCTCTATAGTCCAACCGTCGGGGCCAATCTCTTCTCCGAGTCTTTTGCATTCGCTTATTCAAGCGATAAGGCAGTGACCCCGACAAACAAATTCTTCAAGCATCCGAACGGAAATATCAATGAATGATTTGGGATTGAACAAGATGTACATGTCTTCTTTGAAGAAAGGAGGCGATCTTGGATTTCCATGTCTTTGAAATTTAAGACTTTGACGTCCTAATCGGGCTATACATTGAACTGCTTCTCATAAACACACCCCGATTAGACAGCCTCAAAAAAACTCTAGGAGGGAATGAATTTTCAGTTCCATTCTCACGGGCAAGGATCGCCTTGACCGATCCCCTCCTAGAAAATGAGTCAGCGGAGGAGGTTACTACAGTTCCCCCTCACAAGTCTCCTGAGGCCCTTCTGGAAGATGAAATCCCTGATTTCATCAAGGAAGAAGTGGACCCCGGTGAAACTCTCGATCTGCCAATCATGGAACCGCCACCTCGCCCTCTGCTTGAGCTTAAACCTCTACCTCCAGGCCTACGGTATGCTTTCCTACACAATGACAGAGAAGCTCCTGTCATAATCAGTGACAAGCTCTCTGAAGACGAGACTCAACGTCTTCTCACTGTGTTGGAAAAGCATCGTTCTGTTCTTGGCTACTTGCTTCAAGATCTCAGGGGGATTAATCCCGCACTTTGCACCCATCGTATCCCTATTGACCCCAAGAGTACTCCCTCTAGGGAACCTCAAAGACGGCTCAATAATGCGATGCGAGAGGTTGTAAAGAAAGAGGTCTTGAAACTCCTGCATGCCGGGATTATCTATCCTGTACCATACAGTGAGTGGGTTAGCCCAGTCCAGGTTGTGCCAAAGAACGGAGGAATGAGGGTCGTTGTAAACGCTCAAAATGAACTTATTTCGCAACGAACCGTAACCGGATGGAGGATGTGCATTGACTACAAGAAGCTTAACAAGGCTACAAAAAAGGATCATTTCCCGCTACACTTCATTGACGAACTGTTGGAACGGCTTGCCAATCATTCCTTTTTCTGTTTCCTTGATGGGTATTCTGGGTATCATCAAATTCCTATCCATCCGAAGGACCAAAGTAAGACTACATTCACATGCCCGTATGGCACCTATGCATACCGTAGGATGTCCTTCGGACTGTGCAACGCTCCTGCATCTTTCCAAAGATATATGATGTCTATTTTCTCAGACATGATCGAGGACATTATGGAAGTCTTCATGGATGACTTCTCTGTCTATGGAAAGACCTTCGGTCATTGTCTGCAGAATTTAGACAAAATCTTACAACGATGCCAAAAGAATGACCTGGTACTTAATTGGGAAAAGTGTCATTTCATGGTCCGTGAAGGGATAGTTCTTGGCCATCGAGTGTCCGAACGAGGAATCAAAGTTCATCGTGCTAAAATCGATGTAATAGATCAGCTTCCTCCTCCTGTGAACATCAAAGGAATCCGCAGCTTCTTGGGACATGCCGGTTTTCTACAATCGCCCGACCTCTGACCAATCTGCTAGCCAAGGATGCGCCCTTTGAGTTCGATGACACGTGCCTAAAATCTTTTGAAATTCTCAAAAAGGCACTCGTCTCTGCTCCAATCATTCAACCTCCTGATTGGACTATTCCCTTCGAGATCATGTGTGATGCAAGCGATTTCACTGTTGGTGCGGTCTTGGGCCAAACCAAGGATAAAAAGCATCATGCAATTTGCTATTGCTAGCAAAACTCTAACCGGAGCTCAGTTGAATTACGCGACTACCGAAAAAGAGCTGCTTGCGGTTGTTTTTGCTATCGATAAATTTAGATCTTAATTAGTGGGAGCCAAGGTAGTAGTTTACACTGATCATGCTGCTCTGAAATACCTGCTCACTAAGAAAGATACTAAAGCACATCTCTTAAGATGGATTTTACTGCTCCAAGAATTTGACTTAGAAATTAAGGATAAAAAGGGAGTTGAAAATTCTGTAGCGGATCATTTGTCTAGGCTGCAGACCACTGACACGTAGGAACACCCGATAAATGACTTCTTGAGAGACATCATGCTGATGACGGTTCACGACTCCAACCCGTGGCATCCAAGTACATACCACCAGGGGAAAATCAACGAAAACTGAAGTATAAAACTCGCTGTCATATATGGGATGAGCCATGCATACTTATATCGGGTCTGCTCCGATGGCTTACTACAAAGATATGTGCCGACTGATGAAGGACATAAGAACATAGAGTGATGCCATGCCTCACCCTATGATGGCCATTACGGTGCATTCCGCACCTAGGCCAAGATTTGGCAAAGCGGCTTCTTCTGGCCAACAATGTACGAAGACTCAAAAGAATTCGTCAGAAGATGCACAAGCTGCCAGAGACGAGGAATCACTGCTCGTGACGCAATGCCCCTCACATACAATATGCAAGTCGAGATATTCGATGTTTGGGGTATAGACTTTATGGGACCTTTCCCTAAGTCTCGCAACTGCGAGTACATTCTGGTGGCAGTCGACTATGTCTTCAAGTGGGTTGAGGCTATGCCGTGCAGCGCCGCGGATGCAAAGCATGCCAAGAAGATGTTCACAGAAATCATCTTCCCAAGATTTGGTACCCCAGGATGGTCATAAGTGATGGAGGTTCTCATTTCATTGACAAAACCTTCCGAGACCTCCTACGAGAGATGGGAGCCAAACACAATGTGGCCACTCCTTACCATCCACGGACCAGTGGTCAAGCAGAAGCATTGAACAAACAGATTGAGAATATTCTGCAGAAGACGGTCAAAAAAACAGGAACAGGATGGAAGGATAGATTGCCAGACGCACTGTGGGCATACCGGACAGCATACAAGACACCCATTGGAATTTCCCCCTATCAGATAGTCTACGGGAAGTCATGTCGACTACCCGTAGAACTTGAGCACAGAGCATACTGGGCCATCAGGAACTGGAACATGGACTTTGAAGGAGCAGGAAAATGGAGAAAAATGCAAATTGCTGAACTAGAAGATTGGAGAGAGAAGGCTTATCACAACGCGAAGATATACAAAGAAAGGACGAAGCGCTGGCATGAAAAAAGGATAAAAATCAAGAAATTCAAGGCAGGAGACAAAGTACTAATGTTCAACTCCAGGGTTAAGCCTTTCGGTCACGGAAAATTGCACAGTAAATGGGAAGGACCGTTCGACGGCATCGACACCTCTTCGCACGGGGCAATCATACTCCGCGACGATTCAGGTAATATATTCAAGATAAACGGTCAACGCTTAATGATTTTCCTTGAGCCAAATGAAACTTTAGATGAAGAAGTGGATGTTATTGCATTAATCGATTATGACCCATGATGATCTCATGTAAAGCATGCTTGAAACTCTGTATAGTTGTCATTTTTGTGCTTAGTCAAGGATTTAGTGGGCCTAGGAAAGAAAATGGAGGCCTGCCGGACCCACCAGGGTTCGGCCGAACCAGGGCGGCGCCCGTTCGGTCCCATTTTTGAATTGTAGTCTCCCCCGCTCATCCTTAGTCTGTTTAGATGCGAGTTTGGAGGTAGAGCGATCGGATCATGCCCCTGAGCTAGTTCTTCTCCTTCTTCCTCCTTTGCAAGAGCCTCTCCATTCAATGTCCCATTCAGCCTCAAAACCTTTGATCTAAATCTCTGTGCCATCCATGGCTGGCAAATCTCTCATGCCCTACATTCGTTCATCCTCAAACAACACCTACAAACTCGACGGAGAGCCAACACCGGCGAATCAACTCGTCCCGGTGGAGCATTACATGATGGAAGGGGTAAACGCACTGTGGGCGTAGCCCCTCGCAACAGTGCCGGGCTCCACTGCGAATCTGGAGCCCATCGGCGAGCTCCCTGATTCGGGGGTTCGGCTGAAGCCTTCTCAGCCCCATTCGGCAGCGCGATCCCTCTCCCCTCGCCATGTCACAAAGACAAAAATTCGGGGGGATTCACCTACGCGACGGCCGACAACGGGAGAGCTCGGTCTTTTAAAGGCACGTCGCCTTTTTCAAGATTGTCGACGTTTGATGTCGCGATTCCGGTATTTGCATAGTATGGGGATCGTTGGTACTAGGATATATGCGTGATTGAGGTAAAAGAGATGGAGACCAGGATTTTTATATAGGTTCGGGCCCCTGAATTGTCAGGTAATAGCCCTACATCCTGTTGGCCAAAGCCAGTCGTTGCTCTTATCACCATAACCACACCAGTACAATATTTGGGGTAGCCTATCTAACTGTTGTCGACTTGGCGGTCTGAAGTGCTGACTCGTAGTCGACAACAGAGTAGTCTTCCTCCTCGAATCCGTGTCCGGCGAGATCAAAGACAGTGCTATATCTCTCCTAACAATATCCGTAGACATTGTAGGGGACTAGCTATGCTTATCTTTGAAGTCGATATCTGGCGTCTTGTCTTAGCGTATATTGGCTTGTATGTTGATCTTGTGTCTTGATCTATTGTTATGTGTCCCCTCTCCATCTAGGGAACCTTGTATTTATACCCATAGGTGTCCTCTTGTCCAAGTAGAACTAGGGAAACCAATATGGATACAATCCGAGTCCTTGTCGTTTCCATGTAGAACTCTATTCATCTTTCCTTATGTGGAACTCCTTCTATACCCGAAGGTTGTTTCCGTATAAAACATGGAATGTGGTGGGTCTTGCCGAGATTTAGTCAACTACTATTAGGTATGTGGTATCCATAACCCTGACAAAGATGATGAGAAGGCAGCGCCGCCTCCCGCCGAGTGCTATGTGGGCACCCTGTTCACTGAGGCAGGGGATGAGGTGCTCCACAAGTATGTCACACCCACCACTACTCCATCCATTCCAAGGGAGGAGTGATTCCGTATTCAGGGAGTGCGAACTCCCGGCGGTGGGTATGGCAAAGGATTGCTCCGGCCTTTGACGGCATTGGAGAAGGAGGGGGCAGCGGAATCCTGTAGCCCTCCACCTATGAAGGAGAAGCGTCACTTGATGCCCCCTCCAATTATGAGGGCTCCCGGCCAATTTCAAGATGATGAAGCAAAGTCGCCGGAGCCCTCGATCCATAAGCTTGCCGCTCAAGTGAAGAAACTCCGCAAGGAGAACATAGAGCTTAGGGATCGCAATGCGGAGCTAGGGGTAGAGCTTTCTGAAATTAGGAATAATTTTGATACCCTTAGTCGCGGTTTGTGCGCTAAGATCAAGCGTGCATTCATAGAGATGGGTAAGGAAACTAAGTATTATGCTAATTAGATGTTTCTTTTCCCATAAATTGGTAGTAGGTGCTTGGTTTTTATTTTCCAATCATGTAAGCACTTGCTATGAATAATGCGGCTCATTGGTGTTAACCCCAATGTTTGCCAAAGTTTGTTTTGTTTCATGTTTAATAAAGTTCAGGTTTTGAATAAGTGTGGGGGAGATATCCCAGCTTCTGACGTGCACATACTCTGAAAATTGTTGAATATCTAAACACCTAGAAGGCACTGAACTCTGCAGAAAATTGTAGAGGGATCGGGCACCAGAGTGGTTCGGCTGAACCACCAGGTTCGGCCGAACCAAAGCTGGCCCCAATCCCTCTCAACTTTCACAAATAAGCAGGTGAGCACGTCCATTATCAGTATATCTCCACCATTGTATAGTATTAGAGCTGAAAATTCAGAAAACAATTGGTTCAAGCATAAGTGAAAAAAATATATAAAATTTTCAACTAATGAAATTCTTCATATGGTTGATCTTGTACATTCATTATTCTCAGCTGAACTTTGCTTGTGAACAACCATCCATGTTTAGGGAACCTTATGTATCTAAGTAATTGCTTCATGTGAGATGATTTAAGACGAAAGGAATTCTTGCAACTCTTGTTATGACTCCTGGGAATTTGTTTCCAAAATAAAATTGTTTTAAAAGCTCAATCCTCCAATTGACTTAATGTTATACCTATTAAGGCCGTATGCAAGTATATCAATAATCAACCTTATTATGCATATGACTGCCTGACATTATATTGAGCTTTGTCAAATTTATGTGACTTGTGTTAGATATGTTTCATACTCCCATAATCAAGGGGTCATTTCCATTTCCATTTTTTCCACATATATAATTAAGCTAGGCTTCTACACTGGAAGTTGGCTTCCCACAAAATTTCCATTCAAATAAACTCCTACATTAGACTATGCTTTCTTCTCCTCGAAAAGTTCTTGGCAAAAAGAAAAATGAAAAAAGAGGGGGAGGAAAGGCATGGCTATGAAAAAAAGGAAATAAATAAAGCTTGCTCCCAAAACATTGAGCAAAGTTGGATAGAAAATATAGCCATGCCCCTTCCATATTCATGCCGAGAAAACAAAAGGGAGGAGGAAGTATAGGAAAAGGGGAGAATCATTTCTTTATTTCACCATTCCACAAAATATTTTACTTTTTCATTTTCCACCACAAATAAAGACCATTGATCTAGGAGTATGACTGTTGATCTTCTTGAGTCCATATTTTTGGCTTTGCAATATATATGATGCAGGTATATCACAATTTATCCCTACCGAGCTCCACATTTCAGCCCTAGAATAGGGGTAGATTCTGGCACACTTTGCCTTGGTGAGGATTCAAAAAGAAAATATACACCCTTGAGAGACGAGAGAGGAAGTCGATATGAGGAAAAGAGCTGGTTTGCGAAAATTTATGAAAATCTCATAAGTCTAACAGAGAAGCAGGAAGGACTGGAATCGAGATCATTCTATTTATCAATCACTTAGGATGGTAAGATAGCCACTGATAAAGTTCACAGGTGCAGGTATGGTTGTGAATGATTTATATGCTTGATTCATATCTTGGAGAAATTCATTCTACGCTAACCTTTACTCGAGGATGAGCAAAGGGCTAAGTGTGGAGGGTTTTGTTGGCGGCTGTTAAATGCCGATTCTATACCGCCAACATCTGCATGAAGTTTAGATAATAATACATCCAACATAGTGATAGGTGCTTAATCTCAAAAATTCCACAAGTGTTGGTGTATATTTGTATGCAGGCGATAAACCCCGATTGTTGGGAGGAAATCTAGACTAAGTGAGGAGAATCATATATCAATACAACTAGGGGTTGTGAACTTCATCAAAACATCAGTGAATCAACCCAAATCTCCGAGAAATGAACAGAAGAAAGTCCAGGGAGTCCACCGACCGAACGCTAGGCCAGGAGGGCCCAGCCCAGGTTCGGCCGAACCCCCCTGATCACTGTTGATCCTGGGGTTTGGCGTGGACGCTCCAGATCACTCCCTGATGACGGTTGCGGGGTAGTTCGGACATTTCCCCTTCTCACAACCGTCATAACTGCCCTATAAAAGGACATCACTCCCTCACTTCACACACACACTTCCAAGCTTGAGCTGAATTATAAGAGGCTCTATTGTACTATATTGTATATACTAGAATAGGAAGAGAGTAGAGTAGAAGAAATTGGAAGAATTCCGGAGTTTGTCGGTAATCTTCTCCTATTTCTTTTATTCTGTTTATTACTCTGAATTCAATATAATATTCTTCCTGAGTAATTTAGATTTATCTTGTGAGAATTATTGTTCACTATAATTCAATATAGCATACAGGATTATTGTTCACTATAATCAACTAAAATATAGTGATTGCTTTAGTGAGTTATAAACACTAAAGTAGATATTAATTGCTTAGACGTGGTGTTTAGATAATTGTTATCCAGTAATTGCTACGTATCCCATAGTACGTTTGAGGTGGGTGTAGAGGTGGTGACAACCCTCGAGATCACTTAAGTCCTCCCGGTCTGGGTACGTAGTAGAGCGACATCTGGGAACAGCGGGTTGCCAGAGCCTGAAGTATTGCATTAGGATTAAAGTTAAGCTTTCCCTACACATTGTTTCTCACAGGTAAATCCTCTCTATCATGGCCTATCATCTGCTTGGTGTCCCTGGATAAACCGGAGGAAGATCTGACCACACACGTTCCCTTGGATTCGATACCCATGGAATACTTCGTAGGGGAAGTACTACAGCGGTATATCCGTGCGCTTGCAGATTTTATCTGTGATTGTAAGAAATAACAACAGCGTGGTAGGGAGGCCATTTCGGCCAAGGACCCAAGCGGAAGCGTACATGCACGGTGCCGAATAGATTGAGGAAAGGGAGCGCAGGTGAGGCGGATACGTACGTGCAATAATGTGTGCTGCCTCCTTTTTTTTTCTTTACACGTGTCACCTAATAATTGTACCATTTGGTCCAATCAACTGACCGCATTACCGCTTACCGCCAGCTTGAGATATGTAGATATCGCACTAAAAACTACAAATGTACATAGACTTTATGTATATAAATTTATACATTGCTAACTTTTTACTTATAAATTTTGTGTATAGAAATATTTTGTATAAAATATATTTAAATTTGAATCAAAATTTAAATTAGGTATATAAAATTTTAGCGTACAAACTTTTGGTGTTAATAAATTTTAATAGTACAAACTCTATGTATATAAACGTTAGTAGGTCAAACTTTAGGCGTGTAAACTTACTTAAAAAAGATAAACACATGATGAAAAAGAAAAACTGTGCCTAAAACGGAAGAGGGAACCGATGCCTAAAAAAAGCGGTGCCTAAATTCAATTCAATACTGAAAATGGAAGCGGTGCCTAAAGCGGGCCAAGGAAATAATGAATTTAATCTCTTCCCTCTCCTCTATCCTTCCGTTTTTATTATATTAATAGATCAATTTTCCCCTATGTAAATAATATTTTCTTCAGCTTAATGCCTTAACTGTGACAAGTTGCATCTAATGATTTCCTGGTGCATCCTAATCATTTGATCAGAATATTCGAAAAGGTAATGCTCTATTTCCTTTCAAGATAAACATTAATAAAAAAACAAGTGTTGTTGAAAATGTAAGCTTCCAAACTTTTCAAGATCATCTAGACATCGGAGATCCGATAGAATTCCTAAAATCGAACGCCTTTGCTAATCACATGCATGCAACTCTGTCGGGCTTCTTCAACCTCTGTGCACTGCATAGGCCCCTCTTGGTGGGTCCAGATCCCCTAGAATTGGGGCCAACTCCAGCGGTGGATTTGGCTCAATCTTAAACGTTTTTTGACTTCTACGGCCGGGATCATGCACCTAACCTAGCCTTCTTCTAATCAACTATCTTAATCATTTAGATTTGGAGGAAAATACTTAGTTTTCTCTCAATTCCCACTACAATCATGATTATTCTCCAGCCAACATTATCAATAAAACAACGCTGGCCATCAGAAAATCATCTAAATAAACATTAGCATTATGATCTTCGCTATGTTTGGAGGTGGAGATGGTGGGTGGAGATACCCTTGAATCTTCGGTTTAAGGCGATGAAGAACAATATGCCAATATCACCATAGCTGAACTAAAGCTCCATGACAAAGACAAAGCTGTGGTGGCTCTGAAGGGGAAGGGGAAGGGATGGTCTGCTGTTTTGATGGAGACAAAGTGCAGTCTTTTCATGAACATTGAAGTGAGGTGAGGGTGCTGGCAGCTTGGCTAATGGCACACATGGACTCAAAGCCGACGCCATCGCCGGCCAGAAGACACCGCTGTGACGCGTCTTCCACCACGTCTTCCACCAGTCCACCACCTTTAGCCGTACATGTGGCTTCGTGGTGCTCCTCTTGTGATTTAAATAGGAAGGGAAAGAAACACGGTTATAGAGATTAGAGAAAATCTCAGCCATAGAAGTCAAAAGGACAGTTAAGATTAGGCCAAATCCACCCGGTGGAGTTGGCTCCAACTCCAGGGGATCCGGACCCTCCCGGGTGCGGTATAGTATGTTCCAATTATGGTGGAGTTAAATTTCCTTTCAATTCTTCTTTTTTGATATATTTTTCTTATATCTTGGTGCCTTGGTGCGTGAATTGATATGGACTGGTTCATTATTATTAGTTTTCAGCACTGTAATTATTGAAATTATTGCTCCCTCCTAAATGTTAATCATTTAGGCTTGACTGACTTCTGCTATTACTTTCCACAGTTTCTTTCTTAACTAGAGTTTTGGAACATTTCCATTGTCATGCGGGTAAGGCCAACTTGCTCTTATCTTGTCACTCTAGTCACAAATATGCCTATCGATGTAGGACATATGGCGATAGGGACACAATGATAAACACATTTTTGCTTTCATTTTGACTCTTGACCAGCTACTTTCTGTCTCGAACAAGCAAAAATTTTCCATGGTGAGATTCAATTGATTGAAAGGTATTTCGATGGGGTCAAATGGAAAAATATTGTATACAATGGCATAGTATTATGTCAATTCAGGTACCTTTACATATGTACTATCTCCGTTTTAGGTTATAAGACTTTCTAGCATTGCCCACATTCATATATATGTTAATTAATCTAGGCACATGTCTAGGCACATTGGCTCTAATCATGGGTTATTCTCCAGAAACCCAATTTGCAGGACTTTGTCACTTCGGCTTGTCTACATTTTGAGTGTATAGGAGTTTGTTGGCTGTGTGCACTGTCGTGGTGCAGAGGCCGGGAGTATCCTCAGAATGACTGAGATCAATAAAGCTTCCATTATCTAAAAATATGCCCATTTAGTAAGAGATGTTGGGATCGTTTAGGCATCATTTGGAATCCAAATGTAGAGTTTTATCACAAAGGGTTCTTGGAGGTTATGACCTTTGCTTGTTGGCACATGTGGAAGCAGCGAAATGGCAATGTTTTTTATAACATTCATTGAAACGTTATTAGTTGGTATGGTGCTCTCAAAAATGAGAGTAATGAATGCTATTCTTAGCTCTTCTATTCTTAATTAGCTGGTTTGAAAGTCTTTAATTTCTAGAATTTGTTCTGTAATTATTTTGTAAATATTTTTGCTCCGTAATATACATAATAACTGGGTCTACCCTGGTAGTAATTTCCATCAAAATAGAATTAAATCACACGTACAAGCCCATAACTGTATGGGTTAAATATCACATTAAGCTTCATAATTCATACATTTGATTACACATGCTATGGTACCATATACTAGTTAACACTATCGATATCATCGTCCACCAGAGAGACCAGAGATAGTGCCAATGCTTGTTGTCATCAATGGAGGATATGACATGACAGAAGTAGATATTCCTTTATTTTCCATCAAACGAAGCTCATTGAAACTCAAATGTGTTGGTTCGAGATCAGGTAGTTGCATTTCATTATCGAGGTATTGCATTACTTGCTGCATCTTGGGCCTTGAAGTAGAGGATGGATAGCCAGTTTGAGCACGAGACATACCTCATCAAGGACATCTTCAACCTGCAATCTCTTGTCTACTGTTTCAACAAGTGTTCCATTGTGCCAGTGTTGAAGAACCCAATTGACCAGCATGAATCGGTTGCCTTGTGCATCCTCCTTGATGGGTTTTTGCCCACAAACAACTTCAAGTAGGAAGCTGCCAAAGGCGTACACATCTGTAAGAGGAGAAGCTTTTCCAATCCGTACCAATTCAGGGGCTAGGTATCCCATAGTCCCAACAACATGTGTGGTTTGTGGGTCAGAACCATGATCATACAATCTTGCAAGGCCAAAGTCACCCAATCGTCCATTCATTCCACTATCCAGAAGCACATTGCTTGCCTTGATGTCTCGATGAATGACAACCTTTTCCCACTTCTCATGCAGGTAGAGCAAGCCACAGGCAACACCTTTGATGATGTGAAACCTTTGGGACCAACCGAGAGTGGGCATGTCCTCTTCACAATATAGAAATTTATCGAGGCTACCATTTGGCATGTAGTCATAGACCAAAAGTAGTTCATAATTTCTTCGACAATATCCAAGCAGTTGCACAAGATTACGGTGTCGAAGGTGGCCAATGCTCACAATCTCTGTGATGAACTCTTTCATTCCTTGTCTCGACTCATGGGACACCTTCTTCACAGCAACAATTAATTTAGATGTTGGGAGTACTCCTCTGTACACCTTACCAAATCCTCCAGCACCAAGTAGGTGTTCGTTTTTGAATCCTTGTGTTGCATGAAACAAATCTTTGTATGAGAACCGGTGTAGCCTAAACTCTTCTTCCCAGTCCTCGTGCAATTCAGCATACCTTAGTCTCCTTCGAATAAATAGAGTAATACTAATCCCCACAGAGAGGATCAGTGCTGCAGTAGCTATTGGAAGGATGATCTCCAAAACCCTAGATGGGAACTTTCGGCCAGAATGAGGTAGCTTTGGCAGTTTGTTTACATTGATGACTGGAGCTGGACAACCCATGCAAAAACTCCAACCAAGTACAATGTATTGTGTGCTGATTGGGCCGGTCGAAGATGAGAAACCAATATATGCTGGATCCACGAACACTTCTGAGAGATTATAAGTGGCACACACCAATGGCTTTACAGGTTTGGCCATTTTGAGTGGTGCCATGGTCACGTTGATCTGTGTGGTTTCTTCTTTGTAGTCCACCCATATTTGCATCGCCTCACCACTATTTAAACTCAAGTTCCGGAAGATGTTTGTATCATCGTAGAAGCCAGCAGGTTGTGATTTAATGGAGTGGACACTGTTTATATCAATGCCAACGTGGTTGTCGTTGATATCCTTTAACTCGGTGTTTTGGAAAGTATCAAGCTCAACTGCAAAGATGTGGTTGCTTGAGTTACCATCATTGTTGCTGTTGAGGAGACCCAAAAATTGGTTTGCAAGCACGCCCGATAAGTTCTTGCTTGGAGCAATCAAAAAAGCCATGCCATCAACACTTGTCTCACGATACACCGAGCTGATACCAAATACAAAGGAAACCGAGAAAGATTGCACCGTGCCATTGGGGGACCTGCGGAAGTGCAGTGGAGCAGGGTGGAATGCGTGGCCATAGAGATTAACGGTGCCGTTGGTAACCTCTAGGAGACCATTTGGCCTAACTCTGGCTGCGCCATCAACAATTAGGTTTGCTCCTGAGAAGCCAGAGTAGAGAAACCTGTCTTCACTTGTACAGAGGGATGGAAGGGCAAAGCAAATTAGGAGATGTAGAGCAAAGTATAGATGCTTCATCTTTCTTGGCTTCTATATATTGAACAATTAAGCAGAGATGCAAAACTGAAGTGTTTTGTAGGCTTGAGCAATTCAGCAGAGGTAGCTCCCAATACCGCCAGGCTGTCATTACAAAGTATTGTAGTGAGAGCCACTTCCTACCTATCAACAGTTGGATGATGTTGATGTTTTCTGCTCAAATTTCCAATTTCCACACGCGTCACTATCTGAAAGTGTCGATAGCTATGTCAAGGAATTGGTTTATTTCTTTGAGATTTCGTCAAAATTGCATTAAACTTTATATTCTTAGCTAGGTACATAAGTTCAGTCAAAAAAATCTGTTTTATTGATGTGAATGGTCGTCTTTTTTTTCAGTACTGTAAGTAGACATGGACCATATATAAAATTTGACCAATGTTTTACGTTTATATTAGCATAGCCCTCTGAATTAATATGAAATTAATGCATTACTCTATCCGTCTCAAACTATAACTAGATTAGGCAGATCTTAATAGTATGAAACTTTGACACATGCTAGCTCCGTTTCATATTATAAATCGTTTTTTAGTCAAACTTGTACAAGTTTGATTAAATTTATAGAAAAATTTAGTAACTTCCACACCACCAAATTAGTTTTATTAAATCTAGCATCTAATATATTTGATAGTATGTTTCATTCGTATTGAAAATATTACTATAATTTTTTATAATCTTGATCAAACTTAAAGTGTTATAGACTATACAAAAGTCTAAGCGAATTCTAATATATAATGGAGGGAGCAGTTAGCATTAATTTGTTATATTTTAGAATAATGAGTTGCAAATTAGTCCTACAGTCTTAAAAATACAAGTTAGTCCAATTCAGACTCCCTGTATCATGATGTAGTGAATAAGTCACTAATAATCTGGCCCTGCTGTCTATCCTACCTTTACTTCTAGCTGAGTCTAAAATTCCAAACAACTTGACATTAACGTGGTGTCAGATATTTCATTCCAATTTCCAAACAAACGAGTGGTAATTAAAAGCCTAATTATTACCTACGTACTTTTGCTCTCAAGTACTAACCGATAATTTTTTTTCAACCATTTTATGGGAAATATAAATAAGGAAAAAATGTTTCAAATACATCAAAAAGATCTTGAGTATATAAATCTTTATCAAAAGTGACCAGTAGATTATTTTTATGATAATGGAAAACCTGTTTACAATTCTGGCATCTGCACTTGGTGTACTGTGCACACAGTTAGGTGTGGTAATGAATCTTATAGTCCATAATATTAAAGGTTGGGTCTAAAATAGGATGGACTGAATATTTATATATTTTTACCTCAACATATATGAGGGCTCAGAAGGGTTAATGAAAAAACAGATAGACTTTGTCCCATTACCACCCCTAGTTAATGGGACGATGTGCTTCACCAGTGGAGTCTCATCGGTGATGAGGAGTTTGAACTGGTCAAGCATTTCGTTAAATGGTCTAAGTCTGTGGCATTAAATTGGTGCCGAGAAAGAGGGGAATAAATTAAGTACACCGGCAGCTTGCTTGGTGTTAAGGGCAACTCCAATGTATTTGGCTAACTAGTCCATATATATGGGACCCGCAGCTAGTAGCTAGGAGTCTATAGTTATAGAAACCACCACAATATGAGTAATAGAAACCACCACAATATGAGTAATTAAAGTGGGTCCCACTAAGGTAAAAAAAATTCAGCCACCCCCGACAGCGTTGCTACTCCCGTTGCCCCCCATACCTTTGTAACGGTTTGTTTAACATTTGTGAAAAATACTACTGTTTAACTATAATATTTTATTATCTTATTGCTTACCTGTTGATGTGAAAATTTCACCATTAACACTACCCTTAGTGCTATGGATAACTTTTGCTATATCCTTACTATAGACTACTTGCACAATGTGATTAGATAGCTGAAAAGAATATAATATTGTCTATGGACTACTTTTAGACAACATTGATTTGGCTAACTGAGGAAGGAGCCGCTGGCTGCCGACAACTTGGCTTAGAGCATATCCTGGGATAGTTGGCTTAGGTCCCAGTCTTCGTCTTTGAGATGCCACACTCTGATCTTGTTTTTTCCTCCGAGATGCATGCTGATGCTGCTGTTCTTTTCTTCTGAAAATAAAGATGAAGAAGAAAATTAAGTTTTTTCCGCAAAACGAGACGGTATTAACATATGATTGATTGAGTTTTAATTATTGCAAACTTGAAAATATATTAATATGATATTTTAGAACAACTTTCATATAGAAAGTTTTCACACGAAACATACTGTTTAACAGTTTAAAAAACGTGCCACGAAAATAACGGGACTTGATCGAGCTATCGAAGGAAGAGGGCCGAACATTTATGTCCCGTCAAGCGGGGCGAAGTCGTGTAAATCTCCCGGATGCATTTTTTGGTAGTTTGGTTCCCGTACAATTAGCAGAGCAGGGCGAGACGTTCAATCCGAGGTGCAGGATAAGTTAACAAGGCACTTACCCTCTCCCTCTTTCTAAGGTGTGTTCACGCTAAAATTAAAAATTTAGTTAAAATTAAAACGATGCAACCGAAAAGTTAAAAATTTATATACGTAGGAAAATTTTTGTGCGATAAAAAAGTTAAAAGTTTTAAAACAAAATTAGAACTAAACTCGGCGGCCCTAGCCACACCTCTTCCTCCACTCCTCATGCCTTTTCCCTCTCCCCCATGTTCCTCCTCTCCTTCCCACAGAGAGCTTCTCTGTGCAGGCACAGTGGCCGCGGAGCAGGCCCCCAAAGTCAGGATCTAGAGGCCTGGATGGAATGCCGCAGTTCTCTTATGGTTAACAACACCACTATGCTGCGTTCGTATGTACGAGTTCCCAACTCCTCTTTTATTTTCTTCAAACTACTAAAATAGATCAATATGATTTTTTTAAACAAATTTCGTATAGAAACTTTTTACAAAAAACATACCGTTTAATAGTTTGAAAAACGTGCGTGCAGAATACGAGGGAGAGGGGTTGGAACCCCTCATCCGAACGCAGCCTAAAGATCCAGAAACAACTCTAAGTTATATTGAAAAATATAAATTCAAATATGAATCTCTTAATTGCAATATCATTAATTGTATATGTTTAGAATTTATTTGGAAAACATACTATACTAAAACACACACGATGTTAATAATTTTTTTATTGAGAGTGCATTGATCACAAATCCCCATATCAAGCCTAACAGTAAAAGTTTTATTACCAGGGATTTGACAACATATAACGCGCATAGTAAAATATTTACTATGTGAGAGACGTGTTTTAGTTATTACACGCGCAGGATGCGTTTTAGCGCATCGCATTTATTTACATGATACATTTTTGGGGTAAAACTTTGTAATATTTTTTTTTGAAATTGACTTTGTAATATATTATATCTAATATATTTGAAGATCACACAATTATGGTGTGTCCAATAGAAACGCAGGTGCCGACATGATTGTGTCTAATATTCAATTCAATAGCCTAATGGTTGTAAAAATTTGTAGACCTTAAATTTAAAGGATCTATAGAATATTTTGGACTAGGCACGGTTACATCAATAGGGATAAAAGGACATCGTGGAAAGTAGGGCGAAGTATAATGTTTGGAGCAAACTTGACAAAATGGAATGTCATTTTCCGTGTTAATTATCTTTGACTTGTCCACAGATGTAGACTAAGAGCAAGTTTAATAGTATAGTCAACTACTAACTCTAATTCATTTATAGTTAATGTAATAGCTCATTTATACAATAGTTACATACTATATTATTAATACCTGTTCCCACCTATCATACACATACTTCGTTTTGGAGTTCGTGCTACAGCTGGCTACAAATCTGTAGCCCGCTGCTTCTCTCTCTCCTCATTTATCTTCTTAAAATATATTTGCAGCTGGCTTATAGCCTGCTATTGTACCTGCTCTAAGGGTGTGTTTGCAAGAGCAAGTTCTCAACACTTCTCTCTCGTTTTCCGCGTGCACGCTTTTCAAACTACTAAACGGTGCGTATTTTGTAAAAAGTTTCTATACAAAAATTGTTTAAAAAAATCATATTGATCCATTTTTGAAAAAAATAGCTAATACTTAATTAATCACGCATTAATGGATCGTTCTGTTTTCTGTGTATGGGAGATGGGAGACGTGTATGGAAAAAATTGAGACACTAGGAGTCGTAGATGTCTGTAAGTGTTTACCTATCTCCATTACAAATTACAAGCTGCCTGTGCATACTTCAAGCTCTGGTTCGCAAAAAGAATACTTGATCTTCCAAACTCATATTTTCAATCTTGATAGGCATGTCCAAGATGAAAACCCTGTCCTTGCTTTCGCTCCTCTTCTTCCTTGGCCTTAATCAACAAGCGCATGTTACTGGAGATGACAACTTTGTTTACTCCGGATTTGCCGACAGTAAACTCATCCTCAACGGTGCAGCCATGGTCATGCCAAACGGTCTACTCGACCTAACCAATGGCTCTGTTAGGCTGAAAGGCCATGCAATCTACCCAACTCCGATGCGCTTCCGAGGCTTATCCAACAGGACGGTACAATCATTCTCAGCTTCCTTTATTTTTGGCATAGTCTCTCCCCACCCCAGCAATGGCTTCACCTTTTTTATTTCACCGGGGAAAAACTTCTCTGATGCACTCCCCACACAGTACTTTGGTCTCCTCAATGACCAGAACAACGGCAGAGAAACAAACCACATCTTCGCGATTGAACTTGACACAATCCAAAATAGTGAGTTCCAGGATATCAATGACAACCACATCGGAATTGATATCAACAGCCTTCATTCTGTGCAATCCGATTCTGCTTGCTACTATGACGATAGGCATGGTTTGTTAAAGAACTTGACCCTTGTTAGTGGCGATCCAATGCAAGTTTGGGTGGACTATGACAGAGTAGCTACACTGATAAATGTGACCATGGCCCCGCTAAACTTTGCAAAACCATCAAGGGCACTGATCTCAACCAGTTACAACCTATCAACAGTGCTCACGGAATTGGCATATGTTGGTTTTTCATCCGCAGCAGGCAAGGCCAATGCACGGCACTACATCCTTGGCTGGAGCTTTGCCACAAATGGTCCTGCTCCAGCAATTGATATCAGGAAGCTACCGAAGATGCCCCATATTGGCTCAAAGGATTGGTCAAATGTTATCGAAATTGTTCTGCCAATAGCAACAGCAGCATTCATCCTCACGGTTGGCGGCACCATTTTTGTACTCACTAGAAGGTATCTAAGGTATACAGAGTTGCGAGAAGATTGGGAGGCAGAATTTGGGCCACATCGATTTTCATACAAAGATTTGCTTTATGCTACGGAAGGATTCAAGAACAAACACCTACTAGGAAGTGGAGGATTTGGAAGGGTATACAAAGGACTACTTCCAAGGTCTTCATTGGAAATAGCCGTGAAGAGAGTGTCACGTGATTCGAAGCAAGGAATTAAGGAGTTCATCACAGAAGTTGTTAGCATAGGCCACCTCCAACACCGTAATCTTGTTCCATTACTTGGTTATTGTCGGAGAAACAATGAACTCCTTTTAGTATATGAATTCATGCCAAATGGAAGCCTCGACAAGTACCTGCTCAATGAAGATGGAAAGCCCACACTGAGCTGGGCTCAGAGAGTTGGGATCATCAAAGACATAGCATCTAGCTTACTCTATCTCCATCATGAGTGTGAAAAGGTTATCATCCATCGAGATATAAAAGCAAGCAATGTGCTCCTTGATAATGAGATGAATGGAAGATTAGGCGACTTTGGTCTTGCAAGGTTGTATGATCACGGTGTTAACTCTCAAACCACTCATGTTGTTGGCACCATAGGGTATCTAGCCCCAGAGCTAGCAAGCACAGGCAAGCCAACCCCTCTTACTGATGTATTTTCCTTTGGCATATTTATTCTCGAGGTCGTGTGTGGACATAGGCCTATTATGAAAAATGAAGAAAACCATACCATGCTGGTTGACTGGGTACTCGAACACTTGCAAAATGGATCGTTGACTGATACAGTGGACACTAATCTTTCTGGCAACTATGATAATGTTGAAGCATGCTTAGTGCTCAAGCTAGGACTATTATGCTCTCATCCATTCATGCATGCAAGACCTAGCATGCGACAAGTCATGCAGTACCTTAATGGTGATATCCCACAACCGGATTATCAGCTTATGCCCACACAGATGAGTTTTGAAATGCTTTCATTGATGCAGAATGACGGGTTCGATCATTATATCATGTCATTTCCTTCATTGACAACCAGCTATGAGCCACCTATTCTCCCAGGAGAAAGATGATATGATTCACTTGCATATAAAGGTCCGTTTGTATTGATAAAATAGCGTTTACTTAGTTTGCTTCATCCATCGTTCACGCACATATGTGCTTGTACGATTGTGCGAATACACTAGATGCTGTAATAAATATTGCTATTCCTAATGTTGGATAAGAATGGTAAATACAGGGAGACGGTTGGATATTGGAACCCTTATACTATATAAATATAAAGTGATCCCCGCACTAGCACATAACCCCTCATCCGCCGGGGGTCCTAACCCTCATCTGTGATGGATGGACACCTAGTCATAGATGTGTGGGCACTGATATGAAAAACCCATCCGTAACGGGTGAAGATCCAACATAGATGACGGTTCACATGTTAACACCCATCATCGATGTGTATAATGGGGGAAAATCAATTCACACGTCACCAATGTACAATAAATGCGAAAAAAAGTGTTAATCCCTGGTCTTTGATGTCGCATTCAACATAATCAGAAAAACCACAAACTGCATAGATTTAAGAGCGATGCTCCGGTGCTTTCTACTGGTAGTATTATACTCTCAGTAGAACTAATCTGGACCGTTTATTTTTAAAGGTAGATTAGTAAAGTATTGAGACAAATTTGGGTAAATGTGGCACTTAATTTATTTCTCATCGTGGATCACTCGGATGTTTCTGGAAAAGCAGCGCTGTCACCGCTTCCTCATCCATAACATTCGAGCGGAGGTGGAGGGCGCGACTCCTTCTGCTGCCGGCGCTTGTGCATCACATTCCCTTTCGCCGGCGGCAATACTCTCTGGCGCCCCCTCTCGTTCTGCTCCCCTTCTCTGCCGGCGTCTACCCGCTTCCCCACCGCAGGAGCTTCTGGCGCCGCCCCGACGACTCCCGGCGTGCGCACAGGGGCGGCGGTGCAGAGGAGCCCCCCGTGGTTCCACCTCCTCTCGCGCGACGCCGCCGGTGGTGGTGGCAGCCACGATGACGGCTACAGGCGTGCGTGGAGCCGGCTGTTGAGGAGGCTGGTGCGGGAGAGCAGGAGCTTCTGTAGCCTCAGCAGCAGCAGGCACGGTGGCATGGCCGCCACCAACTTCCACTACGACGCCGCCGGTGAAGCACCGCAGCCGGTCACCGGAGCTAGCTAGAGGGGTTCTTGATCTTTTCTTTTCTTTTTCCTTCTTTTTTATTTGGTGGCTCACTTGTAGCTAGCTCTGTTCTCGAAATGGTAGTTGAAATGTTAATTTTCGTGGATGACTTCACCAGAATCAAGAATCTGATTCTAAATCTGAATCAAGAATTTAATTTGGACATGGACAGTGTGCTCTATTGCTCTATTGCTATACCAGAATCAAAGAATCTGAATTTGCTATGAAAAGAAGTAGCTCAACTTCCGTGAGCCTGATCCATTAAATTTGTGCTTTGCTTCCTCTCTACCCGAGCTAATGTTACGTGAATCCATCTCGTTGGCATTCGGCGTTGTTGACGGTCGTTATCGATCAGTTTCGACCGTTAATATTACCAAAATAGGAGAGAACTAGTGATGTTTGATATTACCAAAATAGGAGAGAACTAGTGATGTTTGCAATGTATATATTTGTTAGAATAATAATTTTCCACTAGTATTAGGTATACTAATCTTTTGTAGAGAATGACACTAAAGTGGAGGAGAATCGACATCAATATAGACGATAAATCAATCGGACGATGTCGAGAACCAGACTTATATATGAATAGGCCAAGAACTCAGAATTGACACGATGAATTGGGCCAAAATTCACAAGTCTACAAAGTGGAGCAATAGAGTAAGTCGCCAGCCGAAGATGGGTTGGTTTGGGCCAGCCCATGGTGGTTCGGCTGAACCCCCATCTCCACCGTTGAGGCCAGGGTTTGGCATGGACGTCCAAGATAGCACCCCAATGACGGTTGGAGGATACTTCAGACAATTCCCCTTCCATAACCGTCATAACCACCTCTATATAAAGGCTTCACTCTCTTCACTTCAACACACATCTCAAGCAATAGCTCTTTCATTTCTCTCAAGTTTAGTTTAGTTTAGTAGTATCTAGCTGATAGAATAGAAATAGAATAGGAGTCAGAAATCTGGAAGCCTTCGGAAGAGTTCGGCTATGGCTCTAGTAGCTTTTCTCTCCTCTTTTCTAAGCTTTGTAGTTTTATTAGAATACTCTTCTATATACATTTATGCTATTGAAATACTCTCCAAGTATATGAGTACCTACTTTACATTATATTCTTGTTATACTGAATATACAGCTAGCTTATCTGGGAGATGCTTTGGTACGGGTATAGTGTTTGCTTATGCAATTACTCTATGTCATGACGATGATATTAGAGTAGTATCTGGTAGTTTATACGTGGTGTCTAGAAATTCTTCCTGATGGGCAAAACCAATGCCCTTCGTGGAAGGATTTCCAGTTTTTAGCAGACAAGGGACGAGTCTATTCCGGAAGCATGGGAACGACTGTAGGAGTATGTGGCCGCCTGTCCTCATCATCGGATGGACGACTGGCTGATCCTGCAGAATTTTTACAATAGACTCACGCCAATGTCCCACGATCACCTGGACGCGGCAGCTGGAGGAGCCTTCTTCTTTAAAACGGTTCAAGGAGTCCTTGAATTAATAGAGAAGATGGTCTCCATTATGGGTTGGAGCGAGGAATGACTCCAGACCCGTCAGCGAGGCATGCACATCGTCAAGCAGACGGAATTACTTGCTGCCAAGCTGGACCTCCTCATGAAACGCTTGGACGACCATGAGAAAAGGGCACAAGGCACCGTCAAGACCTTGGACTCTCACATTACGTGTGAGGTCTACGTCGGCACGGGTCATTCTAAGAATGACTGCTCGGAAACCCGTGAGGAGGCGATGTACATGGGCAACAACAACGGGTACCATCCACAAGGAGGTCAGGGGTGGAACCAACCACGCCCATATTATCAAGGAGGTAACAATAACGGTAACTTCTCTAACCAGCCCTCCTTGAAGGATCTTGTTTTTCCACAAGCTAAAATCACCGATGCGCTAAGCAAAAAGCTTGCTGCTAACGATAAGATCCTAGAGAACATAAATGTCAAATTAGATGGCTTTGCTTCCGCATTTCCAAACCAGCTGAGCTTTAATAAGATGATAGAAACCCAGTTAGCTCAGTTGGCATCCTTAGTCCCTGCAACTGAAACTGGGAGGATTCCGGGGCAACCCGACTCCTCCATTGAAAATGTTAAGGCGATCACGACAAGGGGAGGTAAGTCCACTCGTGATCCGCCGTATCCTAACTCTGCAGGAACTAATGGGATGTCAAAAGAAGCGCCATCTAATGACTCGGCTAACAAGGAGATTCAGCTGAAAAAACCGTGCCACAGGAGTACTGCGACACGCGGTTGCTGCTGTTTCCCAACGGATTAGGAAACCGTCAGTAGACGAGTAGTTTGCTCGTTTTGTTGAAGTAATCCAGAAGATTCACATCAACGTGCCATTGCCGACATACGCCCATTATCTCAAGGACATACTCAACAACAAGAGACCGCTCCCAACAATCGAGGTGGTCAAGCTGACGGAACAATGCAGCAACGTCATACTCCACAAGCTCTCGGAGAAGAAGAAAGATCCAGGGTGTCCCACGATCACCTGCTCGATCGGGGCACAACAATTCGACCAAGCCTTGTGCGATCTTGAAGCTAGCGTCAGCGTCATGCCAAAAGACGTCTTCGACAAGCTCAACTTCACGGTGTTGGCACCGACACCGATGCGCCTCCAACTGGCTGACTCGTCCGTTCATTACCCGGAGGGGATAGCGGAGGATGTGCCAGTCAAGATACAGGATTTCTTCATCCCGACTGATTTTGTGGTGCTAGACATGGACACGGAGAAGGAGACGCCTCTCATCCTGGGGCTTCCGTTCCTTAGCACCGCAGGAGCCAACATTGACGTAGGAACAGGGAGTATCCGCTTCCATATCAACGGGAAGGAGGAAAGTTTGAGTTCCAACCGAGGACGGAACAATGCTCCATGGTCAGGATAAAGTACGGGCCGAACCCGCAGAATATTCAAGTGGTCGTAGTGGAGCCACCCAAAATGGACAGCCTGGTGAAATTTATGCAGAATTTCCTAGAAAAGGAAACAACGATGCCTAGGAACTGTTATTGGAAAACGCCGGTAGAATCACCCATACCGGCCAAGAAGTTAGAGCAGCCGGCTTAGAAGAAGCCGTCTTCCGTACCGAAATCAAGGAAGGTGTGGAAGGAAAAGCCAAAGGCACCCGCTCCATCACCTCCGAAGACGGCTAGAAAATCCGTGAATTAAACCGAAAGGAGGTACGGTCTTGCACGTCGGACTTTAAATGACGTGACCTTCGCCAACAGGTAAATTGGTATGTATCCGCATATTTGCTTTTAACAATTTGAATTTTTGCATCATCAAATATTTGAATTTCAAATTTGCATTTAGGATTTTTGAATTTTTAGGAAATTCTTCAAATGAATTTTTCGGAGCAAACCAAAATAAAATTTTCAACAAAAATTTACTGTGCCACGACCACACTGACCGTTGGAATCCAACGGCTGAAAGTGGGACCGGTTGGGCCCACCAAGATTTTGGCCGAACCGGCCAGACAACGGTCGGCTGCCTCACTTTTGGAGGCAACGGCTAGTGGGCCCCATAGGTCGGTTTTGACCGTTGTGGGTGCACTACTTAAGCCAACCGTCCGGGAGAAGGGACTTCACCCCATTTCAACACAATTTCATTCCCTCTCCAAAGTTTGCTCTCAAGTTCATTCAAGCTTTGATAGTTTTCATCAAATTCAAAAATTTAGTTGCATATATACAAGTTGCTTTGGTGAAACTAACCGGCGGGTGAAACTCTTGTCATTTCTAACCCCCGCCAAGTTAGCCTGTTCTTGCTCCATTGTGCAGAATGAGGAGGCGATTGCCTCGTCTGTTAAAGGGGTCCAGCTCTCCATCAAGTCGTCATGACGAGTGTAGTACTCGTTCATCAGCTGATGTCTCGATGGAAGACGCCGAAGCTCCGCGACGACTCCTAAACGACGCTGACCTTGACCTTGTCAGTGATCAAGAGAGACAAGCCTACTACATGCTGAGCGACCGGGAGTATGCTCACACGCGAGAATACTCACCGGAATTGCTGAAAAAGATAGGTATGGATGTTGAATTTCGTTCTATTTGGAAAGATATTGGTTGGTAGAGATTTGCTGTGGTAGATGAGCCTGGTTCTCGTCTACTTACTTTGCAATTTCTGTGCACTTTGAAAGAAATAGAAGATGGTATTTCTTTTCGCTTTTTCCGTAAGGAGTTCACACTCACATGGAAAGGCTTGAGTACACTTCTTGGTTTTCACGATTCCTGTAAAATCGATATCCAGAAAGGAATTTCTGGGTTTGAGAAAAATAGGTTTTGGAAGGACATTTCTGGTGCTCCAATTTGCAAGAAACCTAGAACGAATGATATTCATAATTCTACACTTAGGATCATGCACAAATGGATTGCTATGACTTTGTTTCCTAGAAGTTATCTGAGACCCATTAGGGGAGATGAATTAATTATCATGTTTGCCATGGTTAGAAAAATCAAAATTGCTCCTGTGAAATGTATGATAAGGCAATGGTTAGAAAGTATAAAGTTCTCTGCTCTCTGTTGAGTGCACTTACTCGGGTAGCAAAAGGGCTAGAGGTCATTAGCGACCAAATTGCTTTTATCTCAGCCGCTCGTCCGCGTATTGATGAGGCTTATCTAATGCAAGGGCATATTTTGAAACATGAAGCAGATGGATCTTTGATATACTTTTTACCCGATTGTACAAATGAAATCCCGTTGCCAAATGCGGGGTATCATTTGTATAACTGCCATGAACTAACCATTCCCCTGCAAACCATAGAAGAATCTCGTGCAGGTGGAATATATAGGGAGACGCGCGACATGACAAGGAATGAACGACAAAATTCATCATCCTCGACACCCGTGCAAATGTATGAGGCAGGTTCGGCACCAACTGGGGATGCACCCGGATGGACCCAAGCTCCACGCCATAGCATCGGAGTCTCAACTTGGGCATGCGCCAGTGAGGACCGGTGGCATGCGCCACATGACATCCACTTGGGGGACAACCAACCTCCCAGATCAAGCGATGTGCCTCCATCTCCAAGTGAATAGCGCTCAAGTTCCTCTCATTGGGACTTGGGTGAAATCACTAGGAGAATGGACACCCTTGATGTGCAGACGGGGGAGATTCAGTACAACCTCACGGAACACATAGCTCAAACGCAAGAATGGCAACAATCTGTTGATGCTCAGTTCGCCAACATCAACAACATGATGCAGCAACAGCATGATGACTTTCAAGCGTACTTTCGCTTTCAGGGGTTCAATCCTTATCAAGAACCCTGATCGAAAGGCAAGCTTGGGGGAAGATTCCTCTCAATCTCCCCCCACTGAGGTAACTTGTATCACATTGCATATTTCCCTTTCCAATTGCATATTTGATTTCCAATTGCATCTTATAAAACTTGAAAACAACATAAAAGTTTGCAAAATAGAAAATACCAAAAAGATAGGATAGTTTTGAGTCATGCTAGGTAAGACAAGCTAGTTCTCTTTGTTGAAATGATGAATAGTTGCTCTATTTTATATCTCTTATATATGGGTTCTTGGTAAATACTCTCTCAAAGGTTAAATATAAGAAGCCAACAATTATCTGGGAACCTAAGGTAAATGGGCTGCACTTGCTGATCTAAGTCTAAGCTGTTGCGAGATATGAGATAGTAAATATGAGTTGCTATGATCCTGACACTAGTTTGACTTGAACTCCGGATGTTTTGTTTTTCAAAATGATAAAATTGAAAGTTCCTCATTTGATATAAATTCCTACCAGAGCCAAAAATGTGCTATCATGATTAAACCATATACATTTTGGTTGCTTGACATTCCATTGAATTTTGTCAAACACTTGTGACTTGTATAGATACTTCTCATGCTCTATGATCAAGATCATACACCCACATATATGCACATGCTAAACTCCTACATTGGGAGCTAAGCAATATTCCATTCCATTTCCATATTACCACCAAAATAAATTCTCCATGCTTTCATGTGCTTTCTGCTCCTAAAAAGAAAAATCCTTTTGGAAAAAAAAATAAAGTTATGTTCTATCAAGCATGAGCATGATATTGAAAAAAAAATGTAGCCGTGCCCTCTCCTAATCAATAAAAGAAGGATTTTTGGGAAAAGAAAGTAAGCACAAAGGAGAAGCATTTTTCTTTTATCCTCATATACCCTTTCCACCATATATCTCACATATTATGCACAATCTTGATCTTGAGTATGTTTAGTTATCTGCTTTAGTCTAAGTTTTTGACTTAGTAATAAATGTGAATGCAAGTATGCCATGTTTGATCCCTACCGAGCTCCACATATAAACCTTAGAGTAGGAATCAACAAGGCAACATTTGGTGAGGGATTCATGTTGATACACTCAGAGAGACTGAGTGAATCATTTGAGGAACTTGGCTTTCTTTTTTAAAAATCATTTGAAAAGTTTCGGAATAAGAGTTGAATAAAGATCAGGTGATTGGTGCTCTAATTGTTGTGCCGTCTTTCAACCGCCCAAGGCAAGGAGAAGCAGTGTCTCATGGGAATCAGGGGTAAGGGTAAGCCACCGTGCCAAAGATTATTTAATCTAAGAGAGAGTACATGTAACTTGCACCTGTATCTTTGAGATATGCAGCATAGTAGCAACTCCTGATCAACAACCAAGTCTTTGTGTCCTTTCGTCCTTCACTCGGGACGAGCAAAGGTTCAAGCTTGGGGGGTTTTGTTGACGGTCGATATCGATCAGTTTCGACCGTCAATATTACCAAAATAGGAGAAAACTAGTGATGCTTGCAATGCATATTTTTGTTAGAATAAAAATATTCCACTAGTATTAGGTATACTAATCTTTTGTAGAGAATGACACTAAAGTGGAGAAGAATCGACATCAACATAGACGATAAATCAATCGGACGATGTCGAGAACCAGACTTATGTATGAATGGGCCAAGAACTCAGAATTGAAACGATGAATTGGGCAAAAATTCATAAGTCTACAAAGTGAAGCAATAGCTGAAGTCGCCAGCCGAAGATAGGCTGGTTTGCGCCAGCCCATGGTTCGGCCGAACCCCCATCTCCACCATTGAGGCCAGGGTTTGGCATGGACGTCCATGATTGCACCCCAATGACGGTTGGAGGGTAGTTCGGACAATTCCCCTTCCACAACCGTCATAACCACCTCTATATAAAGGCTTCACTCTTTTCACTTCAACACACACCTCAAGCAATAGCTCTCTCATTTCTCTCAAGTTTAGTTTAGTAGTATCTAGCTGGTGGAATAGAAATAGAATAGGAGTCAGGAGTCCGGAAGCCTTCGGAAGAGTTCGGGTATGGCTCTAGTAGCTTTTCTCTCCCTTTTTGTAAGCCTTGTACTTTTATTAGAATACTCTTCGATATACATTTATGGTATTGAAATACTCTGCGAGTATATGAGTACCTACTGTACATTGTGTTCTTGTTATACTGAATATACAGCTAGCTTATTTAGGAGATGCTTTGGTACGGGTATAGTGTTTGCTTATGCAATTACTCTATGTCATGACGATGATATTAGAATAGTATCTGGTAGTTTAGACGTGGTGTCTAGATTACGAGATATCATTATTTGGGGTTATATATTGCGGATGAGAGGTGGGCCGCTGATTGTGACAGCTCAGTAAGGGTATTCCTCCGCGCCTATATATAATCTTAAGTTAATTTCCTGAGGAGGGTATTCCTCCGTATTTAGCCTCGGTTGTATGGTCATGACGGGCTGTCGTAAGGGACTCGGCAGTCAGGGGTGTCTTCTCGAAGTACCAGGAGGGCATCGGATAGAGGGTATTAGCTAGTATATCAGTTAACTAGAATGTATATATACTATGTATATTAGAAGTATAGGAATAGATTTCCTTTCTCTTTTCTTTCCACTTAGCTTAGATAATATATGATGAGGATGAGTAGTTAATGCTTGTGTGTCACTCTACCCATGGATTATCTTAACCTCTGCTTAGAATGTGATTATCACAAGTAATATATAAATTATTAGTTGAGATCTCTCTACATGATCTTCCCATGGGATAAAATAAATACGATACCCTTCGAATACTCTCGGGTGAAATGCTACAATGATATATCCGTGCGCTTGCGGATGAACTCTGTAACCATAATATACCAGAAGTATTTCTGCGCCATTGCTGCGAATTATATTTTTAGTAATGTCGTTAAGAAATACCAACAGGCGTGAACCCATTCCAGCGATCCAGTCCACGAAGGATTCCCCTTCCGAGTCGTCGCGGTGGTGAGCGGGTGGCAGTGGCGCCATGGATGGACGTCAGGAGGAGCATCATGCGGGGCGCGGCGGCAGCTGGAGTCCAGGAGAGACGAAAATATCCCTCCACAAATATTTTTTTTATGGATAAAAATATCCCTCCATGATTCTACTACCATTAAGTGTGATGGTAGTAGAAATGGATCTGAACCCTACGATTAAATAAGATCAACGGTTCAAATTATTTTCTACTACAAATAGAGAGCACCTGAGTGGGTCTCTAGATTTAATCGTTTGGATTTGTTATTACAATGTTACAAAATCTCTTGAAAAAAAAACCCCATATGTTGACAACTTTTTCTGACAAGTTGATAAGAACGATCGCAGCACCTAAAGTTTTGCGGTGATAGTAGAGTCGCCATCCACCTCGATCTAGCCAAACGGCCAAATCAAAATCAGCTAAACCGGCTAGCGGAGCCGATTTAGATCGATATGACGATAACTACCCGTCTCGTGGGCAAAACGGAAGGTTTTCAGGACAAACCTACAAAGAAGTGTCGCACTCTCGTAGCGGCGGCGGACGATTTACAGCGCAAATCGACAAAGATGGATTAAAACTAGGGTAAAATAGAAAACATGGTAAAAGAATGATTCAAGTAGATTGTATTCGGGGTATTACAATTGAACCGGCCTTGTCCCTTAAATAGGGGTAGGTCTTGCCCTCTACAGGCATTTCTCCACGTCCAACTTAGGATAGAAACCAAAGGAAACCCGAAACATGCCTTCCCGAGCAAGGAAACCCGAGACCCGACGAAAATAGACTTGGACTCGGACCATGACGGTCTGACCGGCCTTATACCTGCGGTCAGACCGGCCCTACTAGCCGGTCAGACCGCCCACATACCTATGGTCTGACCGGCCCTGTGAAGGAAACCCGGTACTTTCCAAACTTTGGCAATTTGCCTATATTTCGTTCATATGTGCCAAATTTGGGTGTAAACACCATCTTCCTCAGCTGATTCACGTCAATCAAAAAAACAATCCTCTAATCATCTCCCTCTGTTCCCCGCAATCATCAAGTCAGCAGATGCACATGAACAATGCGAATGCAAAGAGAGTAGATACAAAATTGCAAATGGTTTAGGCAAGCGAGGAAAATATATATTGCTCACTTCAGCTGCAGCTACCTGTTGCTCCAAAATAATCTGCAGCAAAACATGGGCACTACTTACAAACAAATCAGGTAGATGTTCTGGTGGGAAGAGGCAGCAGCGGTGGCGGTGGCTTACCCTCTCGTTGTAGGTGATGCCGTGTCGGGTCTCCAGCTCCTGCACTTGCTCAGTGCTTGTTGTCTAGCTGCTCATTGCTATCATCGTGGCAGTCACCTTGGAGTGCTAGGGGAGATGGATCTAGCCATCCTGACCCTAGGGGCGACGGATCCGAGCAGCATGCCGACGAGATCACCAGGGGCTTCCATCCACCATCCGTCATCCCCGAGCTCAGAGAACAGTCGGATCCGGCGGTCAGGGAGGAGAAGCGCCACCTGATCTCGTAGTGGCCAGATCTGATACTCGGGGGAGGAGCGCCTATGAAATCATGGTGTTAATTTAATCTATGTGATAAATAATTGTCAAAGGTGAGTGCTCGTTGAAAATTCAGTAAGTAGAGTTTTCTGTCTGTGAACAGTGTGTCGGCATTGGGTGGACGGCCAGACAGGGCCGTGGGCGCCTGTCAGACCACATAGCCCAATGGTCAGACCAACAGACTCCGGGAGGGAGTTGTTCTCGGGTTGTTTTAGTAAAATTGCTAAATCGCTCATGTTTAGACTTGGTTCTTGTATTCGATCCTATAGTGCCATCCCCCGGTCACATCACCGAGGTCACACTGTCGCCACCATCGCCTAGGCATCCTGTGTCCTTCCCGCATTGGAGGATTGCGTGCGGAGGCATGGTGTCGATGGCCTAGCAATCGATTGCTAGATGGGAAACAAGAGAGGGAGAGGAGCGAGAATTTTATAGATAGGAGAAAAAATACGATCTACTTGAGAATAGTCACGTGGAGAAAAAACACATCTTGATCTGAGGTGTGGCTCGATGGAGGCTTTGTATCACAAAAATGTTTTCTCGAAGGGTTTGAAGAATCCTATTTTTGGATCAACTATAGTTGTATGTGTGGCTGTAGGAGAGAATTCGCTAAGAGCACGGGATATCAATATCGTGGTTTAGTTTGATTTTATTTTTTGTTCATACTCGAATTCACCGAAGGGCCACCGCTCGAGACCCTCGTTTGCAGAAAAACTAAATTTGAGGTAGAGAGGTCAATTTGCTGAAATTACAAATGTACCATACAGATACCTAGATTTCATTCCAGAAGTTTCAGCTAAGCCTCAGACCTTTTTTGGGCAATATATTTTAATCAAATAGAGAGGGGAAAAGTGGACAATCTAGTGGCACAGGAATGTCTGTCTGACGTGGTAACCAGAACTTGCAGTACAACTCGGCTCCATGACTTTTGAATAAGTTTTAGGTTGGTGTTTGGATAGATTTAATATTGGATTTTGAGCGAATTCAATCCTGACATAAGCCAGGACCACCCTTCCGATAAAGATGGAAAAAGCTGGTTGAAACAATACCTGATTGGTGAAATCAATCTATTACCTGAGATTGGTGTTTTTCTTTTGTATCCACGGTGTAATAGGGCACCTAGCCACCTAGGCATGACATTACCGTAATAGTGATTGAATGGATTGTCCGCTAAAAGGCACGAATGATGTCATTTATTCAGATTATTGAAGTTACTATTCCCATTGCACTTTTGCATATGCTCAAGTTGGCACTTGAGAGACCTATTTCAAGACGCAGGAAACAACCCCAGTTTCTGGCCCGTTCATTTCTGTCCGTCGTTTATTGACACCTCCCTAATCTGACGAAAAGAAATCACAACTCTCGCGAACCAGTTGTCAGTATCAGTTTTCTGATAACGCATCAGAATTTAGCGCTTGCGCCTGAGGGGTTGGACCGGCTAACAAATACACTGCGGGTATTAAATTGTTCGCTGCAATAGCTTCGTATACTTAGATGCTCTATATTGGATCCAGATCGTCTGACTTACTGAAGCAACGTCACCAGCGTGCAGTTCTGAAATATCGGCCGTCCATTCCACCCTACGGCTCTTGCTTGCTATGTCCTTAAGTGAAAAGTAAAACTGAAAAGGCAACCAGGTTGAGCCGTCATCAAGAAAACATTGTCCGTCCAATTTCCACTCGAAAAGTTCTGAGTTGTTGGATCCCTAAACGGTGAAACTTCCTCGCGATCCTTCCAAAAATATCTTTCCACAATGAGATCCTTCCACATCCCTGAAAAAATATTTCCACTCCCGACTTCCCGAGAGGAGCCCGCCTCCCCATCCACACCACCGCTTCCTCCACATCCCCAGCTGTCGCGGCCTTCTTGCCTCCTCTTGCTCTTGCATCTCTACTTCCCCTGCCTCTTCACATCCCGATTCACCTCGTGCACCTTCCTGATCGACATCATCCTCGTCGGCTTGCATCTCAGGGTCCGGCTATTCAGAGCTCCAGGAGGATTAGATGTGGTCAATGCAGCATTTGAACCGACGACAGCCACGACAATGACGCCCCCTTCCTCTTGCAGGTCTTGCTCCTCTCCATAACCAGCGGATGTTAGAGTTGGTTTGGTTTGTGGCCAAAATAGGTCTTACCAAATTTTATCAATGCCAAATTTTGGCAAGTTTTGGCATTACTAATTTGGTAAGGTAAAGTTGTGTTTGGATTGAAGCCAAAATAGCGTAGGTTCACTATTGAAATGGCCTATTTTCTTAGGCATGTCAAAATTTGACTTCAAACCAAATAGACACTAAACACTGTTGAAATTGCCAAATATTGGTAAGCCTAATTTAGGCCTCAAACCAAACCAGCCCTTAGTTTCTCTCGCGTTTTCAGGTGATGTGCGATTATGGCTGGCTGTTAATTTCTCTCACGTTTTCAGGTGATGTGCAATCACTGGTGCAGAAACCATCTTTGGTCGGTCGGCCAAAATCCACGATAGTCCCGGATCCATTTAAAACCGGGACTACAGATGATCTCTAGTCCCGGTTGTAAAGATGCCAGACGTTGTCAGGGCCCCCGGGAACTTTAGTCTCGGTTGGTAACGTTCTTAACTTTAGTCCCAGTTGATGTTACCAACCGGGGCTAAAGATCCCAGCGATTTTTAGCCCCGGTTGGTAACACCAACCGGGACTAGAGATCCCCTCCTTTATATATGCCTTCTTCCTCCTCCAGCCCGAGAGCAAGCTTCAAAATTTCTCAAAGAAAGAGGGGAGGTCATGCCAAAATTTCTTGTAAAATTTTTTTAGTGATTATATACAAATCGGAGGTGTCTAAAAGGTTAGTAACTTTATCCTCCAATGTTTTTTGTTGTTATATTACTTTTTGGAGCTATGTTTCACACATTTTTTTTTGTCTCCAAAACTTTGTTGTAAGTTGATGAGAGAGAAAATTTGTGTGGGAAGAAGAATATATAGAAATTTTATTCTCATAGTTTAAAATATGATGAAAATTAATCTTAAAAAATAGAAAACAAACTAAATTGAAAATTAAGAGCAGTACAACATTAATATTAGGATAGAACTTCAAAAATTATTAATAAGAATTGCTTGTCGAAAGAGTTTTTAATTATTTTATTATTACTGTTTGACTGTCATTATTGTATGAAAATTTATTTATGTACGATTTTTTTTCACTTCATGTAGATGGATCGGTAATGGATGTACGCTCACCGGCGGTCCAAAGAGTTTATCGAGGGCGTGCATTATTTTTTGAGAGTGGGCGAAGCTAACTAGTGTAACGGTTTTATTTGTTGTCCATGCAATAAGTATAAGAACCAGAAGGAGTATTCTGCATCCAGGACTATTCATTTCTACCTGTTTGAGTCGGGGTTCATGCCAAGCTATAATTGTTGGACATCCCACGGTGAGCAAGAGGTTGAAATAGAAGAAGATGAAGCGGAGGATGAGAACATTCCCGACTGGGCTCAGTACGCTGGATTTGAAGGAAATCAAACAGGCGAGGTGGACAGGGATGCTGGCGATAACGACGTTGCGGATGATCTTGGTCAGATGTTGCAGGACGCAAAGCAAGACTGTGAAAGTGAAAAGGAGGCCCATAAATTGGAGCGGATATTAGAGGACCACAGAACGTCGTTGTACCCAGGTTGCGAGCAGGGGCACAAAAAGTTGGATACCACTCTGGAGTTCTTGCAATGGAAGACAAAAAATGGTGTTAGTGACAAGGCGTTTGGCTATTTATTGAAACTCGTCAAGAACATTCTTCCGGAGGGAAACAAATTGCCCGAGACAACGTACGAGGCTAAGAAGATAGTCTGCCCTCTAGGACTAGAAGTTCAGAAGATTCACGCATGTCCGAACGATTGTATCCTATATCGCGGTGACGAGTACGAGAACCTAGAAGCATGCCCTGTTTGCAAAGCACTACGATACAAGATTAGACGAGAGGATCTAGGTGAAGTTGACGGGCAGCCAACGAAGAAGAGAATTCCTGCTAAGGTGATGTGGTATTTCCCTATAATACCACGGCTAAGGCGTTTGTTCAGGAACAAGGGGAATGCTAGAATGATGCGTTGGCACGCTGAAGAACGTCAACAGGACGGGATGCTGAGACACCCCGCCGATGGTTCACAGTGGCGAAACATCGACAGAAAATTTAAAGACTTTGAAAAGGACGCACGAAACATACGGTTTGGTTTAAGTACGGATGGCATGAATCCTTCTGGAGAGATGAGCAGCGGCCATAGCACTTGGCCCGTTACGATGTGTATCTACAACCTCCCCCCTTGGCTATGCATGAAGAGGAAGTACATAATGATGCCGATTATTATTGAAGGCCCCAAGCAACCTGGTAACGACATCGATGTGTACCTAAGACCACTGGTCGAAGAACTTAAACTGTTGTGGAAAAAGGAAGGTGTCCCCGTGTGGGACGAGGACAAACAGGAGGAGTTTAACCTACGAGCGCTGCTGTTCGTAACCATCAACGATTGGCCTGCACTTAGCAACCTTTCCGGGCAGTCCAATAAGGGGTACAAGGCTTGCACTCACTGTTTGGATGAAACAGAAAGTACGTATCTTAAGCACTATAGGAAGGTTGTGTACATGGGTCATCGTCGATTCCTTGCTGCAAACCACCCGGTACGGAAGAAAGGCAAGCACTTTGAACATAAGGCGGACTACCGTACGAAGCCTAAACATCGCAGCGGGAAAACAGTGTTTGCTATGGTTAAAGATCTTAAAGTAGTGGTTGGAAAGGGGCCTGGAAGCCAGCCTATAGAGAGGGAAGATGGTCACGCGGCGATGTGGAGACTACGGGGTACCTGAATCACGACATGAAGGGAGACTACGGGGAAAGGGGACTCTCGGAAGGAAAGCAATAATGACGGTATACAACAATTTATTCCGTAAAGCCCATTTCACGGTTCTGCAACAATCTTCGTTGGTGGCTCCTCACATCGAGGAGTACTTGGCTCTAGTTCGCGCCAGAAACATCGGTAAGTCCGATGCATGGATTACACGGCATCCCATTGATACTTTCCTCACGTGGCTACGACAACATCTCATGGGTAACGAGACGATTAACCAACAACTGGCCTTCCTGGCGAGGGGACCATCTAGCTCGATCGCGACATTCCAGGGATATGAGATCAATGGGTACACATTCTACACGAGAGCCCAAGACATGAAGAGCACGAACCAAAGCAGCGCTGTTCGTATCGATGCCATGGGACACGATGGAACAACTGGCACGTATTACAGTGCCATCGAAGACATGTGGGAACTTGACTATGGTCCTCTTAAGGTCCCTCTGTTAGGTTGACTGGTCGAGGCGTAACGATTAATGACAGTGGGATGACAACGGTTGACCATAACAAGGTTGGATACTCGGACGAACCTTTTGTCCTTGCCAATGTTGTAACGCAAGTCTTTTACGTGAAGGACATGTCTAGCAAAGGAAAGAAGGGCAAAGGGCCTGACGAGCCGAAGCGCCACATGGTTCTCCCAGGCAAAAGAAAAATCGTCGGAGTAGAGGACAAGACTGACGAGGATTACGATCAGTTGGATGGGCAACCCCCTTTCACGGTGACGATTAACCCTAGAATCCTCCTATCAAATGAAGACAACCCTTACTCACGTAGCTATCACAAGGAAGGAACAATACTGAGGAGAAAGTACGTGCGGTCAACCGTCATCGCCGATGTATTGCCGTAATTATTGTGTACACGATGTAAACTATTTTGAATGTATTGATTATCCATATAAATCAATTGTTGTATGGCATATGTTAATTATGTATGATTATTAGAATTTTTAACAATTTTAAATCATGCATATGCTAGTTATATGCGATAATTAGAATTTTTAAAAGTTTTAAACCATGCATGTGGCATTTACATATGTTAATTAGAGTTTTAACAATTTTAAATTATGCATATGCTAATTATATATGATTATTAGAATTTTTATTAATTTTAAATCATGCATGTGGTATTTACATATGTTAATTAGAGATTTTAACGATTTTAAATCATGCATATGCTAATTTATATGATTATTAGAATTTTTATTAATTTTAAATCATGCATGTGGTATTTACATATGTTAATTAGAATTTTTAACAATTTTAAATCATGCATATGCTAATTATATATGATTATTATAATTTTTATTAATTTTAAATCATGCATGTGGTATTTACATATGTTAATTAGAATTTTTAGCAACTTAATATCATGCATATGCTAATTATATATGATTATTAGAATTTTTAACAAGTTTAAATCATTCATGTGCTTATTACGTATTATCCACTTAATTTACTACAGACAACAATAAATTTTCGAAGTAATTGTCATTAATTTTTCGACTTTAAATAATTTTAATGCATTATTTACTATTTTAGAAACGCATATGTAATGAAATTCAATATTCAGTGCTATTATCTGTAGTCCTGGTTCTTAACCCTAACCAGGTTTAAAAAGAATTTGTAAATAGCGGGAAAATATCTTTAGTCCCGGTTGGAGAGAACAACCGGGACTAAAGATATCTTTACTCCCGGTTGGTGAGAACAACCGGGACTAAAGATATCTTTAGTCCCGGTTATTCTCTCCAACCGGGACTAAAGATTTAGGGGTATATATATTCCCGATGCGCGCCCTCGTCTTCTCCACCAACACTTAGAAGTTTTTTTCCCCGATCTCGGCTTCTCCTTCGCCGCCACTGCCTAGGGCATGCCCGCGTCGACGCCGCCGTCGTATCTGGCCGTCGTCTCGCGGGCGTCGTCGTCGCGGCCTCTGCCGCCGCCGCATCTCTGGGGTGAGAGCCGCCGCCGCCTCCCTCTCTCTCTCGACCTCAATCTCTCTCTCTCCAAACCGCCGCCGCCTCGTTGCCGACGCGGCCGCCGACGTCGACGCGGCCTACCCTGACTCCGCCTCCCGCCGATGCCGACCCCGACCTCGATGCGGCCGCCACCGCCGACGACGTCGCGCCGGCACTGCCGACGATGCCGACGCCCTTGCCACGCCGCCGCCCCCGCCTCGGCACGCCGCCGCGCCACGCCGCCGCGATGCCACGCCACCGCCGCGCCGCCACGCCGCCGCTCCGCTGCCGCCACACCACCGCTCCGCTGCCGCCACGTGAACGAAACGTGAACTTAACGAGAACGAACGTGAGCGAACTTACGTGAGCGAACGTACGTGAACGAACGTACGTTAATATGAACGAACGTACGTGAACGAAACGTGAACTTAACGAGAACGCGAACGTGAACAAACGTGAACTTAATGAGAACGCGAATGTTAACGAACATGAACGAAACGCGAACGTGAACGAACGTGAATGAAACGCGAACGAAAGTGAACGAAACGTGAATGAAACGTGAACGAACGTGAATGAAACGTGAACGAAATGTTAACGAACGTGAATGAAACGTTAACGAACATGAACGAAACGTGAATGAAACGTGAACGGTCGCCTTATACGACACTACGTGAAATACAATATATGTTACTTTGCGTTTAGACTAATACATTTTTTTGTATGTTGCTGAAAAGACGTCGTCGTGGTCGTCCCTCAAGCCGGAGTGGTAGCTAGTCCTCGAAGGAATTCGCGCAGGCAAGTGATGTAAAGATATGATTGTTAGTTTTTTAATATAATTAAGATTATTAGATTATTAGACTTACTAAATATGAGTGTTAGAGATTATTATTAGAGTTTTAGACTTAGCACATGTGAGTGTTAGAGATTGTTAGAGATTTAATATAAGATTATTATTAGACTTAGCATATATGATTATTTGAGTTCTAATATACGACACTTAGACTTAGCATATATGATTGTTAGAGTTTTAATATAAGATTATTAGATTTGTAATATAGAACTAATAATATAAGACTATTTGATTTAATATACGACACTTAGACATAGCATATATGATTATCTAGGGTTCTAATGTACGACACTTAGACTTAGCATATATGATTATTTGAGTTCTAATATACGACACTTAGACTTAGCATATATGATTGTTAGAGTTTTAATATAAGATTATTAGATTTTTAATATAAGACTAATAATATAAGACTATTAGATTTAATATACGATACTTAGACATAGCATATATGATTATCTAGGGTTCTATTATACGACACTTAGACTTAGCATATATGATTATTTGAGTTCTAATATACGACACTTAGACTTAGCATATATGATTGTTAGAGTTTTAATATAAGATTATTAGATTTTTAATATAGGACTAATTATATAAGACTATTAGATTTTTAGTATAAGATTATTAGAGTTTTAATATAAGATTATTAGAGTTTTAATATAAGATTATTAGATTTGTAATTAGACTTAGCATATATGATTATCTAGGGTTCTAATATACGACACTTAGGCTTAGTATATATGATTGTTAGAGTTTTAATATAAGATTATTAGATTTTTAATATAGGACTAATAATATAAGACTATTTGATTAAATATACGACACTTAGACATAGCATATATGATTATCTAGGGTTCTAATGTACGACACTTAGACTTAGCATATATGATTATTTGAGTTCTAATATACGACACTTAGACTTAGCATATATGATTGTTAGAGTTTTAATATAAGATTATTAGATTTTTAATATAGGACTAATTATATAAGACTATTAGATTTTTAATATAAGATTATTAGAGTTTTAATACAAGATTATTAGAGTTTTAATATAAGATTATTAGATTTGTAATTAGACTTAGCATATATGATTATCTAGTGTTCTAATATACGACACTTAGGCTTAGCATATATGATTATTAGAGTTTTAATACAAGATTAGTACAGTTTTAATGATTATCTAGAGTTCTAATATACGACACTTAGACTTAGCATATATGATTGTATGATTGTTAAAGCAAATATGACCTATAGACTTAGCAAATATTTCTTGTATGAACAGATGGCTGATCGCGATGAGGAACAGATACTGTACGATATAATCACAAAGGAAAGCAGCCAGTACTGGAACGAAGAAGAGGGGAACGAGGATCCAAACCACTACTTGAACGAGGAAGGGAACATGGAGAGGGATGCGGAGGGGAACCAGGAGGGGAACGTGGAGAGTGATGCAGAGGGGAACGAGGAGGAGGAGGCTAGTGGAAGTCAACCCTCCGCTGGACAGAAGAGGGCACGCGGACAACGAGGTGCCGCGAAGAAGCCAGAGGGACGACACATCATAACGGAAGTGGACGAAGACGGCCGACCTAGTGCCCCGGCAGAAGCAGCCAAGAACTACGTACAACACAACGGTTGGGTTGTGCGGGATAACGTGCCTGTCAGTATGGTGTACTGGCGCAGAACAAGGGCACGCGGAGATCATGAGAGCTTTGTCCCAGATTCGGAGAAAGAGATGCTGTGAACCACAATGCTCGAGACATTCACCCTTCCAGAACATAGTGAAAAGGTGGGCTCTAAAGAAAATGGCAGAACAGTTTCAGAGCTTCAAGGGAGATCTGTACCAGAAATACATCCTGAAGGGGCAGACACCGAACTTCAACACATTCTCGAAGCTAAGGGATCACTGGGACGAGTTCGTTTCTTACAAGACAGGTCAACAAGGGTAGGCGATGATGGAAAGAAACAAAGTAAATGCCGCCAAGAAGAAGTACCATCACCACTTGGGGTCAGGCGGCTATAGCGTCGCGATGCCGAAGTGGGAGGAGATGGAGGCAAGCTTGCTTGATAGGGGTGTCGAACTGGCCACCGCTAAATGGCCGGATCAATCGAAGTTCTGGTACTATGCTCACGGTGGAACGCTCAACCCAGTTGATGGCTCCCTGGTGTTCAACGGTCAGATACGCGAGGTTGCAAGTCGACTAACGGACGCAGTGAAAGCCTCTTCTCAGGGCACGTTCCGACCCGACAGAGAGAAGGACAAGCTGTCACTCGCCCTGCAGGCTCCCGAGCATCCAGGACGAACACGAGGGAGAGGGGTGATTCCTTGGAAGATTGGATTCAAGAAGGACATCCACACGTACAGGAGTCGGATGAGGAGCAAGAGAGATACGGAGGCGAAGATTGCAGATCTTGAGTACAGGGTATCGAGCTACGAGCTCAGCATGCAAGAGGAGGTGGCAAGGAAGGTGGATGAATGCATGGCCGCACATCGGTCCCAGGATCCCCAGCCGTACATTCCTCCTGCAATGGTCAGCCCTTCAGGCAATTGTAGCAGCTGCGCCTCAACGGGGCAGGTAGGATCACAGAGCATGGACGCCATGCAAACCCAGGACGAAACCACCTACCCCGTTGATGACATCACTCAGCGGACACCATGTGAGCTGCATATTCCCTTCAAGAACTTATCAATAAAGGTAAGCTCGTAGTTTATAGATTTTAGACTTGTCCATTCCGCAAGTTGCTGCTTGTATATGTTGATTACTAATTGATAACCTCTCACCACGTGAAGGTGGCGTCGGGCATGGCCATCCCAACGGACCCTTCAGGGACTTACCACTGCAGGCCGATTCCAGCAGGATACTCCGGTCGAAGTTGAGTTGGTGGAAGCCACGTATGAGGACCTCGAGTTGGACTACCCTGGAGGAGACGGTGAGACGCATCTACGAGACACAAGCCACGCCATTATACTATGGCGCAAGCGGTACATCATCCTCCCTAGGCGACAAGTGGCGTCTCGTGCACCATCTCCTCCGGCTCCGCCATCTCCACCTCAGGCTCCTGCACCGACTCCTCCTCAGGCTCCTGCACCGACTCCTTCGCAAGCTCCTCGTCCGGCACCTTCCAAGTCAAGGGCTCCCCAAGCTCCACCGCTTGCCCCCACAAGGGCAACGAAGAAGGCGAAAGTTGACGCCGCCAAAAACAAGGACCCGAGGTATGATTGCACGCAAGAGGAGCTTGACGCTTATGTGGCATTAGAAGTCAGGAGACAATTGAAGTCCAGAAAAGAAGATTCCTATAGACCCGAGTGCTAGGAACTTCTTCAGGGGTATGTCTGCACCTGCCAAGGAGACCATAAAACTATCGGACTATGAGCGAACACTTAAGAAAGCATCTTCTGGAAAGTCCAAACCAGTCCCTCAGCTTGGAGAGCAACCAAACCAGGAGATCGAGCCGTTGGTGACCGGTGAAGAATTTGGAATACAAGATTTTATTAATGACACCGGGCTAACTACAGATCAATTGCTACGAGGCGCACCAATCGAAAAGGCGGAAGTGAAATATATGTACGAACTCGGTAAACCACTTGTCAAGCCTGAGCAGCTGCAGTCCCTACCGATATAAATGTACAAATTCCATCAACTATACATGGAGATAAGCACCACCGGTAGAGAGATGATCGGAGCAAGGATCAGGGACACGGACTTCTTGCAAAGAGAAGATATTCTCTGGATCAATTTCAAGGGTATCTACGAACTATACCAGCTGGACGCCCTCGACGTCTCTATTATAAGTTGTTGGACTTTGTAAGTATCGTTCAGTTAGATTTCCTATTACATTTCCTTTAATTAATTAGGTCCTTGTATATAAGTACACCATATATAATATATACTTCCTTTTATTGTTGTAGAATGGAGATTCAAAGAGCCCAACGGCGGGGGGTTTTCGATACTGGATTCATCGACCCTCGGAAAGTAAACGTCGAAATGATCACCAAGTTTCCGCAAGCCATAGAGGACAATCTCGTCCATCTCCTGAAGGCGCAGCATTACAAGACGTTCATACTATTGCCGTACAACACAGAGTAAGTTTTTACTATCTACCTACCAAATTTCATTCCCGTACGAACATGCTAAGTGTTTCACGCACATTGCAGATTCCACTGGGTCCTTTTACTCTTCGATTTGGAGGCCTACGTAGTCAATGTATATGACTCAATGGATAAAAAAGAGTCTACATTTGACCAGGTTTTTGAACTTATAGACAGGTACTGTCATAAGTTCCAATGTTAATTACGAATCTTGTTATAACTAATTGCTACTACGAATCATAGCTTTAAACTCCATGTAGGGCTTGGTATCGGTTCCGTCATTTGGTCCGCGGCAAATGGAGAGAAAGACTTAGGCGGAAGTTTAAATTTCATGTGAGTATAAATGCTCTACATTTATATTGAATCTCCAATTCAAATACAAGTGTATATTAATTAGATCTCTCGCCATTTGTCATGTATATATAGTGCGCAAAGCAAGCCCAGGGAACTAGCTTGTGCGGCTACTACGTGTGCGACTATTGCCACTGCCTTGTAGACCAAATCATCAACACAAGAGAGCTCGATGTACGTACAAATAAATTGAAAATTTCATTGCGTACGTATCGATTTGTTGTTTACTAATTAATTTCATACATTTATAGGTTATTCGCATGAGGGATAACCTCACACACAAGGAATTTATCGCGGCGGTTCAAGAACAACTCATGGGATTCATCAACGAACAAATCCATCCCGAGGGTGAATTCTACTACGACGGAAATAAAATTCGTAGGTCGTTAGCTTCTGAGATAATGACTACTACTACGTCGAAGTCGTAGCTAGCTAGGACATCATAATGAATTGTAATTAATACATGTCTATTTTTCTATATGCATGTACACATTTACTTTAGTGTAAATATATATTTTCGTCATATATATATGCACATAAAATGTTAAGTGCTTTAATATATATATACATATGCATTTGCATAACATATATGTATAAATACATATATATTATGCATGTATATGTATTGAAACATATATATATACATGGTTTATATATATATATATATATATATATATATATATATATATATATATATATATATATATATATATATATATATATATATATAAACCATGCAGCAACAGGGCCATGCAAACAAAAAAAAAAGGGCAGCTCGATCTTTAGTCCCGGTCGGCCACGTGGCTGAGCCTTCTTTAGTCCCTGTTATTTCACCCGGGACTAAAGATTCCCGGTTTGAAAACCGAGACTACAGGGGGTTACCAACCGGGACTAATATGGGTTTCTCCACCAGTGAATTATGCAGCATATACCAACGGCACAGCTTGATTCAAAGGTAAACTGTCAAAACCGACACAACAATCCATTTAAATAGGGATATTGTATGTACTGCATATGTTCTGATGATGGCTCTTAACAGTTTGAAATCAATCAAAAACGTTGCTCCATTAGATTGATTTTACATAGAAAATTTAACAATGCTGATGAAGATGAAGTGATGAGCAGTTACTGTAAGGTACTATGTAATTTGCCAAGTAAATTAATGAAATTGCATTGGTACCTGGTGTTGATGCTTTTTCGTGGCCAACACAAGATCACCTAACGATTTGCGGTGTAATCAACAGCAATAGGTGATATTTGAAACTGATATTTATATTGCAGGCCACGCATTGCATGTTAATTGCTTCTGCACATTCTTGATAACTACAGTAGAGGCCCAAGGATTACTACTTCTCACAGAAATATTTTCTGACTGCTCAAGACAAGCCCCCCACCTTTCCCATGCATTGCTACTCTGTGAGAGGCAGTAACCCTTCCAATAAACATTTGTGCGAGACGCAAATTCAATAAGCCCTGTCCCCGATTCTGGATCATTGCTACATCTCAAGTCTATTGTAATTGTGCACTATCTTATCCTCCTACTGAATCTGATGTTTGTGGTTGAGTGGTACATCTGAACTCCATATTGATAATCAATTAATAATGAAATTTGCTAGCTTAGCAGTAACCAATTATAAATTATTACAAATCAATAGTGATAAGTGTATGAAATGGAAAAGTTGCCCTTTTTTATCTCTGTAGTTTGTAATAAGTCTGCAAAAAGCTCAATGTTCAGGTGTTCTGTTCTTACTGTGAACAGAGAGAAAATTAAATTATAGTGTCAAATTTATACAATTCAGAAATTATCTAACCCACTTGTATTATCTGTTATTCATAAACTACGATGTCAGGGCTGATATGAACTGTGTATATTTGAATTTGGACAGTAGTGACAAATTTATACAATTCAGAAATTGTATGAACCACCTGTGCTATCTATTAGAGTTTGCATTTTCATAAATAACAGTAGTTGGACATATTTTCAGAAATGAGCATGTATTCATAGTGAATTTGGTGCTATGTATTGCTATGGCTGCTTGCTGCTTGCTGCCTGCATAGGAGGCAATAAGAGAAAATTTGCTCTTTTAACTTTCTGGCCTAAACTTTGTAAATCCAAACTACTTCTGATATATGTTATACTGACAATTCAGAAATTAATGTAAGGATTCATGGATATGATTTGTGCATTTCATATACAAAAGCATATAGGGGTATGTATAGAATATAGTTTACAGAAGTATATAGGGATATGATTTGTTGCTGTTGTCAAACTTGATGATGGAGCTGATGGATGCAGCTGGTTCTTGCAGCTGTTGCTGCTTCCTTGGTGATTTGCTGCCTGCTGCAATAGCTAGTCGTGCTTGCTGCTAGTTGGTGCTTTGCTGTCTGGTGGAATTGCTGGTGTACATGTTGAAAACTGGGGTTGCACGTGTATCGGTCAGGTTGATCTGCCGGCATGGAGAGGGGCGACGAAGGGGCACGCGTGCGAGCGTGATCTCGTGAGAGCGAGGGGTGGAAACTGATTTCTGTTGGAAGTTTTCCAAGGGCCCACTTTTTTGTTTTTAGGAAACCAATTATAGATAATCTGTTGGAGGAATAAAAATTTTAACACCTCAAATCTTGTTTAGAATTCCCATAACTGAAAAGTTGCGAAACGGCACGCCTCCTCTCTCTCCGCTCCTGCGAAAGACGGTTACCTAAAATTCTAAATTAGCGTTCGGTCAAAGGAAAAAAAAAAAAGAAAACCTTCTCTCCTCCCCACGAATAAGGGCTCCTCCTAGTAACCTCCACACCATCATCGATCTAGAACACCCGAACTCCGTTGCACGTCACGCGTCACCCAGATCGGCGTCAGGGTCGTGGACGTCGATTTCGCTCCCGGCCCTATCGGCATCACAATCACCGGCGATGATGCATCGGCCACCACGGATCACCGCCGACAAGAGCAGCATCCCCGTCCAGATTGACAGCCGGCAGCCAGGTGATTGGGTGTTGATTTTTCTTTTATTTGGTTGGATTCTGCATTTTGAACGAAAGCAGTAAAATTCTTCCTTCTTTGATTTGGTAGGATTCAGAATTGACAATGCGTCATAAATCCGAGTAAATTGTTAAGCGATATTACATTCTCCATAATTTAATTATTGCAATCGCTAATCATGCTCTAAACAACCATAATGTTAATCGTGCTCAGCCATAATGCAAGCAACTAATAATAATTCCTAAACTGACAGTAGTACCTTTGGGTGGCGAAAGGTCTCATTGATCACTGATGGCTTTATTAGAAAGCCGCTATGCTGCTGAACAAGTATAAAGTATTGGGAATAGTCTTGTTGGGAATAGTCCCACATTGCTTTTGGGGTGTAGCAAAGCTTGTTAGATTTAATTGGGTAATTGATCCATTTAAATCAATTAAATCAAATAAATTCCACGGTTCATTATGCTAGGAATTCATGTGAATTTATTCTTTTATGGGATATCAATAGGATGAAGAGTTTTGAGAATTAATCCATTTGATTAGGGAATTGGTAACTTATATCAATTAGTCCTAATCGATGGATGGTTGATGGTTGTGTAGTGGAGGATGGTTCATGGCTAGTTGATGACAATTAGTTGCTCTATTCCTCTTCCTATTCCATTGGTAACTTACATCAATTACTCTTAATTGATTGTTGGTTGATGGTTGTGTAGTGGAGGATGGTTCATGGCTACTTGATGACAATTAGTTGCTCTATTTCTCTTCCTATTCCATGACTCTTACTCTTCATCTTCCATTCCCCTTATAAAATGAGAATGGATTTGATCTCCCGCGAGAAGAGTGAGACATACTTTCATCCATTTTCCAACGCTGTTGCTGCTACGGTAATCCCATCCTGTCACAGCCTGATTTTTGTTTTAGGATTTATAAATTATCTAATAAATTAATAATAGAAGCTATATTAAATGTTCTTTAATTTATAAGTGAAGTTATAAAAATTTTCTAAAAATAAAGCATGGTTGGATTTAATTTTTATTAAATTCTCCATGATTAATTATACTCTCTGAAATTTTCTCGGATTTTTCAGAGCTCAATTTGTAAATGATACAAAGAACAGTTCAGTAATTATTTCATCATTAAGGATCCACTTATAAGTGTTAAGTGCTTTCCTTGTTTAAAAATCCTTAAATTATAAATTGTTGTTTAAAAAGAATTATTAGAAATGATTTTAAAAGCCTAGAAGAAAAGATCTAAATTTAAATAATAAATTTCAATATAAAATTGGGCCAAATAAAATTTCATTAAATACTTTACTTGATTCTATAGTTCCTAGATTTTTCTGGGATTTATTTGAGCCAAGGAGGTATTTTTAATCAATGGAATATCATTTCATGAATAATTTAAATAGCAAAAGGTTTTAAAATCTTTCTTTTGGTTTTGGGCCGAAAGTCGGCCCAAGTCTCTCTCTCTCCCTCTCCTCGGCCCAGTCGGCCCAAGTCGGCCCGAGCCGCCCGCGCGCGCGCGTCTGCCTCTGACAGGTGGGACCCACATGTCGGGGTCGTCTTCCTCCTCGCGCCGTTGCCGCCGAAACCCTAGCCGCGCGAAGCCGCCGCCGCCCCTTCCAAATCCGGCCGCCTCTTTCCTCCTCCGGCCGAATTGATTGAGGGCAAATGATCCTTGAGATCTCCTCTTCCTTTTCTCTTTTGGAAACATCGGCTAATTTTCTTTGGAAACCGGTGGATTTGAGTTGGATTCGGATTCATCTCTCTCCTCTAACCCTAGACTTTCCTTCTCGCCGCCGGTCGCCGTGGGCCTCCGTCGCCGCTCGCTAGCCCCTATAAAAGCATCCCCAGGACCTCCTCTTTCCGCCGCCTCCTTCGCCTTAGCCCGTCGTCGCGTGTAGCGCCGCCTCCGCGTCTCTCCGTGCGCCGCCGCCGTCGTTGTCGGTCCAGCCGCGTCGCACCGCCATTGCAGCCACCGCCTTCGGTCGCCGTCGCCACCATCGGGATCACGAGGAGGAGGAGCATCTCGTCCACCCCTCCGTTGCTGCCGTTTCCCGCCGGAGCACCGCCGTCACCGTCGACCCGAAGGTCGCCGCCGCCTCAGCCTCGCCGCCGTCGTCGTCCGCCGCCGTCCAAGCCGCTAGTGAGTTCTCCGCGTCGCCCTCTACCCGTTGGTGCCCTCCGTTTGCGCCGTCTCGCCGCCGTTCGCCGTCGAGCGTGGGGTGCCGGAGCCGCCGCCGGCGATGACGTCATTGCCGACGTCGTCGTTGCCGTCAGCCGTAGACCCGTGGTGGACCGCTTCGATCTCAGCCGTCCGTTTTGGATGAGATCGATCTCGGCCGTTCGTTTTCGTGAACCGTCGTCGTGGACCCGGTCCACCGTGAGCCGAGCCTTGCTGACGCAATAATCTCTTTTTCCTTTTCAAAAATAATTCATTATTGTGTCATAATTCAATTAAAATTTATATAAATGATTTAATCCAATTTAATTTTTAAAAATTCATAACTAATTCATCTTAGGTCGGATTTAGTTGGTTCAAGTCTCTAAAGTTGTATAAAATAAAGATCTACATTTAAAATTATCCATAAATAGAATTAAATTTATTTAATTCTTTTTAATGGGCTTTAATTAGATTAAATCTTGTAAAATTCATATTAAATTCATATGAAGTCAGAATGAGGCCGTTCAAGTCTCATAATTCATCTAAAATTATGATCTACATGTTTGTTTACTTTATATGTATTGTTTATTTGGAGTTTCTTAGTGTTTTCCTCGTTTTGCGTGTTAGCTTGTCGTTTCCGTCGTTTCGAAGGTTCGCGAGTGCGTCAGAAGTGTTCAAGAAGATTAATTGAAGACCCATTATTGCAAGGCAAGTCACACAGATCCCAAACACAATTCCTTTGAGCATATTGATCCTATATTTAAATTCTCTATTTATTTCAACTGTGTATTTATTTTCGAATGTCACCGGGTGGTGTGAACTTATTCCTTTGTTATGGCCTGTTTGCTTTGATTACCCTATTTCTTGATTACCGTGGGTTAAAATTTGACTAGTTGGATTTATATATTGGTTCAGCTAGATATTAGATATAATTGCTTAGCCATGCTTAGAAACATTAGCACATTATTGGGATAACTTATGACTCACTATTATTTAATGATGGCTTAATGATAGCTCATGATGGTTAATCATGATTGGTTTAGTAATTAATTTGCCAACTAAAACTTGATAATGGTGGGTTGTGAGTACATGGTTTTGATGGTCGTGCTCATGACAATTAAGGACCGGTTCGCGAACTACTGTTGTGAGACATTAACCGTGCCAACCACAAGCCAGCATGGGCAACGGCTTTACCTTTCATATAGCATGGTTCATTGCAGAGCACCAGACTGAGAAGTGGCGGAGATAAGCCCACGGGGGTCGCTGGGGAGTCCATGCCTTGTTTATAAGGGGGTGACTATGATCTGGGAACGGTGCACTGTGGTGGATTGTGTTGTGCGAGGGGTACTGTCACAGCTCCGTTCCGAGGTACCGTGGTGGTATCGAGGCGCATGGTGACATGTTGTGGGGCTGTGTCTTGTGGGTACAGTGGTACACCTCTGGCCAGAGTAAAACTATTCGAATAGCCGTGCCCGCGGTTTATGGGCAAGTTGAGCAATGTTTTTCGTGATTAGTCTCACACCTCTCACAATATTTATTGATGCTATAATTGGTAATAATTTGTTTAGCTCCTGGTTTGGAGATAGGTCTGTACAGCCGGGTATGGTTGTTCAGGATGGTTGGGCCTGAGCAGCATGGGTGTGCTGTTCAGTGTTGATTAAAATTGATAATTACTTACTTTATTGTTTTACAATTCTAAATTGTTGCTAAATGCTGCTTTTGCAAATGAGCCCTATATTATGCCATTATTTAGTATCCTTGTGCACTTGCATATTTGCTGCCTGGCTTGCTGAGTATGTCATATGCTCACCTTGCAATAATCAATCAAACCTCAGTTGAAGACAAGTTGCGAAGGAGAAGACGTTTGGCTTATACCCCAGTTGAGCTGCCTGTGGGAGTGGAGCCGGAGCTTCGCTAGATCGTTAATTCTGCTGCTATTTTCTTTTCTTTTGTAAGTATGTAACGTTATTTCTATGATGAATCTGTATATTAAATTGTCAGTTTGTGTACCTCAGCTGATTCCTGGACGAGGATTTTATGCACAAATTAGTTCGGAAATTACTAGTGAATTTCTGGGCGTGACACATCCCGACGAGTGTGTGCACACGCGTTGGGAGAGTAGGCCTCCAAAACCACGCGCTGCTGCGACTTTTGCACGGACGGGCAGGCGATCAGGTTTTTGGGGAGCGCAAGGCGTGACTACTCACTGTTCGTCAACATCTACTTCACCTTCACCAATATGTCGAACACTGGAGACAACGGCAACACTGGATACAAGGAGAAGGAGGCTCCCGTCAACACCAACGGAGGCAATACTGCCTCAAACTCCAATGGAGGACCATTCTTGGGGTATAACCTTCTTACATTATTTCAATTAGAAGTTTTACTGTTAATGTTCATCGCAATGTCAATATTGTGTTATTATGTGATTGTTGATGCTTATTCTACATTAAGCATGCTCATGTTAATTACATTCACCACTGGATCAAATCCCGTTGTAAATATCATGTTTATTATCTTGTTATTTTGGATTAAAATGTGCCGAATTATGACCAAATTTCCAACAATCCAAAAACCTGATAGGTCATTTTCGGTAGTTGGCTTTGCTGCAACACTGAAACCACATGCTTTTGATGGTTCTAATTATAAGAGATGGAAAGCACGTGCACTACTGTGGTTGAGAGCGATGCAATGCTTCTATGTTTCACGGGGCAAATGAAGTGAACCGCCTCTCTCTCCTGAGGAGGAGGCTAAGTTCGAGGCTTCGGATTGCCTGTTCCGTGGAGCATTGATCAGTGTACTCGCTGACAATATAGTTGACGTGTACATGCACATGCCTTCAGGGAAGGACATGTGGGATGCACTTGAGGCCAAGTTCGAAGTTTCCGACGCCGGCAGCGAGCTGTATGTCATGGAGCAGTTCTATGACTACAAGATGGTCGATGACCGTTCTGTAGTGGAACAGGCTCATGAGATTCAGATGCTGGCAAAGGAACTTGAGAACAACAACTGTGAGTTGCCGGACAAGTTTGTGGTGGGTGGCATTATTGCCAAATTGCCACCTTCTTGGTCGGACTTTGCTACTTCTCTAAAACACAAGAGGCAAGAGTTCAGTGTTACTGATCTCATTGGCTCTTTGGGTGTTGAGGAGAAGGCGAGAGCAAAGGACAACCGGGGCAAAAATATCGAGGGAGGTTCTAGCGCCAATTTGGTGCAAAAGAAGAACCCTCACGCATCCCACAACAACAACAACAAGAAAGTCAATTCTGATGTCAAACCAAAGGCTACAACCAATTTTAAGAAGAAAGGCAAGGGAAAGGCCAAGGGCGACTGCTTTGTGTGCGGTAAGCCTGGGCATTGGGCGAAGAATTGTCCTGATCGCAAGGACAAGAAGTCTGCCAACATGGTTATTAGCGAGGGCGGAGGAACATCGGGGTACGGTAATTTTTTACCTACAGTTCTCTCTGTTTTTCATTCACCTGATTGGTGGGTTGATACTGGTGCTAATATTCATGTGTGTGCTGATATTTCCCTGTTTTCTTCTTATCAGGTCGGGAGAGGTTCCTCCTTGTTGATGGGAAACAGGTCGCTTGCGGCTGTTCATGGTGTTGGTACGGTCGATCTAAAGTTTATTTCGGGAAAGACCGTGCAGCTGAAGAACGTGCAGCATGTCCCTTCAATAAAGAAGAATCTAGTTAGCGGCTCTCTACTGTGTAGAGATGGTTTTAGACTTGTGTTTGAATCCAATAAATGTGTCGTATCTAAATATGGAACTTTTATTGGAAAAGGTTATGACAGCGGAGGTCTGTTCCGTTTTTCTTTGGATCACATGTGTAATAATAATAATAATGTTGTGAACCATATTAGCGAGAATGATGAGTCCAATGTGTGGCATTCGCGACTTTGTCATGTGAATTTCGGTTGTATGACGCGGTTGGCTAACATGAGTTTAATTCCAAAATTCACTTTGGTCAAAGGTTCCAAGTGCCATACTTGTGTTCAATCGAAACAACCTCGCAAGCCTCACAAGGCATCTGAGTCGAGAAATTTGGCACCACTAGAACTAGTTCATTCCGATCTGTGCGAAATGAACGGCGTATTGACTAAAGGGGGAAAGAAATATTTCATAACACTGATAGATGATTGCACTAGATATTGCTATGTGTACCTATTGAAAACAAAGGATGATGCATTGCATTACTTTAAGATCTATAAAGCTGAGGTAGAAAACCAACTTGAAAGGAAAATCAAACGGTTGAGGTCTGATAGGGGTGGAGAGTATTTTTCCAATGAGTTTACGTCCTTTTGCGAAGAGTTTGGAATTATTCATGAGAGGACGCCTCCCTATTCACCCCAATCAAATGGGGTAGCCGAAAGAAAGAACCGCACTCTAACTGAGATGATGAATGCCATGTTAGACACTACGGGACTTTCCAAGGAATGGTGGGGTGAGGCAATTTTGACTGCTTGTCATGTCCTGAATAAAATTCCAATGAAGCATAAGGAAGTAACACCATTCGAAGAATGAGAAAGGAAGAAATTAAATCTCTCACACCTACGCACATGGGGCTGCTTGGCCAAGGTAAATGTACCTATAGCCAAAAAGCGTAAACTTGGATCAAAAACCGTAGACTGTGTGTTCCTTGGTTATGCTATCCACAGTGTGGGCTATAGGTTCTTAATAGTAAACTCTGGAGTACCCGACATGCGTGTTGGTACAATTACTGAGTCCAGAGATGCCACATTTTTTGAGAATGAATTTCCCATGAAAAATACACCTAGCACGTCTAGTCAAGAACCTGTTTTACCCCATGAGCACTTTGCACCGATAAAACACAATGATCAAACGCCTGAGGAAAATCCTGAGGAGGATAATATTGTAGCAACTCGAAAGAGTAAGAGACAAAGGACTGCAAAGTCTTTTGGAGATGACTACATTGTATACCTCGTGGATGACACTCCAAGAACCATAGAAGAGGCATATTCATCTCCTGACGCTGACTATTGGAAGGAAGCGGTACGCAGTGAGATGGACTCAATTATGTCTAATGGTACTTGGGAAGTCGTTGAGCGTCCATATGGGTGCAAGCCTGTAGGATGCAAATGGGTTTTCAAGAAAAAGCTTAGGCCTGATGGTACAATTGAAAAATATAAGGCAAGGCTTGTGGCCAAGGGTTATGCCCAAAAAGAAGGCGAGGATTTTTTCGACACCTACTCACCAGTTGCCCGCTTGACCACAATTCGAGTACTACTTGCTCTGGCAGCCTCTCATGGTCTTCTCGTCCATCAGATGGACGTTAAGACAGCTTTCCTAAACGGAGAGCTGGAAGAGTAGATCTATATGGATCAACCAGAAGGATATGTACTAGAAGGTCAGGAGGGAATGGTGTGTAAACTGTTGAAATCCTTGTATGGCCTTAAGCAAGCACCTAAGCAATGGCATGAGAAGTTTGACACAACACTTACATCTGCTGGCTTTGTTGTGAACGAAGCTGACAAATGTGTGTACTATCGCTATGGTGGGGGAGAGGGAGTGATCTTGTGTTTATATGTCGATGACATATTGATTTTTGGAGCCAGCCTCAATGTGATTGAGGAGGTTAAGGACTTTTTGTCCAAAAGCTTTGAAATGAAGGATTTGGGAGTGGCTGATGTTATTCTTAACATTAAGCTACTGAGAGGAGATGAGGGTGGGATTACACTCGTGCAATCTCACTATGTGGACAAGGTTTTGAGTTGCTTTGGTTATAGTGACTGCAAGCTAGCTCCAACTCCTTATGACTCCAGTGTGCTATTAAGGAAAAACCGAAGAATAGCAAGGGATCAATTGAGATACTCCCAAATCATTGGTTCATTGATGAGCTGGTTTGTTTCAAATCCGGGAGATGATCATTGGCAAGTTCTGGAAAGGGTCATGCGCTATCTAAAGGGTACAATGAGCTATGGAATTCACTATACTGGTTACCCAAAAGTACTGGAAGGGTATAGTGACTCAAACTGGATATCTGATGCTGATGGGATAAAGGCCACAAGTGGATATGTGTTCACACTTGGAGGTGGCGCAGTTTCCTAGAAGTCTTGCAAGCAGACCATCTTAACGAGGTCAACAACGGAAGCAGAACTCACAGCACTAGATACTGCCACGGTTGAGGCCGAGTGGCTTCGTGAACTCCTGATGGATTTGCCGGTGGTTGAAAAACCAGTGCCAGCTATCCTAATGAACTGTGATAATCAAACAGTGATTATTAAGGTGAACAGTTCGAAGGACAACATGAAGTCATCTAGGCATGTAAAGAGAAGACTGAAATCTGTCAGAAAGCAGAAAAACTCCGGAGTGATAGCACTGGACTATGTCCAGACAGCTAAAAATCTGGCAGATCAGTTTACCATGGGGCTACCACGTAATGTGATAGACAGTGCATCGAGGGAAATGGGCCTGAGACCCACTTAGAGTTGCACAATAGTGGAAACATGTCCATTGTGATCGGAGATCCCGTGAATTTGGATGACGAAACAAACTATTGTGTAACCGAGAGAAGAGACCCTTAAATGGGCTCATTTTCATGATGTACTTCTCTTCTATTCTGTATGGTAGGATGGCTTATGCCTCAATGTGTTCCGAGTGGCTTTCATTAAGCAGAGATGTTGACCTGCAGAACATCTTAGAAGGAACACACCTATATGAGTTCGACTGCTAGTCATAGTCTATGAGATTTGGGTGATCTCTAGATACTCATGAAAGGCCTAGAGTATGACTTATAAGCTCCAACCCGAGGGAATACTAACGGTTGCCTAGTATCAGTTATGGAATTGAGTGAAACCTAACTGCACAAGACTGACAATTCAAGGCTTAGTCCATTGTTCAGTTGTAGTCAGGTGTAGCTCCTTTTCTAGGTGAAAGTTCAACTTATCAGTCTTCACCGAAACACTGGTATATAAAAGCTGCTATGGAATAGAGAGCATTCTCATGAGCCTTGAAATTTGGTGGGGATTGTTAGATTTAATTGAGTAATTGATCCATTTAAATCAATTAAATCAAATAAATTCCAAGGCTCATTATGCTAGGAATTCATGTGAATTCATTCTTTTATGGGATATCAATGGGATGAAGAGTTTTGAGAATTAATCCATTTGATTAGGGAATTGGTAACTTATATCAATTAGTCCTAATTGATGGATGGTTGATGGTTGTGTAGTGGAGGATGGTTCATGGCTAGTTGATGACAATTAGTTGCTCTATTCCTCTTCCTATTCCATTGGTAACTTACATCAATTACTCTTAATTGATTGTTGGTTGATGGTTGTGTAGTGGAGGATGGTTCATGGCTAGTTGATGACAATTAGTTGCTCTATTCCTCTTCCTATTCCAATTCCATGACTCTTACTCTTCATCTCTCATTCCTCTTATAAAATGAGAATGGATTTGATCTCCCGCGAGAAGAGTGAGACACACTTTCATCCATTTTCCAACGCTGTTGCTGCTACGGTAATCCCATCCCGACGAGTGTGTGCAAACGCGTTGGAAGAGTAGGCCTCCGAAACCACGCGCTGCTACGACGTTTGCACGGACGGGCGGGCGATCAGGTTTTTGGGGAGCGCAAGGTGCGACTACTCACTGTTCGTCAACATCTACTTCACCTTCACCAATATGTCAAACACTGGAGACAACGACAACACTGGATACAAGGAGAAGGAGGCTCCCGTCAACACCAACGGAGGCAATACTGCCTCAAACTCCAACGGAGGACCATTCTTGGGGTATAACCTTCTTACATTATTTCAATTAGAAGTTTTACTGTTAATGTTCATCGCAATGTCAACATTGCGTTATTATGTGATTGTTGATGCTTATTCTACATTAAGCATGCTCATGTTAATTACATTCACCACTGGATCAAATCTCATTGTAAATATCATGTTTATTATCTTGTTATTTTGGATTAAAATATGCCGAATTATGACCAAATTTCCAACAAGGCTTTCTCCCGGTTGGATCAACGTCTCCAGATTTTAGGCCAACAAGTGGTATCAGAGCCAAACCAATCTCTGGTGTAAACCCAAAGCTCAGTGGACCGCGGGTGTGAGGCCCGTATGTGCCCGTGTGTGGGGCCGGTCGGGCTAAAGGGCACCAATGTGTGACGGGGGAGATTGTTGGGAATAGTCCCATATTGGTTATCTAGGGGGAGTTGAACCATAGTCTTGTTGGGAATAGTCCCATATTGGTTATCTAGGGGGAGTTGAACCAACTTAAAAGTGGGGGAGCCCCTCACCTCTTGAGCTAGTTTTTGGGTGTAGCAAGGCTTTCTCCCGATTGGATCAATGTCTCTCAAGCTTTTGGGGTATAGCAAGGCTTTCTCCTGATTGGATCAATGTCTCTCCGGTTTTAGGCCATCATAAAGAACAAAATAGACACATATCATCAAAAAACAAAGAATCTAGGGCACACAGTGAAAATCGGAATTCGAGTGTAGTTCCAAGTCATAATGCACCGTTCCTCTACAGAGTTACCCCAACATCAAATTAAAAGTCCTTCAAACTATCTAACTATATGCACCTAGAAGTATATTACCTTGACGATAGATCACCAAAACAATCACGAAATCTGAAAAAGTGTGGAATCTAATTTAATAATTACAACATTCTTAATTAACATATTTTGTATACTCTCAATTAGTGTTTTGTTAGTTTAACTAGGAAGCAAGCCCACCCAGATAGGCGAACAATTTATTTACTGTTTATATGTAAACTCGCCTATCACCCTTCGTAAATATACGAGTTAACATGGGTTAGATTATACATCTAATTTACTTATGCCCATGCATTGTGTAATATACAAAGGAATAATTGTCAAAAAATGATATCACTAATGCAGCAACCCTCATAGGTGCTGATTGGCAATGGGTCTTAGGAGTCGATTTCCCAGCCGACACCAATTTGTTGGCACCTTTTCCCCCGGGCATAAACGACACTTATAGAGATTTAGGGTGTCGGTTCATATATCCCACAACGATTCCTATAGTATTCAACGAATAAAAATCAACTCGATGGAGCCGCCATCACCGAATCTAGGCAACAGAAGAAGAAGTAGAACCAATAAAGCGAAGTCCAATTATGCATCTAGTGCCACGGTGGCATACGTAGTCTGACGTGGCTCACCGGCCAGTGCCACCGCCGTTGTTCTCGACATGTGACGAGCGGTGGCAGGTGAAGACCTGGTCATGGAACTTTTCGAGGCAGGCGTGCTTGGCTGCTCACTACTCCGCCAACTTCTACTACTTGACATCCCCATCGCGACAAAGGACAGACATTTTTTCTCGTTACTCTGCCTCCTCCCTCGGTGCCCACATCTTCGCCTCAAACTCCTCTACGTCTTTTGCCGCCGACACGCCCTCTCCGTCTCCAGCTGCATCTAAACTCTCTTCACCCTCCACATTGCCTCCTTCTAATGCGCCGCACATGCCCTTTGCTCTTCCTCCATCTCCACCATCACCTTCCCACCCGCCATCCACGGTGTCACTGCTATCGCCGTAGGTGCCATAGGTGGTGCCGTGGTGACCATCGAAGCGAAGCTAAGGGTCACTAACGGTGAGGGTGGTGGTGCCACTTGAGATGATGACATCCAGGGCAGTAACATCGGGGAGGCCATGAGCAGCGACACGACATCGGTGTGCCCTTCCTTGACTAGCTTCCCAGTGCAATTATCAAGCAACTAGCCGGCCTGCCACACACTACTATGTCAAATGGACAGGAAGATGGGGAGGGACATGCAAAGAAGGAGGGAGGAGGGATGAGGGAGGAGGGGAGAGGTGGATGGAGAGGAGTGCGCGAGAGAGAGAGAGAGAAGGGGACGGGGTGGGCGAGGGGAGTGGATAAGTTGGATGGGGTGTGGTGCTGGCTCGACACCTATAGTAAAAAAGATAACATAACTATAGTTACGATTTTTATTTAGAACTGGTACCTACAATATAAGTATGATGGGTCCTATAGGTGTTGAATCGACACCTATAATATAAGTACGGTATCATAAAGATATTAGAGCGTTACGTTGGAACGGTCTACTCTGACTCTTCTTTCACCACTTGGGGCGTTGGGCGGTTACAATCCATGATCACTTATTCGCATGGTTCCTAGTCTCATGCTTTACATGGTAGATTATTATTATGGTATGATAGCCTACCCATAACCCAATGACAAGTGAGGTGTTGATTTAGCAAAGTCGGCGTCAGCGCCGTAGAGCGAGCTTGAGGACAAAGAAAGGCGTAAAGAAGCTGGTGTGCTCGAGAACGCAGCAGCCATGAAGGAGGTCGAGAGAGGGCGACGTCGCGACGACCACAAATGAGCTTGCCCCATGTGTTGGCCGGCCAACCTCCTACTGGCTACTACTCTACAGCTATGCCATATGGAACTCACCTTCTGATGAGAAAAAAAAAAGGAGAAGAAGAGGGAAAAAAACAGAGGGGCAAGGTGGGAGAGAAGCACTTCGGATGGAATGCTAAAATGAGATATTTTGACGGTTTAGTGTTGTCTCGGGCCACGCTGAAATGGGCGAAATTCATCGAATTTCCGCCCACTCGTTCCGAATCCCAGAACGTCCTTGAACGGAACGGGCGCCCCTCGCCGTTCCCCGTCACGCAGTGCTCCGGCCAGTTTCCCGGTGTCGGTAGCCCTAACGAGTGACCAACAACCATATCAGTTACGATTGAGAGTGTCACGTCTCGTGGAAATATGTACTCTGTGTTTATTCCATAGATTTTTTTTATTTTCCGTACAAGTTGTAGGTTAGTAATTAAGGCATCGCTCCTGCTACATATATATACATTACCTATGTTGTGGAATATCAGGGATTTTTTTTATGTACCTACGTGAGTATAAAATCCCTTATATATTCAGGATAGAATATATAGTACTCCGTATATATATGACAAATTGACAATCTATTTGTTTGATAAATGATTTTTTGAGGAAAATATTTTTCCTTTACTACTGACCTTTTTTTATATGTTAGCTACGTACATGTCCATGCGATACGATGGAACAAAATTAGATCAGTAGAAGCTATTGTCTTTTTAATCTGTTATATGGGAAGAAATAAGTAGTAATGTCTTCTCAGCCAATTATAATGCACGATAACGTGTGCTAGCTCTTTTCGAGCAAAACACAATGCAAATATGTGAATGTATTGTAGGAACGGAATCACGAGAATAATATCGTTAAATATATTAGAAAAGATTATGTGTACCAAAAAATAATGTGTATGTTTGCAAATATTAATAAAAGTAATAAATTTCCCAAAGTCCTCAAGTGCAGAGCAAAGAAATTAGCAGCTGCATAGTACAAACCTTCAGAAGATGAGCGGAACATGGGAATAACTAAAAAATAATAATATAAAAAGATTATCATGTGCTTAGAACTAAGTAGTTTGGAAATAAGCATCTGACGGTTAAAAAACAAATAGAATGTTCATAAGCGAATGTTTGAAAAAGGGTTCTGAACATTCTCAGAAAGAATTATTCACTTTGGAACATTTGCTTCTCCACTTAAAAAATATGAAGCAAATCAAGTTCCAAAGTAACTAATAATTATATAGATGTCTAATAGGGTGATCGATGATTCTTCGTACCTTCCGGGAGCAGTTCCACTTCACTCAATTTGGCATCCTTCGACTACAAATCGGTACTGGCTTGCTCAAGTCCCTTTATGGGTTTGAGAAGATTTTCATTCCACCTTTTAGAATCAGCCTTCTCACTAGAATCTCCTTGAAAATATTGTTCCCTCTCCTGCTGAAGTTCTTTCAAGGTATTGGAGGCCGCATTGGGCTGTTCTGTGAGAGATGCAACTAGTTTCTCTTGCACAAAGCATTTTTCATCCATCAACACTCCCTTTTCAGCATGTGCCTTGTTCGCCTTTTCAAGTGCTCCAACCTCACATTGTGCCTCTTCTACCTCCATCTTCTTCGGAACTGAGGAGCTCTCAAACTCTTCATATGCCAGCTGCAGTTGCTGTGAAGCAATTACAAGCTGGTGCAATAGCTCTTTTGCCTTGGGAACTCCTGGTACGAAAGAGGGTTGTTTTGAAGCTATGTTCTCTAGTTTAGCTCAACGGCGAGGATCACACAGAGCACTCGTGGAATGAATAGTTCACCTACATCCAAATATATATCAATACTCGCGGAATTTGTTAGAAATAAAACACTAAGAATTTGGTATTTACCAGATTTATGCATGTATTGACGGCGTAAATTTGGTATTTAACAGCCGTCAACATGAGGTTAAAGAATGTTATATGTACAGGGACAGTATCAAATATGAACATTGCACAGAAGATCGATATATCTATCAATCTGTTAAAAAAATGATTGAAGGATGGTGAAGAAAATTTCTGTGTACCTCTCACTTACAACACCTAAATCACCAAGCACCCGTTGAAATCAAAGATTTGGGGGGTTTTCGGGCATGTGTGCATAGCAAAAACCTATTGGTTTCGTCGAGCAACAGAATGGAGTCTATTGGCCTTTCCTTTATGCAGAAGGAATTCCAAGCTGCCACGGACAGGGGGGCATTTAATTTCTTGCCACTTTTAAGATGTGGCAATTAATTATTTGTTACTCGCTGTCTATGACAAGTGAGCCCTCATGTGTCTATGATATGTGATTCCAATGGTAAATAATTTAGCACCACTCGTAAGAGTGGCAAATAGTTAATTATTCCTGGACAGGGTGTTGGCAAAGGAGATAGAGGGTCTTACCCCCAGTGCTCTGCATGATCCTTGCCGTCGAGCTAAATTGGAGAACATAGCTTCAGGACTCCCCTCCTTTGTACCAGGAGTTTTCAAGGCAAAAGAGCTGTTGCACCAGCTTGTAATTGCTTCATAGCAACGGCAGCTGGCATATGAAGAGTTTGAGAGCTCCTTAGTTCAAAAGAAGATCGAGGTAGAAGAGGCACGGCGTGAGGTTGCACCGCTTGAAAAGGCGAACAAGACGCATACCCAAAAGGGAGTGTTGATGGATGAAAAATGCTCTGCACAAGAGAAACTAGATGCATCTCTCAAACAACAGCTCAATGCGGCCTCCAATACCGTGAAAGAGCTTCAGCAGCGGGAGAGGGAACAATATTTTCAAGGAGACTCTAGCCGGAAGGTTGATATTAAAAGGTGGGATGAAAATCTTCTCAAACCCACGAAGGGACTTGAGCAAGCCAATACCGATTTGAATTCAAAGGCTGCCAAATTGAGTGGAGAAGTGGGACTGCTCTTGGATGGTCTGAAGAATTATCAATCACCCAATTAGATGTCTATTTCATCATTAGTTACTTTGGAACTTCATTTACTTCATATTTATTGAGTGGAGAAGTGAATGTTTAAAAGTGAATAATTATTTCTGCGAATGCTCAGAACCTTTTATCAAACAGTCACTTATTAACTTTCTAATTATTTTTGTAATCGTCGGATGCTTATGTCTAAACTACTTTTTGTATTATTATTTTTGTAACCTGGTTATCTTATATTATTACTATTTATTTATTCCCATGTTCTGATCATCCTCTAAAGTTGAGTACTCTACAGCTGCAAATTTCTTTGCTATGTATTTCAGGACTTTGTGGAATTTTATTACTTTTATTAATATTTGCACACGTACACGTTATTTTCTAGTACACCATACTCCAAATACATGAGGATCTAGAGAGTTTTATCGTGCTAACTTATTAATTATCATTATTTGTTGTCATTTCAAGAATTTACAATTTTAGGCTCGTAAAGTCTTTAAGCCCACACACACACGCACGCGCGCGCGCGCGCACATATATATATATAGAAATGCTATTCTACACCCCCCTCCCTCCAACCCACCTCCTCTTCTTCTAAGGGCCCAAAACCCACCTCCCACCTCAGTCAAAGGTCCCCCACATCGGTAAAATATCGGTCAAACCCGCCAATGACTTCCTCCACCACCCCCTCTCTTCTTAGCTCTCGTCTCGGAACGACGTAGTAACGTCTTGTTCATCGTGCAGTAACACTGTGTTTTACTTGCAGTAACAAAATTAAAATTCAGTCATAATATAGTCATGATGGATCTACTTATGATAAGCACTTTTTTTCGAACATCATGCTGCAAACGGTTTTTAAAAGTACTACATGATATGAGAGATATTGTCCTTCAAAGATTAGTATATCAAAAGTGTTACTAGTGCATGTTTTGCGTTACTGCAATCACATCATGTCGTTACTACAAGATGTAGTAACGATTATAAGTTTCATAGTAGTGTGTTACTGCAATTACTTGATAACAATACTACAAGAATATGGGAATTGGCTCGGTTTACTCGTTTGTTTTAACCCATATATTTTTTTAGGCAACAATTGTAGGGAACGGTGCAGTAACGTGACAACCACTGTGCAGTAACGTTGTGTCTTACGTGCACTAACAACATTCAAATTTAGTTGAAATATAGTTATGATGAATCTACTTTTGATAAGCACTTTTTTTCTAACATCATGGTGCAAACGGTTTAAAAAAATCATACATCACATGAGAGATATTGTTATTCAAAGTTTAGGTTTTTTTGGATCTTGACTCTCCACGAGTAGTAATACTATAGCATTACTACTCGTTACTATTATCTGTTATGCGTTACTACAATCCCATCGCGACGTTACTGTAAGTGTGCAGTAAAGACCATATGTTTTGTAGTAACAATGCGTTTTACTACAATTTTTGAATAGTGTTACTACATAAACAAGTGGTAACGTGTACCTGCCGTGTTGTAACACTTCCACTTTGTGCAGTAACAAGTATATTTAGCATGTGAGACTTTTAACCCATATTTTTCTTTTGATTTCTGGTTTACTATAATTTCACCATGATGTTACTGCCAAAGGTGCAGTAATAAATTGTTTTACTGCAGTTCTTGGATAGTGTTACTGCATAAACATGCGGTAATGTATAACTGTCAGGTGGTAACGTGCATCTTCCGTGCAGTAACACTTTTACTTGTGTGCCGTAACAAGTATATAGTTAGCATTTGAGACTTTGAACCCATATATTTTTGTTTCAATTCCTGATTTACTGCAATTCACCGTAATATTACTAAGTACAGTAACGTTATATACACATATGCAGTAACACTATATTGGAGAGAGGAGACCGGTTTTCTTGAAAAGAGGGAGGAAGAACGGTTTCTTGAGAAGGGGAGTACGTAGATGCATTTTGAAGTTTAAACCTTCACATGTGGTAACACTATAGCATTATTGTGAAAACGGTTTTAAAAAATAATACATAACTTGTGAAATATTGCTTTTCAAATATTGGCATTTTGAACTTTAACACTCCATATGCAGTAACATAAGATGTAATTTGCAGTAACATGCGTATATACATGCAGTAACATGGTTTTACCAAATGTATAAAATTGTTCAAAACACTCCTACATCAATCAGACCTCGCTCAAAGCCAACTACAGACTTTACTTATAGCCTACCTATTCGATCTTCATCTTATAAAAATGACATAGTAAAACTACAATTATCATGCAGTAACATAGCTACTTGGAAGTGGTAACATACACCTATTATGTAGTAACACTTCTACTTTTGTGCAGTAACAAGTATATGCTTAGCATGTGAGGCTTTAACCCATATATTTTTGTTTCGATTCCTGGTCTACTACAATTTTACCACGATGTTACTGCCAGAACTGTAGTAAGGTCCTATGTATTCTACAGTAACGTGACATGTTACTGTACTTTTACGATAATTTTACTACTGGAGCATAGTAATATGTTATAAGTTTCGTAGTAACATATCTTTGTTTTTTGTTTTACGGTGGTAGTGAAAGATATTAGAATTGATAATCACATTACTTTCTCACAAATTTCTTGAAATAAATAGTATCATTAGGTGAATTGGTTAGAATAATATGCTTTGAACTATGAGATTATGGGTTCAAGTCTTGAATTTGACAAATTTATTTTTTATTTTCCTAGAAAAGAGAAAAAAATGTTTTGGGGAGAAAAAAACCAGAAAAAAAAGGGAATCGGGAGGAGGGGGGAATCGGGAGAGGGAGGTAGATCGAGAAGCGGGGGGAGGGGGAGGGGGAATCGAGAGGGTAATCGGGAGGAGGGAAGGGGAGGGGAGGGGCGGTACGGGATGGGGACGAGCCGAGGATACAGATGAGAAAGGGGAGGTTATTCTATACCCCAGGTATATATATATATATTTATATAAATAAATATATATATAAATAAATATATATAAATAAATATATATAAATAAATATATATAAATATATATTTATTTATATATATATTTATATAAATAAATATATATATAAATAAATATAAATAAATAAATAAATAAATAAATATATATATATATATATATATATATATATACTATTCTACACCCGGCCCAGGGTATAGAATAACTCTATACCCCCTCCCTCCAACCCACCTCCCCTGTCTCCAAGGAGGGCAAAACCCACCCCCCCACCTCGGTCAAAGCTCCCCCACCTCGGCCAAACCCGCCCATCACTTTCCCCACCACCTCCACTCTTCTCAGCTCTCGTCTCAGAACGACGTACTAACATGATATTCATCGTGCAGTAACACCATGTCTTACTTGCAGTAATAATATTGAAATGTAGTCATAATATAGTTATGACGGATCTACTTTTGATAAGCACTTTTTTCTAACATCATGGTGCAAACGGTTTTTAAAAGTAGTACATGACGTGAGAGATATTACCCTTCAAAGATTTGTTTTTTTAAATATTTGGCTCTCCACGAGCAGTAATACTATATCATAAGTATTACTGCTGATCTGATCTACTATGCGTTATTGCAATCACATTATATCGTTACTACAAGATGTAGTAACGATTATAAGTTTCATAGTAACATAGTGTGTTACTACGATTACTTGATAACATTACTGCAACAAAATGTATAGTAAGAAAAAATGCTGTAGTAACATGGAGAGAGAGATGAATTGGCTCGGTTTACTCACGGGGCAAGGGTAGAGAGAACCTTCAAAGATTGGTCTTTTGAAATTTAACTCTCCACAAGTAGTAATACTATATGTATAGATTGGGCAAGTGTTATTACTATCTATTGTACGTTACTACAATCTCATCATGACGTTATTATGAAAGTGTGGTAAATATTATAAGTTTTGCAGTAACAAAGCGTCTTACTGCAATTCTTGAATAGTATTACTGCATAAACTTGTGGTAATGTGTATCTGCAATGCAGTAACACTTACACTTTTGTGCAGTAACAAATATATGGTTAAGCATGTAGACTTTTAACTCGTATATTTTTGTTTTGATTCCTAGATTACTACAATTTCACCACGGTGTTACTATCAAAAGTGCAGTAACATCCTATATGTTTTGCAGTAACGTGACATGTTACTGTACTTATACGATAATGTTACTATTAAAACATAGTAACTTGTTATGAGTTTTGTAATAACACATATATTTCTCTTCTACTTAGCTTCCTACAACTATGTAACTTTGTGTGTCCTGTAGAGTTGTAACAGTTTATGTGTTTTTACAGTGATCATGTGTGTTACTACCATTTCTTCTCGAAGATTGGACTTTTGAAATTTATCTCTCCACAAGTAGTAATACTAAATCTTATTGTTACTATTTTTTTATTGTGAGTTACTACTATTCCATCATGACGTTACTGTATGTATGCAGTAATAACTATAATTTTTACAGTAACAGTGCATATTACTGCAATTTCTTAATAGCGTTACTGCAATAACATGTGATAACAACCAAACACAGGTACAGGACATACCACCCACTTTGAACTAGTAAATGTAAGTGCAAGTGATATCTTTTGAATTCTCATCTTTAAACAATGATATCTCTCACACCACATATTATATTTTTGAACTGTTTGCACCATAATGCTTTTAAAAAAGAGTTCTATAAAACTAGATCCGTCATGACTATATTTTATTAGTGTTACTGCAAGTAAGCTACAACGTTACTGCATGGTGTTCGTCCTGTTACTGCACCGTTCGTACGAGACAAGGATAACAAATAGGTAGACGTAGGGAAGTTAGCACACGGGTTTGACCGACGTGGCAGCAATTTGACCATCCTTTGACCACGCTTTGACTGGGGTGGGAGGTGGGTTGGGCTCTTGAGGGGGAGGGGGGTATAGAATAGTCTCACCCTATATATATATACATATATACATATATACATATATACATATATATATATACATATATATATATAGAAAAACTATTCTACACCCCTCTCTCTCCCAAGGGCCAAACCCACCTCCCACCTCAGTCAAAGGTCGGTTAAAGGCATCCCACGTCAGTCAAACCGCGGTCAAACCACCTGCTAACTCCTCCCACCACCCCACCTCTTCTCAGCTCTGTCTCGCGGAACGGTGCAGTAACGCGACGGCCAACGTGCAGTAACACTACGTCTTATGTGTAGTAACAGCGCTCAAATATTGTTAAAATATAGTCATGATGGATCTACTTTTGATAAGCATTTTTTTCTAGCATCATGGTGCAAACGATTTTAAAAAATAGTACATCATGTGAGAGATATTGTTCTTCTTGGCTTTTTTCCAAATTTGACTCTCCACAAGTAGTAATGCTATAGCATTACTTGTTACTACTGTCAGTTGCACTTTACTACAATCCCATCGCATTGTCACTGTAAGACTGCAGTAAAATTATAAGTTTTTGCAGTACCTATGTTTTACTGCATTTTTTGGATAGTGTTACTGCATAAACATGTGGTAACGTATACCTGCCTTTGCAGTAACACTCCACTTTTATGTAGTAACAAATATATTTAGCATGTGAGACATTAACCCATATATCCTCCACATGCAGTAACACTATAGCATCATTGTGAAAACGGTTTTAAAAATAATACATATCTTGTGAGATATTGCTTTTTAAATATTGGCATTTTGAACTTTAGCACTCCATATGCAGTAACAGAATATGTAATTTGCAGTAACATGGGTATATACATGCAGTAACATGGTTTTACCAAATGTATAAAATTGTTCAAAACACCCGTACATCAATCAGACCTCACTCAAAGCCACCTACAGATTTTACCTATAGCCCACCTATTCGATCTTCATCTTGTAAAACTGACATAGTAAAACTACGATTATCGTGCAGTAACATAACTACTTGGAAGTGGTAACATGCACCTATTATGTAGTAATACTTCTACTTTTGTGCAGTAACAAGTATATGGTTAGCATGTGAGGCTTTAACCCATTTTTTTTGTTTCGATTCTTGGTCTACTACAATTTTACTATGACGTTACTACCAAAAGTGCAGTAACGTCCTATGTGTTCTATAGTAACATCACGTGTTACTGTACTTTTACACCAATGTTACTACTGGAGCATAGTAACAAGTTATAAGTTTCGGTAGTGAAAGATATTAGAATTGATAATCATATTACTTTCTCACAAAATTCTTGAAACAAATAGCATCATTAGATAAATTCGTTAGAAGAATGTGCTTTGAACTATGAGGTCATAGGTTCAAGTCTTGAATTTGGCAATTTATTTTTTATTTTTTTTAGAAAAGAGAAAAAATATTTCAGGGAGAAAAAAACAGAAAAAAGAAAGAGAGAGATCGGGAGGAGTGGGGGGGATCGAGAGAGAAGGCGGGAGAGGGAGTGAGAGAGATCGGGAGGAGGGAGGGGGAGCGACGGGAGGGGGAGCGAGAGAGATCGGGAGGAGGGAGGGGGAGCGACGGGAGGGGGAAGGGGAGCGAGAGAGAGGGGGGAACAGGAGGGAGGGAGGGATACGGATGAGAAAGGGGGTATAGAATAACTATTTATTCTATACCCTATATATATATATATATATATATATATATATATATATATGTATGTATGTATGTATGTATATGTGCGCGCGCGCGCGCATAAGTACGGCTTTTTGTCTGCCTACAGTTTAAGCTCATGCAGGGGTGGAGCATATTTAGCCTTATATTTCGCTTCTATACATAATTTACAATCTTTATATTGCACAGTTTAGGCACTTAGAGTGTTGGTGCATGGTTTCATCTTGGTTCACCTTGTTGTGATCAGTGCATGATGTAGACGTTATACTCGACGATGGCGTCGTTTTTCTTGAGGTCTAAGGTGTGCGTCTTCAGCTGGGCGTAGCCTCGGGAGAAATGGAAAGAGCCTGTGCCGCCGATCACCGGCATCTCCTGGACATTGCCAAAGGGGCCATTGCGGCCGAGCACGGTGACCACGCTGCCGTTGTAGGGGCCATGGGTGAACACCAGGTTCATGACCTGAAGCAAACCAAGCTTGGCGAGGCCCGTGCTCATGTACATCCCTTGGGCCCGGCCCACGGGCTGGGACTCAGGGTCAGGCCCCTCAGTCAGCGCGTCATCCATGACATACAACGACCCAAATAATGACTCTAAAATTGGGTCCACCGGGTCCATCACCCTTACAGATGTTGGGGACGGCTTGCTCACCTTGTCGTGGAAGTAGAAGTGTAGGTGCGTCATCGGCTCAGACGCCAATCCACGGCGGGTCAAACCCGTCGTGGTTTCTTTCGTGCGGGCCGCACCTGCAGCCGCTGCAAGGGAGAGCACAAGGGTGATCACCACTACTCCCTTGGCCTCCATTGTTGTGCTTAATTAGTGTGTGGAAGCTAGGTTCTTTCTATATCGTCCTGTGACTTGCGAGTATCACTTGGAGTGTGTGATTCAAGTGGAGCTCATGAGCTACATATAGTGGTGGCATGAGCACTCAGCGTGCAATGGAAAGCGGCATGTGGCAAGCGGCGATTGCCCAATCGGCCTCAAAGGCTGGTGGTCTTTCTTTTTGTTGAGAACGGGCTGGTGATCCATATGGCCGTGTAGTGGAAGCAAGTGACCACAGGTGGTAGATTTGATGGGCACAGATTAAGGTTGATACAATGGTTTGACTCTAGATGGGCAAACAGTGAAAAAGGAGGAAGATCGAAGTGGCATCGATTGGTAGGTTATGGTTGTGAAGCAAACACTGGAAATGTATTGGCTGGTCGGCTCCTAGATTGTGTCAAAGAGAAACTCATCACCAGTTAGCTAGATTGTTGATCAGTGAAATTTAGCTAGATGGTTGCCTTTGCCTCTAGGTTTAGCTAGATTTCACTGGTGATGAGTTGATCAGTGAAAGAGAAGCTAGATTGTTCATCACCAGGCAAGTTCCTCTTAGGGCTTTGCCTAGCTTTACAAGTGAAATTTCAGTACCACTAATTGCAGAGGGACCAGATGATATGGATGCAGCTACTGTCGTACGAATGTACGAAATCAAATAAAATCAGATTGCAACGTTTTTTTCTTGTTGATGGGGAGAGTGGACATATTGTGCGCCTGATCGATGGAGGTTTTAAACTTGTAATTGATCAGTTTGGCTATTCCGGTCAGGTTGCGCGGGGGGTTGGGGGACCAGTTAGTCCCAACATTTGGTAATATTTAGGTCCGAAATAGTTTAAAATTTGAACAAAATTCAGTCAAATTCTGGAATTTTTAACCCTGCTCAGATGTTGGTACAAGCATAAAAAGCAGCTAGCTGGAGCACAAGTTGTCTTATTAACACTCTCCTAGTATATCTGTCGCACAGTTCGCACAGTTAATCATCATTGGTTATATAATATTTTAATTCATCTATAACACGCAGTGACGGATCTAGAATTTAGAATATGGGTAGCCCGACCTAAATTTTTTTCAAAACATCTAGGATTATCAGCTATATCAATTAGATCCACTTGAGTAGAAACAAATAGCAAATTTTAATTTGAGACGACAAGGGGTGAATTTGAAAATTAAAAATTGAAAAGAAGAGTACAAGGCATTGGTTTAAGATGGGCCCAATGGATTGGAGTCCTCCCTAATTCTTCCAAAGCAGTAGACACACCGAGCAGTTCTTGCACGGCACCTTCACCCTATCAATCTTCCCGGTCATGCATTGAGACTAGGGATGGACAAGAAGCTCGTGACTCGTTAGCTTGTTCGGCTCGTGACAGGCTCGACTCGGTTCGTTTGATTTTCCTAACGATCCGAACTGGCATTTTAACTCGTTAGGGATAACGAGCCAGCTCGATTTGGCTCGCGAGCTGCTCGCGAGCCTTAACGAGCCATGACTTCATCAGACAACCGCAAAGGCCCAGCCCAATACAATAGCAAAGTCCCAAGCCCAAGACAACAACAAAAGTGCAAAACCCTAGTGCTCTCCTAGTCTCCTCACTCAGTCACTCCTCAATCCTCATCCGCTGCACCACACGAGACGAGACGTCGAGACCGCACATCCGCATCTCTCTCTCTGGCTCCGCCGCACGAGACCGCGCCGCCGCCGCCAGCCGCTAGGGCCACCGCCGCCGCACCTCTCCAGCCGGCGCCAGCCGCAAGAAGGCGCAGGTCGCACTCGCAAGTCCCCTCCTCCTTGGTCCTTGCTGTCTTGTTGGTTTGGCTCGCAAGCCTAACGAGCTAGCTCGAGTTTTCAAACGAGCCGAGCCGAGCTGGGTTTCTAGTTTGTTAGGATAAGCCGAGCTGAGCCGAGCCGGCTCGCTATCCACCCCTAATGGAGACTATGCAAAGGAGTAACTCGCCGTTCCTTTCTTCCTGTGGGCCTCTCGCAGAGATTGAGAACTTGCATTGTCAACATGTGGTTCACGCAGACTGACTGCTCAAAGATGTGGACAGTGGATAGCACCTTTATCGAATTGTCCCACCTGAGAACTTCCCAATGCCTCCTATTCCAAGTCCTATAGCTGACACATTTCTTGTTGTGCATGGCCCCTCAAGGAAGACGTCTTCACAAAAAAAAATAACATGCTATGCTAGAGAAAAAGCCATGGGTGTGGTTTTATGTGCCTCCGAGATAGACATTTCAATAGATGAGCAATTATATTATATTATGCCTTTAATTGATATATTTCAGGGATTGTTACTGTCTGCTAATGAATTTCTTGCAATATTAAGTGCTCTCTATGTGTACTGAGGTTGTCGGCCAATTGAATTCTAACATTATGTGAGTGGCGATCAGTATGCTCTTTCAGAAAGTTAGCGGCAACAGGAATATTAAATAGAATGCCAGATATAAGGGATTGTTTTCAATAGAATACTAGAAGATACCCCGCGTGTTGCTGCGGGAATTCTTAGATTAACAAAAGTTAAAATACATGATGCCATATAAAATGTAGTTATATAGTGCATACAGCCAGTCGGCCACATATAGAAATATGTAAATCAAACGTAGGCAAAAAGATGTATAGTATAGGAACTGCTAGTTTTTTTATTTTGTTGTTGGTACCATCTTCCGCGAGAATCATGGCTTGAAGTGATGTACTCCATTTTTTACGTAAATGATGGTAAAAGCATGATGATCTGATAATTGTTGCTTGATCATATCTTTCTTCTGCAGCGTGTTTGTGCATGTAACAACTACTTTTGGTCCATTATACTCCTTAATTGCGATTGCATCCTATATTTACCTTAAGTCACCTCTGCTGGAGAACGAATAATATATTGTGGTAGCATCCTAAAGAAATTAATAAGTTAAATATGTTGTTATTAGAAGCACGGTGATACAGGGAGAACAACAAATAGGAAGAGATTAAAAGATAAAAGCAATAGGAAGAGGGCTAAACAGAGGTAAGTAAAAACAACAATCGATGACGATAGGCCATTGAGAGAAACCTATTATTTAGTTGCTCATGATCCATGTCTTGGGGAGAGACAAAATCTATCTCAGTAGAAAATAAAAGATGGAGTAGTTTTGTGTGAAGCGAGAGAACAACAAAGTGCGTATATATAGCCTTAGAAAGAGAAATCAAAGATGACAACAGTGAATTTAGGATTGAATAAGAAATTAAGGTGATTGGTAACAGTGATTTGGGATTGAATAATGGTCACTAAAGGCATAAGTGATGGTAAAATGCATGCAGAGGCAACCTGACATTGTGTCAGTTACAGGAGATAAAGTAGTGCATGCACAAGATGAAACGCCACCCCCGACGTCTTCATGTGACGTTCTGTTTCTGCTTCCAGCGGTCCAACATCATGCTGCCATATTACTGGGGTTCTTTGAGTCGTCCTCTGCTTGCGATCCGAGCTCTCATATGCTATCCGGTGGCTAGGATTAAAATAGGTGACGTGGCTTGCTCACAAAGCAGGATATTAGTTTTAATTGCAGTAAGTGAGGATCAATTATAGATATATAGGATTAATAAAAAATAATGTATCCATAAGCATTTGGTGATGTTATTTGACCTTATTACTGATTAACCACGCATGTACCTTAGGGGCTATTGGTTGGTGGCCACAGTTTACCAAATCAAACCATAAGCATGCCATAATTTCTTATGTTAGTGTTTAGTTGAGTGTCACGGTTGAGTCAAACCATAATTTATTAATACATTGGCCCACACTTCATACTCTTATTTCTAGCCAAAGTTTCCTATAGTTGTGGCTAACAAATACTTTGTATGTCTTGCCACAGTTATGGCAAATGGAGTTGTCGTAAAGTTTGCCTCCATCCAAACAGCCCATAACACTAAGTTCTAAACTCCAACTCCAACCTACAGCTTCATCATTTTCCGTTAACACGTTTTTCGAACTACTAAATAATATGCTTTGTGTAACAATTTTCCATATAGAAGTTTTTTAAAAGATAAAAAAATATATTTCAAATTTATAATAGTTACTTAATTAATCACGTGTTCATGAGCCATCCTATTTTACGTGATGCTAATATGCCCCTTCCATAGATATAGAGGTTCAAATAAGCCCTAAGACCATCTGGAAAGTAAAAATGTTTACTGATGTTAACTCAAAGGAGAAATTGCATAAACCATCCCAACGGTTCGGCTAGGAGTGTTATGTAGCTGCTTTGTGTTTTTCTCATATAGATATCTCAAGTCATTCTTCAAAAACAATGTTGCAAATAGAAACTGTCAGGACCGATGTTTCCTCTAGGGTTTGGAGACATACGTGATATTTTAAACAAACGTGTCGTAATTCACTCCCTGATCTCCATCGGTTCCTCACTTAATGCTATCTATCCTCGTTTGCAACGCTGCCAATTTGGGCATCGGTGTGCTGGTTGTCGATCTATGATGTCATCGTTCTCAGTTCCCTAGGCAAATTGCAAATACTGAGCGCTTGATCCCACCCTAAATTTTATACCCTGTCACATCAAACGTTTAACACTTGCACGAAGTATTAAATATAGGCTAAAAAATAACTAATTACATATATTGCAACTACTTTGTGAGACGAATCGTTAATCCTAATTGCTTCATGATTGAACAATGTGATGCTACATTAAACATGTGTTCATGACGGATTAATTAGGTTTAATATATAAATTCGTCTTGCGGTTTACTGACTGATAATGTAATTAGTTTTTTTATTAGTGCCCGAGTACTCCATGCGACACTCTATATAATACCCTATGTGACACGCCAAAACTTTACACCCCCTGGATCTAAACACCCCTTGAATGAAGAGTACTAGTACAACTGTGGACACAGAGGGAACCTTTCAGAACAATCCTTGGGTCTATTGGGGGTGCTTATGATTCTGAGAAATAGCTGGTTGGTAGCCAACTTCTGAGAATCTGGAAAAGCTGGGTTTTCCAGCTTCTGGCTGCTACTTCATTTCCTGGATTCTATAACTATAGCTTCTCAGAATATAATCTTAACCAAAAACTAAACTGTTTAGGGAAGGTTCTAATTATGGTTGAAACTGCAGCTACTAGAAGCTCCCCCAAATAAATTGTCATTTCTTCCTTTTAAACCTACCAAGGTGTTCAGAACTGTCTAGTCTTTCGAAAGTAATTCTTTTCACTGTGTAAGCAAAAACGTTCAGAAAAACAATCTTTTGCACACTACTGGAGTTGAAATGGCAAGTGTTTTCAAATTGCTGAATACAATAAAACACATTCATATATGGGTTTCTGGACCGTATCAAACATGGCATTTTCTCGAAGAATGAGGGACCATATCAAACATGGCCTCCATGAACACAGCCTCACATGAGCCAGATAAAAAATCACATGTTATTCTATCATGGAGTAAAAAGGCAGAGATCAACATCCCAAACAAAAATAAAGCATTCGATATACTCGTTCATCTTGTGTCTGATCTCCGGTGAAACATTTTGGCAGAAATATCTGCGATGAAACAACACCGTTTTCTACGGTTGTCATCTTTGCAAGCAGTTAAACGGGAGATGGAAGGACAATGCATGAGTGATCTTCTTTGTTTATATATGTCTACAGTTCAGTTCACAATGCATATTATTCAAAGCAAGTTTAACTGTACTATTTCATGATATCATTCCAGGCAGGCTTGACTGCATTTTTTCCCCATCCCCCCCCCCCCCAACCACCCCCACACCCAAAAAAAAAAAAGCAGGGAAGCCCATTCCGTTATAATTTTATTTGTAAGAAAACATAAATGTTTTGAGAGAAATAGATTAAAGGATTTTCAAGGGGCCAGCTTTAACAATACAATATCAAGATAAATCAAACAATCAGATCATATACATACACAGCTTTCCTGTCCTCGCACTCTCAACTCTACACTTGTAACTCCTCCATCACAAAGCAAGCGCAATGGTAGACCTTACAATTAATTAATCTTCGTGAGACAACCAAGCAAAAAATCTGCATGAGACAGCTCTCCTATTTATCCCAATTGAAGTACCCGATGTCATAGCTAGCACTATTTCACTATTATCGATACAAACAAAAAAGATATTCAACTAGCGTAGGCCTACCATAGACTAGTCTAAAAAAATCTTTTCTTTGTCTGGGAGAGAAAGCAAGCTTACGGTGCTTTGGATGTTAATGCTTTTGTAGGATATGGATTTTTCACACTCATGGTCATTCTTTTCTTTGTTTAGCTTTTCGTTGACTAGAATATCCTAATTTCGTGTACTTCATTTACTAGATTTTTGTTTCCGTGGATAAGAGAGAATATTTCGTCTATTAAAGAGGATTCTCCGAATACCTAAAATAGAGATGATCATAGAAAAAGTGAAATATTTATAGGGAAAAGATGATCCTTTTTCTAAATGGTAACTAGAAACAAACATCTTATTGAAGAAAGCGAAATCACAGCTGAAGGGCTTAGTTGAGTCAAAGTTAGTGTTATGTAGAAAACTCCAAACACCTCCCACTCCCAGTCACACAATCGTATATATTTGGCAGTAAAATATCTGCATGGCAGCTCTCACTTAGAGCAAGTATAATAGAAGACTATAAGAAGGCTAAATACTGAGATGGATGAGAGAGGAGATGAGATAGAGGGGAAACAGGTGGTAAGCTTGCATGAACGTAGGAAAGGTTGCTGTCAAGATGGTGATCCACTGTAAGAAGATGGTATGTAACGTAAGAAGATAGTATGTAACTAGAGGGCGAGACTAGTAATCGAATAGGGGGGAAGGAGTATGTCCAATAGAGGGAGGTAGAATGCTCAGGTGGGAGGAATCCAAGCCAAAGCACCGGATAACTCGTACTGTAGGATAGACGAAAAAAACCGGTTGGGTTGACACCTGGTGATGTTAGAAAGAAGACAAATGCTTATAAGAAACCCCCAAGGTGAGCTTATAGCTCTTGAATCTTATCTTACGTGGAAGCTCCAGAGAAAGGGAAAATAGAGTTCCAACAAGGCAGCCCAGTCCCCACTTCTCATTACTAAGGCTCCTTCGGTAGGTAACTTTGACTCCTAGGAAAGAGTTAGGTTATAGCCAGCTTAGGCATATATAGGAAACAAAAAAATCTGTGAAAGAGACATGTGGACCATATATTAATAGTTAAGAGCTAACCACTATACGAGTTGGTTGAGAAGTAGACTATAAAGATCTATACAGTAAGCAGCTGGCTATATTATATTTTTTGAAAATTACACAGTACAACGCAGACACTCACAACGCACGCACACTCACCCCTATGAACGCACGCAGATAAACTCTACCCCTATGAACATCTTTGAAGACTCGGCCGGCAAATGGCCTTGCTCTTAGCAACAGCTAGCTAGCTAGCTATCAGTTGTAATCGTCCATGGTTTTCATAACAATGATGAACGACAAACTACTTTTTTTAGACTTAATATCGTATTTACTAGTTGGACCCTTACTCCTATACTTGCCTTTGTTGCATCAAAAACTTTGCACCTTCTCTAATTTTACTTAGAGATACTTGGAATAATTCTAGAACTTGTCATGAGCAGTATATATATAGCGATCCATTTTTCTACTTAATAGTTTTGAACATCGCTAAACTAGGACTACTAAGAAAAAAAAAACATTTTTGGGGTGGCAAAAACAGGTTTTCCCAGAAACGGTCGATGGCGCCGCTTGCAAATCAAAGCCTGCGAAAATCAGGCATTTTCGCAGGCGGCCAACCGTTGGTCTGCACATATCAATTTTCACAGATGGTCAAGTTATATCGTCTGCCTATGAAGATTGTTTTACCGCTACGTAAAAATCCACGACTGCTCAACACCATCCACCTATGAAGAATGATTCAGCGCTAAAAAAACAGCAATCGCTGCCGCTCCACCAATCAGATCCAATCCACACAAATTATTCCCAAATCCACAAAAATTATTCCAAAGTACGCAAATCCACACAACATCACAATTTACATTACAATTTACAGCATACACAAATTTGCATGCACAAGTTTCCAACTGGATCAATCCCTATTTTCAATACCTCCCCGCCGTCATCGACCAGCCCTCGGCTGAGGACTGGGAGTGAGCGAGAAGGAAGGGAGGACTGTGACCGCACCCTCTGCTTCTGCTGCCACGATCACCGCTGCCCTGCCCCCTCCGACCAGATCTGAGAGAGGAAGGGAAGGGATAGCCGCGCTGCCGCACCCTCTGTTGCTGCCGCCGTCACACTCCTCCTTGCCGACCAAATCTAGGAGTGGGAAGGAGCGGAGACGTGACCGCACTCTATTCTGTCATCACCTCTGATACTCAATCAGCGTAACCGTACATAATTATAGGGTGGTGAGGTCTTACCCTATGAAATTAGTTTTTTAATGTGTCCAAAACTCCCTTCCGACATCCGGTCAAACGTCCGATGTGACACCCAAAAATTTTCTTTTCGCGAACTAAAAAAAGTTTTCAGGGGCATGGAGCGAAACTCGGACCTTAGTATACAATCCTAATCTACTAATCTAAAGCTGGAAGCTTTGCTGATAGCTTATTGGCTGCTAATTAGACCTGTCAATGGCAGACACGTGTCCATATATACCTTAATCCATAATGCCGCTCCTAGCATATCACAGCGCCAGATAGTTGGGCCCATGAGCTATGGCCTTATCGTGGGCTTGAGAAGTGGTTTCTTCATAAATTAGATTCTCCGGCTTTATAAAAAAAATCGTTAGATACCCTTCTAAACGTCAAAAAAAAGCTCTTTGGAGGCACCTGTCACCACCTTTCAATACTGTTTTCCTCAGCATAAATATATGCAAATTTACAATCACTTACATAATTTTTTAAATAAAATTTAACTGAACTACACATTCTGTTGCAGAAAAAGTTTTAAAAAATAATCCCATAAGATTTTTAATTTTTAATATTTGTTCTTCCCTTGTGGCCTAATATTTGATGTCAATTCAGAGGTAAACATCATGACGACATCAAAATTTTGATGGTTTTCAACTTCTCTAAAAAAAATAACATGTTTTCCTATATATATGTAATACCCCCAACATTTTAGTCCTGTTAACACAAAAGTTTCTTGGTGGGAATAATCTCACATGAAAAATCTAGATAGGTTTAGGTCAACTTATATATATAATCAGTTCATTCCAACCATAACATCTTTGGGCTATATCATAGGCTGGGGTGTTACATATTGTGAATCAAAAGTTGAATACCCGTTAAAGATTAATTTAAAAAACACATGATTTTTTTTAAAAAAAATACATGGGCTATATCATAGGCACGCTTATCTTCTAGTATAATCAATATATGTATACATATATTTAGTGACAAATACCTAAATTGTGTTTTAAATAACATTTATATAGAAAACATCATAATTCATACATATTACCTTGAAGATTTCTTCGAACATTCCTAGCAAAGTAGTTGATGATCGTATTCACTGCATTGGGGATGCAATTACGTGCAAGATATATGGCTGGGACGCAGCACGGTAGGTTTAAGGTTAGCCAAATGAGATTGAGTCCCCTAATACTAATTCCCCTAAGACGGCAGCTAGCTACACCCGGCAGTTCCATGCACGGCGCCTTCATCTTACCAAGTTTGCTGGCTGTGCGTTGGGGCTACAGTTGGACTCTCGTCTTCTTGTGGTTCACAAGGAGTGGCTGATCAAAGCTATGGACAGTTACCAGCTAGCACATTTCCCCAGCTATTACACATGAGAACTTCCCAATATGCCTCCTAGTCCAAGTCCTATAGCTGCCACACCTTTGCTCTTCGTCGTCGTGCGTGGCTCCTCGAGGCATAATTAACTAGTTTTGCTAGAGAAAATGCCATGGCCGGTTTTATATATATGCCTCAGAGGAGGACATCAGATAGCACGTTCCTCGCATTGAATGAATTTCATATGCATAAAAACTTGTTATATATATTATGGGGTCCATTGGATTTATGGGATTGTCATTTCGTACTATATAAATTTCTTAGATTAAGTGTAAGCTATATACGTACTGAGATTACTAGATAATTTCTAAGATCAAGTTGCAAATTGGAGTACTAATTAATACAGCTAGTTACTCTCCTCTGTTAAATAGCGTGCGTATACACTCAAAAAAGTTACTCAAATCTATACATTCAACAAAGTTACATACAAACATGATGCATCATCATTCATTATCAACTATTACACTTTAACATTCAAATCTGCAATTTATTACAAGCAAGCATATCAAATCATCCTTACATTATTTTCACAATATTTCAACATATATCTATCAAATATCAAATCCTATATCTCTTCTTCTTCATTCAGTTTGATTTAGAATTGTATTTTTTTAGAAAAATATTAATTGAATAGTAATTCATTAGTTCTTTTATTGCATTTTGTGCTCTAATATCTGTCGGTTTATTTTTTTTCCTCTTACAAATGTTGTCATATATTAGTTTCCCTATTGGACTATGTGATATTGCCCTCTGCATTACTTCTACTAATCTTATAAAGTTGAACGTAAAAAATGCTGTTCTACCTTCAAATTTTTGTCATAGAAATATATGTAATTTATACTACACTAAAATTAAACTAGAATTTGTAACACATCATATGTCTCGTGTGTTAGATGTCTAATTCAATCAATAAAATCCTACAACAACACGTGGGATATCATGTAGTATTTGCTCATGAACGTAGCCTTTTCTTCCACATATTTTAATTATATACCAATGTTTATCATGAAAATGGGGCCAGGGCTTCAACTTTGCTAAGTATAGACACGGCAGTGGTACATACGAGAAGAAAATGAATCAGGTTTACCACCCAAAACAAACACAAATACGTAATACAAACCATTTGTGTTCGAGCTGATTGATCACGTTGTATTCTCCAATATGAACGGTGAAGAGACATGCATGCTGCTAGCTGGCACAATTGGCTCACACATGTAATCCGTTGTGGAACAAAATCCAACATGATTAGATGAAGCTGCAATTGTAGTCATGGTGGAGACGGAGATGCGAAATCAATCAAGCGAATCAAAATAAGGGTGGCGTTCGTGCTTGTGTTTCTCCATACCTTCCAAGCTGACTCTTGTCATGAATTGATGAAGAACTAGTTTATAAGAGTTTTAGTAAATACACCGTAGGTGTTCAATTGTTGGATGCAATATGTTTATATACTTAGATGTTATATATATATATATATATATATATATATATATATATATATATATATATATATAATATATACACACACACACTGAAAAAATACCCGTGCATGCGTTGCAACGGGTGAAGGCTATTTTAATCTTATTATTGTTCACCGTGAAATTCACTATGAAAATTTGCTTCGATATATATTTTTCTAGAAAATCATGTAAGTTAGTATGCGAGTTTTTTTAAGAGATTTCTTATACTGACTCCTTCTATATTTTCAAAAGCGGATGGACTTAAAACCCAACTCAAATACTGATCTGTATTTCCAAAAGCAAACGAACTGTAATTTCCAATATGATTAAAAACCTATTCATACACGGATGACGTATCAAAATATCGGTAAAAACATCTTTAATTTTTATAATAGTAGAGGATTCATAGAAAGGAAGGCTACATACAGTGGCGGAGGGCAGCTAGCTAGGGCACGTCTGTACCCCAAAAGTGGTTTTTACACAATACCAAACATATAATTTTAATACTACAAAAATAAAAACAATTCAAACACAAACAAGAAAGCTGTTCAAGAAAGTTAGAAACTCATTTGTATTATTAGATTTAAACTTCCACAAATCTATACCATACAAATTAAACTAGTTTGATAATTTATTGATAAATATCATTGTTTTTCTAATCATCCCATCTAATTCAGAGTCTGAACCCCATGACGAAAATTAATCCTGGCTCCGCTACCAGCTACGTAGCCACTTTTGTCTTTTCCTCACAGAGATCAAGTCCTTGAAACCAATATAGCAAGTAGTAATGCTACCAATTTAGAATTTATCCTGCGAAGGGCCATATTGGTGTAAAAAATATAAGGAACTAGATGATGCCCCTGCATTGCTGCGAAACTTCGTAGTTAGAAATGGAGGATATTACATGTGGAGGTGGCAAATAGATGTAATAGAAAGCACATGGGAAATCATATTTTATTTCAGCAAAAAGTAGCCATTATTAATTCATAGGATGAAATCTATGAACATAATCAACATTAGTATAGTTAGGTACAGAATATCTCAAATAGTAATAGCAATGCAAGAGACTCTTTTTTTTTTTATGTAAGACATGCTAGTCATGACTGCTGGTAGGAGCATGAGTGTTTTAAATGGAACTGGGACCCTAATGAAAATTTGTAAAATTGAACGAATATAGGTATGGGCTAGAGCAATGGTTCCAAATGAATGGTAGGCAACAAAACAGAACTGAGAAGATTAGTGGCTGCAGAAATTTTTCATGTATACAGTAGCTTAATTTGTGTAGGAGAGGTTATTGGTCGAGCTAAGTAATTATGTGTAACCTACTAAAAGACAAAAATATTTTGTCTCGTTTTGATTCATATCAGTTGAACTTCAACTTTGTTGCAAAAAAAATTAATCTTCAAAATGTTCTTATTTGTTCATGCAAAAGAAATAATATAGAGAGTAATCTAAAAAGGTTAAAAGTTTTGTCATGGTCTTTGAGCCGGGCGTCCTAGGCTCATTGGATAGTTCAGGTTTGTTAGGATTAGATGAGGTTTGTTAGGATTAGATTAAGTAGTCCTCCATCTATATAAGGAGGGATCCTATCCCAGGTCAATTAGGCAATAGATCAAGATTTATCTTAGTGCCCATCAGCCTGCCTTCTATGCGACTGAGAGCGTCGCGCCATTTAGGTTTAGGACCGTTCCTTGTTATTTCATCTACTATAATTCAATCTATCTCCATTCATCCCAATTCTTGTCCACAAAATCCTTGCCCGTGACAACTTGGTATCAGAGCCAGGTTCCGTGCCCATGGGTGCCGAGATCGCTGCGGTCCCCAACATCAGCAAAGGCCTTGCCGAGATCTCGAAGAAGATGATGGATTTGGCGGCGCAACTTCGGGCTTTGGCGGCTCACTCCGCCGAGCAGGTCATGTCTCTCGGAGCCGCCGTGCGATCCGACCGGTAGGCCGTGTTGTTCCTGTGCCCACGGCAGCAAGACATCAAGCGCCGCTCGCGAAGCAGGATGCGTCACCTGCAACAGCCAAAGGTGGCAGCCCCTCTTGGCCATCCATCAGTAGCTGGCGGCACGAAGGCATCCATGGTATTGCCTCCCCTGCCCAAGCTGTCCTCAAGCAGTCTTTGACTCAGTTGTTGGGCCTGCCGACCGCGCTGTCGCCGCTGCTGGCACCTCCAACCGAGACGGCGCGGTTTCCGGAAGGAGCAAGAATGGCGGTGCGGTTTTCGGAAGTGGCAGGGACAGTCTGGAGTTGTGGTATGGAGATGGCGCCGTCGCCGCCGCTGGCAACACCATCGGAGGTGGCGCCTTTTCCAACAGCAGCGAGAGCGGCAGCGCTGTCTACGTCCCTACCCTCGACAGAGATGGACGAGAAAGCGGAGATTTCTGTTGTGATGGCTGCACAACGAGGGTGTCCAACTTCTGGGCGCATTCGTCGGGCTTGGCTGGCACGATGAGTCTCCGAGCGGCATGCGCGCGACACGAATTGTGGGCACGGCCTGTGTGCGATGACTTCGTGAGGAAGTTGGGGGCGATTTTTTTTGGCGTGGACTAGCTTATCTTCTCGCGGACGGCGCTCTTCTCGCGCTCATTGTTGGAAGTGGCACTGTCTACGGGAGGAACAAGGGTTTCTCTTTTTCTTCACTCAGCTGGGCAAGTCACATGGGCTGGACTGGTGGACTAGGCTTCGACCAGCAGCTAGCCAATCAAGTTGGGCTTTCAGATTTGGATTTTTTTTTTGGCATGGGCCTACTTTTCCGTTCTGGATGGGGTCCTCCTGTCTATATCCATGATGACAACAGTATTAGTTCATTAGGGCAGTTTACAAGCTGAGATGTAAAAGGTTTGAGAGTCTTCATTTAGGTTATGGTACTTCGTTTGAGTCTGCTAGGGTATGCTGCAGCTCAAGGACGAGCTGCTCAAAAAGGGGGGACTAATGTCATGGGCTTTGGGCCAGGCGTCCTAGGCTCATCGGATAGGATTAGGGTTTGTTAGGATTAGGTAAGGTTTGTTAGGATTAGATTAAGTAGTCCTCTATCTATATAAGGAGGGATCCTATCCCAGGTCAATTAGGCATTAGATCAAGATTTATCTTAGTGCCCATCGGCCTGCCTTCTCAGTGTGACGGAGAGCGTCGCGCCGTTTAGGTTCAGGACCGTTCCTTGATATTTCATCTACTATAATCCAATCTATCTCCATTCATCCCGATTCTTGTCCACAAAATCCTTTCCCGTGACAAGTTTTGCATATCTAGGTGGCCTTTGGCTAACTTTATGATTCCTCTTCCCCTAAACTGAATATAAGATTAACATTGTGCAATCCCTTTATCATAAAATAATTTTATTTATCTTGTAACAAAATATAGTTGCCATGTCTAAATAAACCATAAGAAATTTCCCTATCTCATAATAACATTCTCTTTCCGGAGAATACTAACCACTTGTTAGAGTGGAAATATTGTAATGATGGAAACAAAATAACTTGTATAATTCTGGACTGAAAGAATTCATAGAACTGAAGATAAATAGTTGCACTAACCTGATGAATCTCCCAATGTTTCAGAGAATGTTTAATTGTGCTGTGACAAAGAACATCCTTTATACTTTAGTTAATTAGAAAAAAAAATAAATTTGAAGAATTAAGTTACGTCAACCACAAAATTATATCTTATAAACCTGAATTAAAGTATGAACATCATATAGCAAACAATGATTAGCATGGACAGATCCAGGGAACAATATGTACCTGAATTAGGTTCACTTCTGAAATAATCACGGTATTGACCTTTCAATCAATCATAGTCAATTGGTGAAAATCTGATAGTTTTGTTATGGAAGAAATTACTTACAAAGTAGGTATCCTAGGATAGGCATATATAACAATGGCCATGTTTGGATAAGGGATATTTTTTAGCCCTCCCTCAAATAGCCCAAATAGCTCAAAAAGATCCAAATGGGTGAGCTATTTGAGGGCTATTTGGAAATAGCCCACCCAAAAAAAACTATCCCACTCAAAGGGTGCTAATTGGGGCTATTTCAGGTGGGGCCTACTGAAAAAGTGTCTTTTCTCTCTATCTCTTTCCATGAGAAGGTACATTAAAAGCCAAATATCTCTCAAAATAGCTCTTGGATCCAAACAACTTAGAGCAATTTTATTCACTACAAGAAATATGACCTTCTGTGATGAATTCCTCGTGACATCGGAGCTATTCGTCATTAGCACATTCCATTTTATGACGATTAGTACGAGATAGGGTAGCTTAGTGACGAAAAAAAGGTGTTCGTCGTTAATACCAAATAGAAATCGTCATAAAGTATTTCAATAGGACATTGTGACAAATATTAATTTGTCATAAGGGGCAAAAAGCAAACGTCACAGATTTATATAATGCATTTCTAGAAAAATATATGAAAAGTTGAAGCAATTTAATCAAGTGAATTAATAAGGAAACTAAAATTTTCCTTTAAAACTCATGGCAGGAAATATTTTTGTAATATTCTACGTGGTATAAATTATTCTCTGAAATTTTCCGTGAATTTTCGAAGCTCAATAACTAATTTTAGTACCACAAGGTTCATTTAACCTATTAAAATAAATAGAAAACAAATTAAAATCTCTCTATCGGTCCTTGGGCCTTTTTCGGCCCAAGTGTTACTCTCTCCCTCTTCGGGCCGCCGGCCCAACCCTTTTGCTCCTCCCACGCCGAGAAGTCTATTTTGCCTCTCTCCTCTCAATTCAAATAATTCTTCGGATAATAAATAATTTCAAATAAAACAATTGTCAACAAAAAAAGTTATACAACTTATCAAGATCTACAACTTTTGTTTCAGTCATCTTGCTTTATGACTTTGTTTCAATAATTTGTATTTGAATTTCATATTATGACAACTTCGAACAATATTTTCAAATACTAATTGATTTCAACTGAAAAAGTTATCAATAAAAAAGTTGTATAACTCATCAATATGTACAAATTTTGTTTTGGTCATTTTGCTATATGACTTTATTTCAATAATTTGAATTTAAATTTCAAATTATGACAACTTCAAACAACATTTTCAAATACTAAATGATTTCAACTGAAAAAGTCATCAACAACAAAGTTGTATAAATCATCAATATCTATAACTTTTATTTTGGTCATTTCTTTATCCGACAAAGTGATAGAAATATAGTTCACAGAATTTATGTATCTCTTATAGTTTATAAAATCATATAAGAGATATGTAAATTTTGTGAATAAAGTTACTATCACTTTGTTGGATGAAGAAATAACCAAAATAAAAGTTATAGATATTGATGATTTATATAACTTTGTTGTTGATGACTTTTTCAGTTGAAATCATTTAGTATTTGAAAATATTGTTTGCAGTTGTCATAATTTGAAATTCAAATTCAAATTATTGAAATAAAGTTATATAGAAAAATGACCAAAAGAAAAGTTGTATATATTGATGATTTATACAAGTTTGTTGTTGATGACTTTTTGATTTGAAATCATTTAGTATTTGAAAATATTGTTTGAAGTTGTCATAATTTGAAATTCAAATTCAAATTCAAATTATTGAAAAAAAGTCATATAGAAAAAAGACCAAAACAAAAGTTGTAGATCTTGATAATTTATATAACTTTGTTGTTGAAAATGTTTTCATTTGAAATCATTTAGTACACGAAAAATTATTTGAATTGAGAGGAGGGAGGCATAATAGACTTTTCGGCGAGGGATGAGTAAAAGGGTTGGGCGGCGGCCCGAAGAGGGAGGAGGGGAAGGGAAGCAACCCTTTTGCTCCTCCCTCGCCGAGAAGTCCATTTTACCTCCCTCCTTCAATTAATTTCATAATATTAAAACTTCGAATCGAATTTTATCATACTAAATGAACTTATGTGAAAAAATTATCAAAAACAAAGTTATATAACTTATTGAGATCTACCTATTTTATTTTGGTTATTTATCCATCTGAATTTGATTGACCTATTTAAAATTTGAATTTCAAATTATGACAACTCCAAACAGCATTTTTAAATACTAATGATTTCAAGTGAAAAGTTCATCAACAACAAAGTTGTATAACTCATCAATATCTACAACTTTTGTTTTGGTCATTTTGCTATATGACTTTGTTTCAACAATTTGAATTTGAATTTCAAATGATGACAACTTCAAACAACATTTTCAAATAATAAATGATTTCAACTGAAAAAGTCATCAACAACAAAGTTGTATAACTCATCAATATTTATAACTTTTATTTTGGTCTTTTTTTCATCTGTGATATTAACATTGTTCACCAAAATTTACATATCTCTCAGATAGTTTATAAACTATATAAGAGATATGTATATTTTGTGAATAATGTTACAAATCACTTTGTCGGATAAAGAAATGACCCAAGTAAAAGTTATAGATCTTGATGAATTATACCACTTTGTTATTGATGAGCTTTTCAATTGAAATCATTTGTAAATGTTGTTTGAAGTTGTCATAATTTGAAATTCAAATTCAAATTATTGAAACAAAGTCATATAGCAAAATGACCAAAACAAAAGTTGTAGATCTTGATAAGTTATACAACTTTGTTGTTGACAATTTTTTCATTTCAAATCATTTACTACCCCGAAAAATTATTTTAATTTCTTATATTTTAAAATTTAAATTTTATATAGGTCAATCAAACTCAGATGGAGAAATAATCAAAATAAAATTGGTATACCTCAATAAGTTATACAACTTTGTTTTTGACAACTTTTTCACATAAGTTCATTTAGTATGATAAAATTCGATTCGAAGTTTTAATATTTTAAAATTTCCAGGTTAAATGACTGTTTTGTGCAAGTAACTTGTATAATAGGTTTCCATATAGCAGGGTTATTCTAGTAAAATCGCATCAAAATTTCTACTTCCCTCCACCATAGCCGATTCCAATCAGGAGGGAGCTGCGGGCGTCAAACTTTCAGCGTGGCGGTTGGTTGACCAAATTTCAACGTGAAATGACCATTTTGTCTAGATATTTTAGTGGTAACTTCAGATGCACCATGGGTATTTTAGTAAAATCGCATTGGTTCCCCAACCCTAGCCGATCCAAATCAGACAAGCCGCCACCACACGCGAGTCGCTACTGCATCGCCGCTTCCTCCTCCTTCGCCGCTTTCCGCGCCGGCATCCGTCCCCGCCGCTGCCGGGCGCGGGAGCAGTGGATCCGCTACCGCCGGCGCCTCCCGGGCCCTGGGCGGCGGCAGCCCCAGTACGGATGCCGGCACCGCCGCGTCGTCCACCGCCGGCGGCAACGACCTCTCCTCCCCGTTCCTCGACCTCGGCGCCCCCCTCTCCGCCGCTGACCTCCGGGAGGCGGCCTACGAGGTGGTGGGCCAGCGTCCCCGGCCTCGGCATCGTCTCTCTCCTTCCCGTCGCTCCAGCGCTCGCTCACCACGGCCGCAGCGAGCAAGATGAAGAAGGCGCTCGGGCTGAGGTCGTCGGTGTCGTCCAAGGTGAAGCCCTGGGAATTAACGGCGGCGACGGTGGGGCGATGTCGGCGCTGCCGTCATGGCCGGCGATCGTCGGGGAGCTGCTGACCATCGGGGGAGCAGACCATTGGCCTTCTCCGCATCGCCAAGAGTCAGGTAAGGAGGATCTCGAGCTTGGCTTCGGGTGGTTGTGGGCGGCTGTGTTCTTGTTTCATTCTTTTCACTAGTGCAATCTGAGGAATGCCATCCGACGACATCTTAGCTTGATTGTAGAATATTCGACCAAAATTATCACGGTCAGGGAAAACTTCAGCCTGCCTGGGGAGATTAGCGCCTCCACTGTCAACAAGATATATGCAAGGCAGTTTACATTCAGAAGCTATTTCCTGTGCCCGCATATGCTTTTTGACAGTGATAGGATAGTATGTGCCCCCTTTTGTAGTTGGATCATTGGCCACTGTCACACCCCGAAGTTCTCCTCCCAAGCCTAAAAGTTAATTTATAAATGACCCCAAGAAAATAGCAGTGTAAAGCAAGAGTAAACCCTAAGAAAGTAATGCAAATAATAATCGAATCTGGCATGTGGAATTTTTCTTGAGTTCTACATGTCGAAATTCATTAACAGGATTTTTAGTGGAATTTTCAGAGCTCTAGAAATAATTTTAACCAATTAAAATTGAGCAAATGCAATATTTAATTCCAGGGAAAATCCTTTTTCCTTTTTTCTTTTCTTTTCCCTCCTTTTTCCCCCTTCTTGGGCCGCCGGCCCATTCCTTTTTTTCCCCCCTCTCCCCCCCCCCCTGGGCCGGCCGAAGGCCGAGGCCCAGCCCAGCCCAGTCCGGCAGCCAGGCCGCCCCGCTGCCTCCTCTCTCGGGGTCGCCGACAGGTGGGGCCCACCTGTCGGGCCCGTCTCCCACCTCCCGCCTCTCCCGCTCGCGCCGCCGCTCCCGCAACCGTCGCCGCGCCCACGCCTCCGCCTTCTCCGGGCCACGTCGGCCACGTCCGCGCGTGCGCCGCGCTCTCCGCGCCCATTCCCCTCTCTCTCCCGCTCGCGCCCGCGCCCGAGATGGCCGGGATTCGAAAATCGAATCCCGCCTCTCTCTCCTCCCCACTCCCCACGTCGGCCGGCGATTCCCGCCGCTCCCGGCCACGTCCGGTCCCCTCTTCCCCTATTTAAGCATCACCGGCGCTCTCTCTCTCTTTTTCCCCATTGCGCCGACCCCTCCCGAGATCCCCATCGCTCCCGCGCCGTGCAACCCCTTGCCGCCGCCGCTTCCGCTACTTCGGCCGCCGCTAGCCGCCGCTAGGGTCGCCGCTGCACCGCGCCGTCGTCGCCGTCGGGTTCGCGGGGTCGAGATCTACCTCGGCCGCCCCTCCCCCGTCGAGGTTCGCCGCCGGATCACCCGTCTCCTCGCGCTCCGGTGGGTTTAACCCCTACCGCCGCTAGGGTCTATCTCCCTCTCTCTAACCCCCCTCTCTTCTCCTTCCTTAGGGCACGCCGAAGCTCGTCTGCCGGTCGCCGTCGCCTCCCGTGGCTTGCCGTCGCCGTTCGCCATCGTCTTCCTCCGCGCCGGCCACCCTCGGTGAGGCATCTCCTCTCCTCTCCTTCCCCGTTTCCCCGTGCGTCGCCGCCGCCCGCGCTCGCCGTCGCTTTGGGTCGTTGCCGCCGTCCGCTGGCGCCGCTTTCGCGCCGCCTCCGCCGCCGGATGCCGTCGCCGGCGACGCGACGCGCACGCACCGCCGCCGCTAGCCCCGGGTCGGCCGATCGGCTTTGATGCCGATCCGAGCCCGGGGGCTGCCGCCTCCGCGCCGTCCGATCGGCCCGAGCCGATCCGGGCCGTCGGTCCCGTGGACCGGCGGTGGACCACCCGCGTGGTCCCGGTCCACGGTGGACCGCCCCCCCCTTGAGCCGCTGCCATGTGGGGCCCGCGTGCCAGCGCCCTCCTCTCTCTCCCGAGCCGCTGACCGGTGGGCCCCGCTTGCCGGCGCCGCCCCCCCCCCCCCTGCTGACGTCAGCCCTGGTTAATATTGCGCAATAAATGATTTAAGGATTTTTGTTATAGTAATAAACACAGCGAATCTTCTAAAATTCATATCTAATTCATCCGAGCTCCGTTTAATCCCATTCAAGTCTCAGTAAATCAAGAAAAATGTGTAGAATCCATTAAAAATAGTTTTGTTCCCTGTTTCAGTAGTCTTATAGTCTGTTTGAAATGTTTGCTTTGTATGCCGCTAGATTCCGATCCCTCCGTCGCTCCGGTGTACTTCGAGATAGTCGCCGAGGTTCCTCCAGCAGCAAAGCAAGGCAAGTCATGCTTGTCATTTGAACATGTTGATCCTATATTGCAAATGCTCTATTGTTTCCTTCAAATATTGCATTGTTTTATAATATTACTATGGGACGGTTACCTATTGTACAGCCATGCTTTTTGGATACCATGCTCCTTTGTTAGCTTGGGTTATAACATGAGTAGAGTTTGGACTAGGAATTGCTTAGCCATGCTTAGTTCAACTAGCACATAATGGGGAATCTCATTTAAAACCTAGACTATAGGTTTATATGATAATGTTGGTTTAATACCACCGCTCTGGTGTTGGTTAAATAAAATGAACGACATGGTGGGCTGTGGGTGCATGGTTTTGCTGGTCGCACCCATGGCAGTTAAGGACCGGTTCGCGGGATGCCCTGGAAGAATTTATCGTACTTACCACAAGCCAGCGTGGGCAACGGCTGGGCTTGTAGTGTAGCTTTCCTCTAGTCGACGCATCCAGGCAAGGGTGGGCGTGATAGAGCGGGGCGGGCCCTGCGACGGCCTCTGTCGCTTCCGGATTCACCTAGGCACGAGAGGGGACTGCCCGTTGCCCGCTGGGGACGGGGGTGAAACCTGAGGTGTGGTGTGCTTGGCTAGAGGGGGTTATGCGAAGGGTCCTGTCACGGCCTCTTTCCGGTATGTCGTGGTGGCATGTCGGCGCACGGTAACGTGTCGTGGGGCTGTGTCTTGTGGGTACAGTTGTACACCTCTGATCAGAGTAAAACTATTCGAATAGCCGTGCCCGCGGTTATGGGCGGTCAACCAGATTCATCGTGATTAGTTTCACTTTGGTGTAATCCTTTAATTTGGATAGTTTAGGTGGATGGTTGGGCCTGTTGCAACGTGGGGTGGCGTTGGACAGTGGATGATTAATACTGCTTAATTATTACAATTGTTTAAATCTTTCAATCTCTGTTTATAAATGCCCGCTTTATGCAAATGAACCACCTTAGCTCTTCTTTGATGATTCCCTGCATCATACCTCTATTCCGGTATGACTTGCTGAGTACAGTGGGTAGTACTCAGTCTTGCTCTACTTTTCCCAACCTCAGAGTTCGAGTTCGGGTCAGATGAAGGTTTCTCTGAGGAGTAGGCTTCGTCCGTGCCGTCGAGGATGCCTGTGGAGTGGTGTTCCCGCTGCAGTTTAGTCAAGGCTTAGCTCCAGTTTCTTTTGTTTTCCGCTGCATTTATGTAAGACTTTATGATGTTTGTAAGACGTGGATCTGTATGTCAACGTTGTCGTTTGTGTACCCCGGCTGGTCCTGGACGGGGATTTTAATGCACATTCTGCTTGAAATTCTATTCGGGAATTTCTGGGCGTGACAAGTTGGTATCAGAGCCGACCTTGACCGTAGGACAAGCCAAATGGAAAACCCTAAGGGCCCTCTGAATCCTTTTCATTGCATATGTTCTTTGCAATTGGATTTGTTTCGGGAAGATTGGGTTCTGTTTTTGTGGTTCAAGGGAAAAATCTTGTTCGTCCATTTAAGTGAGATTTGTCAAAACAAGTCAGTCTAGGGTGTTAGTAAAATTATTTGAGACTTATTCGTCAGTCAGTTGGGATTTGATGGGTGAAATGCATTAGGTCCTAGCTCAGGAACATGGGTTGCAAGGTATTTATGCTCTTATTGCTATTATTAGTATGTATCTAATTTCCCATTTAATTTATCGTCGTGTGAGTCTGTCTTATTTATTCGCTCTCATGCAAAATGACCTATGCATAAAAATTTCGCTCTTATTCGATTCCCTTATTTGAGTCTTTTATTGCTTTATTTAAATTTGGATTTGAGCATGCATTGATCCTACTCCTTTGTCTTCTCTAGATGGCCGGCCACCCACCCAACCACCGCGGAGAAGGTATGGATAATTTCGTGGCAGAATTGGCTCGTATGACACTGGTGGTGGGCTACCCCAACGCGCCCGAGTACACGACTGTTCCGCCGCTCAGTGGCGAGCTCCCTCACCGTGTCCGCCTGGAGGTTCATGGTTATTTGGGGACTTGCCTCGCTAACATGATGGTTGAGGCGTCTGGAGGCACAGCAGATCACGCCTGTCAGGAGGCAGCATACCTGATGATGGCCAGGCTACGGGAACGCCACAACTACATCTTCCACGACACGGCGTACCGCTTCCACCCTCGTCGAGCCCACGGTGACGACGTCAGTTCCTTCCGTCTGACAGCTGGCGAGAACGACACTACCTTCGGTCACATGTGTGCTGTGATGAGGGGATTGGACAGGATGCACTCGGACCTGCACAAGGCGACCAAGGCCTTGAACGATGGGAAGCTCATGAGGATCGTCGCTCTGAAGGATGAGATAGCGCGCCTGAAGAGGGAGAACGCTCAACTAAAGGGTCTTCCAGCGCCAGGAGGAGTCCGGATCCGCACTACGCCCCGCAAGACAACGACGGCACCCGTGCGCATCCAGCTTGCGCCCAGGAACCCACCTCCAGCAGCAGCTCCCGCAGCACCTCCAGTTCCGCCCGCAGTTCCTGCAGCTCCAGCTCCAGCTCCAGCTCCCGCGTCCGCTCTCTCCTTCGCTCCAGCGTCAGCCGCCAGGGGTCCAGCCAGTGGCAACGGGGGTTGGTTGTCTGCAACTCCCAGTGGCAGTCGCAACCACGGCAGCAGCAGCTCCAGTAGCGCAGAGCCGGGCAGTGGCGAGGAGTATCTAGCAGATTCCAGGAGCCGCTCAGAGGGACCTGGTGATGAGCAGGAAGATGCCTTCGACTCCACCGACCGCAGGAGCCGTTCCGAGCATTAGGCTCGCTTTCCATTAGCTTATCGACTGTCTAGCTTCTGCTTGTTAGTTTGTGTGTTTAGGTTGCTTGTTTGGGGTCAGTCGACGGTCGATATCATGTGCCTATGATATGGCTGTCCAAATAAGGATTTTTGCTTGCTGTTTAAGTGTTTTAATTCAGATCAGAACAATTGCAGTTTAATTTCTATATAATAAAGCTTAGTTCCTGAGTATCTGTTTTTCTCCGTTTCCCCGTCTGCTTTCCCTCCAGATGGTCTACACCAGGAATGGTAGCCGCGCGACAGGCGAGGGCAGCAACGGCGAAGAGCGCACTGATGGGGCGCATCCCCACAGCGATTCCGGCAATGGTCCGCCACCACTTCCTGAGAATCCGACGCTAGCCCAGGTGATGGCACATCAAACGCAGATGATGACAGCCATGATGCAGCAGATGCAACAGCAGCACCAACAGATGTACCAGAGGATGCAGCAGCAGCAGCAGCAGTTTGGTCCCCCTCCCCCTCAGTCCAAATTGCCAGAGTTTCTACGTGTCAGGCCACCCACCTTCTCCAGCACCACCAACCCTATGGAGGCAAATGACTGGCTCCATGCAATAGAGAAGAAGCTGAATCTCCTGCAGTGCAATGATCAGGAGAAGGTAGCTTTTGCCACACACCAGCTTCAGGGTCCTGCGTCAGCTTGGTGGGACAATCACATGGCCACCCGCCCACCGGGTACGGAAGTCACTTGGGCGGAGTTCTGCCGCAGCTTCAGGAAGGCGCAGGTGCCAGATGGGGTCGTGGCACAAAAGAAGAGGGAATTCCGAGCACTCCATCAGGGCAACAGGACTGTGACAGAGTACCTCCATGAGTTCAATCGCCTCGCGCGATATGCACCAGAGGATGTCCGCACCGACGCCGAGAAGCAGGAAAAGTTCATGGCAGGCCTGGATGACGAGTTGACCAACCAACTGATATCTGGGGACTACGCCGACTTTGAGAGGCTGGTGGACAAGGCAATTCGTCAGGAGGATCAGCGCAACAAGATGGATAGAAAGAGGAAGGCGGTGCAGTTCCGGTCCAATCAAGGGAGCCACCAGCGTCCGCGCTTCACTCCCGGGCAGCAGGGTGGACCCACCACCCTGATCATCCGCCAGCACCGCCCTTTCAATGCCAGCAACTTCCATCAGGGCGCCAGTGGCAGCCAGAACTACCATGGCAGTCAGTCCAACCGCAGTGCAGCTCCACGCCCACCAGTGGCACCGGCACAGTCAGGCCAGCCCGCGCAAGCCAAGAAGGAGACGGGAGCAAAACCAGGGTCCTGCTTCAACTGTGGCGAGCTTGGTCACTTCGCCGACAAATGCCCGAAGCCCAGGCGTGCCGGGCCAAGGTTTATCCAGGCTCGTGTCAACCACGCATCTGCGGAGGAGGCACAAGCAACACCAGAGGTCGTACTGGGTACGTTTCCTGTTAACTCAATCCCTGCAACAGTACTTTTTGACTCTGGTGCAACGCATTCTTTCATCTCAAAGAAATTTGTCGGGATGCATGGGTTAATAAGAGAGGAACTTAGCACACCGATGCGGGTTCATACTCCAGGGAATAGCTCCACCTCGGTTCAATTCAGCCCTTCTATAACAATAGAAATCCAAAGGTCACCATTTCTAGCCAACCTCATCCTTCTCGAATCCAAAGACCTAGATGTCATTCTCGGGATGGATTGGCTGACCAAGTTTAAGGGAGTCATCGATTGTGCGAATCGCACAGTCACCCTGACCAACGAGAAGGGAGAAACCGTAGTGTACAAATCTCTAGTCTCGCCAAAGAAAGGGGTCTCGTTGAATCAGATTGAGACGGAAATCCCAGTGGACACCGTAGAGAAGAACTTGAGAAAATTGGATGATATACCCATAGTCTGCGAGTATCCAGAAGTGTTCCCCGAAGACCTCACTACCATGCCCCCCAAGAGAGAGATTGAATTCCGGATTGACTTGGCACCGGGAACTGCTCCAATTTATAAGAGACCGTACAGAATGGCAGCCAACGAGCTAGCAGAGGTCAAGAAGCAGGTCGATGAGCAGCTGCAGAAAGGGTACATCCGACCGAGTACTTCACCTTGGGGTGCTCCGGTCATTTTTGTGGAGAAGAAGGATAAGACGAAAAGAATGTGTGTCGATTACCGCGCACTCAATGAGGTCACCATCAAGAATAAATACCCTTTGCCGCGGATTGATGATTTGTTTGACCAGCTGAAAGGAGCCAGGGTATTTTCCAAGATAGACCTGCGATCAGGCTATCACCAGTTGAGAATTCGGGAAGAAGATATTCCCAAGACAGCCTTCACCACTCGGTATGGGTTGTATGAGTGCACGGTTATGTCTTTCGGACTTACCAACGCACCCGCATTCTTCATGAATCTGATGAACAAAGTGTTCATGGAGTTTCTGGACAAGTTTGTTGTGGTATTCATTGACGATATACTTATCTACTCAAAGTCGGAAGAGGAACATGAGCATCATCTCCGTCTGGTACTCGAGAAGTTGAAGGAGCACCAGTTATACGCCAAGTTCAGCAAGTGTGATTTCTGGTTGACGGAAGTCAAATTTCTGGGTCACGTTATTACAGCTCAGGGTGTGGCCGTCGACCCATCCAACGTGGAGTCGGTTACCAAATGGACCCCACCAAAAACCGTGTCGCAGATCCGAAGTTTTCTTGGACTTGCGGGATATTACCGCCGATTCATCGAAAACTTCTCCAGAATCGCCCGACCCATGACTCAGTTGCTTAAGAAGGATGAGAGGTTTAAATGGACAGCTGAGTGCGATAAAAGTTTTGAGGAGCTCAAGAAGAAATTAGTATCTGCACCAGTTTTGATTCTGCCCGACCAGATGAAAGACTTCCAAGTCTATTGCGACGCATCCCGCCACGGACTTGGATGTGTCCTAATGCAAGAGGGCAGAGTGGTTGCATATGCCTCACGACAGTTACGTCCACACGAAGGGAATTATCCAACTCATGATTTGGAATTGGCAGCGGTGGTTCATGCTTTGAAGATCTGGAGGCACTATCTGATTGGCAACCGCTGCGAAGTATATACGGACCATAAGAGTCTGAAATACATTTTCACCCAACCGGATCTAAATCTCCGACAACGAAGATGGTTGGAACTAATCAAAGACTATGACATGAGCATTCACTACCACCCGGGTAAGGCCAATGTAGTGGCAGACGCATTAAGCCGGAAAAGTTACTGCACTGCCCTATGCACTGAGGGCATGTGTGAGGAATTGCGGCAGGAGTTTGAACGTCTCAACGTGGGAATTGTTGAACACGGGTCCGTAGCCGCTCTGGAGGCACGGCCTACGCTCGTGGATCAAGTTAGAGCCGCTCAAGTAAATGATCCGGAAATAACAGAACTGAAAAAGAACATGAGAGTCGGAAAGGCTCGGGATTTCCTTGAGGATGAGCATGGCACAATCTGGATGGGAGAAAGATTGTGTGTACCTGACGACAAGGAATTGAAGGACCTGATACTCACCGAGGCCCATCAGACCCAGTACTCCATTCACCCAGGCAGCACTAAAATGTATCAAGACCTCAAAGAAAAGTTTTGGTGGGTCAGCATGAGGAGAGAAATAGCTGAATTCGTCGCACTCTGCGATGTTTGCCAACGAGTGAAGGCGGAGCACCAAAGACCCGCAGGTTTACTCCAACCTCTTCAAATCCCGGAATGGAAATGGGAGGAGATTGGAATGGACTTTATAACCGGACTGCCCCGGACATCATCGGGTCATGATTCCATCTGGGTGGTCGTGGATCGACTCACTAAGGTTGCTCACTTCATACCAGTACATACCACGTATACGGGCAAAAGGTTGGCGGAACTCTACCTCTCAAGAATCATGTGCCTACATGGAGTACCCAAAAAGATTGTATCTGACCGAGGGAGCCAATTCACTTCAAAGTTCTGGCAGAAATTGCAAGAGGAATTGGGAACCCGGTTGAATTTCAGCACAGCCTACCATCCGCAGACCGATGGTCAAACCGAGCGAGTTAATCAAATATTGGAGGACATGCTAAGGGCTTGTGCACTTGATTTTGGTGGAGCTTGGGATAAAAGCTTGCCTTACGCGGAATTCTCTTACAACAATAGCTACCAGGCCAGTCTACAGATGGCACCATTTGAAGCTTTATACGGCCGGAAGTGCCGCACACCTCTCTTCTGGGATCAGACAGGCGAGCGCCAACTGTTCGGGACAGAGGTATTAGCGGAAGCAGAAGAGAAAGTCAGAATCATCAGGGAAAGGTTGAGGATTGCCCAGTCTCGACAGAAGAGTTACGCGGACAACCGCCGAAGGGAGCTCACTTTTGAGGCAGGGGATTACGTGTATCTTCGTGTCACTCCGCTCCGGGGAGTACACCGTTTCCAAACCAAAGGCAAGTTGGCACCACGCTTCGTGGGACCATACAAAATCTTGGAACGAAGGGGAGAAGTTGCTTATCAGCTAGAGCTTCCTTCTAACATGATCGGCATTCATGACGTGTTCCACGTGTCCCAATTAAAGAAATGCTTGAGGGTACCCGAAGAACAGGCCAACTCGGAGCACATCGATCTCCAGGAGGATCTAACCTATGTGGAGAAGCCGGTTCGCATACTTGATACCAGTGAAAGGAGAACCAGAAACAAGGTCACCAGGTTTTGCCGAGTGCAGTGGAGTCACCATTCAGAAGAGGAAGCAACCTGGGAAAGGGAAGATGAGTTGAAAGCCGCCCATCCGCACCTCTTCGCCAGCTCCTCCGAATCTCGGGGCCGAGATTCCGTTTAAGGGGGGTAGGTTTGTCACACCCCGAAGTTCTCCTCCCAAGCCTAAAAGTTAATTTATAAATGACCCCAAGAAAATAGCAGTGTAAAGCAAGAGTAAACCCTAAGAAAGTAATGCAAATAATAATCGAATCTGGCATGTGGAATTTTTCTTGAGTTCTACATGTCGAAATTCATTAACAGGATTTTTAGTGGAATTTTCAGAGCTCTAGAAATAATTTTAACCAATTAAAATTGAGCAAATGCAATATTTAATTCCAGGGAAAATCCTTTTTCCTTTTTTCTTTTCTTTTCCCTCCTTTTTCCCCCTTCTTGGGCCGCCGGCCCATTCCTTTTTTTCCCCCCTCTCCCCCCCACTGGGCCGGCCGAAGGCCGAGGCCCAGCCCAGCCCAGTCCGGCAGCCAGGCCGCCCCGCTGCCTCCTCTCTCGGGGTCGCCGACAAGGTGGGGCCCACCTGTCGGGCCCGTCTCCCACCTCCCGCCTCTCCCGCTCGCGCCGCCGCTCCCGCAACCGTCGCCGCGCCCACGCCTCCGCCTTCTCCGGGCCACGTCGGCCACGTCCGCGCGTGCGCCGCGCTCTCCGCGCCCATTCCCCTCTCTCTCCCGCTCGCGCCCGCGCCCGAGATGGCCGGGATTCGAAAATCGAATCCCGCCTCTCTCTCCTCCCCACTCCCCACGTCGGCCGGCGATTCCCGCCGCTCCCGGCCACGTCCGGTCCCCTCTTCCCCTATTTAAGCATCACCGGCGCTCTCTCTCTCTTTTTCCCCATTGCGCCGACCCCTCCCGAGATCCCCATCGCTCCCGCGCCGTGCAACCCCTTGCCGCCGCCGCTTCCGCTACTTCGGCCGCCGCTAGCCGCCGCTAGGGTCGCCGCTGCACCGCGCCGTCGTCGCCGTCGGGTTCGCGGGGTCGAGATCTACCTCGGCCGCCCCTCCCCCGTCGAGGTTCGCCGCCGGATCACCCGTCTCCTCGCGCTCCGGTGGGTTTAACCCCTACCGCCGCTTTCGGCCTCGTCTGCCGGTCGCCGGGGTCTATCTCCCTCTCTCTAACCCCCCTCTCTTCTCCTTCCTTAGGGCACGCCGAAGCTCGTCTGCCGGTCGCCGTCGCCTCCCGTGGCTTGCCGTCGCCGTTCGCCATCGTCTTCCTCCGCGCCGGCCACCCTCGGTGAGGCATCTCCTCTCCTCTCCTTCCCCGTTTCCCCGTGCGTCGCCGCCGCCCGCGCTCGCCGTCGCTTTGGGTCGTTGCCGCCGTCCGCTGGCGCCGCTTTCGCGCCGCCTCCGCCGCCGGATGCCGTCGCCGGCGACGCGACGCGCACGCACCGCCGCCGCTAGCCCCGGGTCGGCCGATCGGCTTTGATGCCGATCCGAGCCCGGGGGCTGCCGCCTCCGCGCCGTCCGATCGGCCCGAGCCGATCCGGGCCGTCGGTCCCGTGGACCGGCGGTGGACCACCCGCGTGGTCCCGGTCCACGGTGGACCGCCCCCCCCTTGAGCCGCTGCCATGTGGGGCCCGCGTGCCAGCGCCCTCCTCTCTCTCCCAAGCCGCTGACCGGTGGGCCCCGCTTGCCGGCGCCGCCCCCCCCCCCTGCTGACGTCAGCCCTGGTTAATATTGCGCAATAAATGATTTAAGGATTTTTGTTATAGTAATAAACACAGCGAATCTTCTAAAATTCATATCTAATTCATCCGAGCTCCGTTTAATCCCATTCAAGTCTCAGTAAATCAAGAAAAATGTGTAGAATCCATTAAAAATAGTTTTGTTCCCTGTTTCAGTAGTCTTATAGTCTGTTTGAAATGTTTGCTTTGTATGCCGCTAGATTCCGATCCCTCCGTCGCTCCGGTGTACTTCGAGATAGTCGCCGAGGTTCCTCCAGCAGCAGAGCAAGGCAAGTCATGCTTGTCATTTGAACATGTTGATCCTATATTGCAAATGCTCTATTGTTTCCTTCAAATATTGCATTGTTTTATAATATTACTATGGGACGGTTACCTATTGTACAGCCATGCTTTTTGGATACCATGCTCCTTTGTTAGCTTGGGTTATAACATGAGTAGAGTTTGGACTAGGAATTGCTTAGCCATGCTTAGTTCAACTAGCACATAATGGGGAATCTCATTTAAAACCTAGACTATAGGTTTATATGATAATGTTGGTTTAATACCACCGCTCTGGTGTTGGTTAAATAAAATGAACCACATGGTGGGCTGTGGGTGCATGGTTTTGCTGGTCGCACCCATGGCAGTTAAGGACCGGTTCGCGGGATGCCCTGGAAGAATTTATCGTACTTACCACAAGCCAGCGTGGGCAACGGCTGGGCTTGTAGTGTAGCTTTCCTCTAGTCGACGCATCCAGGCAAGGGTGGGCGTGATGGAGCGGGGCGGGCCCTGCGACGGCCTCTGTCGCTTCCGGATTCACCTAGGCACGAGAGGGGACTGCCCGTTGCCCGCTGGGGACGGGGGTGAAACCTGAGGTGTGGTGTGCTTGGCTAGAGGGGGTTATGCGAAGGGTCCTGTCACGGCCTCTTTCCGGTATGTCGTGGTGGCATGTCGGCGCACGGTAACGTGTCGTGGGGCTGTGTCTTGTGGGTACAGTTGTACACCTCTGATCAGTGTAAAACTATTCGAATAGCCGTGCCCGCGGTTATGGGCGGTCAACCAGATTCATCGTGATTAGTTTCACTTTGGTGTAATCCTTTAATTTGGATAGTTTAGGTGGATGGTTGGGCCTGTTGCAACGTGGGGTGGCGTTGGACAGTGGATGATTAATACTGCTTAATTATTACAACTGTTTAAATCTTTCAATCTCTGTTTATAAATGCCCGCTTTATGCAAATGAACCACCTTAGCTCTTCTTTGATGATTCCCTGCATCATACCTCTATTCCGGTATGACTTGCTGAGTACAGTGGGTAGTACTCAGTCTTGCTCTACTTTTCCCAACCTCAGAGTTCGAGTTCGGGTCAGATGAAGGTTTCTCTGAGGAGTAGGCTTCGTCCGTGCCGTCGAGGATGCCTGTGGAGTGGTGTTCCCGCTGCAGTTTAGTCAAGGCTTAGCTCCAGTTTCTTTTGTTTTCCGCTGCATTTATGTAAGACTTTATGATGTTTGTAAGACGTGGATCTGTATGTCAACGTTGTCGTTTGTGTACCCCGGCTGGTCCTGGACGGGGATTTTAATGCACATTCTGCTTGAAATTCTATTCGGGAATTTCTGGGCGTGACAGCCACAAACATAAATAATCGTCCATGGACATGTCCTACACTCCTATGCCAGTTATTATGCCCCCTGATGGTAATGCTTCCTCATAAACACCAGACCCTGCAAGCTTTATTGAAATAAAAAAAGTACCATCAACAGCTGATATTCTAGAACAAGACATACAACTGTAAGTCTAATATGGGCCATCTTATCAGATATTGAAACAACTGAATACTTAGGAGTATCCATACCAAAAAAAGAAACCTAAGGAGTAAATGGCTGCAGGACCAAAAAAAAGCTTGGATAAACACTAGTGCGGATTTTGCTGTCTCATCATGATTATGCCAAATTTACATATACCTAACTCACTGTCAATTAGGCAATGATTTTCACATATGGAATACTAACTGTTATTGCATATTATATAGTCATTTGTCTCTTTTGCAAATGACCTTTTGCTTGTTCCTGTTCGATGACCCCCTTTTAACCTTGGGGAATATTTGCTAAAATGCCTTTGCCTAACTGCCTTTGTGCTCATTTGGGCTGTGCCAATCAGTATCCATTAACAAGTATTGGAATCTTGTGTATTAGAAGACACCATCCTTGTAATAGTTTATCATGTACTTTTGCCACTGAAATTATGCCTTCCTTGTAATTGGCAGATACCGGGAGAAGCAGTGCAAGGAGGCCTCCCGGCTGCAAACTATGAATCGGAAGCTGAATGCGATAAACAAGCTGCTGATGGATGAAAATGACCGGCTGCAGAAGTAGGTGTCCCGTCTCGTCTACGAGAACGGCTACATGCGGACTCAACTGCACAATGTGAGCTCCCTTACAGGCTTTTGTTCTTACAATTGCTTCATATTTTGATTATCTTGTTTTCTTAATCAGTACTGTTTGTATGTACTTTGTAGCCTTCTGCAGCCACCACAGATACAAGCTGTGAGTATGGTGACAAGTGGTCAGCACCATCAACAACAAAACCCAGCAGTTCTGCATCCGCAAAGGGATGCGAACAACCCAGCAGGGTATCCACAATGGCTAGTCTATTTTCTTCTTCTGTAAGGCTGTGCTTATTGTATGAAAGATTGCTGAGATGATGCTTTTATTTGCAAAGTCTTCTTGCTATTGCTGAGGAGACCTTGGCAGAGTTCATGTCGAAGGCGTCGGGAACTGCTGTTGAATGGGTGCAAATGGTTGGGATGAAGGTATACTCGTTGTACAAGAAAACTGTGCAGTATGTTTTTTTTTCTTTCCATTTCTGTTTTTTCAAATCAACTGAAATGAAAACTTGGTTACAGCCTGGTCTTGATTCCATTGGAATCATCGCTGTTTCGCACAATTGCAGTGGCGTAGCAGCACAAGCTCGTGGCCTTGTAAGTATTGAGCCTACAATGGTATGATTGTTTTCGTTGACATTGCGTTACATTTCCCATCAACTGTCATGATACAGCCCCTGATAAGCTTCATTTTAGGTTGCGGAGATCCTCAAGGATCGCCCCTCTAGGTACCGTGATTGCCGATGTGTTGATATCATCCATGTTATCCCTACGGGTAATGGTGGAACCATTGAGCTAATCTACATGTAGGTAAATATACCCGATCGTGATTCATGTGTTGCATTTTTCTCAAGCACCACTAGCTATTAGGGGTGAAAACGGAGCGGATAGTTTCCGTTCGCTCCGGTCAAAAACAGATACGGATAGTGTTCGGAGCGGATTTTTTTCGGATAGTTCGAATACAGATACGAATACGTATATTTTTCTCCGGATACGGATACGAATATGGTAACGCAGTTTCCGGCGAATAAGAATACGGAGCCAAATATCTGGAGATTAAGATGCGCGGATATCCGCGTAACGCTTGATGTCTCTCCAGCCTCTAGCCCATCCCTTCAATTTCAGCCCATAGTTTTCTCTCGGCTATCTAAACCCTAGCTGCTAGATGGGCGACGGCGGCGGCGGCGACGGCGGTGACGACGGCAGCGGCAAGCCGGCGACGGTGGCGGCGGCTGTCTTAGATCTCCTTGGCTCCTTGCTGGATTTGCTGGGCATTGGCCTTCAATCCCCCTAGTGCTTGTTTGTGCTTCCTATCTCCCTAAATCGTGGGACAGTGGGAGGCTAGGAGCCGTCACCACCGCCGGCGGCAAGGCCTCTTGCATGCACTAATCTCTTAGGTAATCCATTAATTTGTTCTTCTCATGTAACCTTTGTTTTGTGCCTTTCATGAGATCGATAAACCGATGTAGATCTTGGATGTGCTTTTTTTTTTACTTTGTGTCTAGATTGGTGATGGAGTCTGGTAGTGCAAGTAGTGCAAGTGCAGCTGCAAGTACCACTGCATCATCTCCAGTTTTCCAACTCCCAGCACCTCCAAGCCATGCTACGGCAGCTACGCAGGACACTTCTCCTGCTGCTGGTGCTTTGGCACACAATGATGCAATTGATTTGACAACCAAGATGATTATGTGGTTTTACCTCCTCCTGTTAAGAAGCAAAAGAAGTGTAGTTCTGAAGTTTGGCAGCACTACACTAAATATAAGGTAAGCAAGAAAGGGTCAGATGACACTGTGATTGTAGAGGAGTATGCTAAATGCAACAAGTGCTCATATAAACGTCGGTGTGAGAGTAATTGTGGCACTTCTGTTTTCTGGAATCACTTGAATAACAAGCACAACATCAAGTCAGGTCAACAAAAACTACAGATGAAAAAGAGTGAAGATGGTACTGAATGAGCTGTTGAGACATATAGGTATGATGAGGCAGTTAGCCTGAAAAAGTTCTATATGGCAATCATCATGCATGAGTATCCCTTTAACATTGTTGAGCATGATTACTTTGTGGATTTTATTAAGTCTTTACGCCCTACTTTTCCAATTAAGAGTCGCATTACTATGAGAAAGGATATTCTAAACATATATGAAGAGGAAAAGAAGAAATTGTGGCAGCATTTGCTTACACTCTCATGCCGTTTTAGCACAACCATGGACATGTGGACATCTAACCAAAATAAAAGTTATATGAGCATCACAGTTCATTGGATAGATGACACTTGGAACATGCAAAAGAGGATCATTAAGTTTATGCATGTAGAAGGACATCATTGAGGAAGTAATATGTGTAAAGAGTTTTATGACAGCATAGTTGATTGGAATCTTGATAGAAGGCTTGTTGGACTTACTTTGGACAATGCATCGTCTAATGATGTTTGTGTTAAGGGTGTTATTTTAAAACTCCGTAAAATCTCTCCTTTAATTTGCGATGGCATCTTCTTTCATGTGAGATGTTTCAATCATTATCTTGAACCTTGTTGCACAAGATGGTCTGAAACAAATCACATGAGCTGTATCAAAGATCAGAAATACTATTTCAATTCTAAAGCACTCGCCACTGCAGTTTGAGGCATTTCAGAAGTGTGCCTTGGAAGTTAGTTTGGATAACACAAAGGGCCTTTCCATGGATACTCCTACAAGATGGAACTCCACATTTCTCATGTTGAAGAATTCTATCTACTACAGAAATGCTTTTGATAGGTTGTTTCTTCGGCATGGTAGAAAGTTTGCAAAGTGTGCTCCCACTAAGGTAGACTGGTCTATGGCAATAGCACTATGCAAGTGCTTGAAGCCATTTCATGAAGCAACTGAACTATTCTCTGGTACTACGTATCCAACAGCCAATTATTTTTTCGGTAAGTTTTGTTCCATCAAGCTTTCTATTGCTGATTGGTGTAACAGTACAGATGGAACAATAAAAACCATGGCAAACGCCATACAAACTAAATATGATAAGTACTGGGAGAAGTCGAATATGGCTCTTGCCGTTGCATGCTTCCTTGATCCACGTTACAAAACAAGTTCAATAGAGTACTATGGTATGAAGATTTATGGTTTAGAAGCTGCAGAAACATTTGATGAGTTCAATGGGGTTATCAAAAAATTGTTTGATGTTTATGCTACTAGTGCGTGTGCAACATCAAAGAAGAAAGGTGCTGAAATGCATGTGCATCAACTTCAAATTCAATCTGATCTTGTTCATAATACTGATGAGTTTGATGATATCTTTAATGAGAATGACAGTAGCCATGATCATGAGCAATATTTTCAAAGATTTTTGCTTGAGAGAAGTCAGCCAATTTGTAGTGATAAAACCGAGTTACAAATTTACATGGAACAACCACTATTACTATGGACTTCCAAAGATCCATTTGATATTTTGTCTTGGTGGAAGCTCAAACAAGCAGAATTTCCTATCCTCTGCAAACTTGCTCGTGATTTCTTATGTATTCAAGTGTCAACTGTTGCTTCTGAGTCGGCATTTAGTGTTGGTGGCCGTGTTGTTGATCCATTTCGCACCCGTCTTGATCCAAAGGCTGTGCAAGCTTTAGTTTGCACCAAAGATTGGATTAAAGCAGCTAACAATGGTACACTTTGCGTCTATGTTCATTGCTTATTTGGCCATTCCTTATTGTATATATCAATATATGTATAGCTGATCCATGATCTGATCTGGCATCATTCTTAGGTTATAAGACTCATGCTATCATCAATGAGTTGGACATTGAAAGCGTAGAGAGGCATCTGGCAAACTTATTGATAGTGGTGAGCTATTTTCTTATTTTACCTCTGAATATTTTTCTTAATATAACATCAATATTATTCGACTCCTGTAGGAAAAAGAGGAGAATAATGATGACATGGAACAGGATGATGTTCTGATGGATGAAATGGATGAATAATGATGTTGCAGCTTTCATGCATCGGACTGCAAGTGTACTGAAAATTGCTTTTGGGCTAATTACTATTTTGATCTTATCTGTGTTACCTATTGAACTTGAACTCAATATGGGTTGAACTTTTCAACGTGTTTCGATTTGAACACGATACACTTTGTTTAATCTGTGATGCGTCCTACAACGATGATATTTATATTAAATTAGATAAATATATGTGGTGCATTTGTATCTACGAGCAGTTTGAGTGGTCTCTATATTCTGAGAAATATTCGTTTTCGTATTCGTGTCTGATCATATTCGATCCTTATTCGTATCCGTGATAATTCGTATTCGTTTCTGTATCCGAGTTATTCGTATTCGTTTCCGATCCGCCTAACAATATGAAAACGGATACGGTAAGAGCATTATCTGTCCGTATTCGCTCCGTTTTCACCCCTACTAGCTATTCTTTGTTTTTGGTAATAACCATTGCCCTTTTTAATTCCTTAGACTTGTGCACTGACAACTTTGGTGGCACCACTCGACTTTTGGACGCTCTGATACACCAGTAGACTTGAAGATGGGAGTCTTGTGGTATTACTTTGATCTTTAATTGCATGCTGTGAGCTCATTAAACAAAATGCTTCCTTTCATTTTCTTTTATGGTCTATTCGTCATGTTAGGATCAGACTTGTTCTGTTTGGATCATACCACATCATGATTTTCAACTGAAGTATAGTTTCTGTTGTATTAAATGTTGCCTGACACCATTCCTGTTCCGTAGATCTGTGAAAGGTCATTGACTCAGTCAACTGGTGGCCCATCTGGGGGCCTAACACTCTCGAATTTTATCAGAGCCGAGGTACTTCCTAGTGGTCAGTGAACCTGTGATGTAATTGAACATGTTTTGGATAGTGATTTGTGGATGTAATTAGTTGACTTGTCAGTTGTCATGTAACTGACTTGCGGATAACCTGTGATGTTTGTTTTTTTTCCTGAATCTGTGATCGACCGTTTTGGGAATCTGTATTAAATGTGAGTTGTTGCATGTGGGCTGAATGCTAATTGGTATAAGATGTCAGATGTGGATGTTAATGTATTCGATTTTAATTGGGCTAAATCTGTTTGATATATGGGCTTGGCGAGTGTGCATGGCTTAGATACAATTTCATTGCAATGTTTGGGTCTACTGAGCCTTTTGAATATGTATGGCCCACTCAATATAGAGGAATATAGTATAATTGGGCTGAATTTATTAAAATCTAATTGGACTTATAATAGGCCTAGCCCATAAACAGTTGCTCACTACATGGGCCTTAGCATGGTTTAGCCCATAAATAAGTTGCTCACTACATGGGCCTTAACAGGCCACATTGCATCTCATGATGTTTTTTAGGCTAGATAATGACGAATATGAGTGTCACAAAGTTATGACGACAGAAGGAATTGTTACTAGATTAATGACGAAAAAATAAGGTTTCGTCATAGAACACCATTAGAGACGCATGATAGGTGACGAATGAATTTTCGTCACGCGAGCGTCACAGATTACAAAACGTGACAAAATTTTATGTGTTTGTGACGTAAATAAAACGTCACCTATCATAAGATCTCTTGTAGTGATTGAAGGGTTATTTCCTTGTACTAAAAAATAACTCTCAAAATAACTCTTAGCTAGTTCTTCAAACAGGACCAATATCTGGAAAAGCTAGTGACCATGAACCAATGTGAGGCAATTATGCATTACTGAATATATTGTTGATATTTTCTTGACAGAGGTGTCATATTGGTGGAAGTACATGTTGTAGTTGCTGATTTGGGTGGGAATGAATGCCCTGGGGATTGACCTCAGCGGTAGCCCATAGCTGCTGCTACAATGATAATAGGCAATCTACTAATAGCAATGATCTGCAACCGGAATTCAGAAATAAAACAAAAAATAAAACAAATTATAGGTGCAGCAATGATATAAAATTGGTATGCATACATGTGATCTTAGTGTTCTGATGCCATATTGGCTCATCTAACAAAATTTAAAGATCGAATGAATTTCAATCTGTTTGAACAGGGACAGTAGATACCTGAAGAAGAACCCAAATCAAATCTCTTCAATAATCTTGGGACAACAGGAACAGATCAATTTATCATCAATCTAGCATGACTAACGAAACACAGAGGTCCTCTCAGAAAAAAAAAACGAAACATAGAGGCCAATAGATTGAATGAACATATACGGTTTAACAAGAGTAAGAAGCATACCTAGGAATATATACACATGAGATTTGTTGGAGGTGAGGAGGCAGGTAAAGGTTTGAGGGGAGGGAGAGGCAGGGAGAACGAATCAAACGACAGTTTCCGGTGATCGAGACGTGATAAGAAGCAAATCGAAGAAGGCAAGGGGTTCGATGTGTTGGAGTAAAATAAACGGGCGGTTCTTAAACCTGTAGCGGTGTGTCATCTAGATCCTCAAACTCTCAAAATGCATATCCAGATCCTAAAACTTATCAAAGTGTATCATTTAGGTCCCAAATCAACACAACCCCTCTTGAATCCTATGTGGCGCTGATGTGATATGCCACATGGACATGACGTGTCCTTTTTTTCTTCTTTTCTTTTTCTTTTCCGTTTTCGTTTTCTTCTCGTTCTTCTTTTTTTTCCTTTCTTCTGCTCGGGTGACAGGGAAAGGAGAAGAAAGGAAAATACAATACAAGAAAAAAAGAAAAAAGAAAATTTTTAAATGGGTCCTATTTGTTAGTCAAAATTATGCCACGCCATGTCCGTGTGACATGCCACATCAACGCCACGTAGGATCCTGAAGGGGCTGTGGCGATTTGGGATCTAGATGACATACTATGACAAGTTCTAGCACTTGGATATGCATTTTGAGAGTTTAAGGACCTAGATGACACACCGCTATAAGTTTTAAGGACCGTCCGTGCATTTTAGTCTAATTTATTTATAGAAGTTACCAGCCTGCTCCCTCTCTACCGCTCATGAAACAAAAGTCAAGGAGCAAGTCCTTGCTCTGTAAATTTTCTAGAACAGCGTAGAGAGTAGACATGCATGAGGTGATTTTGCAGTAGTACTCCCTCCGTCCCAAAATATAACTTTTAGCTCTTAAGATTTGTCCCAAAATATAACAACTTCTCCACCAATATTCTCTTCACAACTAATCACAACTCTCAACCATTCACTTTTCCCACCTATCTCAACTACTCAGCCAATCACAACCCTCCACCATTCACTTCTACCTACTTTCTTAATAACCGTGTCCAACTCTAAAAATTCTTATATTCTGGGACGGAGGGAGTAGTAGCAATGAAGTTTGACAAAATGTAGTAGTACTACCTCTACTACATGATAGATTTTTCTGGACGCTGCCCCCTTTTGTTTTCATGCGGTTCGTAAGTGGAACCGTACGGAAAAATAAGGGGACCGGCGCGGGGCGGTCGCTCGCAAGGGAAAATCGATTTTCCCGTGCGGGCCTCCTAATCCGACCGCCGAGATAATCATCATTATCCCGTGCGGTTGATTTAAGTGGACCGTACGGAAAAATCGATTTTCCCGTGTGGGATTTTTAAGTGGACCGCACAGGAAAATACCACCCTCCTTTCTCTTCCATCCACTTCAAATTTTTCACATCCTCTCTCTTACTTTTTCCCTTTTAGTCTCCCTCAACTACCCCCTCTCTATCTACCTTATCTCTTCCTTTCTCTACCTTATCTCTTCCGCCACTTAACTCCCTCCACACCATCCACTCCTCCTCCGCCTCCCCTCCTCCCCTTCCTCTCTGTCAGGCCGGCGAGGCGTCAAGCCGGGTGCGGCGACGGCCGGGCGAGGCGACGGCCGGGCAAGGCGGCGGCTGGGCGAGGCGGTGAGCGGGCGAGGTTATGGCCGAGCGAGGCGGCGGCCGGGCGCGGAGGCGAGCTGGCGAGGCGGAGGCTGGGCGAGGCAGCGAGCGGGCGTGGCGGCGAGCCGGGCTCGGCGACGGCCGGGCACGGAGGCAAGCGGGCGGCAGACCTGCTCATGGTGGTTGTCCTTGATGTGCATGTCGACCACTTCCTCCCATCCCGTGCGGCGACGAGGCGGGCGCGGCGGCGAGCAAGCGAGGCGGCGGCCGGGCGAGACGGCGGCCCTCCTCCTGGTGGTCGTCCTTGTCGTGCACGTCAACCGCTGCCTCCCTTCCCGTGTGGCGGCAAGCGGGCGGGCCCCTGTCCGGATCCGGCCGGCGGCGGCGATTTTCGCATTTTTTTTAGTTTTTTTGGTTCCGTGCGGGCGGTATAACACGACCGCACGGGATAATCGATTATCCCGCACGAGAAAATGCCGATTTTCCTAGACACCCGGTTACAGACGGGCCGGACTACTACACAGGATAATCAAAACGTCCGCATGGGAAGATGGGTATTGTAGTAGTGTACTAGCCTCTAACTAGGTCCTGAAGCTCCCTGCATGTCGGTTTATCAAGCCTATAAATAGGAAGCCAGTGTATGCGCATAGACTGATGTATCCATCCATCACTTGAGGAAAGCAAAACAAGCAAGCTAGTAGTAAAGAGCTGTCCAATCTTGCATCACATTTGCTCCTCCTCCAGTACTTCCTCTGCTTCAGAACGTGCTGAACAAATATTGGAGCACTAACACGATGGAGCTTGATGTGGATTTGCGGAGAAAGAAGCTGAGGAGAGTTGTCCTCGTTAGGGCAGTCCCAACCCATAGTGTCTATAAGCAATGTCTATGGTGCCATGTCAATAAGACATCACAATAGAAACTACACTCTACAACCCATGGTTTTTTTAAAGTGGGCCATTAATAAATACATCATCTCTCTTCTCTACCAATCATATTTATTCTTCATCTATTACGAAGACACTATTCTCTCCCAATGCAAAACTTGATAGTGTCTAGTGCATAGGTTCTCGTGTTGAAGTTGTGTCTTGCATGAGACCCAGTTTCTTTCTCTCTTCACTCTCTTTTAATTAATATAGTGCCACATAAGCTAAAAGTACTATATGACAATGTAGTTAATGCCATAGACACTATCTTAGGTGGAGAGTTGGGACTGCCCTTATTGTCTTCATGTCAGCCATCTAGGCTGCTCGTTGGTGGATGTCGGCAGATTCCGTTTCCTGCCCTTGAGAGCAGGTACAATAGCAAGCTATAAGCCAACTATAACCACATATCGAGATAAAAATAGAAGAGACAGAAGAAAGCGGCTATAGATTTATAGCCGGCTGCAACACGGACTCTAAGACGTTAAGTGTGTATGAGAGGTGGGACCAGGTCTTAATGGTGTAGTATATTTTTATAGTTAAATATTGTATGAATAAGCTATTAGATTAACTATAGATGATTTGGAGCCAGCAATTGGCTATACTATTAAACTTGCTCTCAGAAGGCGAGCAGCCTAGGAGGTAGTGCCGAGCCAGGGAGAGGGAGCGGAGCGGTCAGGCGAGGAATCGTCGGGGGAGGAGGTCGAGGAATCGCTGGGCAGGGGAGACGGCGCGGCTGAAACGGGCCTTTGCGGCGCACGCGCACGCGTCGGGAGGTCTGTGAAGGGGGTGGGCGAAAGGCGGCGGGATGGCAGCGAGGAGAAGTGGTGCAAGAGGAGGGCCACTCCGTGCATGCGTTCGGCGTGCAGTGTGACGTGTTGGCTCCGAGAAAACGATCGATGCTCTGGCTTGGAGTAGTGACAGGGAGAAAAACAATCTAATGGGCTTTTGGCACATGGATATGGGTCTCTCCGGGATGGCTCTATCGTTTCGCTTCAGCGTTGGTACGATAGGCAACATGGATGACCATCCAGATCTGATCAAACGGCTGTAGATCAAGTAGATGACGTGGCTTATCCACAGCTCAGGAAATTAATAATAACTAGAGTAAGTGGGGATCACTTGTATAGTATTATAGGATTCAAGGCGTGCTGGGTGCCTATATATGGTAGCGCCCTTACCAGCTCCCTGCTATGCCAGTTGCTAATAAAGAATGAAGAATAGTACAACTCCAAAATATATCAACAACCTTCAACACAATCTCTATTTTATTTGGAAGTTGGAACTGGAGTAGTATACTTGATCGTTCCTCGGCCGTCTATATTGATGATGGATCTAGAGGCCAGGTTTTAATCCCTTAGTGAAAAATATATAGCAGCACATTTAACACTGTGTAGTTTTTGGAATTTATAGTTCTGTGATTCTGATCACTTCAACCAAAACTATTCACATAAACAATCTTTTGCGCACACGTTTTTTTTTCTTGTGGAAAAATTTGCCCAATAATACAATCCATTTCAAACTACTGAAGTAATATGACCAGAAACATGTTGACCTGGTCATCCCTGGAACATGCCATACATGCACGGCAATATTTCTAGACATGACAGGGCTTTCTTGGTAGCCACCTGCATGAGACACACAAGCAAGTCTGCATCAGACATCCGAGCTTGCTCTACTTATCCCTAATAAGGTGAAAGTGGAGACAACATTTAGCTCCGTTTCACAATTTTCACTCAGAGAACTCTAGATGCCTCCAACTCCCAGTCATACATGCCACACTGGTGGAGAAACCATCTTTGATCGGTCGACCAAAATCCACAATAGTTCCGATTCCACTAAAAACCGGGACTAAAGATGATCTTTAGTCCCGGTTGGTGGCTACAGTGGGTATATTTGATCTTTAATCCCGGTTGGTAATAGATCATCTTTAGTCCCGGTTCGTATGTTGTCAGGGGCTGTCAGGCCCTCCCGTGATCTTTACTCCCGGTTGGTAACACCAACCGGGACTAAAAATCCTAACTTTAGTCTCTATCCACGCGCGCGCATGCAAGTCTCCTATTAATTCCATCCTTATCTCCTCCTCTCCCATCCAGCCATCCTCTCCATCTTATCTTCTTCTCTCCTCCTCTCCTCCCATCCTTCTCTTACTTCTTCTCTCACCCCATCTCCTCCTCCCCTCTCCTCCCCCTCCTCCCCTCCCTTCCCCTCCGGCGGGGCGGCAGGATGGAGGCCGGCCGCGGCAGCCCTGGGCGGGGCGACGGGATGGAGGCCGCCACCGGCGGCCCGGCGCGGGGCGGCGAGATGGAGGCGGCGGCAGGCTGTGTCGGGTGGGAGGCGGCGGCCGGCGCCGGTCGGGAGGGCGGCGGCCGGCTGCGTCGGGCGCGGGGCGGTGAGATGGGGGTGGTTGGTGCCGGTCGAGAGGGCGGCGGCCGGCGCTGGGCGGGAGGTGGTGGCCGGCTGCGTCGGGGGCGGCCGGCGCCGGTCGGGAGGCGGCGGCAGGCGGAGAACTTTTTTTTTTCTCTTCTCTGTGCTATCTGATGAATGCTGAAGATGTTGTACATGTGAAGTTTCTTTTTCCTTTCTCTGTTCTCTGTGATGAATGCTCTCTCTTTTCTCTGTGATGAATGTTCATTGTTCTGAAGATGTTGTAGATCTGAACAAGTGTAAAGAATATGGATGCTTTGTTGTTTGATTTCATTCATTTGATCTATGATTTAGGCTTTGTTGTTAATTTTATTCATTCGATCCACGAGCGAAAACTAAAGAATAATCAAAAAAGGAAAAAGGCCAACCGGATGAAAGGAAAAGAAAAAAAAAGAAACCAAAACTTTTTGTCCCGGTTGGTAACAACAACCGGGACCATATTTTTAGTCTCGTTACCAACCGGGACTAAAAATCGATCTTTAGTCCCGGTTATCTGGACCGGGACTAAAGATTGTGATCTTTAGTTCTGGATTCGTAGTCCCAGTTAGAAAACCGGGATTATAAAGGGTTACCAATCGGGACTATAAAGCGTTTCTCCACCGGTGCCAGTATGCCACTAAAATGCATATGCATAGCAGTTCTCACTTGGCAACAGCTAGCTATCTACTGGTCGCAAGCGGCCATTGTTTTTGTATATATGCCACTGATGAATGACATGTCACTTTTTTTAGACTTGGTAGATATTGCATTTACTAGTTGGATACTTACTCCTTATTTATTTTGTTGCAAGAGACATTTACACCTTCTCTATTTGTGTTTAATTACAGACATTTGGAATAAAATAGATCTTCGTTACCAAAACTCTGCAGGTCCACGTTAGTATTGGCTAAATGCCTACGATTGTAAGATGAGTTAATTTTTTACGGTCACAACTATATGATTGCATCCTTCGCATTTTAAAAGTGTTGACTAATTCGATTCCATGCTCATTCTCCTATAGACAAATTTGAGGAAAAAGAAAGAATGAGCATGAATAGCCATGTACATACATCCGGGACTCTAGACTATATAAAAATGTGTCATGAGCCCATAAGGCTAGGCCCATAGGCAGCCCATCCTAGTTAAATTTGAGATAAGATTATTAGTTAGAGAAAGGATAAGATTAAGTCTTTTCTTGATTAAACAATAAATATTAATTAGTCTAATCTGTCTCTACTATTACTATTACTATTAATGTTATCATTACTGCTGTAAATATACACAAGACATACTAATAGTACCATTCTTCTTCCGAAAAATAATGTGTCCATGTGCATTTGGTAATGTTACTTGACCTTATTACTGATTAACCGGCTAGCTGTACCACTGTGCCTATAGCTAGAAGTTTGTTGTGATTAAGGCTAAGTTCTAAACTCCAACTCCAAACTGCAGCTTCCTAGATTTTCGTTAACACGTTTTTTTCTAACTACTAAACAATGTGCTTTGTGCAAAAATTTTCTATATAGAAGTTTTTCTAGAAAATCAAAAAAATATATTTTTCAAATTTATAGTAGTCAATACCTAATTAATGATGTTTTCATGAGCCATCATGTTTTACGTGCTGCTAATATGCTTCTCCAATATGGAGATTCAAATAAGCCCTAAGACTGCACGTCTGAAAATGTTTACCGATGTTAACTCAAAGCTAAGCAAAATTGTATAAACCACCCCAACGGAGTAGCTGCTATATATTAGGCCCATAGAAAGGAGTGCTATATAGCTGCTTTGTGTTTTCCTCATAGTGCTATCTATCGAGACTGTGAGCACCGATGTTTCCTTTAGGGTTTGGAGGCATACGGGATATTTCTGTCATTGTTGAGAAACACCCAGGGTCTTCCGGCTAGCTCCACGAGGTGGTGGACTAGACGACCTGAATTCGAAGCCTCACTCCTTCTAATTATTTGATATTAGGTCCTTCCCTAATATTCGCGTTTTTTTTCGTGTCGTAGTACAAGCCCTGCCGTACGTTGGTTCCTCACGTAATGATATCTATCCACGTCTGCAATGCTGCTAAATTATTGGATTTCATGTAGCACAGGGCATCGGTGTGCTGGTTTTCGATCTATGATGTCACCGTTTTCAGTTCCATGTGCAAATTGCAAATACTGAATGAAGAGTTCTAGTACATGACGATGGCAACCTTTCAGAACAATCTTTATTTCTTTTGGACCTAGCAAGGTGTTCAGAACTGGTCGTAGTCTTTCAAAAGCAAATTTTTTCACTGTAAGCAAAAATGTTCAGAAAAACAATCTTTTGCACACTAGTACTGGAGTTGAAATGGCGAGTGCTTTGAATTGCTGAATATAGTAAAACACATTCATATGGCCCTATGGACCATATCAAACCTGTCAGTTTCATATGCAATTTTCCTCCATTTGTTCAGCCTCGCATGAACCAGAGAAAAACTCGCATGTAATTTATCATGGAGTAAAAATGCAGAGTTCAACAATCCAAAGAAAAAATAAAGCGTTCAATGTACTCAGTCACGTTGTTGTTTTTGGGGTATTTGGAATCATAGGAACAATGCTGATTTTCTTAGTTTGCCCTGTTTCTTGTCCGGGTTGGCCACTAGATCAATTGAGGACGCTGCGCTCTGGGCGGAACGCCTCCGTAGTGAAGACAGAATCATTGTCGACTCCTGGAAAAAGGCTCTTTCTCTCCCCCTCTGATCTAATGTATCCTAAACTCATTGTACTTTCCCCCTCTAATGAAATTCAGGTGGGAAACTCTCCCCTCCGGTGGAAAATTTTAAAAAAAGAACTCATTCACCTTGTGTCTGAACTCTGATGAAACATTTTGGCAGAAATATCTGCCATGAATCAAGAGCACCAGTTTCTACCCTTGTCATCTTTGCAAGCAGTTCAACGGGAGATGGAAGGACAATGAGTGATCTTCCTTATTTATATGTGCCTACAGTTCACTTTACAATGCATATTTTTCAAAGCAAGTTTAGCTGTAAATAACACATTTATCTCATGATCTAATTCCAAGCAGGCCTGACTGCATTATTATTTTTTCCACGTCCCTAAAAAATAAAAAGGAGGGAAGCCCGTTCCTTTATAATTTTATTTATAAGAAAACAGAAATGTTTACAAAGAAATAGATTAAAGGATTTACAATGGGCCAGCTTTAACAATGCAACTTAGTTTCCAACCTGTTTACATTGAAACGGACAACCGGATCATATATGTGCACTCTCAACTCTACAATTGTAACTCATACATCACAAAGGAAGCCCAATGGTAGACCTTACAATTAATTACTCTTCGTGAGACAACTCTCCTATTTATCCCAAATGAAGTATCCGATGTCATAGGTAACACAATTTCACAATTATCGAAATTCCAAACGACTCCCACTCCCAGTCATATGGCTTGGCAGAACATGCATCTGCATCTGCATGGCAGCTCTCACTTAGAGCAGAGCAGGTACAATAGCAATAGCAGGCTATTAGCCAGCTGTAAACATATTTTAATAAGATAAAAAGTGAGAGAGAAGAGCAGTGGACTACAGATCTGTAACCAGCTGCAGTACGGATTCTAAGACACAATGTATGTATGACTGGTGGGACCATATATTAATAGTATAGTGAGTAACTATTGTATAAATTGGCTATTCGATTGGCTATAAATCAATTGGAGCTAGTAGTAGACTATACTATTAAACTTGCTCTTAGCAACGGCTAGCTATCTAATAGTTGCAAACGTCCACGGTTTTTATACGCCAATGATGGATGACCAACCACTTTTTTTAGACTTAATATCGCATTTACTAGATGGACACGTACTTCTATACTTGGTATTTTGCACCAAAAACCTTTCACCTTCTCTATTTTTATTCAGAGATAGTTAGAATAATTCTAGAACTTGTCACGAGCAGTATATAAGCGGTCCATTGTTTGTTCTTCTACTTATTAGTTTTAGTTTTGAACATCGCTAAACTAGCGCTACTAGAGAAAACATAAGAGTATTTGGACGTAAGACATTACAACGATGGCACATATGAATGCTAGTCCGCCTACATGGCTGGAGTAGAATATATGAATTATACAACAAAATAGTAGTTGACGCATACATAATGCTTCTCAATCCTAAATGGATTCTTAGCTAAGACTGTAAAATTTAGTTCAAATTGTTACTTTGATAGTTTGCATCTCCTTCCATTCAAAAACTATGACAGCAAAAATTAAGGGCAAGCCGGGGTCCTTGGCAGTCAACCGCGAGGTTTTTGTGCTTTTGTACTCCTTTTAAAGCAAGCCGTGGTGGTGGTGTTTGCCGATGCTAGCACCCCACCACTAACTCCTATGAACAAAATAAAACGTTATAGAAATTCGCTGTCAACCAGATACAAAACGCTCTACAGAATCAGCATAGGTGAGGTGCAAATCACCCAGACTGAATGGATGGGTAATTGGGTATATAGATTGATGAATTGCTCTAATTTGTTGAAAATTATTCCAAGGATGGTAAAACACTATAAAAAAAGATTGTTGCATACACGCCCCGTAGTTTATCGTTGGCGGGCTAAAATAACGTCCCCATGTAAAAAGATTTGGATAGTGTTTGGTTAAGACTCCTCCGCCTCTGTCACGCCCAGAAATTCACGAACCAGAATTTTTAAGCTGAATGTGCATTAAACCCCTGTCCAGGACCAGCCAGGGTACACAAACGACAATTGTTGGCATACAGATCCACGTCTTACAAATATATAAAAGATTACGAATGCAGCGGAAAAGATAAAACGAGCTAAACTTTAAAGCTTGACTTCTGCAGCGGGGCGACTCCACTCCATAGGCAATCCTTGACGGCAGCAACGAAACCAACCTCGACGAGACAGCTCCAACTGAGAAGAACTTCAACTCTGGTGTGGAGAAAAAGAGAGCAAGACTGAGTACTACCCACTGTACTCAGCAAGTCATACCGAAAGAGAATGTATGATGCAGGATATATCCAAGAGATGCTAAAGGTTCTTTTGCATAAAGCTAACATTTAAAAGCAGTAGTTGAAAGCAGTAAAACAGTTGTAGTAATTAATCAATATTAACCAATCACTGTCCAATGCTACACCACATTGCAACAGGCCCAACCAACCACCTGAACTACACCAGTTCAATAGCTAACTAGGGGTGAGACTAATCACGGTGAATCTGGTCGACCGCCCATAACCGCGGGCACAGCTATTCGAATAGTTTTACTCTGATCAGAGGTGTACAACTGTACCCACAAGACACAGCCCCACGACATGTTTCCGTGCGCCGACATGCCACCACGACATACCGGAAAGAGGGCGTGACATGACCCTTCGCATAACCCCCTCTAACCAATCACACCACACCTCAGGTTTCACCCCCACTCCTCACAAGGCAGCGGGCAGTCCCCTCTCGTGCCACGGTGAATCTGGCAGCCGATCAACCGAACACCCCGGCCGACCCAACTCTATCACGCCCACACTTGCCTGGATACGTCGGCTAAAGGAAAGCTACACTACAAGCCCAGCCGTTGCCCACACTGGCTTGTGGTAAGTACGATAAGTTCTTCCAGGGCATCCCGCGAACCGGTCCTTAATCGCCATGGGCACGACTAGCAAAACCATGTACCCACAGCCCACCATATTGTGTATTTTAATTAACCAACACCATTACGGTGGCACTAATCCAAAGCTATGCCAATAATCAAAGTCTATGCTTTAATGTGATCCCCCTTTGTGTACTAGTTGAACTAAGCATGGCTAAGCATTTCCTAAACCAACATCTAGTCATTTTGATACCCAAGTTATCAATGGCATAAGGTAACAACATATGGCTAAGTAGTAGGACCCATCCCACATGATACTGTAAAATAATGCAACATTTAATAGAAATGCGGGACATTTGTAAATTGGGTACAACATGATCAATGGTAATGCATGACTTGCCTTGCTCTCGCACTGATGAGACCACAACAACGTCTTCGAAAAACCGCGGAGCGACGAAACGGCCAAGATCTACGCAACAAACAAAGCACACAAGCAAAACATGCTATAAGACTACTGAAACAGGAAACAAAACCATTTTTATTGGATTCTATGCATTTTTATGAATTTACTGAGACTTGAATGGACTTAATCGGAGCTCGGATGTATTAGTTATGATTTTTAGAAGATAATATGTGTTTTTACTAATAAAGAAAAGGCCTTAATAGATTTATTGCGCAATAAAGCATCCCAGGGCTGATGTCATCAAGGAGGGGGCGGCGCCAGCAAGCGGGACCCATGGGTCAGCGACTCAAAAGGAGGGGAGGTGGTACCTGGCGGGTGGGTCCCACCAGGCAGTGGCTCAAGGGGGAGGAGGAAGACGGCCTAGCTCGGCTCGGCTTCAAGCCGGCCGGCCGGTTATGGCGAGGGCGGCGGCGCGCGCGCGGTCGCCGGCGTTACCAACCGGCGACGCGGGAGGCGGCGGTGGATGGCGGCGGCCCGAAGGCGGCGGCTCGGCCCGACTCAGCGCTATGAGGGAGAGGAAGGGGAAAAGAGGGGGAGGGGCGCCTCACCGTGAGTTGGCCGGCATGGGGGAAGACGACAGCGAACGGCGACGGCAAACGACCAGGGAACGACGGCGTCAGGCGGACGAGCTCCGAGACCACCTGAGGAACATAATGGGAGGGATTAGAGGGTGAAGGGTGGTCCACGGCGGGCGAAAACCATTGACGAAGGCGGCAGCAGTGGTGGTGCTCACCAGCGCGCGAGGAGAAGCAGTCCCCGATGGCGGATTCGGCAGGGCGGAAGGCGGACGCGGCGGCTCGCGGGATGGTGGACGCGGCGACGGCGATGGCGGGGTGCGGCGGCGGCCCTAGTGGCAGCTAGAGGCGGCCGGAGGAGTGGAAGAGGAGGCGGCGGGTTGGTGCGCGGTGCGAGGGCGATAGGGAGCTCGGAAGTGGGCGGTGAAAGAGGGAAAAAGGTGGAGAGAGGCGCGGTGGTCGATTATATAGAGGTGGGGAGGCCGGACGTGGCCGGGAGTGGCGGTTCCGCGGCGATGACGTGGAGAGGTGGAGGAGGAGAGAGAGGGGGATTCAAATTGAATCCCACCCTTGCGGGCGTGCGTGCACGGGCGGGAAGGCGAGGGCGTGGGCGGCGACGTGGGCGCGGGGCGTAGAGTGGGGGCTCGAGGTGGAGCGGAGAAGGCGGGCGGTGGGTGACGTGGGCAGCGGTTGCCGCTAGGCTGGGGGTAGGGGAAAGGACTGACATGTGGGCCCCACCTGTCAGTGCCCGAGGTTGTGAGGGGAAGGTGGCCTGGACTTCGGGAGGGAGCGGGAGAGATGGGCTGGCCCAACAAGCACGTTGGCGCGGAAGAGAGGTTGGGCCGACGGCCCAACAAGAGAGAAAAAGGAGGAAAAGAAAAAGAGAAAAAGAAAAGGATTTTTCCAGGGATTAAGTATTGCACATGCTTATTTTTAATTGGTTAAAATTATTTCCAAGGCTCTGAAAATTCCACTAAAAATCCTGTTAGCATATTTTGACATGTAGAATCCAAGAAAAATTCGACATGCCGATTCTGATTATTATTTGCATTTATTAATTAGGGATTCATCTCTAGGTTAAATTAAATCATTTCTTCGGATGATTTATTTTATGAATTTTAAAGCAAGGAGGGGAATTTCAGGGCGTGACAGCCTCCTAGTCATGCGCTCCCCCGTCCACTCCTTTTTATTTTCCTCCGCTTCGCTCTTTTATTTCACTTCCCCTCCGCCTCCCACTCTCCTCACTCACTACTCCTTTCCCCACTCTTCCACCTTACTTCCCCTCTCTCCCCCAAACAGCCGGCCAGCATCCTCACTTCTCCGGGCGGTGACGGCGGGCTTCAAAATTGAAGCAGAGGTAGCCTCCATGGGAGCGGGAGTGGTGACCACAACCGTGGTGACGATGTGCTAGCACAGGAGCAGCGGATGCGCCACCGGCAGGCTTGGGAAGGGCAGATCTCCTGTCGGTGGGCTCGGGAGCGGTTAATCCGCCCTCACGTTTGGCGGAGAGGAGGCGGGTGGTGCCGTGGTGACGGCGGCACCGGAGCAGCAACCATGACCATGGTGGTGGCAGCGTGCATGCGCAGCAGTGGCATATCGGCCGCTGACGGGCTCGGGACCAATGGATCCAACCTCACGTGTGGTGGAGATGAGGCGAAAGGTGGCACGGCAACCACAACCACGGTGGCGGCTTGCGGACTCAGGAGCAGCGGAAGAGCTGAGGTTTTCTGAAGAGCGCACTTTTCTGTTGCACCGCCCGGTGACGACCTTGCTAGGGTTTTTAACTTCTTTTGTTTTTTTTATTTTTTTTAAATCGTTTGGTCGGGTATCCTTATTGGCCGCTAGCAAAAAGGGATCTTTGCAAACGACCTTCTCGAAAATGGTTTTTTTATGCATTTGTGGTGGCCTCACATGGAAATGCCAATTTTTCGCATACACCTGGTGCCAGGCTGGTGGAGCACCTACCCGCGAAAACTAGTTCTGGCCACGTACAAAGATTTCTGTAGTAGTGAAATTTGTGTTCCACAAATATACATTATAGCTTACACTGATATAGGTAGGCAAGAAAAGTAGTTCCTGTTTATACAAAATATTAACTTGGAATGCTAAATTCTCAGCCCAGCCAATCCATACTAAAATTTGGCTCCCAAATTTATTTTTAAGACAAACTTTAAATCATCGAGTTGATGGTCCACCAATCTAAATAAGTTCACACATATTTTTCATGCTTTTGCAACTGGACAGAGGGGGCACCGTACTTCTGTTCTGGTGCATGCCGTCCTGCACTACTAAAAGGCTCAGGACAAATATTTGCTCAGGATTGTAACCTTTTCTTCGGAGTTTTTCACCAATCTTAATTCCTCACAGAAAGAGGGTTTCAACTGAACCTACTATATACACGGCAGTAGCATAGATGAGAAGATGCTCATCTGTTTCAGAACCTAAAACAAACACACGATGCAAATTAACCGTTCGTTCAAGCTGATCGATCACGCTGATCTCCGGCACGAATTGTGAAGATATACTTCTGGTATGTCGTCTCACACTTGCAATCAGTGGCCAGAACTTGGATGACTTGCAAGCGCAATTATGGTGAAAACGGAGATGCAGACCATCTAACGAACCGGAAATTAAAAGCACGGCATGCTTGTATTCCTAGTGCCTCCCATGCCGACAGTAAATAAATACAAATGTTGGTGCTCAAGTCTCGGATGAAATAGCTTTCGACTTGGAATGCTACTGCCTCTATCCCATTATATAGGCGTACCTGAATTTGGCTGAAATCCCAAAATATAGGGCGGCACATGCTCGGCTCCGATTTATACACATGCAAGCATTGATGCTCCCTTCAGTTCCCTTGCACACATATGCACGCATTGAAGACATCAGCAAATGAAACGCTTTCATAAAATTTCTCCTAGAATAGATACTAGAAATATTTGTATTAGAAATATGGAGACCATATCTATAGATTAGTATTAAGAAAGTACTTTAATAAAATCATACATTTATTGGTATTTTTATTATTATAATATAAAATAGTGGTTAAAATTGTTTTTTTCTCGACCACATCCTTCAAAAATCAGAGTAAGAGCTTGTTTGGTAGGATCCTAACTCCCAGATTCATCTTTGTTGGAGCTGGAGTCCAACCAAACGGTCCAGCTCTACCAAAAAATGGAGCGGAACCAACCAGATTGCTCCAGAAAATATAACTAACCGGGTGGAGTGGCTTTAAGGTCGCTCTGCAACTCCGGCTCCGGCATTTTCACAAAACTTTGCACCGTAATTATCCGCCAATGCCATTGGATCATACCCCTTCGTCCTCAATACCGCAATTGGCGAGTAGCGACTCCTCTCGACAGGCCGGCTTAGTGATGGGGTTAGCGGCGCCCGTGAAAGAGTTCCTAGTGGCGGCACATGGAGGAGCAGGCGGCAGCACAACCCATCCTCCCCTCCTCTGGCATCTCCTTCTCCACGCCTGCCCCGAATGGCGGTAGATCTAGTGGCGGTGGCAAGCGGATTCAGAGGTATTAGCGGGGGGCAGTAGATCCAAAGATGACGAATGGCGGCTGAAACTTCTCTTCGGTCGAATCCCCATTGAAGACCCTAGAACTCCACCACACTCCGTCCCTTCAATATTGCACCTGTTTTGTGATTGATTTGTAGAAAGTGTTGTACCCCCACTCCCTCCATTCAATTTTGCACCCATTTTGTGATTGATTTGTAGAAAATATCGTATTAATCAGTGGGAATGATTTGGTACGAGGCCTTTTGTTCTGATTTTGCACTGATACTGACACTTGTTGCTAGAAATAGTCACTTGTTTTAGCATGCAGAACGATAAATTAGTTTCTAAGAAATTGCTCTAACATAATTATTGTAGATCGTACAAGAACAAGAGCCCTCAGAGAAGCTTTTCTTGCACTGTATCTCGTTACTTTTATCAAAAGGCAGAAGTTCTGCATCAGAGAATAATTGTTCCGCAGACTGATTATACAAGACCCATCAGAGAAACTTAGAAAATCTATTCTATGTAAGTTAGGGTTAAAACTCTTTGGTTATTATCTTGCGTGGCTAGGAAGGCCACTTGTTCTTCGTTTTACTTAATTCATAACAACTTTTTCAATTTCTAGCTGATAAAGATTTGTTTGCAGCTAGGCCATCGCATCACGGAAATCCTAGCTACAGCCATATCCTCCAGTTCATTGTCATGGTCAGCTTATGGATGATTGGTTTACTTCATTACGTTGTATAGGAGTAATTGGAGGTGACTTTATGCTGCTGTGGGTTGATGTAAAAATTCGTTTTTTGTTCATGTGAAGCAGTGAAGATGCTGTCCCCCCCCCCCCTTCTTTTTTTACCATAAATACTTGTGCAGTGTTGAAGTTCTTAAGGGAAACCAACATTGGTATATTGGTTATCAATTTGTAACATATATTCAACCCCATAATCAACTATTATTAATGTAGGATCGAATCACAATAACTAAGCCAACCAGAGGGGGGTGAATGGTTGGTATAACCAAAAACCAAAAACTTTTTGCGGAAATAAAAGTTACCCTCGAAATCGATGGATCGCGGTCTGACCGAAGATGTTGCACCGGTCTGACCGCCTGACGAACGTCCGTCGGTCTGACCGATGTAGATCGATCGGTCGAACCGCCGAAGTCGCCTGCCTTGCCTGCTGCCGCCGCCGGTCTGACCGCCCTTATGCCGCCGGTCTGACCGCTGCAATGCCGCCGGTCTGACCGCCGATGTGTCGCCGGTTAGACCGCCAAAACCCAGTAAACACAAATCGAAGAACTCTTAAAGTGGATGACGACTTTATTGATTCTCTATGTGTTTACAAAGTGCACCAACAACACTCCTTACAAAAATTTCGACTAAACTCGAAACCCTAACTCAAAACTCAACACAACTGCTCTCAAAAGCGATACCGGAAAGCCTCACGCTCCCCCTCTATTTTTATACATAAGGTAGGCAGCCTAAAGCCACGAACTAAACTCATACTAGGAGTCCTAAACACCTTAGGAAACCCTCTAGTACAAGACACTAACTTTACATAACCAACCATACCAAATTTGGACTCCTTCGAAATTCGACTCCGCATCCCATACGCACACAATAACTCCATCGTATGCCATATGGAATCTCCATCAACCACGTGCATCAACTCTAGCCTAAGTATCCCGCATGATCTCTGACCACCACGGACGTCATCTTATCCCCAAGCCGACTCCTGGTCCATCACCGCAAATACTCTCCTGAGGCATCGAGTCACCTACACATGAAATAAACAAAGAAACCATATTCCGAGACCAAGCTATCACAACTTGACTCATTAGTAGCAAACAACAGTATTACATACGTATAGTATCCATCTAGAAGTCATAATCATGAAATAATCACGGATATCCAAACAAACAACCCGAAACCGAAACCGACACAGAGTCGGCCGGTCAGACCGCGGGCTGGCCGGTCTGACCGCGCGCATACGCCGGTATGACCGGCAACCATTGCCCGGTCTGACCGGTCACATAAAATGATAGCACCTGTAATGCACCTGTAAATCCAATCATCTCCAAAACCACTTCGTGAATAAATTCCAAATAACAAAACCAATAATCTCCAATGCCTAATTGTTCATCACAGAATAATAATCAAAAACACCTTTGATTCTACAATCTCCCCCTTGATGAACACATTGGCAAACCTATTAAAAATGTTTTGGTGTTTGGAAAATAAAAACAAAAGTGGTAAAAAGCACACTTCGTACAAACGTACACATCGTGCTCAAAAATCCAAAACAAAACTTCTTCCCCTTTTTAAAAGAAAGAAATTCCTAGTTGAACCCTCATGAACCAAAAAACATGCTCTTCTCAACAACTCTCCAAAAATTTCACCTTGCCTTCTTTCAAAACTCATCTCTTCTCCCCCTTTTGACAATGATTTCATCAAGTATAGGAATTATGTTCATTAATGTTTAAGAGCTTAGCATACATATAGCATATCAAGTCATGTGTTGCAATAAAAAGAAGATGAACCCATCTATAACATAACAAGCATGCATTAAAGTATAACCATGAACCAAAGATTTTACAATTAAGCTTGAATCAACAATCAAAACTCATGATTTCATATGATTTATAATGCAACATCTTAACAAGCACATAGGTTGAAGAATAAACACTAAACACATATACCTATTGCATTTATCACTCTTTCTCAAATAACCTTTAGCACAAAACAACCAAGAGAATTTTTAACCTTTTCTTTTCTTGAGCCTTTTTGCTCATATTTTTCTCTTTTATTCCGAGTACGTCCCTATCGTCAAGACTGTTTCCAGAGATTCGACACCCATTATTTTGCTCACATCGAATACGTCCTTGTCGTTAAGACCGTTTCCAAGGATTCGGTATTCATTTTTTTCATATTTTTATTCTCTTTTTCACAATGAGCAATTAAAGCTATTTGAGGAATAACAATTCAATAAAGCATATATATAGAGCATTTAGAAATCAAACCATATGCTAGCATCAACATTGCATATTTGCTTAATTCAAGTAGAATTTAAGTGTCATGCATCATATTATTGCTTGATAAAACCATGAGGTACAAACTCCCCCTCAAAACATGCCAAAAGGATGAATTATTTCCAATTCACCACGAAGAAAAGCAAAGCGATTAGAATCCAAAGGTTTAGTGAAAATATCAGCAAGTTGCAACTTTGTGTCCAAAAACTGCAATTCAACATCTCCATTCTCAACATGATCCATCGAAAAGTGAAAACGAATATCAATGTGTTTTGTGCATGAGTGCTGAACAAGATTCTTAGCAATGTTAATAGCATTAGTATTATCACAAAAGAGAGTTACTTTCTCAAAAGTAAGACCATAATCTTTCAAAGTAGATAAAAGCCAAAGAATCTGTGAACAACAACTAGCAGCAGCAACATATTTAGATTCAGCAGTTGATTGAGCAACACTAGATTGTTTCCTAGAAGACCATGCAATCAATGATGTACCAAGAAAATGACATGTTCCACTAGTACTTTTCCTATCAATTCTACAACCCCCAAAATCAGCATCAGAATATCCACTTAAGCATATAGAAGATGAAGTAGAATACCAAATTCCAAACTCAAGTGTATGATTCAAATACCTCATTATTCGCTTGACCACTTGACGATGTGAAGCATGAGGTGAAGCTTGAAAGCGTGCACACAAACACACAGCAAATTGTATGTCTGGCCTAGAAGCAGTTAGATACAACAAAGATCAAATCATACTTTTATATTCCTTTTGATCAACAGCTTCATCATCTTCATCAGGGTCCAACACAACTGTAGAACCAATTGGTGTTGAAATTGACTTGCAATTCTCCATCTTGAACCGTCTTAAAGGATCCTTTGTGTACTTCGTTTGATGCACAAAAGTACCTTGAGGTGTCTGCTTAATTTGCACTCCCAAAAAGTACGATAACTCACCCATCATGCTCATCTCCAATTCCCTACGCATAGTCTCAGCAAATTCTACAACCAAAGTGTGAGTCGAACAATCAAAAATGATATCATCCACATAAATCTGAACGAACAGTTGATTATCACCATGCTTAAGAACAAAAAGCGTTTTGTCAACCTTTCCCATTGTAAAACCTTTCGCAAGTAAAAAGTTCTTAAGCCTATCATACCATGCCCTAGGAGATTGTTTCAAACCATACAAAGCTTTAGACAACTTAAAAACATGGTTGGGAAAATCAAGATTTTCAAAACCTGGTGGTTGTTTGACATAAACTTCCTCCTGTATAAAACCATTTAGAAAAAAGCACTTTTAACATCCATTTGATACAATTTAAAATCTCTTGAAGCAGCAAAAGCCAACAAAAGTCTAATTGCCTCAATTCTAGCAACAGGAGCAAAAGTTTCATCAAAATCCAAACCCTCCACCTGGGTAAAACCTTGAGCAATAAGTCTAGCTTTATTTCTCACAATCAAACCATCCTTATTTTGTTTATTTTTGAAAACCCACTTGGTTCCAATAATATTATGCCAGAAGGTGGTTCAACTAAAGACCAAACTTTGTTTCTCTCAAAATTTTCAAGTTCTTCATGCATGGCGTTAATCCACGATTCATCAGTTAATGCATATGACACATCTTTGGGTTCAAAAGAAGCAACAAATGTAGAATTTGCACAAACATCATGAGTCGTTACCTTAGACATTGTAGTCCGCTCACCTAGATTACCAATTATTTGTTCCGACGGATGTCGTCATTGAATGTGCAAAGGAGCAGCGACTTCTGAAGTTGATCCACGTTCTGTATCAGTACTGGTCGAAGTAGTAATCTCTGGAGGACCATCTCGATCAGCATCAACAGTACCCGAACCCGACGTCCCTGGCCGGTCTGACCGCTCCTCCTGTGGCGGTCTGACCGGAGGTGTGCCGGCGGTCTGACCGGTCTAGCGCCCGGTCTGACCGGCCGAGCCGACCTCGTCGTCATCATTGTCGTAGTCGCTCTCATCTTCAAAAATACGACCATCCTCCCCCTGAACCTGTGACAATGTACCTGCAACATCGGGTCTAGTTCCTGGACTAGCCTCATGAAAAGAAACTTCGCAAGCCTCAACGATTTTGTTAGTCTCCAAAATAAATACACGATAGCCACGAGTATGTGCGGGGTAACCAAGAAACAATCCATCGGTAGAACGTGCTTCAAACTTATCCAAATTTCCAGATTTCAAGACAAAGCACTTGCAACCAAAAACACACAAATGTGAAACTTTGGGTTGATGTCCAAATCGAAGTTCATAAGTAGTTTTTCCAAGTTTAGATCTCAAGAAAATCCGATTTGAAATATAACAAGCAGCGTTAATAGCCTCAGCCCAAAATTTTCTAGGAGTTTTATATTCATCCAACATCATTCTAGCCATCTCAACCAAAACACGATTTTTCCTTTCAACCACACCGTTTTGTTGAGGAACACGAGGAGAAGAAAATTCATGTTCAAGACCTCTTTCATTGCAAAATTGTTCAAAAGAAGCATTTTTAAACTCACCACCATTATCAGTTCGAATTCTTTTCAAAGAACCAGGAAATTCAAGATCCAATCGAAGAAACAAACCACGAAAGTGTTGAAAAGCTTCATCCTTAGTTGCCATAAAGAAAACCCAAGAATATCGAGAAAAATCGTCAACAATAACCAACACATACCACTTTCCTCCAACAGATTGCACTCTAGCTGCACCAACAGTGTCCATATGTAATAGCTGTCCCGGTGCATCCGTCATCACAGAAATAATAGGAGCATGTGAAGTAGAAACCATCTTAGCATGACGACACGGTGTATAAACCAAATCAAGATCTTTCTTAAGTTTAGGCAAACCACGAAAAAGATCCAAACCACTTAACCTAGTGAGATGATCAAAATCAATATTTCCAAGTCTACAATGCCAAAACATCATATCTTTATCAAACTTAGCAACCAAACATGTTATCACAGGTGAAACAGTATTTTCAAAATCAGCTATTCAACACAGAATCACCACAAGAATCAAAAACTTTACTTCTAGTTTTCTTAAAGTGAACCTCAAAATTTTCATCAACAATTTGTGAAACTGAAAGCAAATTGTACTTTAAGTCCTCAACCAAAGCTACATTCTTCAATTCAAATTTTTCATTTACCTTAACCAAACCTGTAGCGAGAACGGCACTTCTAGAAGCATCACCAAAGATAATCGATTTAGTCTTGGATGCCTTTTTGAGAGAGGAGAACCAATTTTTATCACCGATCATGTGCCGCGAACAACCGGAATCCACGATCCACACGTTCTCCTTCCTTACCACCAAAGCCTACACACAAGCAGAAGTCGAAGCCTCAGTACTGTTGTTAGAAGATAATAAAAATTTAGGAATCCAGTATTGAGACACACGGCCAGAAGATCCAATAGGCATATATCCACGTGCAAAATCAATTTTAGAATTTTCAGAAAAATTCCTCCGAGGCCGGTCTAACCGAGGTACAGTGGCCGGTTTGACCAGGGGCCGGTCTGACCGCTTCTGTACCGCCAGTCTGACCGGTGTCCGGTCTGACCGCTTCTCAGTAGCCGGTCTGACCAGTCGCCGGTCTGACCGCGGGACCCACTGCGGTCTGACCAGTTTCCTCGAGGGAAAACCAGTTTTTTGCCACTTTGATTTTGCAAAAGCAATCTCTCTCTCCTTTTTCTGTTTATGAGCTAATCTGAAACAAAAACCAGCAATATGTCCATCTTTTCCACAAAAAGAACAAGTATATTTTTCACGATGATTAGACACATTGGTAGCATTAGAAGATTTAGCAACACAAGCAACAACAGGAGATTTTGCATGCATAGCATTGGATTTTGAGGAAGATGCACTCAAAGTAGACATGATACCAGCAGATTTAAAGACAGTTTTGTTAGTATCAGGTTTAACCAAAATCTCACCACTTCTAGCACCAACACCTAACACAACAGGAGGATGTCTAGAATTATTAGCATAAGGATTAAAACCTAAACCACGATTATTTGTGCTAACCTTTGATTGATCCAAAATCATGTTGAGGTTCTTTTTACCATCAGAAAATCTTAGCAAAGATTTTTCAAATAAGAAACCTCTTTTTCCAAATTAGCACAATTTTCACAATCTACCATAACACCTTTGCTTTTACGACATTTAGGGCAAGAAAGCACTTCATTGTTTTTCACAACATCTTCCATGAACTCAACACGACCTAAAGCATCTTTCAATTTCAACTTATTCAAATTACATGTTGAGCAATCCAAAACATTATGAGGTTGTTTTAACTTCTTAGCAGAAATCATGTTAAACATCAAACTAGCATGAAAAGCAATTTGATATTTTTGCAACAACTTTTTAGTTAAAAACAACTCATCCAAAGTGTGTGTGTGCAAGGCAAAACTATAAGCAAGAGAAGATCTATTTTTCAAGTCATGAGCAACATTAACCTCTCTAATTTTTGAAATCTCATTCATTAAAACCTCACAATTTTCGCAATCATCATCATTAGGAATAAGAGATTTTAATCTATCAATTTCAGATTTAAGAGATTCAATGATAAATTCCTATTTTCTATACATCTTCTCACACTTCTTATTTTTTGCACTCAAAATATTAATAGCTTCCTCAAAAGCACTTACCTCATTATCTTCATACTCTGTATCCGATTCACCACGCGCCATGAAGCAAACACCAGAGATATTCTTTCCCTTGTCATCATCTCCACTCTCACCATCTACATCACTTAGTGGCTCGAAGGCGGCGCAAACTTGTTGAAAAGCCTTCCTGAGATTCTCCAGCTTCCTCCCTTGGGATGAACCCTTCGGCTTGTTGTTGTTGGTCTTCTCACCATCTTTGTCTTCTCTTTTGCCTCTCCCAAGCTTAGGACAATGCGAACGAAGATGATCAATTGAACCACATTCAAAGCAACGATTTGAACCACCTCTTTTCCTGTTCCTGGCATTATTCATAGCTCGAGCAATTCTGTTAGCAACCAAAGCCAAATCCTTCTCAATCTGTTCGAGTTGATCATCGGATGTGGCATTAAAAATAGCTAGAAAAGAAGGCTTAGATGAAGAATCATCAACATCCAAAGAAGAAGAAGAAGAAACCAAAGCACTCGACTTAGAATCAACTTTTCGTGAAAAAACATTCATCTCATGTGTTTTCAATTTTGTGTAAAGTGAATCCAAAGTCAAAGTAGACATTTCAACCGACTCCTGAATAGATGTAACTTTCATTTCCCAAATAGACATGTCAAGACCATTCAAAAAGTGACGAGAAATCTCAGATTGTGGATAATTAGCATCATAAGAAGAATCAACAGTTCTAAGATCACTCAAAACTTTATTAAACCTAGAAAGATAGTCATCCAAAGCTTCTTCAGGTTTCATCTCAAATTTAATGTACTCCTTTTTGAAAATATCACGACGAAGTTCTTTAATGTTATTTGTTCCTTGATGAAAGTTACTCAAAGCATTCCAAATTTCATGAGCAGTTCGAAAATGCGCAACACGATCATAATCCGAACGAGAAATACCACTCAAAAGAATGTTGCGGGCTTTGCAATTTTGTTCAAAAGCAGTTTTTTTAGCAGCAGTAGTAATAGCTTCAGGAATCACATAAGGATAAGAAACTTTTCTCCAAATATCATAATCTTCAGCCATAATGTAAGATTGCATCCTACTACACCAATGAGAAAAATCCGTTCCATCGAAAACATGAGGCTTAGTTGAAAACCTAACAGGAGTAGCCATGGCAAAAACTCTAGATCGATAAAAATCCAAAAAAGAAAACAAGGCTCTGATACCACTTGTAGGATCGAATCACAATAACTAAGCCAACCAAAGGGGGGGTGAATGGTTGGTATACCCGAAAACCAAAAACTTTTTGCGGAAATAAAAGTTACCCTCGAAATCGATGGATCGTGGTTTGACCGAAGATGTTGCACCGGTCTGACCTCCTGACGAACGTCAGTCTAACCGATGTAGATCGATCGGGCGAACCGCCGAAGTCGCCTGCCTTGCCTGCTGCCGCCGCCGGTCTGACCGCCAATGTGTCACCGGTTAGACCGCCGAAACCCGGTAAACACAAATCGAAGAACTCTTAAAGTGGATTACGACTTTATTGATTCTCTCTGTGTTTACAAAGTGCACCAACAGCACTCCTTACAAAAATTTCGACTAAACTCGAAACCCTAACTCAAAACTCGACTCAATTGCTCTCAAAAGCGATACCGGGAAGCCTCACGCTCCCCCTCTATTTATACATGAGGTAGGCAGCCTAAAGCCACGAACTAAACTCATACTAGGAGTCCTAAACACCTTAGGAAACCCTCTAGTACAAGACACTAACTTTATATAACCAATCATTCCAAATTTGGACTCCTTCGAAATTCGACTCCGCATCCCATACGCACACAGTAACTCCATCGTATGCCATATGGAATCTTCATCAACCACGTGCAACTCTAGCCTAAGTATCCCGCATGATCTCTGACCACCACGGACATCGTCTTATCCCCAAGCCGACTCCCGGTCCATCACCGCAAATACTCTCCTGAGGCATCGAGTCACCTACACATGAAATAAACAAAGAAACCATATTCCGAGACCAAGCTATCACAACTTGACTCATTAGTAGCAAACAACAGTATTATATACGTATAGTATCCATCTAGAAGTCATAATCATGAAATAATCACGGATATCCAAACAAACAACCCGAAACCGAAACCGACACAGAGTCGGCCGGTCAGACCGCGGGCTGGCCGGTCTGACCGCGCGCATACCGCCAGTATGACCGGCAACCACTGCCCGGTCTGACCGGTCACATAAAATGATAGCACCTGTAATTCACCTGTAAATCCAATCATCTCCAAAACCACTTCGTGAATAAATTCTAAATAACCAAACCAATAATCTCCAATGCCTAGTTGTTCATCACAGAATAATAATCAAAAACACCTTTGATTTTACAATTAATATTATACTCATGTAAACAAAAAAAAACAAGGGTAGGGTTGTACATCTATCCCCTCTTCTATCTTTCAGTAGTTCTGTAGCCATATTCGCTGGTATAGTTTCGATTGTTTGGCTTGTTGAAAAGCCCATGGGATATGCATGAAAGCATTGCTTTTGTTAGTTGCAAGCATTGAAAAAACAGGACGAATGCGCGGGCTCGGATATGCGCTGCGAAGGCCATAGCCGCACGTTAAGCGAAGTGTCATGCATCAGGGTAAGCAAACCAGGGTCACATCCTCTAATATAATGGCGCTGTTATTACAGGCACTAATATGTGGGGTAATAGGAGGATGTGAACCATATACTAGTGCTGTAATAGTAGTGACATTATGGTAAACGATCCTCACCCACAAACCTGATTATAGATGGCCATATGGCCCGAGGTCCACGGCCCAGCCCGAAGCACGCCATTTTGGCCCGGCCCAAGCATGGTATGGCCCAACTAAGGTCGTGCCCATGCCAGCCCAGCTCGACAGCCGGGCCGTGCCTGGGCTGCACCCTCGGCATGATGGGCCGGCCCGGCACGGCCCGATCAAATAAAAAAATATAGGAATGCAAAATAGACTTAAATAACCGTATAAGGCAAGGCCCAAAGAGAGGTGGAATACCAAATAGACTTATTTTCTAGCTATTTGAACATAGCCCAAGAGATGAGGGACAAAAAATAAACTTTTTCTGTGAGAAAAAACGATGGGCCATCGTGCCTTGAGGCCGGCCCGGCATGGCCCGAGTAGTATTGGGTCGTGCCTGGGCCATGTGTGCCATCCGTGGGCTGGCACGGCACGGCCCGACGTGTCGGTCGGATTGTGCCGGCCCAACTAGCCTCGGCCCATGGACCGTGCTGTGCCGGGCAGCCCAGTTGGCCATCTATAAACCAGATACACGTCGAACTGCTTCCCTGGTCTCTGCGTCCAGGGTAGTTAAGCCGTAACTAATGGGATGAACGGAGTATATATTAGGCTCGTAGGATTGAATGCTATATAGTCGCTTTGTGTTTTCCTCATAAAGAGCAAGTCGTCCTTGAAAACAATATTGCAAGTAGTACTATCTATCGAGATTATCAGCACCGATGTTTCCTCTAGGATTGGAAGGCGTCCGGGAAATTTTCTGTCATTGTTAAGTGAATTGTCTTAAAACACCTTCTGCCCTATGTTAGTATGTTGGTTCCTCACGTACATTTATTTAACCTCATTTCCAATGCTGTCAATTTGGATCTCACGAAGCACAGGGCTTGGGTGTGTTGGTTGCCAATCAACTTGGAGTTTTGATTTGTGTTGTGGACTGGGATTACGAGCTGTCTGAAGGGGGCCACTCGAAGCATACCAACGTCTCCTTTTTTTTGTAATTGGAAAGAGTACGTGCTGGTTTTATTACGGCCAATGATGCTGGGACATCGCCGCTGGATGATTGGTGACGGTTCCAAAACCGATACCTATATCGGGTTTGAAACTGACACCTATTAGATGATCTGCGAGAATGTGTATTCAATAGTAATAATATCTATTCAGTAGTGTCTATTAGGTGCAACTGGCATCTAATATCTTGCATTAGAAACTCATAGATATAAAAGTTTATATATTTTATATTGTAGGCCGAAATAGATTTTTTTTATAAGAATTTAGTCGTCAACTAACGGATAACTAATAGAAAGGATATGGAAGAATTTTATAAGTGAAATATTTTCATGCAAAAAAATCTTGGGGGAGGAGGCGCCACATCTGTTCCAATAGAAGCCGTCACTGCTGAAGGGTTCGGACACTTGTCCCCACCTTCGACACTGTCTCAAAATAAGCAATGGGTATAGGGTTTATTGTTGTTTTTAATAGCTGAATGATTTTGTAATGTAGGGTACAATCGAAAAATTAATCTATTATAAAGTTTAAAACAAATTTAATTTTTTAAAAGAAATTTACTATAATGCTTTTTATGAAAAACATACTGTTTATAAACTATAGAAGCATGTCGTATAATTAATCTATTCTTCCTATATTTGGATTAGAGCTTTCTGTGCCAGGAAAGACACAAAAGCCACATGTTTTGCATGGAATTTTTAGACAAATTTTGCTACAGGACACTTACAAAACTTGTAATTGGCTGTGAGACATCGCAAAAACGTGATACGGCTGATGGACACTAAAAAATTGTGTGATTAGCTACAAGACACCGCATGCAATATTTTATAATTTCTAGGTCAAAAGAGGTGAGATTTTTTTCAAAATAGCGAGATTGCCCCTGGCACCTCTCCTCTCCAGCTCGCTCGCCTGTCACGGAGCGCGGCCGCCTCCTGCTCCCGCAGCCTATCTTTGGCTCGTGCTCCCCCCACCCACGGCTGCCATGATTCGTCCACGATGGGTACCTCATTGATCTTGACGGCGAACCCATCCGCTACCCGACGCCCATCGTCCGTTGCAACGTCCAGGCCACGCTCGCCAGGGAGAACTCCAACATCATCGGCACCTGCTCCTGCCCGGTCAGCGAGATGTTCACCAGTGTGGTGGCGACCACCCCTGTGCTCGGCGCCGGCGGCGACAACACTAACGACGGATTCACCTACTCCGGCACCAGCTGCTGTGATGCCCATCGCCATCGGCTGTCCCTCCTACCTCGTGCAGTTCCTTAGCCTGGACTAGAACTAGGAGCTCACCGGCAAGCTACCCATTGCCGTGCGCATGGCCGAGCGGGGCTGGTTCAAGGGCATCGCTGTCAAGCTCCTCAACAGCAGCTCGGACGCCGCCACTCGCCGGTCCCGGTGGTGCTAGAGCAGTAGGCGGCTACGGTAGCTCAGGGCGCGCGAGGCGGAGGCGGTGTAGTGCGAGGCGGCGGCGGCACTATGTGATAGGGCAAGTGAGCTGGAGAGGAGCAGCGCCAGGGGCAATTTCGCCATTTTGAAAATTTCTCACCTCTTTTGACCTGAAAATTATAAAATATTGTCTCCAGTGTCCTACAACTAATTTACATAATTTTGGTAGTGTCCATCAGCTATGTCACGTTTTTGCAATGTCTCACAGCCAATTACAAGTTTTTGGAGTGTTCTGTAGTAAATTTTACTGAATTTTTATTATCAAAGAAAAACATGTTGCTCCCATCCAAAGATAATGAAACAAAAACATGCTTGAAATTAATTGCATGTGTTCCCATCGAAAAGAAAGTAACTGAATATAAAGATTGTCTCCACGCTCCTAATTAACTGAAAAACATGTTGCTCCCATCCAAAGGCCTTGTTGGGCTAGTTCCTTTCCATAGGTATTGGAGGAGGTTAATTCAGCATCCATTAAGGTGCGTAGAAAATACTAGGGGTAAAAACAGTATGGAAATTTCTGAGATTTCTGGCTGCCGTTTTCAGTTTGCACCGACCGTTTCAGTCGGTATCGGTAACCGATTGTGGTGGAAATGGAAACGGTAATATCTTCTAGAAATGGTAATGGAAATGGGATAGAGATTTTTCCGACCGTTTTGTCGGTAACCGTATTTGTATGGTAATTTCCGTCAAAATTTTGAAAGTTCCCCAGTGGCTCAGCCACCTTAACTTATCGGAAGCCCATGAATGAAAGAAACCCGGTAGGCTTGCAGCCCATAAAAAAAGGGGAAGTGACCAGGGAAAATGTTGTTAACCCTATGACATGCAATGTGGATTTTGCTAAACTTTAGTATCCTCAACTTATCGATGTTGAAGTATAAAGTATTGTTGAACTTTCTTTATATTGTTTGTCAAACTTATTATCGTATCATTAATCATCATATAACGGTGTTATGTGGAGTGTGATAGTGCAAAAATCAAGTTAAAAAGTCATCTACGTGCATAGTTAAATGCGTGCTATGCCACATTCCGTTGATTCCGACATGAATTTTTGACTTCCGAGCAATATCGGTATATTCCGTTCCGATGTTCCCATTTCTGATAAACCGATATTACCGATATCGTTACAGTTTCCGAGTCGTTTGTTCCGATTCCATTTTTGAGAAAAAAAATACGAAAATAAAAATGGTATAGGGTTTTTCCGACCGTTTTCATCCCTAGAAAATACCGAACAAGCCCCAAATGATATAATGTACAGTGCTTCAACCTTATGCATTTAGGAGAAGTTCTGAGGAAATTGGAGTAGAGTATATGTATATATGTAATAATATTTTTTTTGCGAGGATATGTATAATATCATTTACAAATGGAAAAAAAAAGATATATCGTGTCGAAATCCACCAGATCGAATAGGTATTCGCACCTGCAAATCACTATGAATCTGTCAGCAAGGCCCACATACGCTGAAAAGGCTACTCTTTCGCACAGAGAGGGTCAGGTTGTCACAGTACCCACGAGAATAAAAATTGAGCATATGCCTAATTTATATCACAATTTCTATATATGATTACTGCTCAATATACCGACATATATTTAAGAGCAATTTTTAAAAAAGGTAAATAGTCAGAATTATGTTCTAGCTTTAGCTAAATATTTCAGAGAACTACAACATTATTTTCCTTACGAATTTAGCCTACTTATCACACATGTACGTACATGGATAATACTCGCACTCTCTTAAGTTGTTCCACATCCCATATGCATTGAGGATAAAATTAATTTTCTCGTAAAACCGTTTGCTATTTGTTACAGTTTATGAAATACTCCGTCAAAGTTGTAGCAAAGAGATAGTCTCAGCTTTTGTGAAATTTACTTTATATTTAGCATTTACATCCGCTCCAAAAATATTGTGTCAAATACAACCCCCAGTTTATTTCACCCCGTACATTCACCAAACTTAATGCAACAAGCAAGTTGTATGTACATCATTCATTTACCAAAACTTGAAGCGACGTATATACATGCCAGCGCAGGGTTTCTGGGTTTGTACAGTACAATCGCAACAAATCAGAACAAGCTGCATCCGGCACTCAATAAAAGGAACCTAGAGTACACACACTCAAATATATTTGTACGAAATAAAATGGTCACAGAATTAATTCACGTTACGCACACAATAAAAAATCAAATATATATTTAGTTTCATCGCAATTCTGTCTGTGAGAATCAAATATATTTTATATATTTAGTTGACAATATTGTACCCTTTTTGATACATTGAGAGTAGAGTGTGCATGTGTATGTAGAACTAAACTCGTGTGCATATGAGCATTTGTATTCGCTACAGAATACCCAAAATTTGTGTAATTTGCTTATAGACATAAAAAAGTGTCATGGCTGAAAGTCACTTAAAAATCAGTAATTTGTTAGAGGACACTTTCGGCTCAATTGGAAAGATAAATTATTAAAAAAAGACGAGATTGCCCCAAGACCACATGCTTCAAATATGGCGTGAGAGTAAAATTTAGAAATTATGCAAATCTAAATTTACTATCAACCCAAATACATCACTAACATACATCATATTCCATTATAGTAATTTATTGGAGGACATTTTCATTTTTTTTGAAAAATTTCTCTCCTAATTAAGCCAAAAATGTTCTCTAGTAGATTATCAGTTTTTAACAATGTCTGATACGTTTTTACGATGTCTAACAGTAAACTATACAAATTTTAAGTATCTTGTAACAAATGTTGTCAGACGTGGAACCAGAATGAGTCTAATAGTGGAGTCACAACTACAACTCACCCTCTATTTTTCAACTAAAAAAAAAACTCACCCTCTGTTTCATGGCCTTTGTCCATCTCAATCACATACGAAGCCGAACTTGGCTGGAATACGAGGCCAGGGCCTAAGGTGGTGTTTAGTAAGGGACTTGTGTTTTTGTGAGAGAGGCTAAAATAAGTCCCTCTCCTTCCAAACACCACCTAAACCCCACATTTAAAATCTTGGCTGGAATTGTCCCAATTTCCATGACACGTCGTGTCTGACGAATCAAGATGACAGTACCACATTCCCTTGGTCATTCATGCATATGCGACCAATAAAAGTTGCTCACCGATCGAGCTTTACTAAAAACATGAAATTTTCACGGCAAGTGTCACTCCTTATCTTGCCTGAGTACACACATGCAGCGAGTGTTATTTTCACCTTCTTTGCAAGCTGTCCATGTTGCAACTTTCACCATTTCACAATTCCCCACATAGAGAAGACAGCCAACAATCAACAATCTAATCAGATCTTCACCAATGCCTTGCCCATGACACAAAAGGGGGCCAATGAAGGCAGCCCTTCAGCATCAGATACCCCTGCCAAGGCTGCAAATGCCATTTGGGATGAGGCCAAGAAATGCCCATGAACCAAACGCAGCAACCAAAGGCAGCCATCGAAATTGTTGTACCCTCTCAAACACACATAAGCCAAGCAATGTAGCTGTTATCAGACAGTAACAAGGCAGGCAGCCATTTCTGGTTTCTGCCACCTTGTAGCCTGCCATGTGGGGCTTCAGGAATTTAAAGGACCACACACACACACACACACACACACCCCTCCAACACATATTTACACAAGTCCTGAATTTACCCATCAAACTTCTTGTAATCCTTTGTGTTTGATTGTCTTCAATGTATAGAGATGCAATAATCTTGTAGAAGTTTCCATAACATCCGTACCATATGCTCTTAATAGTGCAATAACGTAGGGCTTGCTTGAAAGTCACTACAGTCTAATTATAAGCTAGTCTAATTATAAGCCGCGAAGACACAATAACGAGGAATAATACTAATTATAATTTTAGGTAAGACTTTCCTACCTACGCTCTTCGCGGTCGAAAACTGGCTAAGGAACAAAAACGACGAGAAAAACCATAGATTGAAAAATTTAAGTTGCAAAAATTCAAAATTAACAAGCATGCCCTACAGGTTTTAGGGGAAAAAACATGTAAAATGCATGGGTGGATGGCTCTTAATTGTATGCAGCTAACTGGGCATCCAAGCACAGGAGGCAGGCTAGCTGGATAGTAACATGCAGGATGCAACTGCTCCAGATTTAATGGCTGCCCAACGCCGGCCAACTATCCGTCGATGTCCCCATCTACACGGAAGGACATCTTCTGCAGTAGTGAAGCTAGCTGCTGCTGCGTTGGGGTTGGCTCACTGACGTATTCACATAGTATTATTGTACTCCTATCCTATCTACGGTTTTCTCTGTTTGTAGGATGCTGGTGAGAGAAATCAATGTTGGTGATTGCGTTTAGACGAGAGCTGTGCTTAATTGTTAGCTCTGCCAGCTTGATGGGTTTTTGTTACTCGCTCCATCCTAAGGCCTGTTTATTTCGTGAAAAAAAATTTTTTTTTGCCACATAAGATGTTTGACTGGATGTCGGAAAGGGTTTTCAGACACAAATAAAAAAACTAATTTAATAACTTGTCTGGAAATTGCAAGATAAATCTTGAGCCTAATTAATCTGTCATTAGCAGATGTGGGTTATTGTAGCACTAATGGCTAATCATAAACTAATTAGACTCAAAAGATTCGTCTCGCGATTTTCTCCCTAACTATGCAATTAGTTTTTTTAATCTATATTTAAATTTAATGCTTTATGCATGTGTCCAAAGATTCCATCTGATGTTTTTGGAAAAAATTTTGGGGACTAAACCAGACCTAAAATACAGTAAGTTTTCCTTCAACATAGTCTCAGTTACCTCTTTGAAATATATAAGGCATATGTCCGGACTAATTGGGGCTAAAAAAATCAAGTGGTAGTAAACTTATATAAGTAGTTTAGTGCTAATAGTCTCATTTTACCAATACTAGGTTGCTAATATTTGGACAAAGTTTAAACCGAAAAAGTTGCTATATTTTGAGACGGAGTGAGTATTATTCTCAACATTAGGGGTGTCTTTTGGAAAATGGGTTAGGAGAGGTGGGATTGGAAAATGGAAATGAATGGAGGGATAGGATAAAATGGGATGAGAAGAATGAATGGCTAAGATTGAAGCTTAGCCTTTGATGGTTGGGAAATCATATCCCAAATCCATTTGGACACAGCCTAGGTGAAATCTATTATGGAAATGTGAAGTTTTGTGGAGTCACAAATTTTGCGACTTGTGCCGCCAATATTGACCGAGATATATTCAGAAATTCTATAAATTATTAAGTTATGATATTGGAGTTCAAGACTATTGTATATGCCTAATCTTACCGTGTACAATATAAATGTATTTTTACGAAAGATAAATTGACACTTAATGTTTATAAATTCTTATATATCGTCCAAACATGTATCAATAAATCTTGCAGAAAAGATAAAGGTTAAATACAGGCATGTAAAACGAGAAAACTATTAATACATGATTAAATCAGCTTTAATTATTTGAAACTTAAAAATAGAATAATATAAAATTTTCGTACGAAATAATGAAAATTAATTATGCTAAGAAAATCAAGATAAAATATGTATCCCACCAAGAGAAAAACGGAATCGACGTCGCACGATCTCACAACCCCAGCACCAACCTTTTGGATCCCAATCAATGCCACAAAAGAAAAAGAAACATAGAATATCCACACAATTGAATGATTGATTGCAGCTCAAGCTTCAATCCGCACAATAAACATATTTTACATTTCTAAAACCTCTAAAAAAGAAAAATGCAATACTAGACTGTTCATACCCTCCCATAAATAATCCTCCTGTACAACATAATTGCACCCTCTCTTCTCTTCCCTCTAGTCAGCACACTCCGGGAGTCCCACAAAACCCCCCCTCCTCTCTCCTCCTCTGGCTCCCTCTGCCACCCAGCCACCACAGGATGGCATCCTCCTCACCTCCTCTCCTCATCCTCCTCCTCGTCTCCCTCCTCGCCGCCGCCGCCGCCTTCCTCGCACCGCAAGCTCTCGCCCAACCCCAAGTACCACTTCCATCTCTCTCTTTTGCATTTCAAGAAACCAAGAAACCAAGAACTGTACTGACCGTGTTCGTGTTCGGTTTCGTAGGTGGGCGGGAATGCGACGGCGGCGGCGGGGGAGGGGTGGAGGCCGAGGCTGAGGAAGACGTACGTGGAGGGCGGCGCCGGGATGGTGCCGCGGCGGCGGAGGCTGGTGGGGAGGTTCCAGATATGCGCGGTGTGCACCTGCTGCGGGGGCCCGCACGGGGTGTGCATCCCGGCGCCCTGCTGCTACGCCATCAACTGCAACATCCCAAACCGCCCCTTCGGCGTCTGCTCCTTCACCCCGCGAACCTGCAACTGCCTCAACTGCCATCTCTAGCAGATGCAGCACATCAGCCAAGAAAATCAGGCAAGAAACCCCAAGTAAAAGGAAAAAAAACAGTAATGCTTAATGCTGCTTTTAATCTCTTTGTTTTTTTTTTCTCTTTTTACTTTTTCTTTGGTTGGTGCTAAATTGAGAAATGGTAAGAAGAAATTTGTTTGGGATTGGAAGAACACTTGGATCATATAGTTAGTAGTTGTAGTGAGTGGAAATATTGGTAGCTATGAGTAGCTTTGTGATGGATGGATGGATGGATGTTTTTTGGTTAGTTTTTTTTCCCCATTTTGGGGATGACTGGTTAATGTGGTGCCTATTGAATTGTGGATATAATTAATTAGTATCTTGGTATATTTGAAACAAAATTGAATTTGTTCTGTATTGTTACGCATATTCTTCCTAGTGGTGGTGTAATATATACCGCTTTAGTTTACTGTCTTCAAATTCATATTGCAGAGCTAGTATGGTTCTTCTCAGAGACAATGGGTGACTTGGTGGATTTCTGTTCAGTACCAGAGAAAAAAATGTTTTCCTGATTTGGTTTTGTTGTGATTGAATCTAGCATGTGTACAACTGATGTTTAATATGTGGTGATGCGTGGAATGCGGCAGCGATAGATACAGGGTACATGCAGCTCGACTCTTCTCAATCATAATATCATCTACAACGTCAAGTTCTGTTTCCTTTCTTGTTATGCTTTTAATTGATGCAATCTAGCATTCATTCTGTTGCACAGTTTTTGGTTTGCAGTTCTAATGCCTTGTTGATGTGATGTCCACCTGATTCTATTAGCACAATTAACTGAATATTATTCTGACTCTGACTGTTGGAGAAGAATCTGATGAATTTGTGTGCAAGGTTTCAGAAAAAAAAAACAAAAGTTAGCTCTGATCGGTTCTTGCAGAAGTATGTTTTTTGTGTAGGAAACTTTTTAGATTGATGCATTTGAGTAAGTTTTAGTCTAAGTAGTTCCTATTAAAGTATAAGACTAGGACAAGCAGATGTACTGAAGTAATTAAGGGCCAGTTCGTATTAGATGATATTGGAATCTTGCTTGACTCGTTTTCAATCCAGCTGAAATTCCTTTTGAATACTACATTTCAAGCTCTGCCTTAGCATATGTCCACCTATCTGATTTTGAAGGTTTGCACTTTACACTTTGATATTGCACATCAGCTAATTTTTGCCTTTTCTATCAAATTTTTTAATCAGCTGTCCTGAGGGATGCATTCCTTCTTTAATTCTCCTGTGCAGTACTACACAATAACTATTAACTACCGTCTTCAATGAAAGTCAATGTTGTGGTTAGTGGCTGTCCATTTTAGTATATGTTTTTTATATTGTTTGCTGTCTTTGTTGACAATCCATGCCACTATGGCAATGTCAGACATAGAAAGGAAAATAAGTATGTTAGGGTAGGACTTGTCCACACTTCATTTGGCTCCTAAACCATCCATAGTTGCCTTCTGCAGATTTTCTATTTAGATTATTCGCAGATAAATTAATGTTGATGGATTAATTATTATATGTTATAAATATGATAAATAGCCTGCCACAAGTGGTTTAAGCAATGCAGTAGAAATTATTTTTCTTTCAAAAATCATAGTTTTCAAAGCATGTACTAAATAATCCGCACCAATAATTCGGTGAATAAACAAAAATGAGCATGGTGATTTGGTCATCGACATCATAAGTCTCTGTTGCTGTTTAGAGCCATTTCCAATGCTCGAATTTGCTGAAAAAACCGAAAACTCACAACTAATTGTAGGAAAATATCCTCTCAAGGGTGAACAGAGTGCAAATCACTGAGAGAGAGAGAAACAAAATACCAGCAAAATTATCAGATTGATCGTCGGGTCGGATAGATGGTCCAAAAAGAGCGTGTCCTACAGGATATGGTTTTTTCACATTGTGATGGCATTTCTAAGGGCATTCACAGTGCGCGTGCGTGGCATTCAGCCAACCCGTGGCAAACCCAAGATTCCTTGCCAGCTTGGCTTGCAGCGTGACCAAAAGAGCTTCGCGTAGCCAAAATTGAACACACGAACCTCATCAGAAAAGCTGCCATCGACGCGGGGAAGAACGACGCGGCCGCATTGTGTGGGCCGTGGCCTCACAGTTCGTGGCCCCGTGCGACGCCGGAGAGAGCTCCTCGTCGGAGAGGGAACCTCGTCGCTCGTCGCCGCCCCTGCTCGTCGTTCTCCTCTCCGCCGCGGGCCTACCATGGAGCTGCCATCGAGACGCCGCCACCTTCCCCATTGCCGCCTCAGCAGTCCAGATCCGATGAGCCATGGGCCGGATTTGGAGAGCTCGGTGGAGGGAGAGGCCAGAGGCGGGGAGGGGACGCCGGAGGGGGGGAGAGCCGATGCCGCGCATGTCCTCGATCCGGAGCTCGTCGTCGATTCGGAGCCAGGGCCGTCGGTGCCGTCGGTGCGCCGTCGCCGCGCGGGCCGCCCCGCCGCCGCCTGAGGCCGCTCGGTCTCAGAAGAGATGAGACTGAGAAGTCGAGAAGTGAGAGGAAGGAGAGAGAAAGTCAGTTGAAAAGTGGGAGAAGAACACTGGTGGGACCCACAATAAAGTAGGATGCACTGTGTTTGGGTCTATGGGTCTATGTGGCAGGTGAGGCGCGGCAAATTTGTGTGATGCACTGTGAATGCCCTAAGCCAGCTTCTTCAGGACACTGCAACAGTACTGGGCGGCATCATGGACCAAAAAATTAGTTTGGTATTAAATTGAGACCTCGACCATTGATTTGTGCTCTTGTGGTCATCAGGCAATGCACATGAACTCCTGCACAACCACATCTGATCTGAATCTAGCTGGAGCTCCAGGCCTATCCAGCCCTATCCTATTGTCATGGAAAACCCTTTAACCCTCAACCATTTGTCACTCTTGCGATATTCGGAACACGGTAATTTCACGGGAGTTCTGTACGTATTCGGCAAAAAAAAACATCATATTTCCATATGTATATATGAATGAGTTTTTTTTAGCACCTCAAACAGTCAATAATGCCGAGTACAATTTTCTTCCCTTGATTCAAACCCAACTTTTGTCCTTAGTGCAGCTAGAGATTCAAGTCTCCCATGCCACATGGTTTTTGCAGCTATATGACTCCTCATGGGAGACAATTTGTCCTTGGTGAGGAAGATATTTTCACATGACCAAAGGGCAGGCACGAGTGTTGTATTTACCCTTTGATGGTTGTGTGTTTCTACTATCTAGTGGGTGCCTGATAGTGTTGCAAATGATCCTAAATTTTATGAGTTCCATTTTGGATGGATTTTAGGAGGTTCATTTGCCACTTTCGTTGTGCATCTCTCTTTTAATGATTGATAAGAAGACAACTAAAAATATACCTGAAATTATTCTTTAGAACTAAAATTCAAAATTAGTTTTGGATTTTATGATAATGTTGTGCCAAAGAACCAAACATAGCTAATATGTATTTATCCATGTAAACAAATAGAGTAATTTTTAGAAAATCCCACATTTTTACTTGTGGCATATAACTATAATTGTTGTGGCCTAAACATTTTATTAAACCCCCCATTTATTCAAATCTCGAGTAATTTGAGCATATCTAAAACAATATTTTTAAAAGTAGTAAAAAGTTAAATTGTTAATTTTAGTCAAGAACTCAATAATTTAAAAATTCATATGCACTCTGCGTTTTAAAATTTGAAGTAAATCTATACTCAACATGCATAGCGGTACTTTAGGATCATAATATATGAAGTTATATGTCACCAGTCAAAATACATCATTTGAAATATGGGGTTTTGTGAAGCAATGCGCTCAGAAAAAACTAACCCAACCCCCCCCCCCCCCCCCCCGCACGCGCGAAACAGAGCTAGGGTGTGTTTAGTTCACGCCAAAATTAGAAGTTTGGTTGAAATTAGAACGATGTGACGGAAAAGTTGGAAGTTTGAAACTAAACTCGGCCCTAGGTTGTATTCGTGCTCGTTAGCGTAGAGTCCCCATCAAACTTTGAAACTTTCCTGAAGACATTCGCATGCAAGATGCAATAATAACAATACGAATAATCACATCAAAAGAAGTGATAATAATAATAAGAGTCAAAATTTCACCTATATTATCATACTTCCAAGTGATCCTTAAAATAAAAAGAGAAGTGAGATACCACTAAGCTATATAGAAAAATAAAGGAAAAGAATTACTCATTATGTTTCATAGTTTTAGTTGTTTCTTGATTTTTTTTTGGGCACATTTTGCTATAGGACAATCAAAAATTGTGCAATTTGCTGGTAGATATCGTAAAAACATGTCACTGTTGAAAGACACTGTAAAAAACTGATAATTTTCCCGAGGACACTTTTGGCTCAATTAGAGAGAAATTTTTCAAAAAGACAAGAATGCCCATAGGTCAAAAGCCTTTGGGCTGAAACTGGAGCGAAGATGGAATATAATTTATACTAGTAATGTACTTGGGTTGACGGCAAAATTAGAGTTGCATGCTTTCTAAAATTTTACTCGAACATCATGTTTGAAACATGTGGTCTTAGGGGCATTCTCTTCTTTTTTAAGAATTTATCAATCTAATTAAGACGAAAGTGTTCTCTAGCAAATTACCAGTTTTTTAGGATGTGCTTCAGCCGTGACATATTTTTTTTGACGTCTATCAACAAATTGCACATATTTTGGGTGTACTCTAGCAAAAATTGCCCCTTATTTTTGGAATAGTTGATTTTTGTGTATGTTTGAGTATGTTGAACAATATTTGTTTACTTATACACTTCAGAGGATTTTAAATTCATAGAAAAATTACTAAGATTCTATTTAATTTAGATAAGATGACTACTCCATATGAATTAACAAGATCCGTGGGTGTAAAATTACTAGAGATTCTATTTAATTTAGATAAGATGACTACTCCATATGAATTAACAAGATCCATATGATAAGATGACTACTCCATATGAAAAATTACTAGAGATTCTATTTATGTTCTTTTTCAACTCAGGCTGTGTTTAGATCCATGGGTGTAAAGTTTTGGCGTGTCAAATCGGATATACGGACACATTTAAAGTATTAAACGTAGTCTAGTAACAAAACAAATTATAGAATCTGCTTGTAAACCGTGAGACGAATTTATTAAGCCTAATTAATCCATCATTAGCAAATGTTTACTTTAGCACCACATTGTCAAATCATGGTGCAATTAGGCTTAAAAGATCCGTCTCGCAATTTATACGCAATCTGTGTAATTAGTTATTTTTTTTATATTTAATACTCCATATATATGTCCAAACATTCAATGTGACAGGGTGTAAAATTTTGCCAGGGGATCTAAACATGCCAAGAGTTTGGAGGAAACCAAACTTGAACTGGAACCTCGCTTCTCGGTCTAATCAGTTAGATACATTCAATGTAAAAAAGAAAAAAAAATCCTAGTTAGATACATTCAATGTAAAAAAGAAAAAAAATCCTATGAGACGTCAAAAATCCATTTCTTATGCTTCTCCCTGTTGGATTTTTTAGAAGAAAGACATAAGTCATGTCTCGTTTCATTGATAAAGAGAGATAAAACATCGAAAAAAATGGTTTACTCAAAAAAAAAAACAATGTACTACAAGTACCTCAAGATCATCCCACTCCCTAAAGCTACGCTAATTAAACAGCCGAAACCACCAAAACACCTGTAACACCTAGTACAGTTAGCAGGAGTACTGTTACCATGTGATTCATTCTGACTAAAAACTTGCATATGTAAATTACTAAATTTTGCTGGTCATATTATCCAGCCAACCAGAACTTGGGAAGGTGGTTGGAGGTTGTAGATGGGTGTGCATTGAAAACCACCAATTAATGTTGTTGGCACCAATAATCAAGGGACCAATGTGAAAGCTGGCTGCTCATTTAAGCATGGCCTAGTGCCAGTGCCCCTTCCAACTGATTTTGCATTTGCTTAGCCACTAGTAGTAGCAGTATTGCCCCCTTCAATGCTCACTAGTCAAAAGTATTCCAGAAAATTTTCCCTATAAAATTTACCTTTTTTTAAGTACATGTTTTGCGTATTCCTGTGTAAAGTATACGGCCGGTCTTTAAACTTGTAAAGGTGTGTCATCTACCCTAAACTCTTAAAATACATATGTAAGTCCCAGAAATTGTCATAGTGTGTCATTTAGGTCCCAAATCACCACAACCCCTTCATGATCCTACATGGCGTTGATGTGGCATACCACATGGACATGACGTGGCATCATTTTGACTGACAAATGGGACCCGTTTAAAATTTTTCCTTTCTCTTTTTTTTTCTCTTTTTTTCCCTTTCTTCTCATTTATCTATGCCCAAGTAGAAGAAAGAAAAAAAAGAAGAACGAGAAGAAAACGAAAAAGAAAAGAAGAAAAACAAAAGAAAAAGACATGTCATGTCCATGTGGCATGCCACATCAGCGCCACGTAGGATATTAGATGGGATGTGTCGATTTGGGACTTAGATGATACACTTTGACAAGTTCTGGAACCAAGATTTGCATTTTGAGAGTTTAGGGACCTATATGCCACAACCCTACAAGTTTAAGGCCGCCAATGCACTTTACTCTGTATTCCTGCTAGTTGTGCAATTGTTATTTGTGACTCTTTACTGTGTTATGTTGATGACTTTAAGGCGAATTTAAAATTGCCTTAAGTATGCTCAATGCTCTAAAATTAGTGAAAGAACAGATAGAAAGATAAATTCCTGAATAAATGTAGCCATTCATATTAAAATTGATATTTATATTTTAAAACATTCTGTATTAATTTAGAAACAAAATAAATTTGGAAAGGACACTATTTATGTACAACATATAATGTATAATTTTGGATTAAAACTAATAGGAAATAGAAATTTGGGATTCTAAAAGACTCCCTATTTTGGTGCATAATAAATAAATAAAATGCAACTCCGGAATATAATTTTGCCAGCATAAGAAAAATAGTAACCATGTAAATATAGAAAAAAGTGATTTTTATATAAAGACAGCATAAGTAAAAAAAAATTAAATAATTAATTAAAGATTGCTAAACTTCTCTTCTTGTTCCAGTAATTCAATGAAAAATTGATAAACGTACATAATTAATGACCAACATATTGTTTGGTCTAGCATCATTCTGAAAATATCGTACCAACGTTTGGTGTTCTGTGACTCCACTGATTGAGTAATCCTGGTGCTAATAATTAAGCCCCGCGTCTGTACGATATTTTGTTGGAATAATTTTGGTTAGACTCGCAGTCTGGCCAAATTAAAATTCCTTCTTTGTTACGAAAAGTTGAAACAACAAACATATACTTAAAATATATCTCTAACTGACAAAGATTTATAAAAAATTAAATACATATACATCAACAAAATTGCAGTAAAATTAACTAAAATTGCAGACTACAGAAAGTTGCACCTTTTAGGCGAAAACCTAAAGCGATCAGCCCTCCTCACGTGGTTTCCTTATTGGCACATTATTACTTTCATATTTTAATAAATTTATACACCTAAAGTTTATATACTTAAACTTTACACATCTAAAGTTTATACTCCCCCGTCTCATAAAAAACCAACCTAGTACTGGATGTGACACATCCTAGTACTATGAATCTAGACATACATTTGTCCAGATTCGTTGTATTAGAATATATCACATTCAGTCCTAGATTCATTTTCTCAGAACAGAGGGAGTACATCTAAAGTTTATATACCTAAAGTTTATACACCTAAAGTTTATATACCCGATTCAAATTTGAATTTGAATTCAAATATTTCTATACATTAAGTTTATACGTGCGAAGTTTACGGTATAAAGTCTATACACATAAATAAGAGTATTAGATTTTTTTTCTATTTTTTTTCCTTTTCTTTTTTTGAAATTTATGGTGGTAAGAAGAGAAGAAGGGAGATGGAAGGGGAGAGGACGTGTGAGGGGAGGGATGGGGGTTGATCGCCCATACCGATCACCCGCCCATTAGCGACCCCCTTTTAGGGCCTTTTGAATTGCAGGAATGAAAAAAAAACGAAGAAACAGGAAAAACACGGGATTCTAACCAGAATGGAAGTGTAAGAAACACTTAATTGATTATAAGAAAATATGTCGTTCCGTTTTACGTGTGCGGAAGGTGAATTCCCAATCTCACCTCCCAAACACAGCCTTAGATTAGTAAAGTGGAATTTATGTGACTAAAAGAAATTGTAACTTGGATGCCAATCTAGCCACTCTCATCACTCCCCCGTTCCGCCACTCTCATCACTCCCCCGTTCCTTAATTAAAATTCCTTTTCTATTAGATAAAGGTCAAACAACAAACCTATGCTTAAAATAAATCTTCAATTGATAAAGATTTACAAAATTCAAATACATATACAAAAACGAGATTGCAGTAAAATTAATTGAAATAGCAGACTACATAACACTGCAAAAATTATCTTACTAAAGTGGAATTTATGTGACTACAAAATAAAAAAAATCAGGCATGTGAAATCTTTTTTTTTCTTTTTGTTGAGAAGCTGGAGCTTTTTCTTATCCTGAATCAGTGTGCAGACATTTGGTGATTATTTTGACATCCACACTTCCTATGTCTCAATCTAGCCGTCATGCTACTGCTACAATTGAATTCCAAAAACAATAAAAAAGATTGTAGCGCATGGTTAGCAGGGCAATGGTGAATGGTGCCAAATTAGGCCCCATTTGCTGACCACTTCACATGCGACACTGCGATCTGACCCTCACAGAGACCAACTGGAACAGGAAAACACCCTCCATCTCAGCTCAGCATGTACAAGGCACCGAGCGATTAAACACCAAGAGGCAGATCACACACAACAACAACAAAAGAGAGAAGAAAGGTAAACTTTCGCACTCTGATAATGCACAGGTAAAATTGCCCTACACTATGTATCTACCAATTTAACCGCCGAGAAAACAAAAACAAAACCTTTGTAGGATTCTTTCCTACCCTGTTGCTAACTTCAGTTTTGCTGTTTACAAGAGCAGCGAAACATACGCTCCAAAGCTTGTCCCACACAGGATGTGACTCACTACGAACTAGTCAGGGTTGCAGCGAAACCAGAGAGACAAACTCAATGCTCCGCCCCCCTGACATTCTTATGTTTATCACAAAATGCTCAGGGTACTTCCTTAGCAGCAGAGAGAGCCCGTGCCACGGTCTACCATCAGTTTCGCTCTTGGGCCAGTCTTCTGATGTCAAATATTTACGCACCCTGTTGTGGTGCCACAAGTCGCCATATTTCTCAAACATCTGAAAAAAGGAGTATGATCGTCAGGATGGAACGAAATGGACAAAGCATATATGAACAATCTAACAAGTTTGTACAACATAATCACGATGTTCATATTGCAGGAAATTGCATTATGACAAACTCATTAGCACAGGTGCAAGACGAACACAAACTATCCCTGAAACAAAATTCAACCAAAGAACTAAAAACCAAGAGAGTACTGGTTAAGAACCAAAGAACTTGAACTACCAAGTATACAGTTTCTAGCAGAGCCCAATTTCTTTCAAAATGATTGTTTATGCTATAATCATCAGATGAAAACAAAAACTAAAAGCCTGCACTGTTCAACCAGCTGAAACCAAAAATACCAATTGGAACACATTTCTACAATTTATGCAGCCATGTCATTAAGAAGGCAGTGAGAAATGATTTTACACTGGTAATTTGCGATCAGAAGAATTGTTGGTAACCCACCATTTTAAGGGATGATTCTAGATGAGTATCAATTGAATCTGGTCACTACTACTAAGAAGCTACATCATGTGGCGGGTAGCACGATCTTTACAAAATTCATTCTTATGGATTGCCGGAATAAAAATAAGAATTGTGAAGTAATACTCCATACGAGGGGTGGGTGTTCGGTTTCCTCGGATGTTACGGTTCGGTTTCTTCGGTTTATTAGAAATTCGGTTCTCGACAAAAGCAAGCCGAAGAGCTTGTAACAAAAACAATAAACCATGCCGAATAAATTGAACTTATTCGATTTAGTTCGTTGGTTTACTGAGTAAGCCGAAAAAAGTACGTACCTGTTCTGCCATGCCGCAGGCTGAAGTCCTGCAAGCAGCGTAGAAACATATTGGGCCACGGTGGTAGTAAGATGGGCTGGATAGGCTATGGGCTGTAGGGGTTAATGAGAGCTGGATGGTATTAATGGACTTTTCCATTGGTCAAAGGCCTGGACAATGTGGTTTTCACGTAGGGGAACGGAATCATAGAGATTGATCGGTTTGTACGGATTCGTCGGTTGTTAGAGATGAGAAACCGATGGAAAAGCCGAAGACCGATCTACGGGAGAAATAAAACCGAAGGAGGAACCGACTACCGAAAAAACCGATAGTTCGGTTTGGTTCGGTGCGGCCTTCGGTTTTCACTGATTTTATGCCCATCCCTACTCCATACGATATTTTGATGCTATGTTAGTCAAGGCAATCGTGTAGTGCAACAAACAAATAAATCTCTAAGTAGGATAATTTGACCAATATTGTGAACTGAGGGAGAATTATATACAAACAAAATGGCCAAATTTGTGTCCCAAAATTTGAAACATCAGTTGCATTATGATAGGGTGCAGACAACTCAATTGATTCATACTTGTTTGACTGTGAAATTACAGGATATATGTAACACAAGTCAAGTTTCAGGATATGTTGCCCTATGCCTTAGTGCCTTACAGACATGTGGTCCCGGATTCATGTGTAAAAAAATATGAAAGTGCCATATTCTGAAAACCAGGCTTAGGAGAGTAGCATAGCCCGAGAAGTATTTTTCCTTCACTGTTGGCTGCAATTTACATTGACTGCGGCAGCCTCAATTCAGGTCAGAAAGACTATCACTGAACATTTAGGCAGCCTCAATTAAGGTCAAAAGAAAGATAATTCCATAAACCGTTTACTTTACACTCAGTCACCAGAGTGGATTTTTGCCTACATGACACTAACGTGACATTACTGTCAGTGTCAGCCAATAAGTCTAAAACAAACAGTAGGGCCCACATGTCATTGACAACCTTCATCTTCTTCCTCCACCTCTCTCCGTTCCCTCTTTCTTTTCTCTCGCTAATACCCAATGTTGGAGTTAGGGTTGCTCTTTAGACAAACGTGACAGATAAGGGGGCTAATAAGGACTTATCCCTTTCAAAACTTGCCACCAGTAGAACATAAATAAGCTAATATGGACAGCGGACAAGTAAGGTGATGCCATAGGCTATAGCACAGGGCCTTCCTGGATAAAGGATGAAAGGATAGCAGCAGAGCACAAATTTTACAAATATTTATTCTTCTGAAAAAGCACCAGTTTCCACCGTTTGTTTAGCTCTGATAGAATGTTAAAAACAGAATGATCATATTTTTATCTTGTAAGTTCAGTTTATTACCTTGCAAGGATGCTAGAAAAATGTATTATCGTTTTCATAAATGAGTCGAATAAACAAAATGCAGGAGCAGGCATGTTGTTATCAATTCATGCAGTGTTAAGTAACAAACAGAAAAAAAAAACCCAAATGCTATGTTTAGACATGTGATCATTTCGTCAAGAGGAATGAAGAAAAGATTGAGAAAGTTACCACTTCATGAAGCCTGTCCATAGGTGCCCATTCCTGAGGTCCACAGAGATCAGATAAGACAGTAGCTGTTGATGAGATAACATCTTTCTCTTCCAACTGCAAGAGTTGTAGGTCATCTGATTGTCTGTAACCTTTTGATCCCTTCTCAGACTTCCTTCCTGTACAAAATACCCAAATAGATGAATTGTTTTCAACATGCTCAAAGTAATTTGAGGGTAATATGAACTTATATATAAAGGATATCAGCATATGTCCTGTAGTACTATGTACAATGATGATAGAACTTTTATCGATGCCAAATTGGTAACATTAGCTACTATTCAAACACTCCTATCCAAATGCATTAGTTAGATGAATTGCCACCCTTTCAGAAGACTGATACACTAAGCCTGTGAACTATTCCTTCACAAATCTACTAAAACTAAAGGAAATAGCAATGTTGAGATTATTTCAAAACCAAAAAATATAGAAAACTGTATGTGGTTCCTTTAGTAGATTGCATTCAAAAACCTAGGATAAAAATTAACAGGCACAGGAACGTCTAAAGGTTGTCACAGTAATTACTAAGATCAGATTTCATAGAGTTTGCATTGCTCAGGTAAGAACATAACTTACAAATCAATATAAGATAGAACCAAATTTTCCTGGAAACTTTAACAGATAAATGTCGCAAAATCAACACAATGGGCTATTCAAAAAATAGGAAAGAATGAATCAATGTAAGATTTCTGATGAGAGGATTGCTGCGTAATTCAAAGAAAAATGAAGCGACAAAAGCAACATGATGGAAATAGCTTATAGATAGACATGCTAGTCAAGCTACACATGCCAATATTGTAAAGAAATGGTAAGAGGAAAAATTGACAAATGATCTCATATGCAAATTATCATAACGAAGTAACCAAAATTTGCATGAATAATCCAAATATCCCCTGCAACTTTCATATTGCATATCACTTTTATGTATCCATAAAGGAAGCAAAAGACAGTCCAACAAACTTAGATTGCTCAACATACATATTATAAATTTCTAATGACATGTAAACTGCAGTTTAGTGAACAAATCACTTGCATAAGTCGCTAATTTTCACCGCTCACGTCTTGTAAGTCCTAAATGTTGATAAGACATAAAGAACTCATTAGCAACACAAGGCACAGCATCAGAAACTGCAAACTCAATATGCAGCACGCAAGCAAATAGGTTCTTACAAAGACCATAAAAGAAACATAATGCCCACAGCAAACTGAATTTGCGGGCAAAAAAAAAAAAAGCAAATTAGATTATTAGCAAAAACAGAACGAACACCCTGATTTCTTGTTTTGCATCACCACACATTCAAAACCGTGTCCATTAACCTTTTCCATTTTTCACCTGAAACCAGAAGCAGTCATTCGTATGATCCAATCAAATCAAACAGGAAGCAAAGTTCCACCCAGAAACCACCGAATTGCCACAGTAACACTCAAGCAGCTCCCCTGTATCCCCAAATGTATTTCTATCTTATTTATACTAGAATTGACGCTTGCAAGTAAGTCTATGAGGATAAGATATGTAAACAATTTTGCTGGTATTTGATAAGATATGTTAGGTCGCACAATCCAACAGCAATAAATAATAAAAAAGAGGATTTCTGTAACAATAATCCGATAGAAATGAAGAATAGCGAGATTATGATACCGACCAGCGAGAACCCCAGCGTCTCCGTTCCTCGGCCGCTTCGCCACCGCCTCTTCGCGTTCTTCCTCCCCATCATCCTCGTCGTCGTCGTCGGAGGGAGGCGGCGGGACAACGCGCGGGGCGGGGGCGGCGGCGGAGGCGGAGGCGCGGCGCGCGGCGTCGGTGGCGAAGACGGAGCGGGTGGGGAGGAGGAAGTAGAACTGGGCGTCCCCCATCTGGAGGAGGTCCTGGGAGTCGAGCTTGACGGGCTCGCCGCCGGGCTCGTGGAGGACGCCCTCGACGAGGCACCCGTTCTTGCCGAGCACCTCGAGCGCGAAGCGGCGGCGCGGGAAGTCGTAGAAGATGCGCGCGTGGCGGCGCGACACGTTCATCCCGCCGCCGAGGATCCCGAGGTCGACGTCCACGTCGTCCGCGGCATCGCCTCCGCCTCCGCCTCCGCCTCCGCCGCCGCCGACGCCGGGCAGGTTCCTCCTGCGGCTGTGGCGGCCGAGGACGATGGAGTAGGTCTGCATGTAGTACTCGAAGTCCTCCCCCTGAAGCTTGGCGAACCCCACCTCCAGGTCCGACGCCGGCGGCGACGGCGACGGCGCGGCCGCGGCGGCGGGGCGGCGGGAGTTGCCCATGGGGGTCGGAGGGAAGTGGGGTTGGTTGGTGGGGGCCCAATGGGTTTGGACCGTTTGATTGTTTCGCTAGGGCAATATGGTTTTGGAGTGGGACTAGCAAAACTGTTTGGAGTGTGGGTAAAGGTGGAGTTTGGGAGGGGGAAAGTGAAAAGATTGCGATCACACGTAAAACGATAAAAATTATTATTATTAGAATATGAATAATTGGGTATTAGAATATAAATTTTTAAAGTAAAATCTTTTTGCAAACAATACATCATTTAGGAGAGTTTAGAAAGTGTGCGCGTAAAAAACGAGTAAATTTTCTCTGGGTCAACTTGAAATGAAAGACACTAGGATGGCAGCCTAAAGGAAATTAAAGTGTGCCTTTTAAAATTTCATTTTGGAAAATTTTTGAATACACACGGCCACATTTTATTACACTAAAAAAAAATACCGTTGTTTCTTAAGGTATGAATGGAAGAACATAAGTATGCAAAATCATCGTCATATACTTCCTCCAATGTGTCATTTTAAACATTCATACGGTCAGCGAGATAGTTTGTTGGATTACTAATATAGTGTCGGTGAAAAGAATTCTAAAACTACATAGCAAATATTATTTTTGAAAAATAAATTTAGCCTTCTCATAATCGAAAAGGTGGTGAGTATTTAAAAAGCATCTTTTGTTTGTTACTTGAACGAATGCCCAATTGTATAGTCTTATGATCTTATCTCCACGCAATCCAATGCCTTTGTCATGCCTCCGTGCCCACCTCATACACAACTTTTGCAACACGGGACACTTTTGCTCGGCTCCTTTTATACGTGATGCTCAAGGGGCATCTATAGGCCTATGCTCCTACGCATGTTAGCAGGTTGGGTCCACCTAGACATACTATATCTACATAGCATGGGTCACGCCTAGTTATACACTTTTGCTACATGTATCGGTCTATCTTGGTGATAACTTTTATTTTGTGGCTTTTTTTCAAATCACATTGTTGGCATATATTGGTATGTGTATCAAGCCAACATCATGTCTTTCACAAATATCTCAGCTATATCTAGAGATATCATTGTACCTGTGTAATTAAAAGGATGCTCAATTTTCACCAAAACATTATAATGTGCTGCATCAAAATTCGTAATTCAGAATGCTGCATCGGCCTTGTTAAATTGTATTTTGGGAAATTTTCGAATATACATGGCCACATGGAAGCACAAAAATATGCCAAACCACCATCATATATTTTTCTCATGATATATATATATATATATATATATATATATATATATATATGGTCACCAAGATACTTGTTGGATATTATTAATTAGTAATATTAGCATAAAACCTAAAAAATTATAACACTTTGAAACTATTTTGAAGACAAATCTAGTCTTCCCATTTTCAAAAGTTGAATTAGAAATATAAAAAAAAATATCATTGCAAACTGCACGTATTCAAAATATCACTTGTTTGTGATGTGAACAAATATCCTGCACCCTATGCGCGGTCTCACGACAATCGTCCATCCTCGATTCATCTCCACGCAATCCAATCCAAACTCTTTATGAATGCACCTATGTCATGCCTCTGCACCCACCCCAAGTCCTTTGGTGCATGATGCTCAAATGCCCAATGCACACCTACCCTCCCCCCACACGTGTTAGCCCTCCCCTCCCACACATGTTAGTAGGATAGACCAACCTAGAGATGACAATGGGGCCATGAAACCCGGAACCTGACGAGTATTTACCTTATTAATTAGGAGCAATGTATGATTCAATTTTTATCCTCATAGGTCTCTTAACGGGCGAAACTATCACTCGTCGGGTAGAGAGGGTGCGGGTTTGTTCTGTACACTGCTGGAGAAAGGGGCATCAGGCCCGGTTGGTAACCCCCTATAGTCCGGTTATGTAACCAGGATCACGAATCCGAGACTAAAGATACCCATATTTAGTCCCGGGTAAAATAACTGGGATTAAAATCTTGTTATTAGTCCCAGTTGGTTAGGACTAAAGATGGAGTCAGGCCAGGTCCGGTTGCTATTTTTTCTTTTTTTATTGTTTGAATATTGATTTCACTCCATCCCCAAATCAATCATCACAGATCACAGAACAAAAGGATATCTCCAAATCCTCAAATCGATCATCTCCAAATACATCATAAATTCTAAAAAAATTGCATCACAAGTTCTAAAAAAATCATCACAAATACATCACATATTTACATCACACACAAATCAAATACATCTCAGATCCATGCAATGAATTACAAATTCTCAAAAAAAAAAATCCATGTCGCTGCCGCCTCCCCTCCGGCAGAGTCGCAGGCCGCTGCCGGTCGCCTCCCTCCGCCGGCCACCGCTAGCCGCGCGTAGCTCCGCGCGGCCCCACCGCCGCCCGCCGCCCCCACCCGGCCGCCTGCCCTCCCGGCTCCGGCGTGCGCAGGCCCTCCACCGGCCTCGCTCGCTTGCTCTCGCTCCTCGATCTGCTCTCGCCGATAGGAAGGAGAGGATGAGGATAAGAGTGATACCATACTATACTATTATTATGTTGATACTTATTTGTAAGTGAGATCTAACAAGTGGTAAAAAGAAAGATTTAATTAGAGATTTTAATATATATGTCCAATGTGTATGTCACATAATCAAACCCATCCGATTTGTATACAAATTAGATATATTTTAATATATATGTTCAAAATCGTTTGCACTTTGCAGTGTGGGTAAAGGTGGAGTTTGGAAGGGGAAAATGAAAAAGATTGGGATGACACGTAAAACGAGAAGAGTTATTGTTAGGTTGTGATTAACCGAGTGTTAATTATTTTAAATTTAAAAATATATTAATTTGCACTTTTAAAGTAATTTTTTTGCAATCAACACATCGTTTAGGAGAGTTCAGAAAGCGTGTGTGTGAAAAACGAGTAAAATTTCTCCCAATCTACTCGAAAAAAACGTAACTAGGAATGCAGCCTAAAGGAAATTAGAGTGTGTCTTCTAAAATTGTATTTCTGGAAAATTTTGAATACACACGGCCGCAAATCACATGATTTTGTTACACAAGAAAAAAATTCGGTTCTTTCTTAAGGTATGGATGGAAGGACATAAATATGCAAAATCATCGTCATATAGTTCCTCCAGTGTGTCATTTTAAACATTGATATGGTCAGTGAGATAGTTGTTGGATTACTCATTAAACATTGGTAAAAAGAAAATCTAAAACTAACTATATAGCAAAGATTATTTTTGAAAAACAAATTTAGCCTTCTCATAATTGAAAAGGTGGCGAGCATTTGAAAAGCATAATTGAACGAATGTAACCTTGGGATATTTGAAATGTATTCTTGAAATATGTACAATGCTTGTGGATGTATGGTCATGATGATGCTATAATGGGCTATGACGAATATTAATTTGTAATTCGATGAAATTAATTTATTTGAAATACTTTTGGCTCTATGTTACATATTGCAAAACCAAAAGTCTGTTGGCAAAAGTATTGTGCCCCTAAACATGAAGTGTTGGCAAAAGGTTTATCTGTTGGCAAAGATAGCTATCATAGCCTTCAGGTTATGTGTTGGCAAATGTTAAAACTGTCGGCAAAACTTTTGCCAGCTGCTGCAACGCCGACTGTGGTGAAAATTGTCGGCAAAGGATTTGCCGACAGTTGTGTAGTTGCTGAATATGCCTTTTGTCAACATAATCGTGTGTTGGCGAAAGTGGACCATGGTGTAGTGCAATTGTAGTCTTAATTCCACGCAATACAAACCTCGGCATGTACGCCTTTTTATCATGTCTCCACGCCGACCTCACACACAACTCTTGTAACGTGACACTTTTATCTGATACCTATTATTCAGGTGATGCTAAAAGTGCATATACAACCCTTTGCTACTACGCATGTTCGCTGACTGGGGCCTTTGCTACTACGCATGTTCGCTGACTGGGCCCACCTAGATATACCATGTCAACATAGCATGGGTATCGCCTAGCTATGTCCCCTTACTGCGTGTATCCGTCTATCTTAGTGATAACTTTTATTTTTGTGTTTTTTATTTCAAATCACATTGATGGCAATACATTGTTGCATGCACTACCATGATATCTAGGCATCATCATGTCTTTCATAAATACCTCAGCTATATCTGGAGACATCATTGTAGGTGCGTAATTAAAAGGATGGTAAATTTTCACCGAAACATTACAATGTGCCACATCAAGATTGGTGATTTAGTATGCTGCATCGGCCTTGTTAAATTGTATTTTGGGAAATTTTTGAATATACATGGCCACATATAGCATGATTTTATTATGCAGCTTCTTTGGTATGCCCGTATTTAAACTTCCTACGAGCTAAATGGGGCTACCTCCATTTCTTCAGGACCAAAAAAAAATGATTTCATCTCCAGCAATGTACACTCTATATCTACGTCTAGTTTAACTCTGCACAAATTCAAACATTAATATTTCTAAAGTATAGAGTGCAACCATATCAAATTCGAAATTTCGAACAACACAATTCAAATAAATTTAAAATTTCCAGACGTAAAAATGGCATCCTACAAGAAAAGCAAATGTTCAAGACTCCGCATAGCTGCAGCTACATTAATCTGCAATTTCTATCGAGTATGCACAGATGTTTTTCTATCGAGTATGCACAGATGTTTTAGTATTGTAGCTGATGACGATGAAGATTGAAATCAACCAAGGCGACTCAGACATACAAAAGGTACTCCTTTTTATCAAGGAAAAATAACAATCACTTGACTAGAACTAGCAGTGAAAATAGTGTTTACACCCAAATTCGACACCTAGGTTCGAAATAGAAAAACATTACCAAAATTTGAAAGGCGTCGGTTTCCTTCACGGAGCCGGTCTGACCACCGTATATGGGCCTGTTTGACCAGCGTGATGAGTTGGTCTAACCAGCGGAGCGTGGCCGGTCAGACCGGTAGAGTTCGATTCAGAGATATTTTTGTCAGATCTCGGGATCCCTTGCTTGAGAGGGCATGTTTGGGTTTCCATTGGTTTCTATCTCAAGTTTGACACAGAGGAGGACCTATAGGAGGGAAGACTAGCCCCTGTATATGGGACAAGGCCGGTTCAATTGAAACAACAATCTAATCTCAATCCAATTTAACCAATTGAATCGCTTTTTTTCAATATTGCATCTACTTTTTACCTAGTTCTAGCCTAGTTCGTCCATCTTTGTTGATTTGCGTCGTAAATCGTCCGCATCCGCCTCCGTCAATTTATCAAGTGATTTTAATGTGGGAAATAAAGTTTCTTTTAGAAATTATAACTGGGAATATTTTTTTAATATTCTCCTACTCTTTATAATTTCTACTGCATTTTTAGAGGTCACTATCTAATTTTAATAACACAAAGTTTATTTCATCAATTAATTAAAAATGGAAAAAAAAATTAAAATCCCCCTCTCTGTCCTGGGCCGTTTCCAGCCCAAGTTTATTTCCCTTCCTTCCTTCCCGCGGGCCGAAGCCCTCTCTCCCTCCTCCCTGCTGGAGATGGTGGGCCTACTCCTTCTGACGGCCCACACATGCCCCCTACTTCCCGCGAGGTCTATTTCGCTCCCTCTCTGACTAACTGGTGGCACCAGGACCCACCTGTCAATTTCTTCTCCAACCTCAGGTCGGGAGAACCGGCTACGCCCCCATGTCAGCGCACACGTCTCGCGCGCCTCCCTGTTCCCGCCCTCGCATTTCGAACCACACCAATGCAATCGCCGCCCGCCTTCCCCCACTCCCCGTGGACGTCCGGCTCCTCCTATCCGCCTCGTCCCGGCCTTAGAGCTGCTTCCTCGAGCTATATAGAGCTTCACTATCGTCCCATCTCCAATTTCCCGCTGTTGGAGTTGCCGCCGCCACCATTAGCTCCGCCACTGCAAGAGGCAACTCGGCCTCCGCTCCGCCTTCCCGACACCACCGGAGCGCCACCTCGTCCTGCAACCCGAAGCCGCCGCCGCTTTCTCCTCCTTTGGTCAGCACTCGCTGCTGCTCCAGCCTCCAGGCCACCTCCAGCATTGCGTCCTCCTCACTGGCTTCGCAGTGGCGATAGGAAACCGGGCACCCTATTCCTCGAAGCTCCTCGTCACCGGAATCCCTTTGACACCACGTCAGATGAGTTCGCCCATTCTTCCTGGCCTCTCGCCATCCCTTCTCACCAAGTCCGCCCAGCCCATTCTCCATTGTTCCCCAGGGACCGATGCACCGCGGCTGCCCCTCTGTCTACGCCGGGAGCCCCGAATCTTCGTCCGCACCGCTACCACAAGCGGAGTAGCCGCCATCTCCCCGTCGCCGAGCCCCGCGCGCCGCAGCCTTCCTTGTTTGGGTGCTCGGTGAGGCCCCTTCCCTTTTTCCCCGCCCCTTCCGCCGCCTCTTATGCCGCCGCCGTGTCGAGTGGTCGCCTGCGGTGACCATCAGGCCGGCGCTAGCTGCCAATCTGTTGTGCCTGCGCATGCCTGTGGTCGCCCTAACCATCGACGTGGCGGGCCCGCATGGCAGTCCCATAGGTCTCAGTCCACGGTGGATCAACTCCGTTTGAGCTGCTGATTCGTGGGGCCCACCTTTTGTGGACTCGGTCCACGCCCGCCCTCTGCTCACGCAATAATCCTTCTTGTTTTACTTTAGAGAAATAAATAATAATTACACGATAAATGGAGTTTAATTCTATAAACACATTTAAATGGCACAAGAATTCTAAAATTCATATCTAATTCATACGAACTCCAAATTGGGCCATTCAACTTGCAAAATTCTTTTAAAATCGAGCTATACATGTTTGTTTACTTTCCATGTACTGTTTACTTGGTTTTATTAGTGTGTTTCCCTGTTTTGCATGCCAACATGAAGAAGCAAGGGAAGTCATGCGTTCCACCTTGAGCATAATGAGCCTACTTTATAAAAGGCTCTATCTTTTGCAAAAAAAAAAAAAAACATGTTTTTGCTAATTACATGGGATATGGATTGCTTGCTTGTGACCATGTTTACTGGATATTCATTCCTTGATAACTTGGATGATAATTTAACTCGCTTGTGTCACTTGTGTTGACCTAGCTAGAATTATGTTATGCTTAGCCATGCTTAATTACTACTGGGATAATCACATTCTTTACATCTAGCATATTGACGAGCTATGAGCTCAATACACTTGGCCATGTTTCATTGGTTGTAGTTCTTCAACTAAAATATGGTTTAATGGTGGGATGTGGGTGCATGGTTTTGATTATCACACCATGGCAATTAAAGACCGGTTCACGGAAAATCCTTGAAAGACTTGTCCTGCTTACCACAAGCTAACGTGGGCAACTACAAGTCCACTACTGGACTTGTAGTATATCGTTTTCTTTTCCAATGCACCTAGGTGATCATGGGCTAATGGAGTTTGGTTATCCCCGGTTTTAAGGGCTAAGCAGTTGTTGGATTCATCATGGCATAGAGGGTAGGGGTGGCAACGGGGCAGGGCGGGGCCGGGTTGGGTCGGAATGCCCCCGTCCCCGCCCTCATGCGTGTATCCCCAGCCCCAGCCCCACAAAGGAAGTCGGGTGAAAAACATCACCCGTCCCCGCCCCCACAGGGGACCCGGCGGGTGACTGTGGTCCCGCGTCACCCGGATGGAACTAATACTTCATAAAATATTGCAATACACTGAATAATATTATGATAAAATTTCAATAGCTCCTGATTATGTGGGTTGGTTGAAGGAAGGAAAGAGATTAGGGTTGAGGGGAACTAGGGTGTTGAGCTTTTATGTATATTTTGAATGGGTTTGTTGGGTCTATATTATTGCAATAAGCTACTTTTAGAGAAGTACCTCACATCTGGGGCCCCTTCGGGTCACCTGTGGGTTAATTCCGATCCCCGCCCCCATCCCCGAAAGTTTGTGGGCCCCGTCCCCACTCACCCGCGGGTCAGAATTCTCCTCTACCCCTGTTCCCGTAGGGGCGGGCCCCCGCTGGATCCTTGGCACCAACGGGGAAATTGCCACCCCTAATAGAGGGGCTGCCCACCTTGTTTTTAGGGGTGGAGGCAAAACCTGCAGTGCGGTGCGCTTGATTAGGGGGAGTTATGTGAAGGGTTCTATCACGATTTCTAGCTTTGCGGTACCATGGTAGTACCTCATGGCATGGCAATATGGTACAATATGGCGGATCCTGTCCAAATTCATATTACTAGGAAATGTCACATCCGTTCGAAATCCCTTATATATTAGGACGGAGTGAGTATCTAGCATCTGATTTTTTTACAGAGGAGTTTAATAACATTAATTTAGGAATTAAAATATCAACAAGTAGAAATAATTTATCGAAGTGATAAGGCCTGAGCCAGACATGAGATTACAAAATAACAACACAATATAATTCATAATGATCTGGCAATTGGAATCACTAGCATGCACATCTACTGAATTTTGGCCTTTGACGCATTCTCAAGATTAGAAGGGCAGTTGGTGCTATAGATGGCCATATGGCCCGAGGCCCGCAGCCCGCCCAAGGCACAGGCAATTTGGCCCGACCCAAGCACGGCACGGCCCGACTGGGGTCATGCTCGTGCTGGCCGGGCCCGATAGCCACGCCGTGCCTAGGATGCTCCCTCGGCATGGTGGGCCGGCACAGCCCGGCACGACCAAAGAAAAATAGTTGAGGGATCTATTATAGACTTAATTCAGCCATTTGAGATACAACCCAAAGACATGAGGTATACAAAATAGACTTATTCCAGCAATATAAGACACATCCCAAAGAGATGAGGGAGCAAAAATAGACTTATTCTAGCCATATAAGACAACCCAGAGAGATGAGGGAGTAAAAATAGACTTATTTAATAGAGAAGCACGACAGACTATTGTGCCTTTGGGCCGGCATGGTACGGCCCGAGTGCTAGTGGGCTGTGCCTGAACCTGATGTGCGTAGGCTGGCATGGCACGGCACAAAGTGCCAATCGTGCCATGCCGACCCAACTTCCCTTGGCCCAAGCCCGACCATACTTGGGCCGTGCCATGCCGGGCGGCCCATTTGGACATCTATAGTTGGTGCTGTACTGTCCCTTCTGGTTGCAAAATAAACACATCTATTGTTTTTGCAATGCCTTTTCAACCAGATTACTCTTGCTCGTCCACGATTTGCCCTGAGAGATCAGGTGGAAGAGCATCATTGTGATCCTCAACATGGTCCTGCAGCACCCCTGCATCTGCATCCTCAATAGACGGAACTGCAGGCATCCTGATGTTCTCTATGCATGTGCACTCATGATGGATAACATTATCCTGCAAATACATGGCAACTATTATTTATTTCCTGCTCTAATAACATCTTCTCATATACATGTTGATGCGAAAAACACACACTGGCCTAGGAGATCTGCTTAGCTCCAGTGCAGGTCCAAAACTTGATGAGATGCGGGCGTGCCAGTCAGTTTGATCCTGCTACTGACAAGATATGTAAAGAGTAGATCAAATAGCCGATCGGCTGATAAGTCGATGGAGTAGTTCCAGTCGATAGCCGATAATAGCCGATGCCGATACCAGCCGATGTCGATAGGGTTTAAGCAATCGGCTATATGTCTAATATAGATAATGATATAAAGACAATCGACTGATGATGATAAATAACAATAATATAATCCAGTGGAAACCAATCGGCTAACAAAGATATGATAGAACAAATATTGATCCGAAGGTTAAAGCATACATCGGCTGGAGGTCCAATGTCATAAAATTCACAAGATTAGATAGATCAATGAAACCTTTGTTGTCATCGGCTAAATCCAACTTATATGTATATGCAATCCTTATAAGCCGATGCAACGTTCAGATAACTTATCGGCTAGCACCCCAATAAAATATTAGCATGAACCTATCGGCTTAACAAGATTTATATTATCAACAACAATCTAGTAGGTCGAACCTAACCAACGCAGCACGAGATTGTATCTGATAATCTAATACTCGATGAGCCGATAGATCTGTCTAATGTGATGGATATAACAAATCTATTTATAACAGCATTGTGATTGTACAGATATATCGGCTAAGACAGAAGATCAGACCTAACCGAGACAGTTCCAACTAAACTGATGCGTCTCTAAACACAATGCAACTAGAGATAGAATTAAGATATCAGATAGGCAAATATATCAACCAAACTAGAGCGATCCAAGAGATCGAAGCGATGCAGCCTTGAACAACACCATCGTAGCCGATAGATTCACCAGGGCCGGCAGAACGTAGGACTTACCCCTTCGCTGGAGATCGAAAGCCGATGCGGCCCCGCGTCAGGTACCAAGTTCCATCGGATGATAAGTAAAATCCTCGGTAAAGAGGGTGGCGATGCGCCGAGAGTAGTTGTATTGATCGAGAGATAGTTTACAATGATCCTGGGTGTACATATTTATACCCATGGGGAGATACTAGTCCTTGCAGAACAAGAAAGAAACTTTACTAAAGATAAAAAGAAAACATAAAGTCCTTATCGGACACTAAACACACACTTTCCTAAAGATAAGGGCAAACTAGCAAACTCTTCCTAATTAATAGATACACTTGCCTTCTTCGGACTCAATCCGCACGTGGCAATCCTTATGAAGCACGTCAACTCAATCCGACAATGATTCCAATCTCACTTTGCTGGAGTCGGCTACATCGGCTTACCTTGTCCGATTCGGTATCTGCCGATGCACACCGTAGCCGATGCAGTCCTGAAGCCGATTTATACTCTGTTTCTGTTATCAATTTCCTTCCAAATCCGCTTCGGCCTTAACTCCAAATCCGATGCATGATTTACCAAATTTGGTCGTTAACACATGCCCCCCGGTTTTGGAGTATGTAAACTCATGCTTCAAAATTATCTTATTTCTTGTCTTGGTAACTCCATAACTGATCTTCTTTTGCTTCTTGCAATCGGCTTTCATGAGCCAATACCATCTGCATTAGATGAGCCAGGCTGTCAAACTCGTGGCAAAAGAATCTATCTCTGATAGGTGTTGACAACCCTTGGAATGCAAGATCTGCTAGCTGCTCATCGCTTAGGCTCAAACTATAACATCGGCTATGGACATCACGAAATCTTTGAATATATTTCATAGCCGATTCTCCTTCTTGCTGTTGAACTGATATCAAATTTGAAAGCTTCATCTCATCGATGCCAGCAAAGAAGTAATCATGAAATTGCTTCTCCAGATCGGCCCAACCTTTGATAGAATTTGATGGTAAAGAAGAAAACCATGTGAAGGCCGATCCAGTCAAAGACAATGGGAAAAATCTAACTTTCAGAGCTTATTCAGCCGATGCCTCCCCGCATTGTGCTAAGAATCGGCTGATGTGTTCTATTGTAGATATATCATCTTGCCCTGAAAACTTGGAGAAATCTGGTACTTTGTATCGATGTGGCACATGGATCAAACCACTCAGGATATGGCAGTCGATACACATGGATCTGTTCCTTAGGTCTAAGTCCAAACTGCTCCTCTACTAACTTCGCAATTCTATCGGCCCAATCTTCTATATTCTGATGTGTTTGTAATTCTTCTGGCCGATATTGCTGATATAGCTCATCATGCTGATACTGATGTGCTTGCCCCCCGAGCCGATACTGTTGTTGTTCTTCAATTTGCCCCCCGAGCTGGCTTTTCTGAATGATTAACTCATCAACTGTTTCCTTGATCAAATTTTGTAATGTATTCGCTAAAACTCCAGATTCATTAAACAATACACGATGAACTGCTTCATCAATTGTATCTTGAAATATTTCAACTATCGGCTTAGGAGACTGTTCCTTCTTGGCATTGACTTCCTCTTCAGACATGTTGGGTATAAAACTCGTGTCCCACTAGGCGTGCCAAAAACGTGTTGATGTGAAAAACACACACTGCCCTGGAAGATCTGCTTAACTCTTGTGCAGGTCCAAAATCTTGCCTTTAGGTTCATGAGCGTGCCAACTGATTTGATCCTGCGATCAACAAGAAAGAAAGACAAGGAAAACCGCGGTTAAATCCATAAACGATAGCCGATCGGCTAGTTGCCGATGACATTTCATTTATCTTCGAGCCGATGTCATATTTGAATCGATCATCAGTCATTAGTAAGTAAGATAAGATTAAATCTACTCGATCGGCTGTAGATATTGACAACATATAATCCTTACTTCGATACATATTTAAACTAAGTGATTGGGATAGATCGGTCGCCATGCCGAGACAGTATAAATCACTTAAGTCGAAATATATAGTAAAGTATCGATTATATAGATGTTTATAGCATAGCCGATCAGATAGATCTAGCATGTATCGGCTAATACTCCGATACTACTCTATATTAAGATATTAAAACAAGTAAAATATATCAAACAGAAAGCCTAATATACCTTAATGCAATAAGATCTTAATACAAAGGGCGGATCTAGCATGTCAATCGAGCATATGAGACAAAAAGTAGCTAAATCAGGTAAGATCGACTGAAACCCCGATACTATCTCTCTCGATAATCACAAAACAAGCCAGATATCACAATTGTAGGTATTACATAATAGATCGAACCTAACCGATGCAGCATTAAGCATAAAGACAAGTATGAGAACTAGTCAAGAAGATGAAAATCTCTAAGAGATGGTAGATACACGATACAATATAAGTTAACAACGAAATATAACTCTATCGATCAATTCCTAAAGATAAGAATCAGTCGATGATCAGTTACATAATGCAACTAACAGAGATTATAATGCATATATGATAACTCGACGAATTACATAAACAAGATTAGAGTGTCATAAAGATGAAAGCACTAATCCCGAGAACGCAAGCCGTCATGACAAGTTTACCTCTAGTTGAAGATCGAATCGATGCAGCTCAACCCGAAAGCAAGAACTCGTCGAAATAGAACAAAAGTAAAAAGGGTGGCTATGCGTCGAAGTTGTTATTGAACATGTGTTAATTGATTACATGGGTTCGGGTTCTATTTATACCCTGGATTACAAAATATGTCCTTACCGAACACAACTCTTATCTCTAAGAAATTGTAAGATACCATAAATCTTTGCGGTAGACTTTTACCCAAATGTATCTCTAAGGAAATTATACAAAATATCCTAATTAATAGATACAATTGCCTTTCCGAGAGCTTTATCTCCATCATGGCAATCCTTGTGAAGCACGTTGATAGATTCTAGAAACAACCCCGAAGCCACTGCCATTGGAATCGGCTATATCAACACTATCGGCTGTATCGGCTGTATCAACCCTATCGGTTGTATCGGCTGTCCTCCATCCGATCATCTTCAGCCGATTCAGACTCCAGCCGATGCCTTCGCAACCGATGCGCACGCTGTTCTTTGAATCTAACTCTTTGCCGAATCCGCTTCGATCCCAATGCCGAACCTGGTTCATGTCTTACCCAATTTGGTCGTTAACAATATAGTAATCTATAATGCGGAGGCCATGAACCTCGCCGACGACCATCGGCATAATAGTTCGGCGATGAACCTCGACGATGACCAATGGCGTAACGGTGTTGTGATGAAGCTTGTGGAAAAAAACCATCAGCTGGTTCTTATATACATCACAATGGAAAGTGCAAAACCATTTACATAGAAATAAATCAATTCCACATTTCCACATAATTAACCGGCTTGACTTTCTGTGTGATCAAAGATGGAAAACTCAATCACATTCTTTTGAAAGTGATCCTATATGGAAATGATGTGTAATTTAAAAATGGATTGGTGAAAAACAACCAGATCTAAATTATTTCTTGTCATGTATAGCCCGTTAATTTGATGTGACATCTAGTTTTACCTAGCACTAATTCCAAAGCAGATTGACGATGGATGATGCTGAAGCCCGGGCGTGATTAGAAACAACCCATTAATCAAGAGCTTGACACTGTGATACCACGAAAAAGTATAGACCGCCCTAGAAACTTCTTTTGGATGTTTTTATGTGTTTCTTCTTAAAAAAATAAGAGGAAAACTTAAAATTAGCGTGGGAGGGCTAGGTGGGCCGGTTAAGGGGTTAGCCCAAGGCCCAACCAACTCACCTTTCTCCCCAAAACCCTAGAGAGGGCATGCTCCATCCACTTGGCCGCCTTTTGCCCCCACGATCTCCCCCTGGTCAATTTCTCTCCTGCCCCCATCCCATCTTGTTGTCTCTGCATCAAAAAAAGAGGAGAAATCGAGGATTAGGGAGAAGGGAAGAAGCGAGGATAAGGGGAAAAGAGAGGGGCTTCAACAAGGGGACATATGTAAGGTTTTTCTCCTGTCTTGGTTGTGTTCTAGGGAGTAGTTTAGATTAGGTGTTATAGGTGATAAAGTTGGATATTAACCGAGTTTTCCCTCGGACTAGGGTTGTTCTTGTATGGTAGTATGTTGTTCAATGATATATATCTCTAAGTTGATACTTCTGTGAGTTTTCTTTGTTTTAAAGGAGATGCTACTGAAATTTCGTTTCCTTTTTTTGGCATGGTTGTTTGGATGTTTAGTGGCATCTCAGGATTGTTGTGATTCCTGGGGTGTTACAGGCACGAATTCCCTCTACACAAGATCCCTTCCCCAGTGATGCCGAAGCTGAACCACCATGCTTCCGCCACCTCCTCCTCTGCTGCAAGCGGCGACCCGATGGACTCCACTGCGTCCTACCAGGGTGGGTTAGGACACAGGAGTAAAACTAAGATCAAGAAAGGCAAGGAGAAGGGCTCATCTACAGTACCCGCAGTGTACGATGTCAATGCCAACATCGAAGAGGAGTACCGCTTATTCTTAGAGAACGTGCATGTCCACGAGAATGATGACTTTGTGCTGGAGTATGACGGCAAGGTGATTAGGTATGGGGGAGAAGAGATGGATGATGATGATAGTTGTATAGAGGTTCCGATGAAGGAGAGGGAGGAGGTGTTGAAGGCTTTGGTGATCTCTTCAGACGATGAGTCTCCGATGAGTCTACGAAGAGTCTATGATTGCGATTCCTCTCGGCAAAAGGTTACTATACTGTTTCAGTACTTGCCATCTTTTGTTTCTTTGTTTGTTTAGTGTTGTTATGCCTCTCACACAAATGTTGCGCCTAGGTGGAAACGGTGGTGGATGACCAGGAGAAGATGAATGAGAAGAATGAGGTTGCCCTTCGTCTTAAATGGAAAGGTGGTCTCATAGAGGTTGTTGAAAAGGTCAGTTCTCATGGGCCTGTTATCGGTGCCTAGTATCGTGGTTATGTCAAATCTGCTTTGTAGTTAATGCCTTGTTTCTTTCAGCTTGGGATTATTATAATCCAGATTATTGGGAGTAAGCTGAAAGAAACAGACAACTTATTGAAGTAGCTTATTATAATCTGGAATCCAGCTTATTATAATCTGATAAGCTCATTTAGGTGAGCATTTTTCAGATTATTGGGTGAAAAATTACCCACCATGCCACCCACTCCCTCTTTAGACTTGTAAACCCAATAATCTAGGCTCTAATAATCTAGGAAAGAAACAACTAACCGCTTATTCTACTACAGATTATAACAATCTAGCTTATAGTAATCTGACTCAATAATCTAGATTATAATAATCTCAAGCTGAAAGAAACAACGCCTAAGTCCTTTCAACTTGTCTCAAGGGTGTAAATGTCTAGGATTCATGTATGGTGCAAATACTCTATAGGCGCACGCTTAGAGCCCATCAGGCCCATGAGCCTGGGAGGTAAAGGAGTCTGATTTCTCTTCTCGTTCCTTGGTTCACTCGTCCCCTCATCTTTTCATTGTTCCAGATCAACAGGATTGGCCAAGCGTCTTGCCTTCACCCATCGATCTGTGCATGTGTCTGAACATAATCCTTGTCCCCATCAACGTCTCCGTTCCTAGCCGCCCTCCATCTCCTATCACCCTCTCCATCCCTAGCTGAACTCCTCTGGCTATGTCACTGAACGTGCAGAGATGTAGCCTAGAGGGGGGGGGGGGTGAATAGGCTTTCCTGAAATTTTCTCAACAATCGCAGCGGTTAAATTAACAGGGCCCGGAACCTCCTGGTGAAGAACTCCGGAACTTCCTGGCAGTGATGAGCAGCCCGGAACTTCTGGAGTTCTTGAGCCAGGAACTTCCGGGCAACAGAGAAAATCGAAATAAGGGAAGTAAAACAGGTCCTAGCTAGAGACGATCAGGCACAGAGTTTCACAAGATGTAAATCACAAGATACCAGCATATTCAAACACAGATCATGCACAAGATAGACAAAGGCGATTTTTTCCCGAAGTTCGGATCACACGGATCCTACTCTCCGTTGAGATGCTCAAAGAGCCGGGTCTCGATAAACCCCTTGCCTCACTTATGCAAAGATCCCAGAAAAAGTCCACAGCCTTCAACTCAACACTTCAAGGTCGTTTTCTAGAATTGAGTGACCACCAAGATCCAACTCACAATTCCTTCTAGAAAAGACCACAAGTGCAAGTTGCTCTCTACCTAGGACAACCTCTGAAAACTCAGCACAAGAATCTTTACTCACTTACCTCGTTTCCTTGCGGAGGTGAGGAAAACCTTCACAAACTTTCCCGGGACATGCACAAGATCTTTGGAAGCTCACGGGCGACACCTAACCGTCTAGGAGAAGATCTCCAAGAGTAATAAGCCCAAGTGACTGCCCACAAGGTATCCAAAGTGCTCAAACAAACCTAATCTTCAAGCCATCTCCAAAACACTCCTACACTCTCATCTAATCTCTCAATCTCACAAGATAGGCTCTAGATTTGAGTGGAGGAAGCAAAGGAAGCTTGGGAGTGGCTAGAAAAACCTAGAACATGAAAGAGCTGAAGTGGAATGGCCAAAGGGTGACCTGGGGACGAAATCCATATATATAACGGCTAGGTGACGTCATCTAGCCGTTACTCACAAGTTTGAACTGGAAACCTGCCAGGAGGTTCCGGGCAAAAGTGCTAGGAACTTCTGGGCAGCACTTAGAGAAATTCTCCCAACACTTTGGTGCCCGGAAGTTCTGGCCAGAACCTCCGGGTAGCCCTTTCTGTCCCGGGGAGAAAAATAAACTTTGGTGTCCAGAGGTTCCGGCCAGAACCTCCGGGTAGGCCTCTCTGTCCCGGGGAAAAATAAACTTTGGTGCCCGGAGGTTCCGGCCAGAACCTCCGGGTAGGCCTCTCTGTCCCGGGGAAAATCATTTCCAAAAAAGATTCCAAAAAACTTTAGACTCATGGATATGACTAAGAGCACGTTGTATAACCTAGAACCAAACTTGAAACCCCTCTTAATAGCACGGTTTTTCTTAAACTCAATTTTGAAAGTGTAAAACCTAGTCTAATCACTTTCGGTCCTTTTCATACTTAGGATCATTCAAATTGGGGGGTCTCCTTGCATTCTTAGCCATCACAACATGCTTTGGAACTAAACTCCTGCGTATAAACTTGATAAACATGTTAGTCCCATTTAACCACCTTGTCATTAATCACCAAAACCCACTAGGGGGTTTAAGTGCATCTTCAGTCACATCCGTGTCCTAGCTTCTCAAACCTAGCCACCAGGGGTAGTGGTATGCCTGCAAGCCACCCCCATTGCCACATGCCACGAGGAGCAGTAGCTGGCACCAACGATGTGGTCGTAGCTGCGGCCGTGATCGAGAAGACGTTGACCTTTAGGAAGAATACGAGGGATTTTGAGTATGGCATGAAAGTTTTTGGATTTTTCATTTGAAAATTTTGTGTTTTTTGAATGGAAGTTTTTATTTGAAGTGAAAGTTGTTGCGATTTTTCCGATCAAAGTTTCACATACGAATTGAAAGTTTTATGATTTTTAGATAAATGTTTTCATAAGTTTCAAATCAAAGTTTTGTGATTTTTGAGATGGAAGTTTGAGGTAAATCAAAAGTTTGAATACATGGCGATCCTTGAGTCAAAGGCTGGCTCCTTGGTGCTAGCACAAGACTACTCATGAAAGAAAAACCAAAACCATCACTGTGAGCACGGCCTTGTGCAACTTGCATAGTTAGCACAAATGTGCTAACTAGAAACCCAACTTACATCCTCATCGGTAAACAAGCAATTGTAACCAACTTACATAATTGAGAAACGGATAATAAATTGTAGCTTAATGAATTGACAAGAAGAACATTAGAGAGAGATTGATTATTGGAGATGGCAATTTTACCTAGACCAATTACCTTTCCTTTACCATCATCTCCAAACACAATATTCTCACGAGTTCCGTTCTCCTCATCAAGACTTGTAAACATACTCCTCTCTCCAGTCATATGATTGGTGCAACCACTGTCCACAACCCAACTTGAACCACCAGAGGAGTATGCCTATAAAAAAAATCAAGCTTGGGATTTAGGAACCCAATCTTGTCTAAGTTTGGGTCCCTTGATGTTAGTTACCAAAGCCTTTGGCACCCACACACAAGTGCGGTACTCATCATTGTAATTCCCATTAAAATAAGCAACCACTTTGCCCTCTGAATTTTTGGAAATTAGATATGAATCATAGTAAAGACCATCTGGCCGGAACCTCCTGGCATTATGCCCGGAACTTCCGGTCATGTCTTGTGCACAGCCATTGGCCCGGAACTTCCTGGCAAATCGGCCGGAACTTCCTGGTGGGAATTTTCGAGAGACAGAGACTCCCACCCGGAGGTTTTGGCCGGTTTGTCCGGATGTTCCAGGTCCCTGGCTGCTCATAAGACTAGTCACCTCACTTGCTTGTGGTGCTTTTCCTTCTCTCACAAACATCAAGCATTCTTTCCCATTTACCATCACACGCTTAGACACAGGACTTCCACCCGAAAACCCGAGCCCGTGTCCATCCTTGTTAGGATGAGCGGTGATGGTCTTGTAAAGGGCATCTTTTAAATGGTATGTCTTCATGCATCCATATTTCACCAATGTGCCCAACCTTTCATTCTCTTTCTTAAGAGTTTGCATAGCATCAATATTAGTAGCATAAGAGTTCAAATCAATATTGTAACACCTAGCACAACCATTGCTATAAGAAGGGTTAGAAGAATTAGAAACTACATTTGATTGAGAGGTACTATTCCAACGAGTGTCAAATTGAACTTCAAGATCTTTATGACTTTTGTCTAAACAAGCAAATTTCTCTTGAAGAGTCTCATTGACATCTCTAAGGCTAGCTATAGAACCATTAGCCAAATTAAGCTCATTAGCTAGTTATTCAGTTTTAGCACATTCTTTAGCTAAGCTCTCCTCTAAGGTAAGGTTTCTTTTCTTCTCAAGAATAAGCAATTCTTCTTGCCTTTCGAGTGATTGTTCTTTACTATCCAAAGCTCTCATTAACTTAGCCAAATGATGCATAGCGGGTTTGCTAAAGCTCTTAAGCACATCATCTAATTCATTATCACTTTCCTCATCACTAGAATCAACATCAAGAGAAGTGTGAGAGGGCTTTTGAGTCATCACCTTGCGGCCTTGGGCCATGAAGCAAGAGTAGTGGTAGGAGTCGTCGTCTTCATCACTCAAGTTGTTGAAGAGACGCTCCTTACTTGAAGAGGATGACTTGAAGGCGACGGTAGCAACACCACCTTCTCCTTCAACCTTGTCTTTTGACTTGAGCTTGGGCTTGACTTCGGGATCTTCTTCATCTCCGGAGTACCACACTTCCACCATGTGTGCCTCCGCCACATGAGCACGCTCTGGCTTCTTCTTGCCTCCCTTAGCCTTAGCTTCATTTCACTTGGGACAATCGGCAATGAAATGGCCATATTCGCCACAATTGAAGCACGCTCTCTTTGATTGCCTCTTTCCCTTGTCATCATCCTTCCTCCCTTTGCCATAGCCACTCTTGCGAAGAAAGTGCTTGAATTTCTTGACAATAAAAGCCATTTCTTCATCTTCACTTTCTTCACAACTTGACTCTTCTTCTTGGTTTGCCTTCAAAGCAACTTCTTGATTTTTGATCATGGCGGCATTCTTCACCATTTACCTCACTTCACGAGCTTCCTCTTCTTGCATCTCATGAGACACAATTCTTCCAAGAATGTCACTTGGGGTGAGCCTCTTGAAGTCTTTCCTTTCCCGTATCATTGATACAAGAGTGGGATTTCTTGGACCAAAAGCACAGAGAAGTCTCTTGACAACAAAGTGATTTGTCATGTCCTCACTCCCAAGTCCTTTAATCTTGTTGACAAGGATCATCATCCTTATCATACATCTCTTGTGGTGTCTCCTTGTCATCCATCACAAATCTTCCTAGCCTTCCTTCCAATAATTCAATCTTGGCCTCACGAACGGCGGGTGATCCCTCATGAGCCAATTGCAAAGTATCCCATATCTCCTTGGCCTCCTCTAGTCCATCAACCTTGTTGAACTCCTCCAGATTTAAGGCGGAGAGAATTGCATTGGAAGCTTGAGCATTGCGGTGGATGAGTTGCTCTTGCTCCGAAGTGAGCTCCATGTCTTCATGAGGTATGTCAATACCTGTACAAACAACTTTCCAAATACTTGGATGCAAAGAGATTAGATGCAACTTCATCTTGTGCTTCCAAGTGGCGTAATGTGTCCCATCAAATTGAGGAGCACGCCCGGAAGGCACGGAGACGAAGTTGTGAGAGGGAATGGTAAGTTTGCTGTAATCAAAAGGTATAGTGGCTCCCTTGGGTGATGGAGTTCCCTTGTTGCTCGCTCCATCTTCATTACCAATTTCCCCGTTCTTTCCCCCTAAGTCCGACATCGTGGATCACTCAAAGCTGTGAAGCTTGAATCAAGAGCACCTTGCTCTGATACCAATTGAACGTGCAGAGATGTAGCCTAGAGGGGGGGGGGGTGAATAGGCTTTCCTGAAATTTTCTCAACAATCGCAGCGGTTAAATTAATAGTGCCCGGAACCTCCTGGTGAAGAACACCGGAACTTCCTGGCAGTGATGAGCAGCCCGGAACTTCCGGAGTTCTTGAGCCAGGAACTTCCGGGCAACAGAGAAAATCGAAATAAGGGAAGTAAAACAGGTCCTAGCTAGAGACGATCAGGCACAGAGTTTCACAAGATGTAAATCACAAGATACCAGCAGATTCAAACACAGATCATGCACAAGATAGACAAAGGCGATTTTTTCTCGAAGTTCGGATCACACGGATCCTACTCTCCGTTGAGATTCTCAAAGAGCCGGGTCTCGATAAACCCCTTGCCTCACTTATGCAAAGATCCCAGAAGAAATCCACAGCTTTCAACTCAACACTTCTAGATCGTTTTCTAGAATTGAGTGACCACCAAGATCCAACTCACAATTCCTTCTAGAAAAGACCACAAGTGCAAGTTGCTCTACCTAGGACAACCTCTGAAAACTCAGCACAAGAATCTTTACTCACTTACCTCGTTTCCTTGCGGAGGTGAGGAAAACCTTCACAAACTTTCCCGGGACATGCACAAGATCTTTGGAAGCTCATGGGCGACACCTAACCGTCTAGGAGAAGATCTCCAAGAGTAATAAGCCCAAGTGACAGCCCACAAGGTATCCAAAGTGCTCAAACAAACCTAATCTTCAAGCCATCTCCAAAACACTCCTACACTCTCATCTAATCTCTCAATCTCACAAGATAGGCTCTAGATTTGAGTGGAGGAAGCAAAGTAAGCTTGGGAGTGGCTAGAAAAACCTAGAACATGAAAGAGCTGAAGTGGAATGGCCAAAGGGTGACCTGGGGACGAAATCCATATATATAACGGCTAGGTGACGTCATCTAGCCGTTACTCACAAGTTTGAACTGGAAACCTGCCAGGAGATTCCGGGCAAAAGTGCCAGGAACTTCTGGGCAGCACTTAGAGAAATTCTCCCAACACTTTGGTGCCCGGAAGTTCCGGCCAGAACCTCCGGGTAGCCCTTTCTGTCCCGGGGAGAAAAATAAACTTTGGTGTCCAGAGGTTCCGGCCAGAACCTCCGGGTAGGCCTCTCTGTCCCGGGGAAAAATAAACTTTGGTGCCCGGAGGTTCCGGCCAGAACCTCCGGGTAGGGCTCTCTGTCCCGGGGAAAATCATTTCCAGAAAAGATTCCAAAAAACTTTAGACTCATGGATATGACTAAGAGCACGTTGTATACCCTAGAACCACACTTGAAACCCCTCTTAATAGCACGGTTTTTCCTAAACTCAATTTTGAAAGTGTAAAACCTAGTCTAATCACCTTCGGTCCTTTTCATACTTAGGATCATTCAAATTGGGGGGTCTCCTTGCATTCTTAGCCATCACAACATGCTTTGGAACTAAACTCCTGTGTATAAACTTGATAAACACGTTAGTTCCCTTTAACCACCTTGTCATTAATCACCAAAACCCATTAGGGGGTTTAAGTGCATCTTCACTCTCCCCCTTTTTGGTGATTGATGACAACATGGTTAAAGCACACAAAAAGATAATAGAATTTAAATTTGGAATGATGAGAGAAGTGTGAAGCTCTCCCTAAAGATATGCATATAATGAAATGAGATGAACACAATATGCATAAGAAACTTCACACTATCCTCAATAAATAAGAGATGCAGATGTAAGTGCTTGAATGATGAGTGATGCAAATAAAATGACTAGATGACATAGGAATCACTCAAAAAGATGAAAGAACACTACGTCACATCAAAATGCAACATCGACATGATCTAACTTACAGACATAAAGGATAAAAAAGCATCTAACAGTCATTACATCCAACCATAAAAGAATACGATTACATGTCCATATAGAGAGGGATAATAGAGAGGAAATCTGCCTGGCCGGAACCTCCGGATCACAGGACCCGGAACTTCCGGCCAAATGACCAGACAGCAGTCAAGGCAGCAAAATGATTTAAATGACCCCCTTCAATTCACAATTTCTCCCCCTTTGGCATCAAGACACCAAAAAGCAAGAAACCATGAAGAGAAGAAGAGGGTCACTCATCTCCATCTCCATTGGAGGGAACAATCTCGGTATCCCCGGAGAGATGAGACTCATTGGACTGTGCAGCGGTGTCAACATCAGTGGGAGCATCCTCAGCAGTTGCCTCGGCGTCATCCTCATCATCATCATTATCTGATTGGAAAGACTCTTCATTGAAGTAGGTGGATGGACCTTCACCGGCAATGTTGCGGGCTGCCTCATAAGCCTCAAATGGATCCACATAGACCTCATCTTCAGAATCATCTGACACTTCTTTCCCAGCCTCTCTTCTATCTTCCTTCTGACGCCTTTCGATCTTCTTCACTTTCTTTGCAGTCTTAGCACACATACAGAAGATTGCTTGAAGTGCCTTCTGGATGGGAGAAGAACTCGAGGATTGCGGTGGGGCACTAGAAGAAGGACCAGCTGAGGTAGAAGGGATGGATCTAGGCACCATTGGAGATGAGGAGGGAGGAACACGAGGACGAAAAGGATTGTGGCGCCCATCTTTGATGTAGAACACCCCGGTGACTGACTCAATCATCTTCATAATGAAAGGAGCATAGATGCAACCTCGCTTAGGCTCAAGAATGGTGTTGGCAATCTCATACCAAATCAACTTCATCACACTGCAAGGAGGCTGATTGTAGCGCATGCGACTAAGAAAATGAGCATGCTTGGATGGCAAAGCTGTAGCATCTCCAACCTTTGGAAGCAGAGACCAACGAAAGATGGAGTACAGCACCTTGTAGTTTGGATGCAAACCATGAGTAGTTCCCATACAAGTCCTAGGAGCATCCTTAGTATACATGAACTTAGTCTTGATCATGGGGAGGGGTGCTTCACTATGAATATTAGGCCTATTGAGATCCTCATCCTCTAAGCCCAATATCTCAGCGAACTGTGCTATGGAAATCTTGTGCCTAACACCCTCAGTCATCCACTTTACATAAGGAGTTCCCTTCCTAGTAGTACCAAAGAAAATTGTCGCATAGAACTGTGCAATGACCTCCTCATTCCAATCATACTCCAAGGCAAGAATATCTCCAAGATTCTTGTTGTGGCAAGCTTGCATTGCTTGGTTGAACACTTCATTGTTCTTCTTCCTCATGTAAGTCCAATCAATCCACTTCATCTCAACCACTGGATTGTCTCTAGCCATAATCACTGAATTATACCAATCCAATTGAGTGAAAGTCCTGAAACGAGGATCCTGTGACTCCTCAGGCTGTGTCTCTGGATCAATCAAACGGTCCCTTCTGCACTTGGCAAGCTGATGAAGGTAGTTGAACTTGGGTCTTCCAATGTGATGCATAGGAGTGGTATCAAAGCCAAGAGTCTTGTAGAGACGAACGGGATTCTCACGAGATCCAACAGGGAAATCATGAGAGGCCCTTCCAGCCCTAGAAGAGCGACCACCACCTCTCCCACGACCTCTTGAAGAAGGAGCATCACTTCCTTGACCACTGTCAACATCTCGAATCTGAACTGGACGGTTGCTGGATTGCCTGGTAAACCTAGGAGAAGTACGAGTGCCGCTGCCACTGCCACCTTCAACCACTTTCTCTTTACCCAAACGACCACGAGGAAACCAAATAGGAGGACTCTCATCACCGGACACATCCTTAGAGGCTTTTTGTCTTTTCTCACGAGGCATAGTGCTTACTGCAGCAGGAATCAACAAATTGGAGTGCAGTAGATAAGCAAAAATGAGAGAATCATGAGTGGCTGGCTGGCTGGACAGCGCCCGGAGGTTTCGGGTGCAAGAACACCGGAACTTCCGGCCGGCAAAAAATGAAGAACAGTGGTCTCAAAAATAGCCAGTGCATGTGAACAAATCCTATAGATCGGTAATCTACAAGGTAGCAGAAACAAGACTATCCAAGTGGTTTTCTCCCTAGGTTCACAGATTTAGAGATCGGGATAAAAACACAATGAACCAAGAGAGGGAATCAAAAAGTGCTACCTTGAGAGAGGAAATCGCAGAACGATCGCGGGAAGATCCTCCTAGCCACCAATGTGGTTGATTCCACGGAGAGGAATCAAATATCCATGGTTGGAAGTGAAAATCGCCACTAGAGGTACTTTAGCAGCGGCTAGGGCTGGCGTCGGGGAGGGAGAAGAAGTGAGGAGAGAGACTAGGGTTTCTAACTCCCCCTGAGTATAGATACTCCCCAACACCCGGAGGTTCCGGACAGGGAGGCCCGGAACTTCCGGCCTAACAGAAAAAGGGCAGTCAGGACCAAAAACAAGGAGGAGAAGAGAATTCAACGAAGGGAAATAAGGAACTATGGACATGAAGAGACTTATGATGTATATGACCAGCCAACAAACAACATTACACAACCATGGTCAAAATACATCACAAGAAGGAAATAAAAACCAAATTTTCGCAATAAAAGGCACTCAAAGGATTTTGCAAAAAAAGTTTTTACAAAAGGGGTTTTGAGATAAAAGGGGAATGTTTGAGCTTTATTCCTGGTATCAAGACTATCTTCTACACAAGAAGTGATCTCAAGACACAAAAGCTCATTTTTTTTTTTAATTTACATTTTAGTGACATATGTTTGACTATAAATTAGCCAACCACCCATCACCTAATGTTGCGAGAATCTAAGATATTGAGCTCACTCCTAAGCTCGCAAAATCTTTTCTCATCTAAAGGCTTGGTGAAAATGTCGGCTAATTGGCTCTCGGTTCTCACATGTGTAAGGCATATGTCTCCTTTGGTCTCATGATCTCTCAAAAAGTGGTGGCGAATATCTATGTGTTTGGTTCGAGAGTGTTGAACGGGATTATTGGCTATTTTGATGGCACTTGTCACATAGGAGTGAGATCTTGGTGAAGTTGTAGCCAAAGTCTTTTAGAGTTTGTTTCATCCAAAGGAGTTGGGCACAACAAGAACCGGCGGCGACATATTCAGCTTCGACGGTGGATAATGCAATGGAATTTTGCTTCTTGGAGGACCAAGAAACAAGGGACCGCCCAAGAAATTGGCAAGTCCCGGTTGTGCTTTTTCTATCAACCTTACACCCGGCATAATCCGAATCGGAATAGCCCAAAAGCTTAAAATCACAACCCTTAGGATACCACAAGCCAAGATTAGGAGTATGAACTAAATATCTTAGAATTCTCTTGACGGCAATCAAATGGCACTCTTTAGGCTCCGCTTGAAAACGAGCACACATGCAAACACTAAGCATGATATCGGGATGAGATGCACATAAGTAAAACAAGGATCCTATCATGGAGCGATATACCTTTTGGTCCACACATTTACCATTATCGTCGAGATCTAGGTGGCCATTAGTGGCATAGGAGTCTTGATGGGTTTGGCATCTTCCATCCCAAACTTCTTGAGAATGTCCTTCACGTACTTGGTTTGAGAGATGAAAGTGCCCTCTTGTGCATGCTTCACTTGTAGCCCGAGGAAGAAGGTCAACTCGCCCATCATAGACATCTCGAATCTTTTAGTCATGATACTACTAAATTCTTCACAAAAAGAGGCATTAGTAGAACCAAATATTATGTCGTCGACATAAATTTGGCATATGAATAAATCACTTTTAGATTTTTTAAGAGAGTAGTATCCGCCTTTCCAATTTCAAAACCATTTTTCAAAAGAAAATTTTGGAGACATTCATACCAATCTCTAGGGGCTTGTTTGAGCCCGTAGAGCGCCTTGTGGAGCTTGTACACATGGTTTGGCAACTTTGGATCCTCGAACCCCGGTGGTTGCTCCACATAGACCAACTCCGAGATAGGTCCATTGAGAAAGGCACTCTTGACATCCATTTGGAATAACCTGAAATCATGGTGAGCGGCATAGGCTAAAAGGATTCGGAATGACTCAAGGCGAGCAACGGGTGCGAAGGTTTCACCAAAATCGAGACCCTCGACTTGGGTGAATCCTTGCACAACTAACCGGGCTTTGTTCCTTACAACCACTCTATATTCATCTTGCTTGTTGCGAAAGATCCACTTGGTGCCGATGACATTTTGGTCGGGTCTCTCCACCAATGTCCATACTTGGTTGCGAGTGAAGTTATTCAACTCCTCTTGCATAGCCATCACCTAATCCGGATCACCAAGTGCATCTTCAATCCTGGTTGGTTCCAAAGAAGAGACAAACGAATAGTGTTGACAAAAGTTAGCGACACGAGATCGAGTAGTTACCCCCTTTCTTATGTCACCAAGTATGTTGTCGACGGGATGATCTCTTTGGACAGTGTGATGTATTCTTGGATGGTGCACCGAGGGGACCTGAGCCTGATCAGAATGCTCTACAGTGCCCTCGGCATCAATCCCATCCACTTGTGCCGTAGGCACGCCTTGACTGTCCTCTGCCCGGAACTTCCTAGCAGATGGACCCGGAACTTCCTGGCCTGGAGAGGTCTGGAGGTTCCGATCATCTGGTCCCGGAACTTCCGGGTCAGCTGACACTTGACTCGATGTAGGGCTATTGGATGTCGATGACGAAGGTTGATCCCTATCTTCTTGGTCATCCTGTGTCTCGACTGGTCGTATGTCTCCAATAGGCTTAGTACCTATAGCTTGACTTGGATCCACATCACCTACAACATGTACAACAACTTGCTCTCCTTGGGAGCCATTAGATTCATCAAATGTCACATCTCTAGTGACTTCAACAATACCGGAGGTTTTGTTGAAGACACGATAGGCATGTGCATTTGATTCATAGCCAAGTAAGAATCCCTCATCCACCTTAGGTGAGAACTTAGATGAGCGAGGCCTCTTACTCAAAATAAAGCATTTGCTCCCAAAGACACGAAAATATGAAACATTAGGTTTCTTACCACTCAAGAGCTCATATGAAGTTTTCTTTAGGATCTTGTGGAGGTACAAGCGGTTGATGGCATGACATACGGTACTCACGGCCTCCGCCCAAAAAATATCCGAAGTCTTGTACTCATCAAGCATTGCTCTTGCGGCTTCAATAAGAGTTCGGTTCTTCCTCTCAACAATGCCATTTTGAGGAGGATCATAGGGGGCGGAGAACTCGTGCTTGATTCCCACTTCATCAAGGAATTCCTCCACTTGAGTGTTCTTGAATTCTCCTCCATTGTCGCTTCGCACCCTCTTGATGGTGTGATCATAGAGGTTTTGGGCTTGCTTGGCGAAGCGCTTGAAGACATCTTGAGCCTCGCTCTTGTCATGGAGAAAATACACCCAAGTGAAGCGTGAAAAATCATCAACAATGACAAAACCATACTTGTTACCTCCAATATTTATGTAAGCCACGGGCCCGAATAAATCCATATGTAGAAGCTCAAGAGGGCGTGTTGTAGTCATGATGTTCTTGATAGGATGTGGATTCCCAACTTGTTTCCCAGCTTGGCAAGCACTACACACACGATTTTTCTCAAATGTGACATTAGTGAGCCCGAGGATGTGTTCCCCCTTTAGAAGAGTTGCCAAATTCCGCATTCCAACATGGGCTAGTCTACGATGCCATAGCCAACGCATGGAGGATTTAGCAATCAAATAAGCTTCCGGATTCACTCTATCCACATCGAAATCGACAAGATAGAGATCACCCTTTAACTTGCCTTTGAATGCTACGGAGGAGTCATCCCTTCTAAATACGGTCACATCCTCATCGGTAAACAAGCAATTGTAACCCAACTTACATAATTGAGAAACGGATAATAAATTGTAGCTTAATGAATTGACAAGAAGAACATTAGAGAGAGATTGATTATTGGAGATGGCAATTTTACCTAGACCAATTACCTTTCCTTTACCATCATCTCCAAACACAATATTCTCACGAGTTCCGTTCTCCTCATCAAGACTTGTAAACATACTCCTCTCTCCAGTCATATGATTGGTGCAACCACTGTCCACAACCCAACTTGAACCACCGGAGGAGTATGCCTATAAAAAAAATCAAGCTTGGGATTTAGGAACCCAAACTTGTCTAAGTTTGGGTCCCTTGATGTTAGTTACCAAAGCCTTTGGCACCCACACACAAGTGCGGTACTCATCATTGTAATTCCCATTAAAATAAGCAACCACTTTGCCCTCTGAATTTTTGGAAATTAGATATGAATCATAGTAAAGACCATCTGGCCGGAATCTCCTGGCATTATGCCCGGAACTTCCGGTCATGTCTTGTGCACAGCCATTGGCCCAGAACTTCCTGGCAAATCGGCCGGAACTTCCTGGTGGGAATTTTCGAGAGACAGAGACTCCCACCCGGAGGTTTTGGTCGGTTTGTCCGGATGTTCCAGGTCCCTGGCTGCTCATAAGACTAGTCACCTCACTTGCTTGTGGTGCTTTTCCTTCTCTCACAAACATCAAGCATTCTTTCCCATTTACCATCACACGCTTAGACACAGGACTTCCACCCGAAAACCCGAGTCCGTGTCCATCCTTGTTAGGATGAGCGGTGATGGTCTTGTAAAGGGCATCTTTTAAATGGTATGTCTTCATGCATCCATATTTCACCAATGTGCCCAACCTTTCATTCTCTTTCTTAAGAGTTTGCATAGCATCAATATTAGTAGCATAAGAGTTCAAATCAATATTGTAACACCTAGCACAACCATTGCTATAAGAAGGGTTAGAAGAATTAGAAACTACATTTGATTGAGAGGTACTATTCCAACGAGTGTCAAATTGAACTTCAAGATCTTTATGACTTTTGTCTAAACAAGCAAATTTCTCTTGAAGAGTCTCATTGACATCTCTAAGGCTAGCTATAAAACCATTAGCCAAATTAAGCTCATTAGCTAGTTGTTCAGTAAGGGAAGTAAAACAGGTCCTAGCTAGAGACGATCAGGCACAGAGTTTCACAAGATGTAAATCACAAGATACCAGCAGATTCAAACACAGATCATGCACAAGATAGACAAAGGCGGTTTTTTCCCGAAGTTCGGATCACATGGATCCTACTCTCCGTTGAGATGCTCAAAGAGCCGGGTCTCGATAAACCCCTTGCCTCACTTATGCAAAGATCCCAGAAGAAATCCACAGCCTTCAACTCAACACTTCTAGGTCGTTTTCTAGAATTGAGTGACCACCAAGATCCAACTCACAATTCCTTCTAGAAAAGACCACAAGTGCAAGTTGCTCTACCTAGGACAACCTCTGAAAACTCAGCACAAGAATCTTTACTCACTTACCTCGTTTCCTTGCGGAGGTGAGGAAAACCTTCACAAACTTTCTCGGGACATCCACAAGATCTTTGGAAGCTCACGGGCGACACCTAACCATCTAGGAGAAGATCTCCAAGAGTAGTAAGCCCAAGTGACAGCCCACAAGGTATCCAAAGTGCTCAAACAAACCTAATCTTCAAGCCATCTCCAAAACACTCCTACACTCTCATCTAATCTCTCAATCTCACAAGATAGGCTCTAGATTTGAGTGGAGGAAGCAAAGGAAGCTTGGGAGTGGCTAGAAAAACCTAGAACATGAAAGAGCTGAAGTGGAATGGCCAAAGGGTGACCTGGGGACGAAATCCATATATATAACGGCTAGGTGACGTCATCTAGCCGTTACTCACAAGTTTGAACTGGAAACCTGCCAGGAGATTCCGAGCAAAAGTGCTAGGAACTTCCAGGCAACACTTAGAGAAATTCTCCCAACACTTTGGTGCCCGGAAGTTCCGGCCAGAACCTCCGGGTAGCCCTTTCTGTCCCGGGGAGAAAAATAAACTTTGGTGTCCAGAGGTTCCGGCCAGAACCTCCGGGTAGGCCTCTCTGTCCCGGGGAAAAATAAACTTTGGTGCCCGGAGGTTCTGGCCAGAACCTCCGGGTAGGCCTCTCTGTCCCGAGGAAAATCATTTCCAAAAAAGATTCCAAAAAACTTTAGACTCATGGATATGACTAAGAGCACGTTGTATACCCTAGAACCACACTTGAAACCCCTCTTAATAGCACGGTTTTTCTTAAACTCAATTTTGAAAGTGTAAAACCTAGTCTAATCACTTTCGGTCCTTTTCATACTTAGGATCATTCAAATTGGGGGGTCTCCTTGCATTCTTAGCCATCACAACATGCTTTGGAACTAAACTCCTGTGTATAAACTTGATAAACATGTTAGTCCCATTTAACCACCTTGTCATTAATCACCAAAACCCATTAGGGGGTTTAAGTGCATCTTCAGTCACATCCGTGTCCTAGCTTCTCAAACCTAGCCACCAGGGGTAGTGGTATGCCTTCAAGCCACCCCCACTGCCACATGCCGCGAGGAGCAGTAGCTGGCACCAACGATGTGGTCGTAGCTGCGGCCGTGATCGAGAAGACGTTGACCTTTAGGAAGAATACGAGGGATTTTGAGTATGACATGAAAGTTTTTGGATTTTTCATTTGAAAATTTTGTGTTTTTTGAATGGAAGTTTTTATTTGAAGTGAAAGTTGTTGCGATTTTTCCGATCAAAGTTTCACATACGAATTGAAAGTTTTATGATTTTTAGATAAATGTTTTCATATGTTTCAAATGAAAGTTTTGTGATTTTTGAGATGGAAGTTTGAGGTAAATCAAAAGTTTGAATACATGGCGATCCTTGAGTCAAAGGCTGGCTCCTTGGTGCTAGCACAAGACTACTCATGAAAGAAAAACCAAAACCATCACTGTGAGCACGGCCTTGTGCGACTTGCATCGTTAGCACAAATGTGCTAACTAGAAACCCCTTGTTTATGTCTTCTACAAGATGATTGAAAATAATACTTGACTTTGATAGTGTTAGGGTAATGTATAAGGTATACCATCATAAACGAAGGTTTATGGTGATACAGATACCATATAAGGGAAGGTGACTTTGTAATAAAGGAAATTATCTCCCCGAATAAAAAGTGTCAGAGTCCAACTTAGAGGGGCAAGGTCTCCTTATCCCAGGTTCAACTATGGTTCCCCGACTTCTACTTGAAGAAGTGGGTAGTCTGCACTATAAATACGAGGACCCCTGGATCAAGGAGGGACACACCAGTACAAACCGTAGTCACTAGCCTAAACGAGATACATCCAGAGCAAGTCGAAGGCATATTCGTCGACTAGATATAGCCAAGTCATTCTTGGCGGATCCTAGTCGGTGGATTAGGGTAGTCAATCTAATCCCGGTGTAATCTTTCTGGTATTCCTCATATAATCACATATAAACTGGATTAGGGCTATTAACTTACGAGGGGCCCGAACCAGTTTAAATCCTTGTCTTTGTTTTGCTTGATACAATTTCATATAGCCTTAGCAACCATTGTACCCCGATACTTCCTAATATCATAGTCACGGTCTAACCCGTCGACAGTGGTGCACTAGGTAGGGGGCTTTGGTGCAAAAGGTTCTTACGAGATGACTTCAACCTCATGATCTTCCGGCGAGAGCATCCGCAGCCGGCCAAGCTTGGGAGATCCAACCCAATAGGCATTCACATGGATGCAAGTTCGATCCATTGTCTTTCCCCGTCTACGTAGTCATGCCGATCTCGCCTTCCCAAACAACTTAGGGATCCGAGATTGCCCCGACCAGGCAAGCGGAAAGCAACACTTCGTCAATTGCCTCTCACGATCAATCTAAGAGAGAGACACTGACGAGATGAACTTCCTGAGGACCTCCTAGAGCGGCGAACTCTCAATCAACCTCCAAGGATCAGACGCTGACAAGAGCAACTCGACGGAAGGACTCCACATCCTAGTGCCCGATCCATAAGACATCTGCGCACTCATTGATCGGATGCCGGATCATACTTCCCCTATTAAGGCATGGTGCCCGATCCACAGATCGAAAGAGTCACCCCCTTATAGCTTGTAAAATATTCTTGGATACCACCAAATCCATGGTTCGTGTTACCTGCTATCCGATTCACAAAGGGCGAGATCAGCCTCACACTCCATCAGTGCATGATAGTACCTCGGAATCTCAGGACCAGATGGTCAGCTACATCAGAAGGGACCCCCTCGAACCACTCGTCGCCTACGACATGAATAGGCGTTCACATGGGAGGTGAACATTATCGAGGGAGTTGTCAAGGACGTAAGAGAAGATGACGAGGTCCGGCCTGAAGATGAACCTCATGAACCTCCTCAAAATCATGAGACGACTCGCAACCCAGCCGAGCAATTAGCCGCAGTGGGCAATCTGTTGCGACACGCTCCGTTCGACCCAGTAACCCATTCGTATGCGGACACGTGGTTAAGGCGAATTGAGTCCACGGTTGCAAATCTGAACTCGGCTTTCACAGCAGTCACGGAGCCGCGCCCTCAAGACCCCCAGTAGAACGATGAAGTCCTAGCAGTTGACGAGGTTCCTAGTCCTCGTCCTAGTTACGACGGTCGATGTCACCCTCATAATGCATCACTGAGAAGGGACGCTCTACGAACACCTCCTCGTCCAGATGGCCGAGATGTTGGCAACCATCTGAACGATCGAAGGAATGAGCGTCAAGCACAAGAAGATGCCAACGTCGACAACCATCAGCCTTGCCCACACCGTGCCGAGAATAGACGATGGGGCGACGGTCACAATCATAGAGATCGCGATAACTACCAAGATCAACAGGATTGCCAAAACCATCAGGATGACAATGATCGCGGACGAAGAGCTTGGGACGACAACGATCGCAGCCAAGGAGCTCGAGACGACAACAAGCGACAGAAATCGCAATCCTCTACTTCGAGGAGGGACCGAAGTCGGGACTCGCAGAATGAGGGATCGCACCCCCGACTACGGAGACCCTTCATTCTCGTCCTCATTGTCCCAAGGCGGATCATATAGACCATGAGGACGAACACCTCCGTTTGCATGAGGTCCGATGGCCAAACAAATTCCACCCTACTCTGGTCGAGATGTATGACGGCAGCACGGATCCAAAGGAGTTCCTACATGTCTACTCCACAGTACTCTATGTAGTCGGCGCCAAAGACGACGTCTTGGCGAACTATCTGTTAGCGGCGCTGAAAGGATCAACTCGATCATGGATGATGCATCTTCCCCCCGCATTCAATCTCCTCTTGGGCTGACTTGTGGTAACAGTTCGGCGCTGACTTCCAAGGCATAAAAAAGAGGGACGCGGTCAAGGACGACTTGCACGCCATCAGGTAGAATCCGGGCGAATCTATAAGGGACAATATACGATCCCTGAAATCACCTATGCCTCCATGATACACGCGTTCAAGTCAGGAGTTCGAGATTGATACACTACTCAGGAATTGGCAATGGAGCACATTACTTCTAGAAAACTGCTCGAGATCATCGATAGATGTGCACATGCGAATGATGCCCTGAGAAGGAAAGAAGGAAATGCCAAGGTGTTGGCCGAGATGCAGCAAACGAAGAAGGATGCATCAGAATCCGGCAAGAAGCGGGGCCAGAATCATAAGAAGAGTGGAAAGCATAAGGCAGAGATAGAGGTCCTTGTTGCCGAACAAGTGAACCCACCGACAAGACGTGCTGCTCAACAAGGCGATGAACCAGTGTGTCAATGGTGTCCAATACATAAGACCACCACCTACACGTTGGAGGAGTGCCAAGTCTTCCAACGAGCCTTGACAAAACAGCTAGCCTTTGAAAAAGAAAAACGAGTTTATGTGGTCGATAAGGGCTCCGATGACCTCTCATCAGATAACGAATTCATCTTCCAAGCATTCAACCAGCGCGTAGTGCACATATTCGGAGGATCGACCACATATTCCTCGAAAAGGGAATACAAGAGGATAGAACGCGAAGTCCACTCAACATCCCGAGGAGCTAGCACTCGAATTAAGTGGTCAGATCACAGCATCGAGTTCTCTTCACCTGATCACCCGACGACGATAATAGTACCAGGTAGATTCCTGATAGCAGTCGAGCCTACTATTCGGAACATCAAGGTTGCTAGGGTACTCATCGACGGTGGCCGTTCCATTAACCTTCTCTCTACCAGTACTCTTGATGCAACGGGTATCCCTCGAAGCGAGCTTGTACCCTCTAAACAACCCTTCCACGGAATCACACCTGAATCATCATGAAGACCACTGAGCAAAATCACATTAGGAGTGACGTTCGGCCAGGCAGACAACTTTTGAATAGAACATATCACTTTCTGACAAACATCGTCTTCTCCTTGTCCTCTTTGGCCATACTAATCTGGTGGTAGTCGGAGTACGCATTGAGAAATCTCAACAGTTCACATCCAGCTGTGGACTCCACCAGTTGGTCAATGCGAGGTTAGGGGAAGATGGTGGAGTCGACGCACATCCTCCACTTGCCGTTGGCCTTGCGCACCATTACTGGATTGGCAAGCCATTCAGGTTGAAGGACTTCTCGGATGGAGCCAGCTTTGAGAAGTTTGTCGAGTCCTTCTCGGATGGTTCTTCTCGGATGGCTTCCTTTTGGTCCTGGGCAAATCGACGCAGCTTTTGCTTGACCGGCTTTGCATCTTGTCACACCATCTGTTTGCGCTCAGTCACCTCCCTGGGGACTTCGGGAATGCCGGATTGTTGCCAGGTGAACACGTCTGCATTTTCACGGAGGAAGGTGATGAGCTCGAGTTCCCACTTGATATGAATTGTTGCCCCAATCTTTACTGTCTTGTCGAGGGTATCACTGGATAAAGGGATGACCTTGATGGCACTACCTGGTTTTGTTGTCGTATTGGGCATGTTCACCTTTGTTTGTGGTTCCGTAGAGGAGGGTTGGGTGGGAGTTTGCTCGACCATGTCGAGGCTCTGCTTGTCACATGATACCGCTACTTTGGTGTTCCCCAGAATGGTGATTGCCCCTTTTGGACCAGGTGTCTTGATCAAATCAAGGCCATCGAGAACATAAAGTCTCTGACAAGGCTTAAGGATGTGCATAAGCTCATAGGGTGTATGGCAGCGCTTAGCCGATTTGTGGCCAGGATGGGAGAACAAGGACAACCTTTCTTTGGTTTGCTCAAGAAGCAAGATAGATTCAAGTGGGCAGCAGAAGCCGAAAATGCGTTCATTGCACTCAAGCGGTACCTAACCAACTCACATGTACTTGTTGCCCCACAAGCTAACGAATAGCTTTTTCTATATATCGCCACAACACCTTACTCTGTTAGCACACTAATCATCGTCGAGAGGGACAAAGTGCAACATCCAGCATACAATGCCAACGAGGCCTCTACGACAAAAAATTCTGATAACACAGATCCAAAAGCTGCTCTACGCTGTGGTCATGACATCTCAGAAGCTACACCACTATTTTCTGGCTCACAAAGTCACGATCGTCTCATCTTTTCCCCTCAGGCAAGGCCACCTTCTTTGTCGGAGGCAGGACAGAGTCCGAGGTCGCCTAAGTAAGTGCCGAGAACAAGAAGAAGCAGAGCAAATGCTGTAATCAGATGAGCCAAGGCTGAAAACTCACCCTAGAGCCACTGGTCTGTGCGAACGTCCCGGATCCGCTGGTCTTTGCTAGGAGGGGCTAGCATTTCCTCTTCAAGCAGCTACCCCCGGCGATGTTGGTGGCTCCTTGATTTGACCTCGTCTGCTCTTTGAGGGAAACAGACGCCTAGTGATCGACAAGCACACAGAGCACTTACGTTCACGATGTTGTCCCGTTCCTGCGCCAGGCGGTCACACACCGGGGTAGGTACGTCGTTGATAGTGGAGACGGAATGGACCACCACTTGCTTGGCGTGCCTATCCATCGTTGTTTTCCGAAGAATTGCATCAAAACGTCAAAGGAAAATATCAACTCGGGAAAGACTTCAAAGGAGCAGTACCCCGTGGCGAGATCCGTGTCTCGTTGGTTTCCCAGTATATTCGTACATGAGGTGAGTGCGGGCTTGAAGAGGCGTGATCAGATGACGGATGAAGTCTTGGATGACTTCATAACCATTCAGTCCCCGTTCTCGAAGGTCACGGATTTTGTTGACAAAGGATTTCAAGTTGGGAGTCAAAACTGGATTGGAGGTCCAAGCGTGTGAGAATGGGCAGATTTCGTTTCGAGTCAGGAATGATGAGGTTTGAAGGGGTTTCATCGGTGAGAAGATGGAACCAGCTAGACCTCCGGTCCTTTCTCGAGGACGGGCAGTTGAAAGGGATGTACACCCATCTCATCCCATCTCTTAGACGAAGTCCGCAACATCCGGAGATCCTAGAGGACTCCATCCATCTAAGCTCATAAAAGTGTCTAAGTATATCTAGGAAGGGCATAACCCCAAGGTACGCCTCGCATAGATGGACAAAGATACTAAGGAAGCAAATGGAGTTAGGGTTCAAGTGTAGGAGCTAGATGTCGTAAAAGTTAAGAAGAAGCAGCAGAAACTCGGAAGGGAAATGAAAAAACCACATTGCACAAAAGATGAAGGACAATGATTTCCCGACGGGTAGCAACATGGTCAGTACCTCTGGATTAGCCAAGAACTTGAGTGCTTGGGAGAGTGCATTCCCAGTTCTCAAATGAGTTGGCCAAGCACATGAATGTTTGGATAAGCGGAACCCAAAAGGATTTCAAAGCTATATTTTATAGGTCACATTCGCCGTTTCGATTTCAAGGAAGTGAGAGATTGCCATCGCGATTTCCTCATATTCGTTTATAGCTGTTTCATTGCATTTTGACTTCAATGCAAATTCGTGTTATGGTTCTCGAACATGATCTAACGTGGAACTGGGTCGCAGACTCTGTACCTTGTTGTCGATACAAGAACTGTAAGATGAGTACGACATCGAATGCCATGAAGAGGTTTTGGGCAAGGACACGACGAACTCATTTGCATTGAAGTTAAGACATACCTCCTATATGAAGGTTTATGGTAATATACGGATACCATATACCTATATGTGTACGGGAAGGTAATTTTGTAAAAAACAAATATGGTGGTATGAAAGGAAATTATCTCCCTAAGTAGAAGGTGTCAGAGTCTAACTCAGAGGGGACAAGGTGTCCTTATCCCAGGTTCAGTTGTGGTACCCCGAGTTCTATGTTGGTATTTAATACGGTCACAGATAAAATCCGCAAGCGCACGGATATACCGATGTAGCACTTCCCCTACAGAGTATTCCAAGGGTATCAAATCCAAGGGAACGTGTGTGGTCAGATCTTCCTCCGGTTCATCCAAGGACACCAAGCAAAGGATAGGCTAGGATAGAGAGGATTCACTAGTGAGAAACAGTGTCTAGGGAAAGCTTAACTTTAATCCTAATGCAATACTTCAGGCACTGGCAACCCGCTGTTCCCAGATGTCGCTATACTACGTACCCGAACAGGGAGGATTTAAGTGATCTCGAGGGCTGTCACCACCTCTACACCCACCTCAAACGTACTGTGGGATACGTAGCAATTACTGGATAACAATTACCTAAATACCACGTCTAAGCAATTAATATCTACTTTAGTGTTTATAACTCACCAAAGCAATCACTATATTTTAGTTGATTATAGTGAACAATAATCTCGTATGCTATTTAGGAACTAACCAAGAGATAATTCTCACAAGATAAATCTAAATTACTCAAGAAGAATATTATATTGAATTTAGAGTAATAAACAGAATAAAAGAAATAGGAGAAAATTACCGACAACTCCGAAATTCTTCCGACTCCTTCTACTCTACTCTCTTCCTATTCTAGTATACAATATAGACAATAGAGCCTTTTATAATTCAGCTAGAGCTTGGAAGTGTGTGTGTGAAGTGAGGGAGTGATGTCTTTATATAGGGGTAGGTATGACGGTTGGCAAAGGGGAAATGTCCGAAATGCCCCGCAACCGTCATTGGGAGAGCATCTGGAGTGTCCACACAAAACCCCACATCCAACGGTGGAGGTGGTGGTTCGGCCGAACCAGGGGGTTTGGCCGAACCTGGGCTAGGCCCATCTGGCCTGGCCTTTAGCCCATGTTCTCCCCTGGTCCTCCTCTATTCATTCTTCGGTATTTTGGGCTGATTCACTGATGTTTTGATGAAGTTCACAACCCATCCTTGCAGGGATACACATTTCTCCTCACTTTAGTCTGATTTTCCTCCCAACATCGGGGTTTATCATCCGCATACAAATATACACCAACACTTGTGGAATATGTGAGATTAAGCACCTATCACTATGTTGGATGTTTTATTATCCGAACTTTATGCATTTGTTGGCGGTATAGAATCGGCATTTAACAGCCGCCAACATTCTACTCGAAGAAGGGGGCAGTCTGCACTATAAATACAAGGACCCCTAGATCAAGGAGGAACAGACCAAGACAAACCGTAGCCACTAGCCAGATCAAGATACATCTAGAGGAAATCGGAGCAATATGTTGGAATTATAAGAACATAATGATTTAGTTTATTCCATAAATAAATCATGACATTACAGATGTAAACTAGCATGAACGCATCATTAGATCTACACATGTAAACTACACAGTATAACATGAACAGATCAAATATGCGCGACATATTGAACTACTCGCGGTTGCGGGCGTCAACGAAGGCGCGTAGCACGCGAGCGGAGAGGAAGGCGAGCCGTCGCGGAAGAACAGGGAGTAGTCGCGCGAAGCGCTTCCCAAAAACCTTATTGCCGCCTTCTCCCAGTGCAGGACATCGAAGGCAGAGGTTCTGGAGACCTGCTCTCCCGATCGCCGGTGCACGCCGGCGAGCGGGATAGATTAGTCTACGAGCGACGGCACAACACAGAGTAGGAGGCAAACCCTAAATTGATTTCGCGTGTGTTGCGTGAAGGCGGCGGCTCGGTTTATATAGAGATAGGTTGCTTGATTAGGGCACCCGCACGATCTCCATTCCGCGTAACCGAACCAGATATGTCGCGTGTAACTTATCCAGACTCCACGCCGTTTTCACGCACTGGATTTTTCGGAATGTTTCCAAAACAAAACAAATCACCGGCGATCGGGATAGAGTAGTCTACAAGCGACGGTGCAGCACAAAGTAGGAGGCAAACCCTAGATTGATTTCGCGTGTATTGTGTGAAGGTGACGGCTCGGTTTATATAGAGATAGGTTGCTTGATCAGGGCGCCCGCACGATCTCCATTCCGCGTAACCGAACCGGATATGTCACGCGTAACTTATCCGGACTCCACGCCGTTTTCACGCACCGGATTTTTCGGAATGTTTCCAAAACAAAACAAATCCGAATTTTCTGCAGCAAAACAAAACTGCAAAAGGAGGCTGCATCTGTGCAAGGGTGAGGAGCCAATTTTGCGGACCATTCGACGCGTACGTCGTGCGCGCCCTGCCCTGGCCAGGCGAGCGAGCGCGCGCGCGTGTGTTCCCCCTCTTCTCTCCACCACATATGCTTCAAGTGGCTAGGAGGGCGTCCTCCCTTTTAAGGAGGTCCCCCTCTCCTAGAATAAGCAAGGTGGTACTAAACTCCATATGCATGCCATCCGATGAGGTGGGCTTTTGTGATTTTCCAAAGAATTAATCTTCGAGTGGGCTAAGGCCCATCCATTAATTCCAACACCATATTCGTCGACTAGATCTAGCCATGTCATTCTTGGCGGATTAGCATAGTCGATCTAATTCCAGATTAATCTTTCTGGTATTCTAAATATAATCCCATATAAACTGGATTAGGGCTATTATCTTACGAGGGGCCTAAGCAAGTATAAATCCTTGTCTTCGTTTTGTGGTCTAACCCATCGACAAATAGTTCTAAATTAATTGAAATTGGTATATTATTGTTAAAAATAGAAACACATTCGCTATCGTCATCTACTTTCAGCATGCATAATAAATTGTAGCTCATGCATTTTTTTCTTACATTCCCATGCACTTCCTTGTAAGCAATATTGCCATCGTTCTCCCTTCTGCAACCATCCCCATGCCCACTAGCCCCTTTGACTGCTCGTAGCACCTCTTTAATGACATGCGGCAGAATTTGAATTGTCATGGCCTTAGACACATGCACATCATCACCAACGGCCTTGAATGCTTCCTTAGCTAGTTACACTTTTTGGACAATATTATTATCAGAATACTGGACTATTATCTAGGTTCTTAATACTAGGTTATATCCAATCTAGTACTAGATTGCTATATTTTAGAATGGGGGAAGTAGGTGTGACTATATGGTGAGAACAGGGTTGATGGTTAGTGCTTGAATGAACCATAAAATATTATCATGTATATTTCTGTAGCATTCTTATTAACTTTGCATGTAATCCATCTCTTTTTGCACTATGTTCCTAGTTGCGTTGAATCTATATCAAATGACATAGTTTTTTTTCTTGTGTTTGTTTGATTATATGAATATTTTGTGTTTCTCCCATTTGTTTTTCTAATAAATGTTTCTCCCATTTCTAGTTTTTTTTCCTGTGTTTGTTTGATTATATGAATATTTTGTGTTTCTCCCATTTCTTTTTTCTGATATATGTTTCTCCCATTTCTAGTTAATCTTGTCCTAGATTTTGTTTATTTTTCATAATCTTGAAAAATGTGGTCCTTTTAATATCACTATATCATAGTTACTAGATGTTATAATGTAGTTTCATTTTGTTGTGACACATTTATCTTGTTCTTGTAGCAGTCACATGGTATTATATGGCCTACACATATAAATGATAGGAAAAATTCTAATTTCAAGATAGGATTGGTTGATGCTCTCAGCAAACCATTTTGCCAGGGAGAATATGATAAGCTTTATGGCATGGCTAGTACTCGTGAACCATTAAAGAAGGAGCGTCGGACACGCAGTGGTTCAAAGACTTACTACTCTTCTCATTCGATGGGAAAATCATATTTTGATTGCTACCCAGGTATGCGCAAATGTACTACCTCCGTTCACAAAAGGATGATGTCCTAGAATGAGTTTAGTCAAACCGCAACTTGTTAAATCATTAATAGATGAAATAATATCAATGTTTAAAATGTGAAACTTATATTATTAGATTTGACAAGAACAAACTCTCATATAGCTATGTCTCTACTACTTTATATAGAACTGTAGTTTGAGAATGTAATGATAAAACATGTGCATTGTAGGTAATGTCATTGTCCAAGTGTGCATCCTTCTTGAATGTGATGTTTAAATTAATGAAATTTGGGAGCATTTGAAAAATATTATTGTTTTTTCTCACTTTTCTTATTTGCATGCTTTCTTTGACTCTAGATCTCGCGGAACAAGTTGAAGAAGCTAGCTATCCCAATCGCTTGGCGCTATTGCGCGGGCTTTTCTACTGGTTGGAGGTAACTTCGTACTATTATTGTGATTGTTAGTAAGTGATGTGTTCAAACAATTAAGTGTGCAGTATCTTGTTGCTAATGATCATACTTCTATCTTCTAGTAATGACTAACATATTTCGAGTTTACTTGCACACACTTCTCCCAATCAAAACAGTTTAATTGTTTTGGACTTGACAGAAATATTTTCTATTGTTTGCTACACAATTTGTCTAGACCTATGCATGTTGTATGTTGACCATATGTTTGTTATACTTTTTTGCTTTTGAAGTATTAATACTAGCATTGAGTTCACACCATGATGTGTGCATAGTAGCACTATTTTATTTCTTTGTACATTTACTCTTCTTGGCGGGTTTACATTTATTTTCTTTTGCAGAACATTGGGCAAAAACACCAATTCATGCCATGGAGAAATGAGCACAAACGTTTCAAATATGTTAATTTATTATGAGACCATGTTACCTTGTTGCCACCTCCATGCCAGAGTGGGAAGCTATCGAAACCAACGAGTTGTGGGTCGTGAACCTAGCGCCAGTTGCTTGTGCATACAAGTTTTATTTTACATTTTTATCTTCTTTGATTGGAGTTATGTAAACTTTGGATTGGTTACATACTTACATTTTTCCTAGATGTTTTGGTTGCGATTTGTGGAGATAATTTCACAAGTTCTGATCTCTCTCGAAATACAGGGCCTATTTTAAAAAGTGTTAAATTATCAAATCTCTTTCCAAGAATACTAGCAACCTTGTTCAGCCACTAGGCGGGTCTGCTCGGCCCATTCAGGTTTTACTCTAACCTAGCCCAGTAAAGTAGTACACCTCCTCTACGCGGTTTCGCCACCACGGCCGCGGCGGCGCATCGGTGTCTTGATCCCGCGCGGCGCGGGCGCGGGCGCGGCTGGCCTCCCCACCGCCCTAGCGCAGCCGCAGCCGCAGCCGCAGCCGCCGCCGCGCCATCTCCGTCGGCATTTGCAAGGTCAGAGACCTCCCGCACTCGCTCCCTCCTGATCTCCAATCTACGAGTCAACCATTTGATCGATTTTTCTTGATCTGTTGCGTGCTTCGATTTCATGGCCAGTTGTTTGCTCGGCTTTATTCGGTAGTGAAACCTTTAAATTTTCCCCAACCCAAAGTGCTTCGATTTGGTGAGCAACTGACATCTCCTGTTCAGACTTCAGAAACGGTTGCATGATGATTCAGTTAGCTTGGACCTGCTCGTATAGTGTGATACATGAATAAAAATGTATTGTATATTCTATTTTTAGAGAGAGAATGAGCAAAATTATGAAGAAACTACGATTCTACTTCAAATAGAGCCGTGCAATAATAGTGCACAGAAAATTCAAGCTATTTTGCAGCAATAACAAATGTCTGGATGCCAGACAAGTTCTGTGACGCATCTAAATCGATGCTGACTTTAAACCCTGCCCAAAAATTTTCGTTGGCATTAGATACCTTATAACGAAATTATTCGTCCGAAAATGAATGGAGGCTGCAATTAGTATCATTTTCCAAGGGAGCGTGTGTATAGAACTGGAATTCCCTAGCTTACAAGTTACAACTGTGGTTCAGTGATTGCTTCTTTAGGACATCCCATTCCCAGCAGCCAAGGATCACTGAACATGCGAAAAGCCGTAAAGGAATTTGCTCTATTTGATTGAATCACTCACGAATCATTGCTATGGAATTCTGAAAATGTTCAAAGGAATATATTGTCTCTAGCTCTCAAAGAAAGATTTGTTTCGGCACCATAAACAACCCTTCTTTATAACCAGCTTGAGATTACATAATTATTAGAGTAAATTCCCTGTATACCCTTGAAAACTCACTCAATCCCTTTTATACCTCTGAAATTTACCCGATCCATTCTATACTCCTGAAATTTCAACTTGATCCCTTCCATGCCCCTGCCGTTACATTTTCCTTCATTTCACTGTTAAGATTAATTGCAAATGTCTTTTATGCCCTTAATGATTTAGGTTTGAATATAAACTTGAAAAATGATTGAAAATTTTGTTTGAGTGTACAATATGTGCATTTTATGAAACTAATAAGACTAAATAATTAGTGCATAAAATTTTGACATAAATTTTGAAAATAAAACAAATGCAACAAATTAAAATTTTGTTTGAAATTTTAATAGGACAATGGATTTTTTGATCGGGAGCATTCTAAAAAAATATCGTGAGCATTGGTAGTTCTATCTTTGTATGAATACTCCTCATTTCTTATGACTTTTTAAAAAATAAAATAAGAACATATTATTTATTTCATTATCTAAAAATAATTTTTTTCATAAATAATGTGTCGCACAACAAACTCATAACTATAATAGTCTCATGCGACAAACTTTTACATTTTCAATAATGCAGTTCATAAATTTCTATGTTTATCCAAAGGGTAAAATGGTTATTTTTATAGAAATTAGACGGTCAACTAACGGTCAACTGACGGGAGGGGTCAAATTCAAATTTTGGGGGTATATAAGGAATTAAGCAAAATTTAGGGGCATAGAATGGTTTAGCTAAAATTTCAGGGGCATACAAGGGATTTTCTCTTATTATTTACAACCTCGCAAGATACAGGAAGAACCTGCTGTTATCATATATTCTACAGAAAGGAAAAACACAACCAAGCACAATCTACAGCCTGATTGCACAAAGAGGAATTCGATTAATAATGGAATAACTTAACATGGTGATGGACTAAGTAAGGTTCTTTTTCGAAAGGTTGTACACACTACAAGATTTTGACAAATGAAGGGGCGTCGTCCCTTGGTCCTGCAAGAGATCGATATAAATATAGATGGTCCACAGTATCAGCAGTCACATCTTCATTACCAGAATGGCCACTAATCACTTCAGCCACCAAATTTGGCATTTGCTGAGCTACATATCTACAGCCTGTCATGGTTACTCTGCAAGAGCTCATCCACAAGAACCTCATATTCCAAAAGTGGCTTAAACCAGAGAGCAATCCTTCATCACCAAAAGGACATTCCCTGACCTCAAGCTTCTGCAACCGAGTGCATCCTTCAAACACATATCTGAGTGACATGTCAGTATTGCCAGAGAAGGCAACAGACAGAGTTTTGATCGATTTCCCATATTGCCCAATGTACGCGAAGGCCTTGTCCGTGACCAGACCAGAGGTCGAAAGCCTGGAAAGCTTCTTGCAATTCATCACAATCGCTCCAAAACCTTCATCCATTGGCTCCCCGGTGATCCGATCAGGGAGATGAGTTTTTGAAATGCTGAGGCGAAAGACCTCAAGGTCAGGGCAGTTGCTGGACATAATGACCATTGCTGCATTTGTCATGCTTCCACAATAGTATGTTAGGGTTTTAAGCTTTTGGCAGCCTTTCGAGATAGTTTCAAGCCCAACATCTGATACTGAGAGATGATGCTCACTCCCACTAAGCAAACGATACACTCGTAAATCCTGGAGATCTAAGCACGTCTCAGCGATGGCAGAAAGGCCATCATCACCTATGGAGTTGCTCACACAGAATGTCCGGAGATTGCCACAGGAGCGAATGATGGGAGCAAGCTGTTGCCCTGTTAAGGTCGCAGAGCTGATGTTGAGGGATGTGAGATTGGCACAAACCAGGTAGATCGCAGGGAGGTAATCTGGATTGGCGTCCTGGAAACCTGAGAGAGAGTGGAGTGACCTGCATGCTGCGAAGTATGTCGCAAGTTCAGATACCGATGGAGGGGCCTCACCTGCAGGGTAGCCAGTCTTGGACCGGAACACACCCGTGCCAAGGTGCGTTAGATTGGGAGCGATTGCCATGAGGCAGCACAGCTGCTCTACCGTCACATGGCGATTCACACCCAGCTGGCACAGACCTGGTGAGCGCGCGACAAGGGCCTCCAGTGACTCAAAGTTGCAGGGCGTGTCAACACAGCTGAACAGAAGAGACTCCAGCGACGTGCTGGGCTTGGGAAACATAGAGATCCAGTCCACCTGCTCGTCCACTGTGTCCTCGACGTTATCATTAATCAGATCAAGCACATGGAGATGCCTGCACTGCTCCGCAATTATGGCGAGGCCGGTGGCACTGAACTTGTCGCAGCTCATCAGTGAGAGCTCCCTTAAATGTGGGAATGACTGCGCGATGAGCCTGAGGTCATTGTCTGATACCGTCATCCGCTTGAGGAAGATGCACTTAAGGTGCGGGTATGCGGGACCCAAAGCAGCCACCCAGGGTGATGCGTATGCACCCCAGCCTTTGGGCACTAAAGTGGAGTCTGCGAAGTATGGCCTGCCCTTCAGAGTGATGGAGCGCAGCCCACGAAAACGCTCAATGACACGATTCGGAGAAACAGCATAACAGTTTCTGATGAAGAGCTCTTGCCGTGTCTCCGCCTCAGCATGGTACCAGTAGCGACAGACTAGCGATGCCATGTTCCTATCACGTGCCGTTGTGAGGAACTGGAGAATGCTTTCCAGCAGTACATTCTCAAGCACATGGTTGGGCTGCGGACACCTCCCCACACCGTCACTAACGCCACTCACCGTCTCCCAACATCGACCTTCCAATCCCATAGTTGGAGTTGCATGTTCTTTGTCTTCATCGCCGTAAAAAACCCCATCCACCAACTGAAAATTGATTCTAGGGTTGCCTGGATGATTGCTAATAGCAGATGTTAATGGAAACTCTACATTGCCCCCACCCCTAATTTTTGCAGAGATCTCCTCGAGGCATGACAAGTGTTCGATGCTGATGGGTGCAGTGCCATGTATATTTTCAAAGAGGGAATTAAAGTCTAACTTGAGCTTCCTGAGATTAGGCAATGCATCCGACTCAAATTTCAGCCAAGGTGCACTGCATCTGAACTCCAAGTACTTTAGAACTGAGAATCCCCCCTTGTCAAAGATGACCTTTTCAATGGACGTTGTATGCACATTCAATGACAGAGAAGTGAGGGCAGGCAATCCCCTGAGAATATCAATGCCATTCTTGACAAGTTCCCTTACTGCAATATTTAAAATGCAGAGGTTGTCAAGTTCTCCAATCCATTCGGGAACTTTGGAGAAGATGCAATCATGTAGAAGCCACTCAAATCTCTGCAGAAAACGAGGAGGTGTCAAGAAATCCCAAGCAACAGTTGCATCTGAGGTTCCGGAAACCATATCAACATTTTGATAACTACTAGAAACTATAGATAGTGTTTTCAGATTGCTGACTGCCCCAAGTAAAGATCCCAGTGTTTCCATGTTTCTTTGTAGATGTTCAGAAGGCAATGCACAACAGCTGAGACAAATATCCTGCAGGTTGTTCAGATTGCCCTGTGATGAGTTACTGCTCGCATCCAGTGTAATGGTAGATTTCATCTGTCCAATCCAGTCCAGCAGATTTGGCTCTAAGAGAAGATAGAGATGCAGCAAGCCTGGCAGATGGAAAACATCCCATGGAACAGCAGTGAGTTTCGTTTTCATGTCCATTGTTTCCAAGAGTTGTAGCCCTCGCATTTGGTTTGGTAGTTCAATGCAGATATCGCACACAATCTTCAAATATTTCAGTTGAAACAGTACGGAAATCCCAGTGAGGTCTAATGTGTTCTCACCGAGATGACCAACTAATTGAAGGTTTAAAACACGAATAAGCTTAAAGTCTGTAATAGAAGGCATACACCTTAACAGTCCAAAAAAGGTAAGTGAACGAACTTGTGATCTTTTGATATTTGATGGCACCTTTGTATATTTCGAATAGAAAAACTGAACAGAAAGTCGTCGAACCTTATCAATGAGCCCCACATTCTTTCGATAACCATCTATTATCACTATGAAATTCTCATCTGCAGACTTTTGTGCAATTAGATCGCGTACCAAGTCATGAATTGTACAGGATGACACCTCATCATTGTAGTTGATTTCAATAGGTTGGATGAATCTTCTACCAATAAGTTCGTCGAAATATCTTGCTGCAACTTTCTCCATGCCAAGGTCCTTTGGTACATTGATAAAACCTTCAGCCACCCATGCCTTCACCAAAGCATCCTTGCTGATTTTGTAGCCCTCAGGATATTTATTAAGATAGAGCATGCAATTCTTCAAATAATGAGGAAGATTGTTGTAGCAGAGGTTTAGTACTTGTTTCATACCATCTGAAGTAGAATCTGTCCACAAATCAGGTCTTAAAGAATTGCAAATGTGTATCCATAGCCGCATTGAAACAACAGGCTGGCTTGCCAAAAGGCTAGCTATGATGATTATTGCTGGTGGCAAACCACCACATATTTGAACAATTTTATTTGAAGCTTCTTTGAATCTATGAGGACAATCCCTTTCAGAGCCAAAAAGTCTTTTAAAAAATAGTTTTCTTGAGCAATCATCTCCAAGAGGTTTCATCTCAAAAATATACTCCGAACGATGAAGGCAACAATTTAATGCAACACTTACAATTCTTGTAGTTGTTATAATTCTGCTCCGCTGAGTACACTCTGGAAAAGCTTGATTTAGAATATCCCACACAGAAGCAGCCGATAAATTGTCAATGATAATTAAATACCTGCCAATAATATATGCATATTAAATACATTGTGCTAGGCTACTATTAAAATTGATCAGAAGGGAGCTAAACTAAAATAAACTAGCTGGGTGGCCCGCATAATTGTGTGGCTAGCACCATATAAAATCGGAGTAAACTCTTTTACACATAATTTTCTTAAAATTGTTAAATAGTCTATAATCATCTCATTGTCCTAGGATTTTAAAAAAATCAAACCTTTTCGTCATTAGTTCTCAATTTTATAATTGTTAAAAGTCACACCATTTGTCCTTGCTTGCTACTTTGTCGCCCTTTATTTGCGACATGCAATGTTTCTATTCATTCCTCTTGGGATCTTTAAAAATCAGACCTTATATTTAGTTTATAGAAGTTTCGTCAAACGCCACCCATCACCCTCCTATTTATTGTCATTGGGTTTTAAAAATCAAATATGATCCTTGCCAGGGTTCTCTTTTTTACTTTGTAGAAGCATGTGAACCGTCACGACCCTACTCCTGCATAGCCTAGTTCTTGTCCACTCTCTTAATCATTGTTGAGATTCTAATAGTTGAAGCAATCATCATTAGTTCTGTTTCATAGTTTCAAGAGTTTTATCAATCACCAGCACACTACTCCTTTACTGTTCGCCCGCTACCTTTCCAATTATTATATGTCATTCTTGTATTCTAGATGGATTGTTCTTACAATATTCCTAATATTTCTTATTTTTAGTTCGAATTTTGGTTGTTTTTCTTTTTCTAATTTCCAAATTATTTTGTTTTTTATTCTAAATTTTGCACTAACTGTTCTTTTAATATTCCTTCTTTTTATTCTAAATTTTGCTTATTTCTAAATTATAATTCTGATTTGAACTATTATTTTTATTTTCTAAATTCTGAATTTATTTCATATTTTATTCTATTTTTGTTCTTCCAATTTCATAATTTATTTCATTTTTATTCTAAATTTTAATTAATCTCATCTTGTGTTCTCTTCTTTCCATATTCCTTTTATTATTTTTATTTCAAATTTTAGTTATTTCTAAATTGTATTCCTACTTGAACCCTTATTTTTCTATTTCTATTTCAGAATTTATTTTATTTCTTATTTTGAATTTTAATGGATCTTGTATTGCGTCCTAGGAGGACTCTTATTTCAATATTTCTCTTTTTTATTCTGAATTTTAGTTTATTTCTAAATTATAATTCAACATGAACTCTTTTTTAGTTTATTTCTAAATTGTAATCATATGTGAACTCTTTTTTTTTCTTTTCCAATTTCTGCAATTACTCTATTTATTATTTTAATTAATCTCTTACTATGTTCTAGATGGACTCTTCTTTCAATATTTTTATTTTTTATTTCGAATTTTAGTTTATTTCTAAATTATATTCCTAGTTCTACCCTTTTTCTTCTTTTTCTCTGATTAATGTGTGATTTTTATTATATATTTCAGTTTATTTCTAAATTGTAATCCTACGTGAACTCTTATTTCTTTTTCCAATTTCTGAATTTTTTTATTTTGAATTTTAATTAAACTCGTACCGTGTCCTAGATAGACTTTCTCTCAACATTTTATTCCAAATTTCAGTTTATTTCTAAATTGTATTCCTTCCCGCGTAGTTTTGTGTGAAGCTAGATATTTCATGTAGTGTTAGATTTAATATATAGCTCTGAAATTTTATTTTTATAAAAAAATCATTACATATAGAAGTATATTTAGATTTCATATACAACTCTTAGGTCCTATTTCTATAAGGTATGGATTTCACATATAAATTTTAGATTCTATTCTATAGTCTTAGATTTCATATACAACACTTAACTTCTATTATAACTGTATTTTATACAAATATATCAATCAATCTATGCTGTTATAATCCGGACCCACCATGATCTAATGGTAAAAATGTTTTTCTTTTTTTATAATTAATGTAGGAATTTCTAGTCTCCACAATGAACGTGGTGTCTTCTTTCAAGCTTGTTTTAATGATATAATAGATTTTAAGGAACAAGTTTTACTGGAAGAAGGATAATAAACATGTGTGCAACTAGAATGTTGTTGACTATCAATAAATGTAATAGCAGGTAGTACTTTTGTGTGCCTAAATTGTATGATCCAATATTCACTTCTATGGTGTTTCAGTCAAAAATGCCTATAACACCTACATCAAGTTTATGAAATATAATGAGAGCAGACTATAGCTTACTGAGTGACCAGAAGATCTGCTGTACCTTGTGTGTAAGTTCTAATATTAACTTCTGAGCAAGCTTTTATTTAATTTTGGACATAAGAAATAATATTTATTTCAGAAAATAGCAGCACCTTTTATCTTGTAGATGTCTCCTGATATTATCAATAAGTTCAAGCTCCTTACAATCTTCATGGGGGTTATTTTGCTGGACCTGGGAGATTATGTCGCAGAAGAGCCTTTTCATATTAGGCTTTTGGGGAACCTGGATGAAAGCTCTACAGTCGAATCGTCCACCAAATTTGTTGTAGAAAAGCTTGGCAAGTGTAGTTTTACCAATACCACCACATCCGACAATAGATACCATCTTGAGCTTTGGATCCCCATCATTGGCCAGCCATTTGATAAACTCGCTCGTCCGCCCATCAATGACTAGGTCAGCAGTTTGTTCATAAGGTGTTGGTACAACATAGCTAACGGACGCATATCTTTGTCTATAGGTGCAACTGTGGAGATCGTACCGTTCGTACCGTTCTATTGCCTCTTGGACATAAATCCTGAATTCCGATATCATGCTTCCGATCTGTTGGTGCCACTTGAGTCTTCTAGGAACACCACTAATCTTCAGATGGTTGATCCTGCAGATAAATCTGGTCTTGGTATTTAGATGGACATGCCTTGCAAGCTTGATTTTGTCCTCAATGTTGTAAGTGTAATCCTCGATATCATAGGACAGCTCACGCACCTCCTTCATCCAACACTTCGCCATTAGGTGAGGGTCGTCCACCTTTGACAGGTCCTCAAGGTATGTGCCTACTTCTTCAAGATCACCTTTAAGGAGCAGTATCCTGTTCTTAACCCCCTTTGGTAGCTTGCATCCTTGATCCAACAGCATGTCCAGCTTGGTAATGAGGCATCCCATAGTGCCCAGGGATGAACTGATTGCCTGTATTACTCTGTTTTTGCCTCCAAATTGTGTAACATCCAAAGATGTGGAGTTAATTGGCATTATTGCATATACCTGTAAATGCAAAAGGGAAACCATATGAAAGGGAAATGGATGAACACCCACAAGCAAATGGAGGCATGAAAATTTGGTGATGGTGTTTGTGAAAAGCATAACATCGTTATCCATCTATTTTTCTTTTCATCTTTTGGGGAAACTAGGTATGATAGTTTAATTGTGGATCAGACATGAGACTTGATGAATTAAGGGATGGTAATGGGATTATTGTTATTGCTGTATGCCTAGAGAGGGATACCTGTTGAGCTTGGTCAGATGACACCATCCTATATTCATTGTATCTCATCAATTTAAGGGTGGGATGATTAGGATGGACGTTCACTGCGTCAGTCAATGCTTCCTCCGCTTCCTCAACCTCTGTGAGACGGGCATCTGAACAGTTGATTATTGCCTTGACTCTCTGAAGGGAAGGGAGGTTCTCGGAGACAAGCTTGTCGAAACCAAGGTTGGCATCCTTGAGGAACCGCACATGAACCATAAACTGAAGATATTCAAGGGTTGGCATGGTAGTAGGCTCATCTATGCGTACACTGCTGCTACTAAGCTTGTAGAGATCGAACCGGATCAATATAGCATACGATATGAGAGACCTCAATTTTTGAAAGTAGCCTATATCTCCACAAGTATGCTTAATGTTTACCACTCTTATGTTGCATGACCGTAGTTCGAGACTACAGAGTTCAGGCATCCTTCCAAGAGTTTCCATGTCCTGTTCTTGCCAGAATTGCACATTCACAACTAAATAGCTGAGGTTCGGTAGAAGCGATGAGTTCATCCATGCTGGCAGTCTAGTTAGTTGCATGCATGCTAAAGACAGGTATCGGAGGTGCTGGGAGGAGACAAACCCTGTTTCCCATGTTACACCCTTTCCCAAATAGGATTCACCATGAAGTTCCAAAAGCTGGATCTTGTGAAAATTGTGTAGGGACTCCACCAGAGCTATTTCCATGCTCTGATCCCACCCATGGATCCTTGTCTTGAGCACCCTCAGTTCACTAAGCTTACCCAAATCCTTCACAAACTGCATAGCAGTGGCAAATCCCATGCTGAAGTCCTTCATAGCAGGGTATATCCACAGTTCCTGCAATGATGTTAGGTTACCAATTAAACCAGCAGGCACCCTTGTACCCACATCAACACGTAGGCACAACAGTTGTGTCAATAAGCCCACAGTGAATGGCATCTCTTCTAAGTCAGTTTCATACAAGTCCAATGTTTGGAGAAACTTTAGATCCTGACCTATTTCTTCTGGGAGCCGATGAAAACCGCGTGTCCGTGTTAGCCCAAGGTATCTCAGGTGCAGTAGCTTCCCAAGATGCTCCAGGCCGTTGCTTGTGTAACCTTCTATGAATTTGCAATCTTCTAGAGCTAGTACACGTAAAACTTGAAAGCTTGGAGATACCACATGGATATCGGATAAGATGGCAACAAATGACCTCACTTGTTCCATGCCCACATTAGCTAGTTGGGGGTGGCGTTTTTCAACAACTCTAGATTGCAAACTTAATCTGTTGGCATTGGTCAATGGAAATTTCTGTTGCTCGTCACCATTTTCCGATAATACGGTGACAAAGTTTTCTTCACTCGATAATGAACGAACAAGATCCAACACCATATCATGAACACGACAACCAATTACATGCCCAGTGCCTTGAGCCTCCACCGGTTGGATCATGCTTCTATTTATCAGCTCAACGAAGTACCCCTCAGCAAGCTCAAATAACCCTATCTGTTGATCTCCATGGATGAAGCCTTCAGCTATCCACTTCCATATCACAAGACATTTGTTGATCTCATAATCTTCTCGAAATATGCTTATATATAATAAGCAAATTTTTAGATGAGAAGGCAAATGGTAGTAGCAAAAGGACAATATCCTTCTAATATTTTCAACATCATCATTAATTCCTTTCCCCAAACAAAAAGAATTGTACATCTCAGACCAGTTATCTTCAGGATTACTGGCCAACAAACCAGCTATTGCGATGACACCTAACGGGACACCGCCACATTTTTCCAAAAATCTTTCACTTGCCTCAGCTGATGTGCTCTCTAAACATTTGCTTTCATCAACATATAGTCTTGTACTTAGTAATTTTTTAGAGTTACCATGAGAAAGTGGTTGCAGATTGTAAACATCACCTACATCTCTCGCAACATTAGAAATACAAGAAGTTGTGACCACTTTACTTCCACAATTATCGTCTGGTAGAGCCGATCTTATTTTGTTCCACGAATTGATATCCCACAAGCCATCAATGACAATAAAATACCTACATACACGAATGGCAACAGAATAGCCATAGTTAGTGAAACTACCTGAACTATCTAAAAAGCCAAGAAGAACGCCAATGTCAAGATTTGGAAAGTGGCATTATTAACAACATTGCTAGGTGGTCAGAGGGCTGAAATTCATAGTAATTATGTTCGGAAACAAGGTCAAGTAATTTAGTATGTTTTGATTAAGTATCATAAACCACTACGGCATAGAAGCTTCTCGTGGATGAGCTGTGGTTTGAAGCAACCCGTCTGACATATGGAAATATTACTTCTTTCCTTTTACAATGTAAGACTTTCTAGCATTACTCGCATTCATATAGATATTAATGAATAGATAGAGTAGACACATATATGTTAAATGAATCTAAACCCGTCTGTTAATGGAGTAGTGTTTAGCGCACGACTGTCTCCATTTTAGAGGGCCATCTCTAATAAAATGTTACCAGAGACGCTTTTTTTTCCTTGAACATGATTATCTCTGATCTGATGTGTGCTGCACCACGGTCACAACAAACTATTTGCACCAAATTTGTAATTTACTATTTATATAACTATGCAGATAATGATGACATAAATAGCCCATGCAAAATGCATGGGTTAATGCCTAGAGTTGCTAACCACGGCAGTTGATGACTAGCATGTGTACCTCTTGTTCTGGAGGAATTCCTGTAGTTCGTTGATAAGCTGCTTTTCATCTAACATCAGTGTGTATGAGTTGGTAAACTTTTTCTTGTCAAGATAATAAAGAATATCCCTGAAGACTCTGTTCATGTTAGGATTAATCCGACTGACTGTAACAAAAGCACCACATTGAAAACCCGGTTCAAGCTTGTCATAGATTAATTTCACAAGAGTGGTCTTGCCCAAGCCTCCAAATCCGAAAACGGAGACGATCTTCAACTTGCTCTGATCCCCCATGGACAGCATCTCTATCACCTCATCCCTTGGTCTGTCAATGCCAACAAGCCTTTTTGACATTGCCTTTGTGTATGGATCATGGGTAGGATGACCAACAGCAGTGTAATTGCCTGCGCCATGCTTGGTAGCCACATATCGGAGTTGCTGCTTCGCGACGGCGTTGGAAAACATCTGACTGTACTCCACGCTCCCATTGAACAGCTGATCGTTCATCTTAGCCACGAGCCGCATCAGCATCTCAAGGTCGGCTTGCTCGGGGTCAGAGCCGACACGCAGGGAGATGAGGACGGTATCAACGACGTCCTCCAGGTCGTAGGACAGCATGCGCACATTGTGAGCCCAGAGCCTGACCTGCTCGTCAAGCTGATCCCGTGGAATGTTGGCCACCAAGCGTAGGGTGGTGTCCATGGTCTTGAGACCCCTAGAGAACTGTCTGACCCGGTTCCTTACGCCCCCCTGCAGCTGGTTCTCCTCCAAACTGAGCAGCTCGGCCAGCCTAGAGAGCAGGCTGCCCATCGCTGCGGTTGCTAGCTCCATGCTCGATCGATCCCCTTCTTGACACACACGGCAGTTGGTTGAGTTGATTAATTGTTGGTTACTTGGATGAGTGATCGCTTATCTCCTCTCACCGTTCTGTCGCCAATATTTCTCCAATATCTACAGAATTACAAATGAAAGGCATTTAAGGAAGTGAAATTCATAAAGAGAGGTAGCTATGTGGAATGGGGGAAAAAATGGATGAACACTACTCACCAAGCTAACAGCAAACCACCATATGCAATTTCATCGATCCTTAATTTACTTTTGCTTGTGAATAGAATCAGAAGGTTCTATCTTCTTCAGCTGAAATAGTAAAGATATAGAAGCTCACAGTTTTGTTGTAGGTCAGACAGACGAAGCTAACTGATGGATGCGTGAAAGGATGATTTAGCTATTGTATAAACACACGCATGCTGATTGGCATCAATCTCGATCTGTACTGTATTATTATAAATTTTTTGAATTGGTGTACTATATTGTAAGTTGTAACGCCTTGAGCAATTGCATGCAACAATAACTCCTTTATTAGTGATTAACCCTTACAAATTTTGCATATAGGGACTCCAATTTCAAAAGGATAACAGCAAAAATAAGAAATGCATAAGTTGTCCTCAGTGCATTATATATTAAATATGTGCAAAAAAGCATCCATGTTGTCTATACCAATTTTTTTTATGGAAATCTATAATGCCTATTATCTGGTGAGTCAAGATTATAACTGTGTGCAGATTGCTTGAATGTATAGTGAACTAACAAAACTATATAACAAGTGCATACCCAATTCTATGATATAGCCTTCAGTCTTTTATAAGTAGAAAGAAGAGTTGGCAGTACACACAATTCTAATAATCTAATAAACTATAACCTATCTCTGTGCAGTCACGCAGAAAATTAATTTATCTAGTTATCTGAATGCGTATGTATTTTTATGGGTCATTATATTTTCTAGTTTACCAAATATAAACCATTAGGTATGCCTCTAAAATTAAGGAGTAAATCATGGAAAACTTTCTAGTAGTCCATATGTAATTTAATTTTTCAGCTTACTTTTTGATGGATATAGTTTCAGCTTACTGCGTCTTTTCAATAAACCATGTATATATATTTACAAAATGGGAAGCCGTTATATTGCTAAGTAAGTTAACGTAAACAATCCATAAAAAGAGTTAATAGGAACAATAATATTGATAAGCAAGCACGTATGCTCTCACAGTCTCACTACAGAATATTTATTGCATTAGGGTGGATCAAAATTTTGATGGGAGCAGATTGCAAAAAGGGATAAAAAGTGATTCAATTCATCGAGATATCCACAGTTCCACACTAAAAAATAATTGCAAATTGCTGTGAAACTACTAGCGGCCCACCTATAACTAGCTAGCTGCATAACCACAAGTAATTTTTATAAATGGACTTTTATAAATGATTTATTTAGTCTTCCTCACTTAAAAAGGTCCAATTGGTTTGAAACTACTACCGGCCCACTGATAACAAGCCTAGCTAACCACGAGTAATTAATCCAGCTGACAAATTGAAATACGAAATACGAAGTCAACGCTAATAATATATATATCCCCTTGCTAGCCAAGAAAGGGATCTATGGTTCTTTCTCTTTTTATTTTTCTTAAAAATAACCATAACTGCTCTCCACAGTTCATCTATCACCCGAACTAACCCTGATCTCTTCTACTCCATGGTTCCATGCCAGCTATTTTTCTGTGTTCTCTTTCTCATATCCACCAATTTCCGCAAGGAGAGAAAAATTAATCAGAAGCGGGGAAAGAATCAAGCATGAGAAGAATTAGCAATATCCATCAATCAAGTGCAAGCTAGGCAGAGCAGAGGTGTGAAGTGTGGGGATGGAGACTGCAGTGCTGAGCACTGTTCTCAGCATGCTAGGGCCGAAGCTCTACACCTTCTTGCAAGAGAACCATGAGCTGCGGCGGAACCTGGAACACGATATCCGGTACATCCGGAACGAGCTCCGGATGATCGGCGCGGTGATCGATGAGCACGAACGCGGGCAGATGAACCACGGTGGCCCCGTGCAGGGGGCTTGGATCCATGGTGCGCGTGAGCTGGCCTACGACATGGAGGACTGCATCGACCGCTTCATGCACCGTATGACAAGTGGCCACAGGCTCGCCACAATGGCCATCCGCACCAAGTTTGCCACCGTGATCCAGAAGCTCCGGAAGAAATCGGAGGATCTGTCTAAGCTGAGAGCAAACTACACAACTGTTGGCAATGGCAATGGTGACTGCCAAGCAAGCACCTCCGGGACCATGTCGTCATCTGAGATGACACATGTCCCCACAAGTGACACCGTCCCCGTGGGAATGGACGGGCCGAGGGATGAGATTCTTGAGCTGATCATGGAAACGCAAAGCCAACCCAATCAGCTCAAGGTCATCTCCCTTGTCGGGTTTGGCGGGTTAGGGAAAACCCTCCTCGCCAAGCAAATCTATGAGAACACCACCATTTGCACACAATTCGAACCACAGGCCTGGGTTTCCGCAGCAGGGAAGAGTGCGAGGGACGTCCTCAAGGAGATACTATGCCAGCTTGGCTTCCAATCGCAAGCACAGGAGGACGATCACCGGGATGTCAGCAAGCTCATCACAAGTCTGAAAAAATGCCTCCACTCCAAGAGGTAAGAAATGAGAATTCATTATTCTTGGGAGGGTATTCTCTCCTGTAATGAATATGTGAAGGTTTAGGACAACATTTAGTCAAACTTTAAAACTTTGGTCATAATATTTTTACTAGAACAGATTTATAAAATCTAATTATGATAGTACTTTTTGAAGGCGGATATATGCATAACGTTTCTTTACAAACCATGCATCTGATAAATTATTCATAGCCAAAAAATAAAATAAAAATTGACTACATTTTACTCGACGAGTACCATTAACTATATAATCAAAAAATCCACGTGCTCACTTTCTTCTCATGTTGTCATTATAACATGACTCAACATTACTACCAAAGCGTTTATCTGCATTTTAACATAGGGCAAATACCACCTCTTCAATATGATAATCTGATGCTGCTGCAAATTACACAGGAATGAAAAAATCACTACCACAAGATGGAAAGTTTCCCGAGTGCCCAAAACTAATGGTAAATGGGACAAACACGGGAAAGTTCATGTTCCTGCCGAAGTGTGTCCGTTGCCACCCATCTTTTCATATGTCACAAATGTACACTCGGGAAGTCTATCCATCCCGTGTATAGCATTCTGCACACGGAAACGTCTCTTTGGTTTCTAAAATACTCCATAATGTTCAGGACACTTTCCCATCCTGGTAGAGAATTGAGAATAATATATACAATCCAATATTATACATATAGCTCAGTATATTAAATCTCATTCTATTGTTACAACTACTGTTATTTGTTTCCCTTACACAGCTTCATCAAGCGACAACCATAAAAATTAGAGTGTTTTCATGGTCCTTAAGGAGATTGTTTTAACACTATCTCCCTGTGAACAATAGACAATGTCACAGCTCCTAAAGAGCAGTAAAGAGCTCTACAAATTAGGCTATTCACTTCTTTGTGACTTGCATCCGTTTTCGATGCATATCTTACTCAGACCACTGTCCGTGCTACTAGTTACAACCTACAACATCAATGCTTGAAAACCAGTATGCAAAAAAAAAAAAAAGGGACTCATAATGGCAAAACAAAAATCAAATTAAGAAGCAATCTGCTGAAATGACTTATCAGTGGCTAAAACACAAATTAAGGTTGCAATCTGCAGAAATGACTTATCGATGGCAAAAAAACAAATTAAAGTTGAATCTGCTCATGGACTAATTCCAAGGTACCTAAGATGACATGAATATTGCACATCGAGAGTGAAGATTAAATAATTAAGCATAGGGAAAAGGACAAATTAACAATGTAAGAATATTTGGTGCAATCAGCACAAGAATGTCTTGCCTTATTAGACAATTATTAGTAACACTATTTCATGGTTCCGAGAACTAATAGAAAAGAATATGCCTAACCATCTAGAGTAAATAACCTAGATGAACACATGTAAGACAAAAGAAAAGGGACAAACCAAAAGTTACAAATGCAGCCTACATGTGTGGTAAGTTTAAGCTATGGATTATGTAAGTTTACATGACTAATAATAATAAGAAAAAAACTGCTATTACCATGTCTACTAAGCACTGATCCATTTACCTTATTTCTCAATACATCTCTATAGGTTCTTCATTGTAATTGATGACATCCAGAGGGAATATTGGAACAGTACTATTAAAGATGCTTTCCCTGTAGATACAGGATCAAGCAGCATAGTGCTGGTGACGACGGCCATCCATTCCATAGCAAATGCCTGCAGCTCTGGTAATGGTCATGTATATATGATGAGCACTCTTGACAAAAAATACTCAAGAAAACTATTCTTAAGAGAAGCATCATGGGGTGACTACCCACCTGGTTCAGAAACAGTGCTGAGTACTAAATGTGATGGTTTACCACTTGCCCTTGTATCAACAGCCCAATTCTTGAAAAGTAAAGGTCAACAGCTACCACAAGAATATGCAAAGTTGTGTGGCAATCTGGGTATGCATCTGGAAAGAGAGGATACTTTAGAAAGAATGAAGCATGTACTTGTTCACAACTATACCAGCCTTCCTGGCCATGTTATCAAGGCCTGCTTGCTCTATTTTGGTATTTTCCCCAGTGGCCATCCGGTCAGGAGAGGAAAACTGATAAGGCGATGGTCAGCTGAAGGGCTTGTTGAGGCAGACCCTCTCCGAAGTTCTCTGGATGTTGCTACGGACTACTTCAACGAGCTGATCAACCGGAGCATCATTCAGTCTGTTGCTACGAGCAGTAACACTGAGGTGAAGACATGCCAAACTCACGGCATGATGCTTGAGTTCATCCTGCATAAGTCCATGTGCGATGACTTCATTACGTTTCTATATGATCAAGCTTGCCTGCCTGACAAAATACGTTGCCTTACTGTGCAACATAACAGCACCAGAAGGGGCAGAATGAACTCAGACATTGATTTATCTCATGTTCGGTCTTTGACAATCTTCGGAGAGGCGGAAGACTCTGTTTTAGAATTCTCCAGTTATGAACTGCTGCGAGTTTTGGATCTTGAAGAATGTGAAAATTTGAAAGATGAACATCTCAGGAAGATATGCAAGCAGTTGCTGCTCAGGTATTTAAGCCTGGGGGGCACTGTTACAATGCTCCCAAAGGAGATAACAAAACTGAAATTTTTGGAGACACTCGATGTACGAAGAACGAAGATAAAAGTTCTGCCCATACAAGTCATCAAGCTGCCATGTTTGACACATCTATTTGGAAATTTCAAACTCCAAGATGTAGGCCAGAAAATAAGCAAGCTACAGAAGTATTTGTCTGAGAAAAGTAAGTTGGAGACACTAGCAGGATTTTTTGCCAATAATGACCAAGGATTTCCTCAACTCATTGATCATATGAAAAACTTGGCCAAGGTTAAAATATGGTGCGAGAGCGAGACCCCTTCCAATTCTAGCAGCAACACTGTTCACCTTTCAAAGGCCATTCAAGTTTTCATCCAGAGGGGCACCAATATGAACGATGTCCGCTCGCTTTCTCTGAATTTTGGGGGGTGCTTCCAAGACCAAGAGAATATGCTGAAGTTTTCCCTGGAAGATTCCTGCTACTTAAGCTCTCTGAAGCTAAAAGGCAAAATAAACATATTACCTCCATTTGTAACCTTGCTGAAAGGTCTTACTGAGCTGTGTCTATCATCCTCTGATAAGCTCAACAGGGATGTTCTTGCTGCCCTAAGTAATGTTCACTGTTTGCATTACCTCAAACTGATTACACCTAATCTGGAAAAGTTTGTCATAGGACAGGGTCCACTCAAAAGCCTACGACGCTTGTGCATCATGGTGCAAACCATGACCGAGCCAGAAATCCAACAGGGGGCTCTGCCAAATCTGGAGTCATTCCGGCTGCTCTGTAAGGATCTAAATGGGCTATGTGGCATCAACATCCAGTACATCGGCCCCGAATGCCTCAAGGAGGTTGCTCTTGACAAAAGAATTAGCGAAGAAACAAAAAAGAAGTGGAAGGAAACAGTGAAGAACCATCCTAGATGGCCCAAGGTCTCATTTGTTAATACAGGAGAGGTTGGTCAGATGCAGAATATGGAGGTTGCTCAGCCTACAGAGGATGCTGCAGCACTGGCTTTGGCTGCCGGCTCCCTAAGGCCGGTTCCGGTTTTTAGATGTCCAAAGGCAGATCAAGAAAGGACCTTAGATCTCTGTTCCATGGGCCAAACCTCTAGGGAATCTTGCAGCAATACTGAGCCATACTTCAAAACTAATGGGACTTCACCAGGCAAGCTGAACCCTGTGAATGATGAATGTCACCATTTCTGCTAGATAGCGAGAACATCCTCTGGGCTGGCTCTGCTCACTGTCGTCATCAGTTACTCTCTTTCTATCTCGCTCTTCACCACAAGCTGCATCATGGTGACACCACTCTTTCCAAGTTACAGCAAAAGAGTGGTGTACAGATATACAAGAATCTGTAGTTGATTACAAATTTGACTGCACTTCTGTTTCAACATTATTATCTGCTCATATCTTGCTACACTGTGCACTAGCTGCATATTATATAATCAGTAGAGCAAGCATGTGTATTTCAGTGTAATCACAATTACATATTCAAATGACAGTATTGATCCATAAATTTGTCGATTTCCTAGCGGTTGTTAAAATTGTTTCTATAAAGAGTGAAACCCTACTTGGGAGGACAATTGTGATTATTGATTTCCACGAGCCTTTGCCCTTACGAATATGTTACATATACAAATGTATGATGCATATATCATAAAGAAGGAATATGCAGCGGGTAGTGGGAATCGAACCTGCAACCCCACGGTTATGAGCTAGGAGGGATAGATGATAAGGGATTACTAGTAACCTACACTACAAAAGAACCCTTCTTTCGTAACGGGTGGCAACATACATCCGATGACTTATCTTTGTCGAGTGGTAAGTTACCACTCATCACGGATGAGTCATCCATGACGATTCGTAGCTCATCTTTGTCGGGTGGTAAGTTACAACCCGTCATCCGTGACGATTCATAATTACGAACATTCACACATGAGAATTTACGATTTTTGAATTTTAATGCACAAAAAACGCTAAAAATATTCTATATATTACTAGGACATTCCATTATTTATTTATTTATTTATTTATTTTAGAGAAGGGTATTTTTTTACCCGGCCTCTACATCCAACCGGATATATGTAGCCTTTTTAAATTAGTAAGTTAGCCTATCAAACAGGGAACTTAGCCCTCAAATAACCCAATCTGAAATTCGCTCCTATGGAGATTTGAACTCAGGACCTTGGGGTGCTACTCAAGTCACTGTAACCACTAGGCTACATGCCCTTTCACTCTAGGACATTCCATCTATGGTCACACAACACTAGCTAGAAATTCATGATTTTTCAAGTGACATTTACATGCACGCCACAGTTGGATTCGAACCTAGGACCTCTCAGCACATGCAAACTAATTGTACCATCTCATTTATAGACCACATCTTGATGAGTCTTCAGATATTAATTATTCTTTTGATTATTTTGTCCAAATATGAAACAAAAATTTGAAACTCTAGATGACTTCAAATGAGAACGCTTTCAACTACAAAGTTGCAAATCTCATCGAGTTCTACAACTTCAGCGTAGGGCATGTCTCCATCCAAGGTGATTTGAAAAATCAAAAAATATTTTAGAAATAGATCACATCACTTATAGAGCATATTCAGGGATGTAAACAATCTCAAAAGAAAATATTATCAATCACAAAGTTGTAGATCTCATCAAATCCTTGCACATTGATATAGGGCATGTCTCCATCCGAGATCATTTGAAAAATTCAAAAGTACGTTTTCCAAAATTTATCTCACCACTTATAATCCTTATTCGGTCAAATGCAAATGTCGTCAATTTTAAAGTTATAAATCTCATCAAGATCTACAATTTTCATATAAGGTATGTCTTCATATAAGGTATGTCTCTATCCGAGGTTCTTTAAAAAATTCAAAATTTTGAATTTCCCTCATCCGTGACGGGTCGTAAATACCCTTCACGGATAACGTTATCCGTGAAAGGTGGTAGTTACAACCTGTCCTGGATGACTGCTCTCATCTTAAACAGGTTATCCCATTAAACCCATCACGGATGACATGTTATCCGTGACGACGGGGCATTTTTGTGACCCGTTATAGCCTTACAGGTCATCCGTGACTTGTTACAACTACGTCCCAAAAAAGATGACCTCATGTTGGTGATTGTTCATCCCTGATAGTCATATCTTAAATGGGATACTTTTCAACTTGTCAGGGATGAGTCATCCCAAATGAGTCACATTAGCCCGACACGAATGGCTCGTCACAGATGCTCAGATCTGTAGTAGTGGAAGTAAATACTCACTCTGTTAAAAAATATAAGGTGCATTTTATTTTGTTAGGATAAGGCTTTGACCATCAATTGCTTAACTAATGTACGATTTATGTGATAGAAAGCATAGGTGTAAGTAGTCCATTGTGCAATATTAAAAAGGAAAAAGGATGTAGGGCTACTATCCTCAAGAAGGCCAGCTAAATGTGCACTAAATTATGGATTAACCTCTTGAATGTCCCATATAGATCCAATGATTGTACCCAAATTATGTTGTTATTGAGCCCGCAGCTACCCACGGTTGGGCGTCTAATTACTACAGCCGGGGGGTGAAATTCCGTATCCTGGGTTAGTTCGTTTCGAATTCCCCCCCCCCCCCCCCCCCCGCCCCCGCCATTTGGTTTCTAAACACTGTGAACGAAATTACTGGCAGAATCGAACGGAACAAAGAGACATCAGTTTGTTTATTTTTTACGAAATTTCCCGGGATAGAAGTTTACCGGAGGAGTAGACGAGACGACGAAGCTGAGCGAGCTTTGCCAGTCTTCCGCCGCCGCGTCGCCCGTACGGCTTGCCGCTGTGCTGCGCCGCCCTACGCCTCCTTTCCGCCGCTCCCGCGCGCGATCCGGCGGGACACAGACACGGCCCCCTCCGCCTCTCGCCCGCGCCGCCAATTTGCTCCGCTCTCTCTCCGGTGGACACGAGGATAATCGACGGAGAGGAGGACAGCGAGGAGGCTTGGAAATTTTTTTATTTATAATTTTTGTTATTAAAAGTTTTACAAAAATAATTTTCCATTTTGAAAATTGACGGAAATAGTCGCCTACCGCCCTCTGGGAGGGCGATTTTTAAAAATCGCCCTCCCAAAGGGCGGCGAATATGACGTGGCAGACGGCCGTTCGCTCTCGGGCGACGGCCGTCAAGGAAATTTGCAGGCGGCCCCCTTGCCGCCCTCCGCTAGGGCGGTTTTATACTGTGCGGGGGGCCGCCTGCAAATGGGCGGCGAGGGGGGGCATGGAATTTTGCAGGCGGCCCCCTTGCCGCCCTGGGGGAGGGCGATTTTGTACTGTGGGGGGCCGCCTGCAAATGGGCGGCGAGGGGGCATGGAATTTTGCAGGCGGCCCCCTTGCCGCCCTGGGGGAGGGCGATTTTGTACTGTGCTCTATATTTTTTTTTATATAAATAGCAATAGTTATGAAATCTTTTTATATTGAAAACTATACAAGATTGAAATCTCCAAGACTGGTAAAATACAATTTTATTATTTTTTAAGGCATATTTGGATTGTTACCGTACAAATATTATGTTAGTGCCAAAATATAAGCAAGTTTTGGCACTACCAAATATTTGGTAAGGTAAAATTGCATTTGATCATATATGGTTTGCTGCCAAAATGTAAAATTGTAGTGAAGAATGTTGTACATAATCTGAAATCTAGATTACGTATTACCAATGAATAGGCTTCCATTTTCGTGTGTGATGTGCTAGTGGGAAAGAAGATATGAAGAGGTTGCCTTCAGATTGTCAATTATATAGCGTCGTTTTCATTGCAATATATGTGAACTCAATGAGATGCATTATTCATTAGATGTGACAAGACGATCACGCGTGGGCGTGATTCACTTTATGTCAACAGGCAGCGCCGAAAGTTGATAGTGATAACTCGAGCTGCCGCTTTTCATGTGTGCTGTTGTGGACTGTGCGCGCTACTGGATATGGCACTACCGTGAAGCGCCGAAAGTGTGTTGTTGTGAGCATAAGTTGTTCAAGCACCATATGAATGAAAAGAACTACGTAGACGAGACAAACACAAGTAGTACTGCAGTAGTAATAGCAAAAGTAGTACTGCTTTACAAGTTTGTAAGCCAAAAGAAACGGTCACATAAGGACTGAAGAGGTAGAACACTACTGACGAGGCCTCTTACCCCTGTCCCTCCTACCCTGCGCCCTAATGTGCCCCTGGGAGTACGTGAGTCGGTCCGGGGGTACGGCACGGCCAACCCGTCCTGCCTGTACAGGTGTGACCTCTGGCTGCTCCTGAGTGTGCGCCTCTGGAGCTCCTCCAAGCTGAGAGGAGCCTAGTACGTCCTGGTGGTCTGCACCGTGCAAGTCGTCGTCGTAGAACTGGCTAGTAGGACCAGTCCTACCGGCGTGAGACGAAGAGGCCCCAGTACCGAAGATCCCGGCTGCATATCCTGCTGGACAAGGACCATCAGATTCGTACAAGTATTTAGCAGTAGTAATAAAAAGTAAAGTACCGTGTGGGCGAGGGAACGACGCTCCGTGAGAGGAAGAGCTGGCGAACGCGCCCGAAGAGGTGGCGAACGGCCCTGCGGAGCTCGCGGAAGCGCCGGTCGTGCCTGCGAACGCGCTCGAAGGCAGACGAGGTCCTGCGATCAGGAAACGTGCAGTTAAAACATGGTGACACTTTTGTGGAAAAGCTGAAACAAAAATGAACTAATATCTGGGCTGAACTGTACCGTGCGAAACCGGTGCTGTAGGTCGCACTGCTCCGAAGCTAGGGGCGCTCGAAGGCAAACGAGGTCCTGCTCCGACGGTAGGCGCGCGAGGCCGTGGGTGTACCGGACCAGCTGGAGGTACGACGTCCACGGCGCTGCGACAGGAGAAGACGCGCATGACCGCACGCATCTTCTCATGCATCCGGTCGAAGGTCGCCCTCTGCTCAACGTCAGTCAAGTGCAAACCTCTGTTCAACCTCACCTGCACTGCGATGATATCGGCACTGATATCCCGTGCCGCATCAGCCTATGCAAGATGGAAATAAAAAATTCAGTAGTTGTCCTATATTATGCAAGATAAATGAAATAATTATTGGAAGTAACACAAATTGGACGTACCGCCACGAAGTAGTCTCGGTCACGGTGCGTGGGATACGCGTCCGTGACAGCGGCAACGTGCGGCTCTGGGGCGTCTGGAGTGAAGGTCACACGCGCACGAGTGCGAGGAAGGTACCAGCGAAGGTTGATTTTCCTCATTTTCCATCGATGGTCCAACAACATCCCCTGCATTGCTAGGACCCTCCACATCTTCGGTTCGCATTGAAACATTTGTATCTTTCTCTTGTACCGACACAAATATAACGAGGGGCCATGACCGTTCAAAAGCCATTTCCACATACCGTCTCCAAGCAGCAGTGCTGTCCATCGGCATTAGTTCCCAAAAATAACCTTCTATTGCACGACTCACTACAACAGATACTGACATTGTGTAGACTTCTTGGTCTATTCTAAATCCTCTCAACAACCAACTATAAATTGACTGAAATGTTCTCTCCGCAGGCCTATCGATGCCCTTAGATGTCATTACAAAATCTGACAGATCAACACCATCTGGACCAAATCTAATATTTCCTTCACCGTGAACTATCTGAAATGTGACCTTACTTGACATTGTGCCTGATGAAAACATTAACTGCGTTAACCTCGCATTTCTGTACTACGCCCTAAGTTACATTCTCTACAATATTGTCCTCTAAATTTCTAAAAGTACGTTACATTCTCCAGATCAAACTAAACTACATCTTACAATTAACACTACTGTCTATGTCTCAATTCATACTATTATATTCTATGCTCTGGATCTACACATATGTGCTGTGTGCTACAGATGTGCTAAAATATATGGAACTAAAACTAAAACGCAACATATATACTCAAACATAACGTATTAGTACAAATGCAAAAGATGTATGGGAGCATACCTGTGATGAAGTGAGCGAACCAGCAGGGCTTCGCCGCTCCGCTTCTGCTGCCCTCCCCTCTCTCTCTTTCGTTTTTTTTGGATTTTTAGTGAATATAATGAAATTTCACAGAGGAGGGACTGGGCTTTATAGGGGGGGGCCAAAAATCGCCCTCCCCCAGGGCGGCAAGGGGGCCGCCTGCAAAATTCCATGCCCCCTCGCCGCCCATTTGCAGGCGGCCCCCCGCACAGTACAAAATCGCCCTCGCGGAGGGCGGCAAGGGGGCCGCCTGCAAATTTCCTTGACGGCCGTCGCCCGAGAGCGAACGGCCGTCTGCCACGTCATATTCGCCGCCCTTTGGGAGGGCGATTTTTAAAAATCGCCCTCCCAGAGGGCGGTAGGCGACTATTTCCGTCAATTTTCAAAATGGAAAATTATTTTTGTAAAACTTTTAATAAAAAAAATTATAAATAAAAAAAATTCGGAGGCTTGTGGGTTTGAGTGGGCTCGATGGGAGCACGAGATGGGCCGGCCTGGTCGGCCCATAAAGTTTTTCACAAGAGTAACAATAATAAAACAACAAAATTAAATTAAAAGAACCGGACAATCTAACCTACCTGTAAAAATGTAAAAACCGAAGAAAATGATTAAAAGTAATTTATTCCACATCTACTATGACATAGAATTTATTTTAACTTAATCCTCTCCAATCCTCCTCAATTCTCTCCAGACCGAAGGCCTAAAGTGGATTTGGGGAAAATTCATCCCCCCGTGTCCGCCGCGCTCGAGTCCGGCCGGCGCAGCAGTTCGTTCACCGGCGGCGTAGCCGCCGCAGTGTTATTGGCCGTCTCCGGCTCTCCGCGCGGTCGCCATCCGCTGTGCTGAGTTCCGAGGGCTTCGTCTGTGATATGCTCTAATAGGCATCTATGTAAGCCATTGGCCATCAGGTCGCCTGGTCCTCCCTGCTGCTTCGTTCAGTATTGGATTATTTCGCTTTGGTTTTGGTTAATGCTCGTGATTCTTGTGGATGAGGTAGTGATTCATGAGAAAATGGACGATTTGTCACTTTGTTAGTTGGGTTTCGACAACATGAACCCTAAATCGTATAGGGTGGCATTTTGTCAAAAACCCAACGAACAAAGTTGTATTTAGTCCATTTTCTCGGTGATTTATTGGGGTCTCTTGGTAAACAAATTAGGGTTCAGATGGTTCAGATGAACTGGGTGTTGTTACTGTTATTCAAGCTGTATTTCCTTATCATTAACTACCTGGGGATTTATCCATGATATCTTCTAGCATAAGCATTAGAGCAAATATCAATTTAAAATATAAATGTACGACTGCTGAGAAAAATCCAATTGCTGAGAAAAGAACGTCTGCTGAATGAAATTCTTCACCATGTATGCAACTTTCCCCTGTCACAATTTGGAGGAAATTTGGAGAATGAACCTTTGTATTGAGTTAGCCCTGAAGAGCAATATATTATGTACAAGAAGAAAGCGAAATGACTAAAATACCCTTCAACGTAGTCTAAAAGACTTATACTCTAACACCCCTAATCAAATACAATGTGTATGTAATAATATTGCATTTGAAACGTACAACTAAATACTAAACTAAATCCAAAGTCTATGCGTGATGATGTTGTCAAAGCATAAAAATCATAAATAATGATGAAGAAGAAAAAATCCATCCCCTCATTAATGAAGTGGACTTCGGTGCCTTCACAACCTGTTCTTCAGCCCTTAGTGCCAAAAGCCTTCACAAACTATTCTTCAACTCTTCACTAATTAAGAGACGGTGATGATGACGAGATGAATGACCTTCACAAACTGTTCTTCGGCCCTTCAATGATTGACGATGATGTCAACTCCGATTAGGAGCTGGTGATATGACAAAGATCAGCTCCGACGTGGAGCTACTGATGATGACAGAAGGATAACTCCGACATGGAGCGAGTGAGATAGTGATAATGATTGACAAGCATGACTTCGGCTGCGTTCGAATGTCCAACGATTCTTGGATGAAATTTTAGATTCTCGTGGCACGCTTTTCAAACTACTAAACGGTGCATTTCGTGCGAAGACTTTCTATATGAAAATTGCTCTAAAATATCAGATTAATCCATTTTTCAAGTTTGTAATAATTAAAACTCAATTAATCACACGTTACTACCATCTCGTTTTGCGTGAAACACTTAATCTTCATCTTCATCTTCAGAAGATTCAAACACCACCTTCGACGAACCGATGGACTTTGATGGACTTGATGACATAGCAAAAATAAATACTGACATGTACAGCAACCAGGCCAAGAAGAAGAATTAAACCAGGCTAAGAAGAAGATTAATTCTGCTAATAACATGCTCCGGGACGAATTCAACGAGATGTAATGGATTTTGGTAGACTAGATAGGAAACGTAGCGTCGGTGATATGGGCCCGGGGGTATCACGTCTAGAGGGAGGAGGCTGCCCTCAAACCCACGTGGCTCTCCCCGAGGGGGATCAAGCCCGGGATGGAGCGGCGGTTGCCCCCTCCCAGCTACAGGGAGGAGGCTGCCCTCAAATCCACGTGGCTCCCCCAAAGGGGGATCGAGCCCAGAGTGGAGCGGCGGCTGCCCCCTCCCAGCTAGAGGGAGAAGGCTGCCCTCAAACCCATGTGGCTCCCCCCAAGGGGGGGTCGAGCCCGGGGTGCAGCGGCGGCTGCCCCCTCCCAGCTAGAGGGAGGAGGCCGCCCACAAACCCATGTGGCTCCCCCGAGGGGGGTCGAGCCCGGGGTGCAGGGGAGCTGCCCACTCCCAGCTAGAGGGAGGAGGCCGCCCACAAACCCACGTGGCTCCTCCCGAGGGGTGTCGAGCCCAGGGTGAAGCGGCGGCTGCCCTGTCCCAGCTTGGAGTCGAGCTTTCCCGACTCTCTACACGTATCAGCCCACGTGTACAGGGTTAGGTGGGCACGCCTAACGCCCACCTAACCACATTTAAAGCGGTCTATGCAGCCGCACCATGCCATATTTAATGCGGCGTGCTGCGCATTTGACCGGTCGAATAACCGATGGGACAGCGGTTGTGTACCCTCGCCTTGTCAGTGTGTCAGGCGGCGTGCGGCGTGCTCCATCCCGTCCCATCATAATGATGAGGGGCTTCACAGCCTCTTATCCCGGTAAAAGCTAGTCCAACCACTCTGAACTAACCCGGGTACCTTTTTCCTGATGTGAACGGGAACCCGGAAGTCCTCAACGATTAAACGACGAATGACAAGGGCGCCCCGCATGATCTGATGGGCCCCACACAGCAGCCGACGCGCAGATAGCTTCTGGGCTAAGGCACAAGACATGTAATTAATATAGAGAATATTTTCCCATCTCCCTAGGTAGCACTCGCAGAATATGTGGGATCAGTGTTTGGTTGCTGGGATGGGATGGGATGGGATGGGATGAACCCATTTTTAGGGGTGTTTGGTTCAGGGATGAGTGGGATGGGTTGGTCCCTAGAGAGGAATATTCCTCTCAGATCCGGGACCAACCGATCCGGCCAAAACTGGCGGACGAACTCGTCCCAGGTGGGACGAGCGAACGGCGTGAACGAGCGAGCACGCTCGCCGCCCTGCTCACGCGCTCGTCCTCGAGAGACGGCGGCGGCGGCGGTGGGCTCGGCGACGGCGGCGGCGGGGAGGCTCAACGATAGCGGCGGTAGACGGCTCGGGCGACAGCTGCGGCGGTGGGCTCGGGCGACGTCGGCGGCGGTGGGCTCGGCGACGGATCCGGCGATGAGGAGGGTTGCAGCGATGGATCCGGAGGCGGTGGGCTCGGCGACGGCGGTGGCGGGGAGGCTCGGCGACAGCGGCGGTAGACGGCTCGGGCGACGTCGGTGGCGGTGGGCTCGGCGACGGCAGTGGCGGGGGGCTCGGTGGCGGCGGATCCAGTGGTAGGGAAAGCGGCGGCAGCGGATCCGGCGATGAGGAGGGTTGTGGCGACGGATCCGGAGGCGGGGAACTTGGCGGCGGGCCGACCGTGCGTCGTCGCGCTTCTCCACCCACCCGACCGCGATGGTGGCCGTGCTCGCCCTCCTCTCCACCGGCCTCTCCCTCTCCCTCTCCTGCGCGGACCTCGCCGCCGTCGTCGTCGCCGAGTCGCGGCTGCTCTGCGCCAAGGCCAACACCATCGCCGCCAGCGCTCGGTTGGGTCATCCCGTCCGTCGTCGTCGCGCTCCTCCGCCTGCTCGTTTGCGATGCCGACGCCGTCATCTCCGCGGTGCGCGCGACCCATATCCCTGACCAGACCAAGCTCATCGACGCCATCAGGGAGGCCGGCGGCGACCACGTCCAGAGGTGAGCAGAGGCGGCGTCGACCATGGTTGTTGCAAACAGCGATGTCGGTGGTTGCAAACGGCGCTCATCCCATCCCTCCCTCGTTCCTTCAACCAAACAAAAAACTAGGATCGTCCTATTCTACAAACCAAACACCCGAATGGAATCATCCCAATCCTAAAATCAGGGATGGTTTCATCCCATCCCACCTAGTCCCAGAACCAAACACACGCTTAGAGTATAAAAGGAGGACCATGCCTAGCGAGAGAGGGGATCGGACTCTGGATCCCCAAACTAAAGCTTCTCTAACCCAGCTTGTACATGGGAGATTCAGAGGCTTTGCAAGTATAGAAGAATCATCATACACATAGGAGTAGGGTATTACGCTTCATAGCAGCCCGAACCTGTATAAATCTCTCGTGTCTCTTTTGTCTCGAGGAACCTCGGATCTCACTCGCTCCCCCGGCCGAACTCACAAAGGGGGGGTCTCACGACCTCCCGCTAGAGAGGATCACTCCTCGACACATAGGAAATTGATTACATCAGCATAGTAGCAAAAGGCACCTGATACTAGTAGATATATTCATAGCAGCGGCAAGCAAGCATAAGAACTAAAGCGAATGGTCTGTTTAGATCCTCTGGTAAAAATTTTCACCGTGTCAAATCAAATGTTTGGACACATGCATAGAGTATTAAATATAATAAAAATAATTAATTACACAGATTGTGTGTAAATTGCGAGACGAATCTTTTAAGTCTAATTGCTTCTTGATTTGACAATGTGGTGCTACAGTAAACATATGCTAATGAGGGATTAATTAGGCTTAATAAATTTGTCTCGCAGTTTACGAGCGGAATCTGTAATTTGTTTTATTAGTAGTCTATATTTAATACTTCAAATGTGTGTCCGTATATTCGATGTAACACGTCAAAACTTTTCAGCCCTCGATCTAAACACAGCCAAAGAATGACATAATGAGGGCTGGTGCTGTGAATGCTAGCTGTAGTAGACTAGTAGTAGATGAGATGGCCAGATGAGGGCCTGTGCTTGTAGACAGCAAGCAGAGGATCGACCTGCTGGCTGCTGCTATTGATGCTGCTTGAAGATAAATGTGACTAGCTGACGACAAAGACACAAAAGAGCAAAGGTTGCAGAGCAGAGTGGTACCCAGGCCGGCCGACGTGCTCAGCGCAGGAGCCCGAGGAAGGCGGTGACGAGATGAAACCGCAGGCGACGGAGGACCCAGATTGACGACTACAGCCGGAGACAACAAATGCGGAACAGATCAGGCATAGAGATGAGCAATCGATGATGCAGTGCCCCAGATCTGGGGCAGCACGGATGGCCCGGCGATGATGAAGCAGCCTCGAGGGGGTTCCGCAATGGACGGCGACTGGCAGTGACGACTGACGAGATGTGGCGCCACGACGGGCGCGCGACAAGGACCGCGCGGGACGACTGATTCGGTTGCGGCTGCTGTTGCTTGAAGATTCAAATACGAAGACGACGACTGGTAATGGAGGCTGGTCGGCGATGGCCGCCAAAGGCTTTGCTGGTTGAAGACAAAGATGACGACTGACTGCTGTTGCTACTGAAACCAAGATGACGAATGATGACCAGTGACGACGACGAGCCGCCGCGCCGGCGATGGGGATTTGGTGGCTAGATTTAGGTGTAAGGCTCTTATACCATATCACAATTTAGAGGAAATTGGAGAATGAATCTTTGCATTGAGTTAGCTCTAAAGAGCGATATATTGTGTACAAGAAGAAAGTGAAACGACTAAAATACCCTTCAACATACAATCTAAAACACTTATACTCTAACGACCTGCAGGTGTCCTTTGGAATTCTTTGGAAGAGCTTGACCCATTTTGATCTTAGAATGTTTGGAAGAATTGCACTGAAGTGTGAACCTTGATGCAAGTGTTGAATGCAGCTTCTTTTGTTCTTGGATAGTTTTGTGTTATATTGCTAGCTGCAAGCTCTCTATTTTGGAACCCTACAGTTTTAGAAACCTTGGGGGAATCAGAATCACTTTACATACTGAATATAATGCCATGTAAGCCTAGTTCTCTACCATTTCAAACCGCAGGGAACCTTTTTTCCCTGCGCTTTCACAACTAAAATCGTAGGGTACATCTAATTCCCGGTGAATAATTTCCCATGAAAGTTTTCCCTATGAAAAGGCCTAGGGAGCTTGTTTCCCTACTAGTTTCAGCTCATTCCCTACTGGAAAAAAGAGTAGGGGACATGGTGAGTTCTAGTAGCAGTGTCATGATGAAGATCTTCTTAACCAATCAACACCATGATCTTTTGCTTTAGGCCATCTCGGCTATCTATGACCACAATCTCTTGCACATTTCAATAGCTTTGTAGATATATATATCTTTTGGAATTGGTGCTTGCTAAAAAGTCAACAATATTTTTTTTGACGGGTCACTAGGGGCGAATTGCCCACCTGAATATATTGCATCAAACGAACTTACATAGGGGAAAACTCCGACTGCGCAAGCGCAGGAGCCTTGGAGAATAAGAGAGTGAGTACACGAGGGAATACAATGAAGAGAAACCAAAAGGGGAACACAACCACCCCCAAGGGCACTAAGGGCCCCTATGAATCACAGGAATGAAAAAAAAAATAGAGGAATAAAAAAAACATAGAATTCCGACATGAAAAACGTAGGAATGACTGTTTGATTGGACTACTGGAAAAACACAAGAATTTGAGGAGAGATAAAGACAAAGGATTGTTTTCCATAAGGTTCTACCTCTTGTTAAATTTCCTCCAAAACTTATATGGGAAAAGACATTCCGTAGGAATTTCATAGAATTCCATAGGGTTCATTCCTTTGATTCAAAGAGCTTTGTAGGAAAAATTCCTATATGAATGAAATCCTCTAAAATTCCTATGAATTTCCTTTGAATCAAAGGGGGCCTAAAAGAAATGAGAGAGAGAGAAGGGGGGGAGGTGCCTGATGTTTTACACCAACAAGATCACATAACCAAACTCCTAATGAGAACTAAACCAACTCGCTAGCTTAACACCATTTACTTCACATGCAACCTTGAAGCACTAGGAGTCGAGAATGTCAGAAGGTCTTCTTCCACACAAGCTGGCTCAGCTTCCGGAGATCAGAGGTTGTGATTGTCGAAGACCACCCACATAAGCCATCAAAAATCGTATTGCAAATTTTGATCAATGCCCATCAACGCCTTATGAGGGATGAAAGCATAGGACATTAAACAGGTTGCACAGGACATGTACATTAACAGGGCTGTTCAAGTCTTACCAACAAGTGGGGTTTCGGGAAAAAACTTTTTGATTTTACTTTTGTGAGAAGAAGAAGTCAACAACATAAGCAGGAAAGTAAAATCAAATAGCTCTTTTCAAAACCTCACTTGTTGGTAAAACTTGAAAAGTCCTGGTAATGTACATGATCTGTGCAACCTGTTTATTTGAAGTTCAGATAATGTCTCTGAACCACATGGAAGGCATAAAACAGAGCATCTGTTCATAAATGTAGTGTTATAAGCCTTATCATCTGAAACTATTTGTGCAATCTGGCCTGTTTACAAATTACGGCTGTTCTTGGTATTATAGAACCTCCAATACAAGTATTATTGACAATAACAAGTAGCTGAGAGTTTTTGAATACCAACTACTTGGTGACCCTGTTGATGCATGCAGATCTTGGATTATAGCTCCTTCTTGCATAATTCCAAAACTACCTTGCGCATATGAAGAAACATGATATTGATTCCAGGACTGTGATGCTGCATTACAAAATTTGGAAGGATTAGCTGAGGCATTTAATTACATCTGTGATGAGAATTTGACAATCACTAACCTTGCTTGGACAATGTGTAGTTTGAGTCATCAAAGCTGATGGTCGAGAGGAAGTACCCAAGCAACTGAGACTTCGCCACAAACTCCACCTTCTCCTGCACAACCACGGCACTGTCGAAGCTGACCCAGAGATCACCGCTGTAGAAGTAGTCTGCCACTGACTGGTTGTCATGAGTAACAAGAACACTCTGAGACTTCAGGTACTCTTCGATCTCCGCGTACGCGATTATGCCGATCTGGTTGCTCTTTCTCTGCTTTGTTCCAGCAGCTGCAGTTGGTGCTCCTAGCCCGTTCTTGTCCTTGTTTCTGAGGAACCAAGACCTTCCAAACAGAGGTATCCCCATCACAAGCTTGCACGGAGGAAGCCCTGCATCCAGCCACGAGATGACCCCGTAACTAGCCGAGAAGTGAGAATCCTTGTCGTAGAGAGGCGCGTCAGCCGTGGTGACGTTGCTGTTCTTGTGCAGGCCGAACGTGATAATGTTCACCCAATCGAGGCTGCTCGACATGTTGTCTATCGGGTAGTTGAGGTTAGTGTCGGCCATGTCGAACAGGTGGTTCGAGAAGTAGACCGTCGCCGTTAGCAGGAGAGGCTCCGACGATCTGTTTGTCGAATCCTCCATGATCTCGGCTCGCCACTCCGTGAGAAGGGCTCCGAGGTTCTCCATGTCCAGCTGCGTCGCGGGAAACCTCCACGCCAAGTCGAGGCCATCGAAGCCATTCGCACGGGCCAATTCGATCGACGAGTTGATGAACGCTCTCCGAAGGTTCTTCTCCGAGGCCATCCTGGAGAAGGCGGCATTGGATACATCCTCCCTGAACTCATCCGTGCCGATGGACAGGATGGTCTTGACTGCGAAACCCCCACCGCCGGAGGACTTGATGCTGCTCGAGAAATTGGAGAGAATGGAGCTCTCTTCACCGGAGGACGGCAGCGCGACGGCGCAGCGGGTCTCGTCGATGGAGAGTGAGCTGTAGTAGAGATGGCTGTACAGCGAGGTATCGATGCTGCCGAGAGGCGAGTAGTGGCTCGACGATGGCTGCCAGTAGCCAGCTCTCACTCCTGCAGACGATGCACCACCACATTGCTGCTGCTGCTGCTGCGACATGGATGCAGAAACCTCTGACAGGAAAGCGAGGAGTAGGAAGATCATGGCTGCGCCGACGCGTGCCTGCTCCATCGGCGAGAGATGGTGGAGTGGTTGCGAATGCAATGTGGCTGTGATGAGGATGAAGTGGAGAAGGTGAGCATCTCCTTGCTGAAGCAGGGGTTAGGAGGGGAGGAGGAGAACAAGAATGAAGAATCTTCTGAGTTGTTGGGAGCAGATGGATTGTGATAATGCGTTTTGCATTGCAGGACTGCATGGTTGTCTATCATACATCCAGCTTCTGTAGACTGGTACAGTAGAGTTATGGTGTACTAAGCAAACCTCTGCTTTGGAGTGGTTAGCTTGTAGGTAAAGATATATGGTAAATTCTATTCTGGGACCTTAATCATCCTTTCTTTGACTCTGTGTGAGCAGTGCATGGACTTTCAGATGGTAGGGCATGCTTGGCTGCATCCCTCTGCTTGCAGTTTTTTGGAATTCTCACTGAATGCTTCTGGTTTAACCTATTGCTCTTTGTTCAAGCTCTGCTTTGGGTTCTGTGAACACCAGCCTGGTCCTTGTTAGGTAACAAGGTGTAAACATTAGTCACACTGTAATTCCTATGCCTATTGCTTCTTAATGAAGGTATTAGTGTTGGGACCATTTGTTGACTGTTTTTGGGGTACTACTACATAATGGAGTCGTTATTTATGAAAAATACATAATGGAGTTGTTAAGTGGGGCTGTTACTGTTATGTGTTCCTAAAAAACAGAAAAAGTAGCTGGGATATTATATGATTGGTTCAAACTTTGACAACATGTACATAATTTTTTTTTTCTTTGTAGGATCATTTAACTGCTCCACACATTATATAGCTACTTCCTGTACTAACTTTGACAACATATATAAATTGTCCTCTTTGTAGGATCATTTAACTGCTTAACTACTCCACACATTGCTGCACCCCTGTGCTGGAGATCGGGTATCTGCAAACAGCCCATGTGCTGCCAGGGTTGAATTATGGTATCAGGGTGTTGAGGCTGTGTCTTCTTGTGCCTGGCTACTATTAGGAGGAGGAACATTTTTCTTGTAGAGAGATTAGACTCTGATGAAATGAATGGAGTTTACTATGGATCCACGGATACATGTCGGCCACAGTGCTGTAGAAGCTGCTGGCCATGTAATAGTTTCTTGCAGTTGCATTTTCAGCTCCTTTAGATAATGAAAAAACAAATATTCGCCGCAAATACTACGGAGATGACATTGACTAAAAAGGTTTATCTGTACTCTGAACTTTTTAAATTTTAACTGGTCTTTTATTGTAGGTCTGCAGCCAGTTTTCCTCCAGGTGCTCCATGGAGATCACACGCTGGAGCTGAAAACAGTCATGAGGCAGGAAACTGTGTGCTGCGTTGCTGCTATCATACTAGCTAGATGGCTAAGGTTCTGTGTTTGAGATCTCAAGGAGTTCCCGGTGCCTACCAATCCTATGTTTTGAGGGAAGACTTGCATATGTCACACTGTCTCCAACTGAAGAAAGAGGTCCATATGATATTTGCCATGCCTATCCGGAGCGTTTCCAGCTAGCTCTGCATTCCTGTTATATATAGGTGTCTGTTTCTCTTCTGTTTATGTCCTGCGATGAAAATACTAAAGTTTTGTTTGGAATTGGACTTCAACAGGCTCACGTGAGAGTTTAATGTTCTCTTCCAAATGGGATCTAAGCATTTGGTGCACTCGATTTCTCTGCTCTTACTGTACAAATTATCTAAGTGGTCTTTAAAAAGCGATTCCTCCGTTTATATTTTTGTAAATGTGATTTTAATTCTGACCTTAGACATGACAAAGCCGAAAAACTTGAAACATTTGGCCTTGGCCATCGGTAGTATGTTCTGACAAAGTTCAAATTCTTATATTTGTCACTGCTGTCCAAATGTTTTAGTAGTACTCATGCATATTTTTGGTGGACTTCATGGGCTGGGTTGTTAGTGTCTCACAATTTCAGGCATGTGTAAAGGACTTGTACACAGGCTTCATTGCTGTCTCAAATGCCATGAAAATTCAGATAATTCAGTTTCTACTTTAGTTCTGTTCGAACATTAGCATTCGGCAGTAGCCCATTGGGAGAAAAACTTCTTATTTTCTACGCACTCGCTTTCCGACTTGCTAAACCGTATGTTTTTGAAAAAAAATGTTATATAAAATTTGTTTTTAAAAAAGTCATATTAATCCTTTTTAAAATCTGAAATAATTAATACTCAATTAATCATACATTACTGTGCTCTCTATTTACACTATTATCATATTAACATGAATGATGATTTTGTAAATTTGCATATCAGTTAGAAACCCTGGGATTTTTGGGCCGAGCGTACAGGATGCTGGCGTAGACGCGGGCGATGGCGGCGGCTGATCACCTATCGATGGTAGCTTATGTCTACGGTCGGCAATCTCCTGCCTGCGGAAAGAATCAGGGCTGAACATTATGCATGAAATTTACTAAGCCAACGACTAGGCTACAGTTGCTGACCAACAATTTATATCTTCTAGGAGTACTTCCTGTCTGAAACGGTGCAACGAATGGAGGATAAGAAGTGAAAAAGAACGGCCGTGTGAGCGTGACCACCGGAGCCGCCGCAATAGATTGCAGGCCGATCATAAGTGCCCGCGTTTGAGAAAATTCGGTCCCCTATTTTCATATACGACTCCTTGAGAGAACTGCACGCGAAAATCTATTTTCGCAGACGGCCCTCCTGGAGCCGTATGCAAAAACCAGGTAATTTTTTCTTACGGGCCTCTTAAAGGTCCATCCAGATGTCTAAGTTACCTCCTCCTTTTTTCATCTTTAACAATTCAATTTTTTCACTCATCCCCTCTCACCTTACCTCATACTTATCTAGTTATCTCATCTCCTCTCCTCTCCTCTCCTCTCCTCATACTCCTCTCTCTCTCTCTCAAACTCTCTCCTAGACGAGTGGCGGCAGCCGACTGGAAAGCAACAAAGGCAGCGGCGGTGGCGGGAGGAGCACGGCGGCGTACGTGCAGTGGCAGGTGGGCGGCAGCGAATCCGGCGGGAGTCGACAGCCATCCTCCACGCAGATCTGGCGGTGGCAGGAGGAGAACGGCCGCTGCAACGGGTGGAGACTGGCGGCGGCGGACAGACAGGGTCACCCGGATCCGGTGGTGAGGATGCGACTTTTATTTCTTTTTGGGTTTTTGTCTTCGCATGCGGATGACATAATCATCTGCATGAAAAAATTGGATTTTCGTAGATGGGCCGGAGGTCCGCACGCGAAAACTAATTTTGGCCCATCTGAACAAATAATTTTTTTTACTAGTGCGAGTACCCAAGCGATACTATCTAAGTAGATAAAAATTTTTTCTTAATGATGTATAATATACTAAATACCAACCTTACCACTAATCACTAGATGAATAAAATAAATGCCCTTACAAAACATCGGTTCAGATCGACTATACTGGTAATATAATACTCTCTCAATCCAATAAAGTAGCACACGCGCGTATTTTAGATTCAACTTTGAAAACATTTGACGAAAAATTATTATAATATAAGCTGAATTTATATTTGCTAAAAAAACTATCAGTTAGATTGACATTTAAATTTATTTTCATATGGTTGTTGTTTTGTTGTTAGAGAACTTATTGTATATGGAAAATTATAAGTCAAACATTAGTTTTGGATACCGTGCCGAGTATAACTAGACCTATAATATATAATATATATAGGATAGAGAGAGCGCATCCGCCGCCACTCCTGCCGCCTCCGGATGACGACTTGGACCGCCCCGACGAGGCGCCTCCTGATGCCCTCGCCTTCCTCGTCGTGCCGCACGAGGTCCCTTCCGCGAGTTGAGGGCACGACAGGCAGAGAAAGCCAGTGTCTCTGCCATTGCTGTCACCGCGATCATGTACCTCCTCGTCGACAAGGGCCTCGACGAGGACCTGCTAGTGTCGGTCACCTCCGGCAAGAGCTCGCCCACATGTGCGACGAGTACGACCGCCTCAGGGCGACACGGCCATCCACGAGCTTCCAGGTGTTCGTCTCGACCATCGTTGCTGTCATTGGCGTCCAGCAGCGGGACCGCCCACACCCACCCGTCGTCGTGCCCCCGGTGATGCGGCGCGTGTGGAGCGAGCTTGAGCTTGCTGGGCTCCTGCTAACGACCAAGTTTGGTAAATCATAAATTAGATTTGAAGTCAAAACCAAAGCGGATTTGGGAGGAAATCGTTATTCACGGAAAGAGTGCGCATCGGCTATGTCTGCATCGGCTGACACCGAATTGGATACGGGGAAGCCGATGTAGCCGATTTCGGCAAGATAATCATAGAATCATTGTCGGTATCGGTCGAAGTGTTGTACAAGTATTGCCAAGTATGGATTGAGTCCGAAGAAGGCAATTGTATATATTAATTAGGATATTTTGGTAATTTTCTTATAGATATTTTCAGTAAGAGTCTGCCTAAGAGACTTGTTCGTATTTTCAAGTTGTAATAGAAGTGGAGTCATCTCCGGCAAGGACATTCTATGTATTTTGGGTATAAATATGATCCGAGACCCTGTAAACAAAAAACATCAAGTTCAGTACACTCTCGGCGCATCGCCACTATTTACTTTTCTTTTTTTGACGAGTTCTTGCTTTCAAGTTGGGCTGCATTAGTTTCGATCTCCAGCATGAGGTAAAGCTTGTTATGGTGGCTTGTGTTCTCGGGACTAGTGTTTACATCTTTACGACACTCTAGTCCTGATTACACAAATCGTCGAGTTATCATGTATGCTTATCGACTTTTCTATGTGACATTGTCAGCCCGCCTCTATCATCGAAAACAGTCAACGGGACCTCATATCATCGTTGAATTAGATTATATAGGGTACCTACCATCCTGAAAAGGCTCTCATTAACTTATTTAGATCTTGTGTTTCTCTTTATGCTTAATGTTAAATCAGTTAAGTTTGATCTATTAAGTAATATCTAGAACCATAATATATAGCTTGTTCCATAATAGCTAATAGGGATAGCATTGGGGTATCAGCCGATCTTACTTGGTTTAGTTGTCTTCTTGATATACTGAATCTGTCTTTTGTATTAGGATCTCACTTGGATAAAATATATTAAGCTCGATGTCAGTCTGTTAGGCTATCCTAACACTGGATTGACTCTTGATTAGAATATTTGATATATATTGATATATTAGTATAAAGTAGTATCGGAGCACTAGCAGTTACACGTCAGATTTGCCTATCGACTATGCTGTGAATGTATATAATCTTCGCTTTGAAGTATCTCTAAACTTGAGTGGTTTATAATGTCTCTCGGTATCCTGACCGATCTATCCCAATCACTTGGTTTAAACGTACTCCGAAGTGTAGATTACATATTATTGATTTCTACAGCCGATAGAGCAGGTTTAACTCCTCCTTTGCTGCATACTTCGTTGCTGATCTGATCCATATCACATCAGCCTAGTATAAACGATACGTCATCGGCAACCCATCCGATCGGCTATCATTTATGGATTTAACTTTGTTTACGATGTTTCTTGTTGGTTGTAGGATCAAACCAACTGGCACGTCCTGAACCCAAAAGTAAGATTTAGGATCTGCACTAAAGTATGCAAATCTCTAAGGCCAGTGTGTGTTTTTCGCATCGACAGCTCCCTACCACGCCACCGCCCATGCGACAAGTACATAGCACGCAGGAGCTTGCCACCAGGGGCACCACTCGCGATGCCCGCCCGCTCCGCTCCACATCCCCCATTGCCTCACTGTCCCCATCACCACGCCTCTCCCCTCCCCCATTTCATGCCGGTTGCCCCACCTCTCCCCCTTTCCCTCCTCCCATCGTGAGGTGCTCAGGGCAGCGACGGCGGAGCTCGGTCGGGATCACCAGCCACCTCTCCCCTCTCTGAAATCGCTGAAGAGAAGAGGAGAAGAAAAGAGGAAAAGAGATGAGAGGAGAGAAGAAAGAAGAGATGTGGGTGTCACATTTTTTCTTTTCACTTATATTTGGGTCCCACAACTTTTTTATTTTTTTTCACTAACTACGATGCCACGTCAGCAAATGCAGAGACCATACTACCATAGGACCAAAATTGCACGGTTTTATATAGGTTAGGGGTGAAGATTTTGGTACAGGGGATCAGGGATATAATGCAAACTCGATGTAAAGTTGAGGGACTACTGGTAAACTTATTCCTTTCTTTTATTTTCTATCGCCTCCCAAGTATACCGAATGTCCCTCAACTTGTCATCGAGTTATAAAATCGTCCCCCAACCGTAAAACTGATACAGCGCATCCTACAACTTACAAAACCAATACAAACTAAGTCCCTTAGTGGTTTTGAACCCTGTTTTGTCCGACGTGACGGCTAAGTCAGCGTGGGACCCACGTGGGCCTCACATGTCAGGATGCCACATCAGCACGCCGGCCTATCTGTTCCTCTCCTTTCTCCCCACTCTCTCTCACACACTCTTCTCTCTAGACTAGGCAGGCCGGCCAGCCCGCGGTGGGGAGGAGGTCGCCGGCGCGAGGAGGTCCGACGGCCAGCCGACGGCGGCGGCGACGCGGCGGGGCAGAGACACGGGAGAAGGGGAGGGCGGCGCCACGGCCGCAGCTGGGCAGCAACCGCAGCTGGTTCAAGCTGCCGATGCTGTCGTCGCAGCAGGCGTCGTATGTGAGCGAGGACTAACAGGGCGAAGAAGACGACGGCCACGACGAGGAGGTCCTCATCCCCGGGTTGCCGGCGAGGTTCACGTACGCGCGCGGAGCTTGAGGTTCACGAACTGTTCTCTCTATAAGAAAATCTAACAAGTCACTGTTAGATCTGGTACTGCCAATATATCAACACTCTTCAGCTTAGCTCACAAAAGGGCACATCCAATCCAAAAAGTCCAAATAGATGGAGTTCTTCAAGCCTTTGACGACAATGGCTGCTGACAGATTCTTGCACTTCGCCTCGCTCGTTTCCATGGTGGTCTTAGTACGTGCATTTTCTTTTCGGATCGTCTCTCTGCTCTGCTGTGACCTGTGAGTTGATCTGACCATGTTAATTGCATACGCGCGCGCAGGCCGCCGGATCGAGATCGCTGGACGGCATGGCGGCTGCCGCGCCGTGACCAGCTGGTTGCCGGTGGGGACAACGACAAGAACGAGTGCGTGTACACGCTGTACGTGGAGACCGGGTGGATCTGGATGGCCGGCACGGACGCGGCGATTGGCGTGGAGCTCGCAGCTGTGGACAGCATCGCTGTTGGCGACCTGGAGCGGTGGGGTGGGCTCATGGGCGCCGGGCACGACTAGTACGAGCGCGCCGCCGCCGTATCGCCTGCCGACCGTCGGACCTCCTTACGCCGGTGACCTCCTCCCCACCGCCGGCCGGCCTGCGTCCAGAGAGAAGAGTGTGAGAGAGAGAGGAGAAAAGGAGAGGAAGGGATATGCCGGCGTGCTGATGTGTCATCCTGACATGCGGAGCCAATGTGGGTTCCACGCTGACTCAGCCGCCACGTCGGATAAAATTGGGGTGAAAACCGCTGAGGGAGCTAGTTTACACAGGTTTTGTAAGTTGGGGGATGCGCTGTATGTGGTTTTACAGTTGAGGGACAATTCTTTAACTCGATGACAAGTTGAGGTACCTTCGGTGTACTTTTTCCAATTTTCCTCCTCTTCTTCCCTCGGCTAGGCGGCCCAACCAGCCAACTGGCCGATATCGCGGTCGAGCCCACCATGCAGGACGCACGCGCCGATGCGCGTCGCCTGCTCCCACCCGCTGCTCGCGCAGCCCAATCGCGAGCCACGCCACGCCGCGGGCACCAGCACGCCAAGACAAAGCGAGTCGCGCTGTGCCAACTCGTGTGCCGCTCCGCTTCACACAATCCTTGAAACATGACCGGCAAGATCATCATGCCATCGTTTCATGCAACGCTCTGTACATCTCGATGCCCAACTGCCTACTCCGACTGAGCTGCAGCGACGCCGCCGCACACAAAGACTTCATCGTCTTCTCGTACCGTTGCACAGCGCAACAAAGGGTTCACGTACTCGTGGCTGCAATTCGCGACGACCGCGCTTGACTTCCCGCGCGGTAACACATCGACGCCTCACGCACCGCCCAAGAAACCGCAGCACTACACTTAGGCAAGCCGTGTGCCATACCACCAAAACGATGGGCTCAGCAAGCAAGCAAGCCGGGTCGCACAACCGCAAATAGTTAAATTCCCCGTTTACCATGCGTTACCTAACGGACATGCCGAGCTCTCCCGACGATCCTTCACGCGCGCGACCAAAGCCGTGGACGCCGCTTCCTTCCATCGTCAATCAGCCCACGCGTGCACGTTGCCGCGCCCACACCCCCGTGGCTCCCGTGCCCATAATTAATCTGCTCGATCGACACCGTGTCCTTCGGCACAAGTGGCGCCACGTCGCGTCGCGTTTAAGTGATGACACGACTTATCTTCTTCTTCTCCACTCCACGTTGGGACCACTACCACTGGTCAGTGACATACACGACTGAAGGCCGTGCTCGAGGGCTCGCCCATGAACGCCACGCCGCCACCACACCAGAACTCACCTTATAAATATATACCACCTAAAATATAAAGATTAATAGCTAAAAATACTTATATTTTTTATATGAAGATTTATAGCTAAAAATACTTACGTTTTAAGCTGTGTGTCTAGATTTATAGCTAAAAATATTTATATTTTAGGATAAGGAGTACTTTGATACGAAGTATCAACAAAGACTTGGAAAAAAAAGAGACTAAAATCAAACAATAACATGACACCATATTTTTACAGCGAGGTACAACAACGTCTTATTTCACGACGGACTTTTGGGTGTGTTTAGTTCACGTTAAAATTAGAACGATGTGATAGAAAAGTTAAAAATTTGTGTGTGTAGGAAAATTTTGATGTGATGGAAAGTTACAAGTTTGAAAAAAAAGTTTGTAACTAAACTCGGCCGAAGTTGATTTTCTTCACAGGACGAGTTTTCTCAGCTCCCTGACGAACTCCTCCACGAATCTCCTTTGCACGGCGTCATCCGTCAAGAACTCCCGCCACTTCCTCTCGTCGTCGTCCCCTCCACCGGCGCCGGCGATCGCCGCGTTCACCGCGTCACGCACCGCGTCATGGCCAAACCATCCGTCGCCATCTCGCCGCGCAACCTCGGTACCCACGCGGAGCTCGCGCGCGAGCAGCGCGGCGTTGAAGAACTGGTCGCTCTTCATCGGCAGCAGAACCAGCCGGCAGCCGGCGACGAGCCCCTCCACGACGGAGCTGAAACCGGCGTGGTTGACGTAGCAGCCGACGCTGCGGTGCCGCAGGATGTGCTGCTGCTGCACCCACCCCGAGTGGACGACACCCCTCCCCTTCACCCTCTCCTCGAACCCCGGCGCCATGCACTTCTTCAGCTCCGCCTCGGCGTCCACGCTCCTAGGGAAGTTGAGCACGGCGACGAACGGCCGGCCGGTGGCCTCCAGTCCGAGGAGGAGCTCCGTCGCGGCGGCGGTTGGAAGGAACGTCTCGCTGCCGAAGGAGGCGAAGACGACGGCGTTGTCCGGGAAGGAGGAGAGCCATGTCGCCCACCGCTCCTCCAGCTCGCCATGCGGCGGCTCCGGCACGAGGGGACCCGTGACGAGAATGGGCTTGTCGTATTGCGTGGCGATGTATTCGATGTAGGGGCCTTCCATCTCGGCGCAGGTCTTGAAGACGAGGACGTCGCTGGCCTTGTCGCAGGCGGCGACGCGGTCGTACGCGCTGGGCATGCCGTGGAAGCTGGTGAACATGTAGGTGAAGTCGGCGGCCTGGTAGGTCGGCACGGTGGCGAGCGACGACGACGGCGGGAACCCCACGGGCGCCGTGGCGAGGTCGTCGACGGTCGGGCACGACGCCGCCCCGTGGTGGAGACGACGGCGCGCGGGGACCGTCAGGTACGCGCTGGTGACCGCGGTGAAGACGGAGAAGTGCGCCGCCCTAGCGCCGAGCTGCCTGGCGACGTCGACGACCCACGGCGTGGCGAAGTCGAAGAGCACGACGTCCGGGCGGAGCCTCGCGAGCAGCGCCTCCACCTGAGGCCGTGTGCCGTCGAGGGCGAGCTTGAGCAGCTCGGCGCCGTCCGCGTCGACCTCCGCCGTGCTCTCGGCGCCCACGGGGAGCCCCGGCACGCGCGGCAGATGCAGCGCCGCGACGACGGCCTTGCCGTCCGCGGGCAGCATGGCCTCGACGCGGGCCACGTTGGCCGCCGCCGACAGGAACGTGACGCGCACCCCGCCGACGGCGACGAGGCTACGGGCCAGCTGCGCGAACGGGCTGATGTGGCCGAAGGCAAGGAACGGGAACAACGCGACGTGCATCGCTTCGTCGCCGGCCTCGACAACGGCGGCGGCCATGGCACTGCAGGCATCCACACGTATCATGCTTAGTTTGAGGATCGCTTTTCACTACGCAGCAATTTACACTCCATTGCCTGCACAAGGTCAACCACTAAGTATTTCATTAATCATTATGCAAGTGTTTGCTTGGCAAATGAGATTGAGAATGCATCTATCAGTTTTTGTTAAACTTGTCTATCGAAATGAATTGAGCCCATCTTTTAAAAATCTTCTGCACTAGCTCGTGCCACTCGTGTCCAGGTCGACAAGCCAAGCATGGATCCATCAGTTTTGGGTGAAATGATCTATTCAAGTAAATAGTTAAAAACTCGTTGTTGTATTATGTAATATTTAAAAACTAGCATGGTGGCCCGCGTAGATTGCGCGGCTAGCATCATTATATTTTCTCTCATATAATAGTATATATGTTTTCTCATTATATTATTCAAATATATTAAAATGAGAACATAATTTTAAATTTTGCAATAACTTTAGAAAACTACTAATGTGTAATATTCATATTATATTTTATATGCGTGTTATTCATATTATATTTTATATGCGTGTTAGTTACTAATTATTTTTAATATCAAATTTTAGTTATTTGTAAATTATATATATTTCTATATGGACTCTAGACTCATATTTTAATATTTTTTTAAGAGTAAAATGCACAAGCGGTCCTTAAACTTGTCGTGAGGTTTCACTTAGGTCCACGAACTTGCAAAGCACACATCGAGATCTCTAAACTTGGTTTATTGTATCATCCCGGTCCAAATCCACGTTTGACCGTGGTTTTGCCTACGTGGCACGCCACGTGAACGATGATATGGATTTATTTATTTATTTTTTTCTCCCTTCTTCCTTCTTTTTTCACCAGTGCGACAACCCCTCCCCTCGTGCCGCCTCTCACCACCGAGAAAAAAGAAGGAAGAAAGAGAGAAAAGAATGAAGAAGGGAGCAAAAATAAAAAAAAAATTCCATGTCATTGTCCACGTGGCGTGCCACGTAGGCAAGACCACAGTTAAACGCGGCTTTGGACCGGGATGATACAATAAACCAAGTTTAGGGACCTCGATATGCGCTTTGCAAGTTCGTGTACCTAAGTGAAACCTCACGATAAGTTTAAGGACCGCTGGTGTATTTTACTCTTTTTTTAATTCCGAATTTTCTGTAAATTGTATTTCTATATAAACTCTATGCTCTTCTTCCAATATTATTTATTTTTATTTCTGAATTTTCATATTATATTTTATATACGTGTTAGTTTTTAATTATCTTTAATATCAAATTTTAGTTATTTGTAAATTATATATATTTCTATATGGACTATAGACTCGTCTTTTAATATATTTTTTTAATTCTGAATTTTCTGTAAATTGTATTTCTATATAGACTCTATGCTCTTCTTCCAATATTATTTATTTTTATTTCTGAATTTTTATTATTTCTAATTGTATTTCTCCATGGACTCTAAACTCATCTTTCAATATTTTTTAATTTTTAATTTCGAATTTCAGTTACTTCTAAATTGTATTCCTATATTGACCTTAAACTCTTCTTCCCATGTTTTTCTTAATTTCGAATTTTAGTTATTTGTAAATTATATTTTTATACATACTCTAAACTCTACTTTTAATTTTATTATGTTTATTCTAAATTTTAGTTAGTTTTAAATTCCTATATAGACTCTATACTCTACTTTTAATATTCCTTATTTTTTAATTCTGAATTTCTATTTTTTTTCTTAATTGTATTTCTATATGGAATCTATACTGTACTTCTAATATTCCTTTTTTCAATTCCAAATTTCAGTTATTTCTTAATTGTATTTCTATATGGACTCTATACTCTACTTCTAATATTCCTTATTTTTAATTACGAATTTCAGTTATTTCCTAATTGTATTTCTATATGGACTCTATACTCTACTTCTAATATTCCTTATTTTTAATTCCGAATTTCAGTTATTTCCTAATTGTATTTCTATATAGACTCTAGTCTCCTCTTCTATTATTCCTTATTTTTTAATTCCGAATTTCAGTTATTTCCTAATTGTATTTCTGTATGGACTCTAGTCTCCTCTTCTAATATTGCTTATTTTTTAATTCCGAATTTCAACTATTTCTAAATTGTATTTCTATATGAACTCTAGTCTACTCTTCTAATATTCCTTATTTTGTAATTTCGAATTTCAGCTATTTCTAAGTTGTATTTCTATATGGACTCTGCCTTTTCTTTTTCTCCGATTAATGTGAGAATTTCTAGGCCATGAGAGTGAACGTGGAGGCACCTTTTTCTATTCCTTTAATTATATAATAGATTTATCATAGGATATGATCTGCCAATCGTCGTTAGTGGTCCCGAGCCGCCACCTACTCCTGGTCGCTTGGAGCAGAGGAGAGGAGAGGAGAGGAGAGGGGGGAGAGAGGAGAAAGAAAGAGAGAAGAGGTGAGAGCAGTGGAAGAGAGAGAGGATGGGAGGTGACAAAAAAATATGAAGTGGCCTAGAGGGAAAAGAGAAAGGAGGGGAGAAAAAAATATGTGAAGGAGAGGGGTATTTTCGCACAGGGATCACTTAAGAGGCCGGCGAAAATAGATTCATTTTGGCATGTGGCCCATTAAGAGGCGCACTTGCAAAAATAGATTTTGGCATTAGTGTCTCTTAAAGAGCCGTATGCGAAAATAGAGATCGAATTTTTGCAGATGTGACCAATTAAGATCCACCTGTAACCTATAGGGGTCATCGTACAGAAAAATCGTTTTTGTAGTTCAATGATCATAGATAACAGTTATTTAAACTCATTTTATCATAGTTTGAGCCTAAGTGATGAGAAATTAGCAAATCTTGTATTTCAAGGATTGTTGGCTATCAAGGTCATATTATTATGTCACGGGTTTGATAGTATGGTTCATCTAATTGTTAATGACCAAATTTGGTAAGTTATGAACCAGGTTCGGTATTTGAATCGAAGTGGATTCGACGAAGAATTGGATTCGAAGATCATTAATCTAGATTATATAGCATATCTACCATCTCTTAGAGGTTTTCATCACCTTGTCTAGATCTTATATTTATCTTTATGCTTAATGCTGCATCCATTGAGTTCGATCTATTAAGTGTTATCTATAATTATAATATCTAGCTTGTTTTATAATTATTGAAGGAGATAGCATCGGAGTTTCAGCCGATCTTATCTGATTTAGCTATTTTATACCTTATATGCTTGATTGTTATGCTAAATCTGCCCTTTATGTTAGGATCTTATTGCATTAGAGTATATTATACTTGTTTAATATATTTTGCCTGTTTTGATATCTTAATATAGAGTGGTATCGTAGTATTAGCCGATACATGCTAGATTTATCTGATTGGCTATGCTATAAACGTTCGTATAATCGTTATCTTAATATATCTTTAGGCTTAAGTGATTTATACTGTCTCGACATGATGTTCGATCTATCCCAATCACTTAGTTTAAATATACATGGATAGAAGGATTATATGTCGCTGATACCTACAGCCGATCGAATAGATTTAGTTTTACATTGCTTCATTATTCGTTGCCGATCTAATGCCAATAACATTGGCTCAACGATTGACGATATGTCATCGGCTCCTAGCCGATCGGCTATCATTTATGGATTTAACCTCGTTTTTCTTGTTGATTGCATGATCAAATCAACTGGCACGCGTTTGAACCTAAAAGCAAGATTTTGGACCTGCACATGAGTTAAGCAGATCTTCTAGGCCAGTGTGTGTTTTTCGCATCAACATTAATGCAGACAATATCAACTCATGAAAGCCGATTACATGATGTAAAAGAAGAAAAAATTTGGAGTTATCAAAGTCAGCAAAATGAAAATAATTTTGAAGCATGAGACCTCATACTCCAAATTTGGGGTCATAAATTAACACCTAAATTTGGTAAGCCCAAAAGTCATTGTCACACCCTAAAAATCTTAATTGTATAAATTATTGTTTAATGGGAATCACCAGAAAATGATTTTAAAAGCTTAGAAGAAAAGATCTAATTTTAAATAATAAATTCCAATATAAAATTGGGCCAAATAAAATTTTATTAAATACTTTGCTTAATTCTATAATTCCTAGATTTTTCTGGGATTTATTTGAGCTAAGGAAGTATTTTTAATAAATGAAATTGCATTTCATGAATTATTTAAATTGAAAAAGGTTTTAAAATTCTCTCTTTTGGCTTTTCGGCCCAAAACCTTTTCTCTCTCTCCTCGGCCCAAGTCGGCCCAGTCCGCCGCAGCCGCCGCGCGTGCGCGCGCCCTCGGCCGCTGACAGGTGGGGCCCGCCTGTCGGAGTCTTCGTCTTCCTCGCGCCGCCGCCCGCGCCCGAAACCCTAGCGCCGCGCCGCCGCCATCTCCTTCCAAATCCGGCCGCCCCTTTCCTTCTCCGGTGCAATTGATTGAGGGGAAATGGTCTCCGTAATCTCCTCTACCTTTTCTCCTTTGGAATCATCGGCTAAAATCGTTTGGAAATTCGCAGATTCGATCTCGAATCGGATTTCTCTCTCTCCCCCGAACCCTAACCTTTCCATCGCGTCGCCAGGCCGCCTTGGGCTTCGCCGCCGCCTTCCAACCCCTTTAAAAGGATCCCCGAGCTCCCCTCTACCCGTCGCCGCCCTTGTTTTCGCCTCTCGTCGCCCGTAGCGCCCTAGCCTCGTGCAACCCTAGCGCCGCCGTCGTCGCAGCCGCTCCAGCCGTGCACCGCCGTCGCTCCAGCCGTCGCCGTTGCTCGGGAAGGCCGTCGTCGTGGTCGCCGTCGCGTCGCCGTCCTCGTCCGCCCCTTCGCCGTCGCTGTAGACCGCCGGAGGACCGTCGCCGTCGTCAAGCCGAAGGTCGCCGCCGCCTTTTCATCGACGCCGTCGCCGTCCGGTCAGCCTCCGCTGTTCCTTTGGTCACCGGTGAGTTCGCCGTGCCGCCCGCATCATTTTGGTGCCCTTCGTTCACGCCGCCGTGCCGTCGTTCGCCGGCGAGCATGCCCGCCGTCGCCGCCGCCGGGGGTGACATCACCGCTGACGTCATCGTCGTCGTTTTCCGTGGTCCGGCCGTGGGCCGATCGATCTCAGCCGTTCGTTTCGGTCGGATTGATCTCGGCCGTTCGTTCCGTGAGCCGCCGCTGTGGACCCGGTCCACCGTGAACCCGAGTCCCGCTGAAGCAATAATCCCTTTTTCCTTTTCAAAAATAATTCATTATTGCGTCATAATTCAATTAAAATTTATATAAATGATTTAATCCGATTTAATCTTTAAAAATTCATAACTAATTCATCTTAGCTCGGATTTAGTTGGTTCAAGTCTCTAAATTTTTCTAAAATTGAGATCTACATGTTAAAAATATCCACATGTACTGTTCATGCTTGCTTATGTGCTGTTTTGGTGTTTTTGCTCTTTTCTGTTTAGAATCCGACGTTTCCGGAGAGTCCGTTTTCGCAGGAGAAGATTTAGAAGAGTTCCAAGGCCAACAAGGCAAGTCACACAGATCCTAATCAATCCTTTGAGCATGTTGATCCCGTTTAAAGCTATTGTTTCTATTCAACTATTGCATTTATTTTCGAATGTCATTGGGTGGAATTAACCTATTGTTTGTTATGACCCTTTTGTTCTTGATTACCTTATTCCTTGATACCTTGGGTTATTATAACTTGACTAGTTGAGCTTTATATATTGGTTCAACTAGATATTAGATGTAACTGCTTAGCCATGCTTAGAAACTTTAGCACACTAATGGGATAACTTATGATTCACTATTACTTAATGATGGCTTAATGATAGTTCACGATGGTCAATCGTGATTGGTTAAATTAATTAATTTGACAACTAAAACCTGATAATGGTGGGTTGTGAGTACATGGTTTTGATGGTCGTGCTCATGACAATTAAGGACCGGTTCACGAGTGTCACAGCCTGATTTTCGTTTTAGGATTTATAAATTATCTAATAAATTATTAATAGAATTTATATTAAATGTTCATTAATTTACAAGTGAAGTTAAATGTGGGAAATAAAATTTCCTAAATATAAAGCATGGTTGGATTTAATTTTTATTAAATTCTCCATGATTAATTATACTCTCTGAAATTTTCTCGGATTTTTCAGAGCTCAATTATTAAATGATACAAAGAACAGTTCAGTAATTATTTCATCATTCATGATCTAATTATAAGTGTTAAGTGCTTTTCTTGTTTAAAAGTCCTTAAATTATAAATTGTTGTTTAAAAGGAATTATTAGAAATGATTTTAAAAGCCTAGAAGAAAAGATCTAATTTTAAATAATAAATTTCAATATAAAATTGGGCCAGATAAAATTTCATTAAATACTTTGCTTAATTCTATAATTCCTAGATTTTTCTGGGATTTATTTGAGCTAAGGAAGTATTTTTAATAAATGGAATTGCATTTAATGAATAATTTAAATTGAAAAATGTTTTTAAAATTCCTCCTTTGGCTTTGGGCCGAAAGTCGGCCCAATCCCTCTCTCTCTCCCTCGGCCCAAGCCGGCCTGCAGCCGAGCCGCCCGCGCGCACGCGTCTGCCTCTGACAGGTGGGACCCGCCTGTCAGGCCCATCGTCTTCCTCCAGCCGTCGTCGCCGAAACCCTAGCCGCGCGAAGCCGCCGCCGCCCCTTCCAAATCCGGCCGTCCCTTTCCTTCTCCGGTGAAATTGATTGAGGGGAAATGATCCTCGAGATCTCCTCTTCCTTTTCTCTTTTGGAACTTCGGCCAATTTTGTTTGGAAACCCGTGGATTCGAGTTCGATTCGGATCGATCTCTCTCCTCCGAACCCTAAAACCTTCCTTCCCGTCGCCGGTCGCCGTGGGCCTCCGTCGCCGCTCGCTAGCCCCTTTATAAGCACCCCTGAGCTCCCCTCTACCCACCGACACCTTCGTCTTTGCCCACCGTCGCGTGTAGCGCCGCCTCCGCGTCTCTCCGTGCGCCGCCGCCGTCGTCGTCGGTCCAGCCGCGCCGCGCCGCCGTTGCAGTCGCCGCCTTCGGTCGCCGTCGCCATCATCGGGATCGTGAGGAGGAGCAGCACCTCGTCCACCCCTCCGTTGCCGCTGTTTCCCGCCGGAGCACCGCCGTCACCGTCGACCCGAAGACTGCCGCCGCCTCAGCCTCGCCGCTGTCGTCATCCGTCGTCGTCCGCCGCCGTCCAAGCCACTAGTGAGTTCGCCGTGTCGCCCTCTACCCGTTGGTACCCTCCGTTTGTGCCGTCCCGCCGCCGCTCGCCGTCGAGCGTGCGCCGCCCGAGCCGTCGCCGGTGGTGACGTCGTCGCCGACGTCATCGTTGCCGTCTGCCGTAAACCCGTGGTGGACCGCTTCGATCTCAGCCGTCCGTTTTGGATAAGATCGATCTCGGTCGTTCGTTTTCGTGAACCGCCGCCGTGGACCCGGTCCACCGTGAGCCGAGCCTTGCTGACGCAATAATCTCTTTTTCCTTTTCAAAAATAATTCATTGTTGCGTCATAATTCAATTAAAATTTATATAAATGATTTAATCCGATTTAATCTTTAAAAATTCATAACTAATTCATCTTAGCTCGGATTTAGTTGGTTCAAGTCTCTAAAGTTGTATAAAATAAAGATCTACATATTAAAATTATCCATAAATTGAATTAAATTTATTTAATTCTTTTTAATGGGCTTTAATTAGAATAAATCTTGTAAAATTCATATTTAATTCATATGAAGTCAGAATGAGGCCGTTCAAGTCTCATAATTCATCTAAAATTATGACCTATATGTTTGTTTACTTTATATGTATTGTTTATTTGGAGTTTCTTAGTGTTTTCCTCGTTTTGCGTATTAGCTTGTCGTTTCCGTCGTTTGGATGGTTCGTGAGAGCGCCCGAAGTGTTCAAGAAGATTGATTGAAGACCGATTATTGCAAGGCAAGTCACGCAGATCCCAAACACAATTCCTTTGAGCATGTTGATCCTATATTTAAATTCTCTATTTATTTCAACTATGCATTTATTTTCAAATGTCACCGGGTGGTGTGAACCTATTCCTTTGTTATGACCACTTTGCTTTGATTACCCTATTTCTTGATTACCGTGGGTTAAAATTTGACTAGTTGGATTTATATATTGGTTCAGCTAGATATTAGATATAATTGCTTAGCCATGCTTAGAAACTTTAGCACATTATTGGGATAACTTATGATTCACTATTATTTTATGATGGCTTAATAATAGCTCACGATGGTTAATCGTGATTGGTTTAGTAATTAATTTGCCAACTAAAACTTGTTAATGGTGGGTTGTGAGTACATGGTTTTGATGGTCGTACTCATGACAATTAAGGACCGGTTCGCGAACTACTGTTGTGAGACATTAACCGTGCCAACCACAAGCCAGCATGGGCAACGGCTTTACCTTTCGTATAGCATGGTTCATTGCAGAGCACCAGACTGAGAAGTGGCGGAGATAAGCCCACGAGGGTCGCTGGGGAGTCCATGCCTTGTTTATAAGGGGGTGACTATGATCCGGGAACGGTGCACTGTGGTGGATTGTGTTGTGCGAGGGGTACTGTCACAGCTCCTTTCCGAGGTACCGTGGTGGTATCGAGGCGCATGGTAACATGTTGTGGGGCTGTCTTGTGGGTACAGTGGTACACCTCTGGCCAGAGTAAAACTATTCGAATAGCCGTGCCCGCGGTTATGAGCGAGTTGAGCAATGTTTTTCGTGATTAGTCTCACACCTCTCACAATATTTATTGATGCTATAATTGGTAATAATTTGTTTAGCTCCTGGTTTGGAGATAGATCTGTGCAGCTGGGTATGATGGTTGGGCCTGAGCAGCATGGGTGTGTTGTTCAGTGTTGATTAAAATTGATAATTAATTACTCTACTGTTTTACAATTCTAAATTGTTTGCTAAATGCTGCTTTTGCAAATGAGCCCTATATTATGCCATTCTTTGGTATCCTTGTGCACTTGCATATTTGCTGCGTGGCTTGCTGAGTATGTCATATGCTCACCTTGCAATAATCAATCAAACCTCAGTTGAAGAAAAAGGATCCAGAAGGAGAAGACGTTTGGCTTATACCCCAGTTGAGCTGCCTGTGGGAGTGGAGCTGAAGCCATCGCTAGATCGTTAATTCCGTTGCTGTTTTCTTTTCTTTTGTAAGTATGTAACGTTATTTTTATGATGAATCTATATATTAAATTGTCAGTTTGTGTACCTCGGCTGATTTCTGGACGAGGATTTTATGCACAAATTAGTTCAGAAATTACTAGTGAATTTCTGGGCGTGGCAAGTTGGTATCAGAGCCATCTTGACTGTAGGATAAGCCAAATGGTCAAACTTTAAGGATGAATTTTTCCGACAAAAATGATTTGTGAAAATTTCTCCTTTCTTCCTTATCTAGAACTCTTTGCAAATTGTTTCATTGTCTACTCCCCTCTCTCTTTCAACTTGAGTAGTTCCGAGGCATTGAAACTTGAAGACGCCAATGTGGTTTACTTATGGAGGTTAAGTAAAGTGGATCGAGGAAGAACTGAAGTGCCTAGCTGTCAAGATGGAATGAAGTTTGGATCCTACCTTAGAACCTAAACCACCAAAGATACTTTGAAGAATAGTTAGTAGGGTAGAACGTTTGTTGCTTGCTTGTTTGTAGGTGTGGTTGCATTCCCGTCATTGGTGTGGTTCAATGATGAGCGTGTAATTATACTAGGTTGCTTGTTTAATCAACTTAAACAATATAATGGTCAACACACCAGATCAGTGGTAACCTTGTTAAGGTCTTGTCTTTAGTGTAACCCCTCCCTTTCTATCTTCTCTGATCTACAGATGGTGAACACTCGCGCCAGTGGAAGTGGAAACAATAACAATGAAGGGAACCCAACTCTGGCTCAAGTTCTAGCTCAACAGACTCAGTTAATGAACATGATGATGCAGCAGATGCAGAACCAACTCAACCAAGGGAACAACAATGCTCCACCGCCTCCGAACAAGTTAGCTGATTTTCTTCGTGTGAGGCCGCCTACCTTTTCTAGCACTACCAACCCAGTAGAAGCAGGTGATTGGCTGCACACTATTGAGAAGAAGATGGAATTGCTCCAGTGCACAGATAAGGAGAAAGTCGTGTTCGCTTCACATCAGTTGCAAGGACCTGCTTCAGAATGGTGGGATCACTTTCAGATGAACAGAGCAGGAGGACAACCAATCACTTTGGAAGAGTTTACCGAAAGATTCAAGAAGACACACATACCTGCAGGAGTTGTTGCTTTGAAGAAGCGTGAGTTCAGGGCATTGAAGCAAAAGGATTGTACCGTGGCAGAGTATCTTCATGAGTTCAACCGTCTGGCACGTTATGCTCCAGAAGAGGTGCGTACTGACGAGGAAAGGCAAGAGAAGTTCTTGGAAGGCCTGAAGGATGAACTGTCAGTTACGTTAATCTCTCATGACTATGTTGATTTTCAGCAGTTGGTTGACAAAGCAATTCGACTTGAAGAAAAGAAGAACAGGATGGACAACCGTAAGAAAAGAATGACTGTTTTCCAGGAGGCACAGGGTAGTAGCCAGAGGCAGTGTATCAAGCCACTCCAAATTGGTGCATCTTCTTCTGCAGGTCAAGGACAGTCGCAACAGTTGAACATCGGTGGTGAGATTAAATCAGAGACTAACGAAAGCAATGAAGTTAACATCGAGCAAGCTAATCAGCCGGTGCCAGTTCAGCAGGACCAGTCTCAAGAAAATAACGGTAGTGGAAGGAAGCAGCAGGTGTGTTTCAACTGTTATGAGCCAGGTCACTTTGCAAGAGAGTGTCCGAAGCCAAAGCATCAGCAACCGCAAGGTCAAGTCAACAACATTGTCGTCACAGGAGCCAATGTAGTGCCAGTTGCGTCTTCAAGGGTTGCGTCTTCGAGTGTTACAGCTCAGCCACCAGTCTCAAAGCAACAGTAGTTTTTCTTAAAGCCTTAGAATAATTATTGGAGTTATGGAATAAGATAGACTGCAGTTTACCTGTGCCCTTGTTTCTTTCTAGCTGTTCCGAATCTCGGGACGAGATTCTTTGTAAGGGGGGTAGATTTGTCACAGCCTGATTTTCGTTTTAGGATTTATAAATTATCTAATAAATTATTAATAGAATTTATATTAAATGTTCATTAATTTACAAGTGAAGTTAAATGTGGGAAATAAAATTTCCTAAATATAAAGCATGGTTGGATTTAATTTTTATTAAATTCTCCATGATTAATTATACTCTCTGAAATTTTCTCGGATTTTTCAGAGCTCAATTATTAAATGATACAAAGAACAGTTCAGTAATTATTTCATCATTAATGATCTAATTATAAGTGTTAAGTGCTTTTCTTGTTTAAAAGTCCTTAAATTATAAATTGTTGTTTAAAAGGAATTATTAGAAATGATTTTAAAAGCCTAGAAGAAAAGATCTAATTTTAAATAATAAATTCCAATATAAAATTGGGCCAGATAAAATTTCATTAAATACTTTGCTTAATTCTATAATTCCTAGATTTTTCTGGGATTTATTTGAGCTAAGGAAGTATTTTTAATAAATGGAATTGCATTTAATGAATAATTTAAATTGAAAAATGTTTTTAAAATTCCTCCTTTGGCTTTGGGCCGAAAGTCGGCCCAATCCCTCTCTCTCTCCCTCTGCCCAAGCCGGCCTGCAGCCGAGCCGCGCGCGCGCGCGTCTGCCTCTGACAGGTGGGACCCGCCTGTCAGGCCCATCGTCTTCCTCCAGCCGTCGCCGCCGAAACCCTAGCCGCGCGAAGCCGCCGCCGCCCCTTCCAAATCCGGCCGTCCCTTTCCTTCTCCGGTGAAATTGATTGAGGGGAAATGATCCTCGAGATCTCCTCTTCCTTTTCTCTTTTGGAACTTCGGCCAATTTTGTTTGGAAACCCGTGGATTCGAGTTCGATTCGGATCGATCTCTCTCCTCCGAACCCTAAAACCTTCCTTCCCGTCGCCGGTCGCCGTGGGCCTCCGTCGCCACTCGCTAGCCCCTTTATAAGCACCCCCGAGCTCCCCTCTACCCACCGACACCTTCGTCTTTGCCCACCGTCGCGTGTAGCGCCGCCTCCGCGTCTCTCCGTGCACCGCCGCCGTCGTCGTCGGTCCAGCCGCGCCGCGCCGCCGTTGCAGTCGCCGCCTTCGGTCGCCGTCGCCATCATCGGGATCGCGAGGAGGAGCAGCACCTTGTCCACCCCTCCGTTGCCGCTGTTTCCCGCCGGAGCACCGCCGTCACCGTCGACCCGAAGACTGCCGCCGCCTCAGCCTCACCGCCGTCGTCATCCGTCGTCGTCCGCCGCCGTCCAAGCCACTAGTGAGTTCGCCGCGTCGCCCTCTACCCATTGGTACCCTCCGTTTGTGCCATCCCGCCGCCGCTCGCCGTCGAGCGTGCGCCGCCCGAGCCGTCGCCGGTGGTGACGTCGTCGCCGACGTCATCGTTGCCGTCTGCCGTAAACCCGTGGTGGACCGCTTCGATCTCAGCCGTCCGTTTTGGATGAGATCGATCTCGGCCGTTCGTTTTCGTGAACCGCCGCCGTGGACCTGGTCCACCGTGAGCCGAGCCTTGCTGTCACGCCCGGAATTTCTATCAAAAATTCCAAACGCTTACATGTGCGTAAACCCTTGTCCAGGAATCAGCCGAGGCACACAATAACAAATTGATAATAGAGTACAATTACTACTCTAATTAATAAGCGAATAAAATGTCATTACAGAGGTAGATAGTTCCTTTCGAACAATAAAGATCTAAGCAGCGGAAATTAAAGATAAACAGCGGAGACGACTCCACTCCACAGGCAGCTTGACCAGAACTACGCCAAATCCTCAACACCATCAGCTTCACTGTAGAACTCCTCCTCTGATGAATGATTGCAAGGTGAGTATATGACATACTCAGCAAGCGACGCAGCAAATTTGCAAGTGCACAGGATAACCAAGGATGGCATAATATAGGCTTCTTTGCACAAATAGCATTTAAGGAATATTTCAGAATTTAATAAAACAGTAGAGTATTAATTAAACGATATTAATCCAACACTATACAACATACCCTGTTGTATAGGCCCAACCATTCTGTACAACCAATCCCGGCTGCACTGTTCTAATCTCCAAACCAGGAATATACCATTCCAAACCAGGAGATAATCAATTATTACCAGTTACAGCATCTTTCATTATGGTGTGAAGGGTGAGACTAATCACGAAAGACATTGTTAGACCCGCCCATAACCGCGGGCACGGCTATTCGAATAGTTTTACTCTGATCAGAGGTGTACCACTGTACCCACAAGACACAGCCCCACAACATGTCACCATGTGCCTTAATACCACCACGGTACCTCGGAAAGGAGCTGTGACAGTACCCCTCGCACAACACAATCCACAACAGTGCACCATTCCTGGATCATAATCACCCCCTTATAAACAAGGCATGGACTCCCCAGCGACCCCCGTGGGCTTATCTCCGCCACTTCTCAGTCTGGTGCTCCGGAATGAACTATGCTATACAAAAGATAAAGCCGTTGCCCACGCTGGCTCGTGGTTGGCACGGTTAATGTTTCACAACCGAAACTCGTGAACCGGTCCTTAATTGTCATGAGCACGACCATCAAAACCATGTACTCACAACCCACCATTATCAGGTTTTAGTTGTCATATTAATTAATTAACCAATCACGATTGACCATCGTGAACTATCATTAAGCCATCATTAAGTAATAGTGAATCATAAGTTGTCCCATTAGTGTGCTAAAGTTTCTAAGCATGGCTAAGCAATTACACCTAATATCTAGTCGAACCAATATAAAGCTCAACTAGTCAAGTTATAATAACCCAAGGTATCAAGGAATAAGATAATCAAGAACAAAAGGGGCTATAACAATCAATAGGCTAATTCCACCCAATGACATTCGAAAATAAATGCAATAGTTGAAATAGAAACAATAGCTTTAAACGGGATCAACATGCTCAAAGGATTGATTAGGATCTGTGTGACTTGCCTTGCTGGCCTTGGGATTCTTCTAAATCTTCTCCTGCGAAAACGGACTCTCCGGAAACGTCGGATTCTAAATAGAAAAGAGCAAAAACACCAAAACAGCACATAAGCAAGCATGAACAGTACATGTGGATATTTTTAACATGTAGATCTCAATTTTAGAAAAATTTAGAGACTTGAACCAACTAAATCCGAGCTAAGATGAATTAGTTATGAATTTTTAAAGATTAAATCGGATTAAATCATTTATATAAATTTTAATTGAATTATGACGCAATAATGAATTATTTTGAAAAGGAAAAAGGGGTTTTATTGCGTCAGCGGCGGCTAGGGTTTACGGTAGACCGGGTCCACGGTGGCGGTCTACGGATCGGACGGCCGAGATCAATCCGACCGAACGAACGGCCGAGATCGATCGGCTCACGGCCTGCTCATGGGAGAAGACGACGATGACGTCGGCGATGACGTCACCCCCGACGGCGGCGACGGCGGGCATGCTCACCGGCGAACGACGGCATGGCGGCGCGAACGGAGGGCACCAAAGGGTAGCGGACGGCACGGCGAACTCACCGGCGACCAAAGAAACGGCGGAGAAGCAACGGACGACGCCGGCGACGAGAGAGAAGCGGCAGAGACGATCGGGTCAACAGCGGCGACGGTGCTCCGGCGGTCTTCAGCGACGGCGAAGGGGCGGACGAGGACGGCGACGCGACGGCGACCACGATGGTAGCCTTCCCGAGCGACGGCGACGGCTGGAACGACGGCGGCGCACGGCTGGAGCGACGGCGGCGACGGCGGCGCACGGGTTGCACGGCGCTAGGGCGCTACGAGCGACGAGAGGCGAAGGCGAAGGCGGCGACGGGTAGAGGGGAGCTCGGGGATCCTTTTATAGGGGTCGGAAGGCGGCGGCGAAGCCCACGGCGGCCCGGCGACGGCGAAGGAAAGCTAGGGCTAGCCGAATCCGATTCGAGATCGAATCCGCGAACTTCCAAACCGATTTAGCCGATGGTTCCAAAAGAGAAAAGGTAGAGGAGATCACGGAAAACATTTCCCCTCAATCAATTGCACCGGAGAAGGAAAGGGGCGGCCAGATTTGGAAGGACAGCGGCGGCGGCGCTCGGCTAGGGTTTTGGCCGGAGGAAGACGACGACTGACGGGTGGGCCCCACCTGTCAGCGAGCGAGAGAGAGAGGAGAGCGGCGGCTGCGCGCGCGCGGGCCGACTTGGGCCGACTGGGCCGAGGAGAGAGAGAGGAGAGTTTTGGGCCGACTTTCGGCCCAAAGCCAAAAGAGAAAATTTTAAAACCTTTTTCAATTTAAATTATTCATGAAATGCAATTTCATTTATTAAAAATACTTCCTTAGCTCAAATAAATCCCAGAAAAATCTAAGAATTATAGAATTAAGCAAAGTATTTAATAAAATTTTATCTGGCCCAATTTTATATTGGAATTTATTATTTAAAATTAGATCTTTTCTTCTAGGCTTTTAAAAATCATTTCTGATAATTCCATTTAAACAATAATTTATAACTTTAAGATTTTTAGGGTGTGACAAACCTACCCCCCTTAAACAGAATCTCGTCCTCGAGATTCGGAAGAACTGGCGAAAAGATGCGGATGAGCGGACTTTAATTCATCTTCTCGTTCCCAAGTAGCTTCTTCTTCTGAGTGATTACTCCACTGAACCTTATAGAAATGGATAACTCGATTCCTGGTCCTTCTCTCGTTTGTCTCCAAAATACGGATTGGTCTCTCGACATATGTCAGATCCTCTTGGATTTCTATCTGTTCAAGATTAGCTTCCTCAGTAGGTACCCTTAAACACTTCTTCAACTGTGACACATGGAACACATCATGGACTCCTGCCAACGATTGGGGTAATTCCAACTGATAAGCAACCTCACCTCTTCGACTGACGATCTTATAAGGTCCCACAAAACGCGGAGCCAATTTCCCTTTGGTATTAAAACGATGAACCCCTCGGAGAGGCGTGACATGAAGGTACACATGATCTCCTTCTTCAAAACTCAAATCTCTGCGGCGATTGTCGGCATAACTCTTATGACGAGACTGAGCTACACGCAATCTTTCTTGAATGACCTTCACTTTCCCTTCTGCTTCCCTTAGGATATCGGTTCCAAAAACCTGACGTTCTCCCGTTTGATCCCATAAAAGCGGAGTACGACACTTACGACCATACAGTGCTTCATAAGGAGCCATTTGAAGACTAGATTGATAACTGTTATTGTACGAAAATTCTGCGTAAGTCTAAAGCACAAGCTCTCAACATGTCTTCCAAAATCTGATTCACCCTTTCGGTTTGTCCGTCTGTCTGCGGATGATAAGCAGTACTGAAGTTCAGCTTAGAACCCATCTCTTCCTGAAGCTTCTTCCAAAACTTTGAAGTAAACTGACTACCTCGATCAGACACTATTTTCTTAGGGACGCCATGCAAACACACAATCCTTGCCATATACAATTCCGCCAAACGACTTCCGGAATATGTTGTCTTTACTGGGATGAAATGAGCCACTTTGGTAAGTCTGTCGACTATCACCCAAATAGAGTCGTGGCCCGATGACGTTCTGGGTAAACCCGTGATAAAATCCATACCGATCTCTTCCCACTTCCATTCTGGTATCTTCAAAGGTTGCAACAAACCTGCGGGTTTCTGATGTTCTGCCTTAACTCGCTGACAAACATCACACACAGCTACAAATTCTGCTATCTCACGTTTCATACTTGTCCACCAAAACCTCTCTTTGAGATCTTGATACATCTTGGTACTACCAGGGTGAATGGAGTACAAAGTGTCATGAGCTTCTTTCAAAATTGTATCTTTCAACTCTTTGTTCTCTGGAACACAAATTCTTTCGCCCAACCATACGGTCCCTTGCTCATCTTCCAAGAAACCGATAGCTTTTCCTCTTCTCATATTCTTCTTGATCTCATGAATATCAGGGTCATTAATCTGAGCTTCTCTAACCTGATCAATGAGAGTAGGCTTTGCTTCTAAGGTTGCAACAAAACCTCTAGTGACAATTCCCAAATTTAATCTTTCAAATTCCTTGCATAACTCCAATGGCAAGTGTCGTCCTTCCGTAGCATTGCAATAGCCTTTCCTGCTAAGAGCATCTGCTACAACATTAGCCTTTCCCGGGTGATAATGAATTCCCAGGTCGTAATCCTTGATTAATTCCAACCATCTCCGTTGTCTCATGTTCAGATCCGGTTGAGTAAAGATGTACTTTAAACTCTTGTGATCGGTATACACCTCTGTACTGGTACCGAAAAGATAATGACGCCAAATCTTCAATGCTTGAATCACTGAAGCTAACTCGAGATCATGAGTAGGGTAGTTCTTCTCATGCAGACGTAATTGACGTGATGCATAGGCAACCACTTTCCTATCTTGCATCAGAACACATCCTAACCCAAGCTTAGATGCATCGCAGTACACTTGGAAACCCTTCTTTGGATCAGGCAAAATCAAAATGGGCGCTGATATTAAGCGACTCTTCAACTCTTGAAAACTCTGCTCACATTTTTCTGACCACTTGTACTTCACATCTTTCTGAAGCAATCGTGTCATGGGCTTAGCAATCTTGGAGAAATTCTCTATAAACCTCCGGTAATATCCTGCAAGACCCAGGAAACTACGAATCCCTGATACTGTCTTTGGTTGTTTCCAGTTGGTTACCGATTCCACATTACTAGGATCAACGGCAACTCCTCCGGCTGAGATGACGTGACCAAGGAACTTCACTTCAGACAACCAGAATTCACACTTGCTAAACTTGGCATACAACTGATGCTCTCGTAGCTTCTCCAATGCAAGGCGAAGATGTTCTTCATGCTCTTCCTTGGTTCGAGAATAGATAAGAATGTCATCAATAAAGACGACCACGAACTTGTCTAAGTATTTGTGGACCCCCGTTTTGATAACAGGAATCAATCGTGTAAACAGTACCATTTCTCTGGATCAAGTAGTCTGGTACACACGAATTCATAGCTGAAGTAACCAGTGCACATACACGAGTGTCTTGTACGAATTATTACATCAATAGCCCGCAGGCATAGTCTTAGGTCATCGGACCGAGAGGTCCGGAATACATCCGAAAACAGAAATAGATAAGGCAGCGGAGTTAAGGCAGCGGCACGCCATTGCCACAGGCAACGACCGTAACTAAGACTTATTGAGCGCCTTCGTCTTCATCACCCTCCTGGTAATAGGCATAGGGATCCTCCGAAGCTTCATCTCCGGCCTCTGATTAAGTTTATATTTGCAAGGGTGAGTACCAACCGTACTCAACAAGTCACCACAGCAACAATGCACATGATAAAGGAGTATTCAAGGAATGGCTATAGTTCTTTTGCACAAAGCAAGTTTTGTAATTCTTTTCACAAGCCTAAGACCTAGCATAGACTGATCAAATTTTAGTACCAGTGTTCATATTAAACAACGATGGTTCTGTCCACCATCCATTGTGATCCCAAGGATAGCTTCCCGCCATCGAGTCGTCATGGTTTTCTGAGGACGACCACCTTCCCTTCTCTCAGGAAGTGGCTCCATCAGCAAAGAAATCATCATGCAGCATCCCATCCCACACAAGTTAAAAATTTAGAGTCTAGCCAAGTGTAATACACGTCCCGATGCTCAATAACCGCGAGCACGGCTATTCGAATAGATTGGGTTTACTCACACTGCAGTGGATGTACACTTTACCCGCACTCCGCGACTGCCCAACACATGAGCCTCGTCCCAACACATGGGACATGTCACGGCAAAGCTTTTCGATAACCTCGCATTGGCAGTACCCGCTCCATGAACTTTACATCCTCATACACTCTAGGTGTACACAGTTTCTAGCAGTGAGAGGAGTTCTGGCGCACCCGGGAAGGAAAGACTCACACAGGCATTAGGTTATAATTATATTTAAATTCTCACATGGCAGTCCTACCGATGGCGACACCACTGTAGACATCTGCCTCGTGGTTCTACCAATGGCTGCCCCACCGTAGAGCCCCTGCCTCACACATCAAGAAACCACTATGCATGGATACTGCCTCTGCTCAGCTATCTATTCTGCTAGGTCTATACCCATACGAGAAGTGCGGTTGTACGGGGGTTGTTTCATGCTTAACTTCATGGCTCGGTCCTTAATTGACCGGGGACGGTACTTGCCTTTACCCGGATACCACCCAAATCCTCCGTCCGCCCCAGTCGAAAACAGTTGTTTACTTTCATTTCTATTTTCATAAATCATGTCATCAACATCATGGCAATGTGGCGCTCATGTCTCCACATGCCGCATCTCAATTACCTTCCCAAAGGCAATTGCCCAAGCATAGAGCATTTTGATAATTATGAGTATGCATGATTCTAGAATAGCGGTGCTAAGCAATTGTCATAGTTGACTAGGGACTCATACGTAAACATGGTTACGAAGGAATATGGGGTAAACAATAATCAAGGCATGGCATAATCACAAGTAGGATGTTTATCATTGCATGCAATTTTATTTGTAAACAAAACAATTTCGCAATTGGGATCAACATGTTCAAAGAATAGTGATGACTTGCCTTGCTCAAAGTCCTGCGGGTCTTGACCTTCGCTTGGATCAGCAGCTTCCTCGGGCTCTATAGTTACGTGCGAAATTGGATTTGAATTCGGTTAGAATTCAAAAAAAAATCCAAGTAAATCCAAATGAACAATCGGGTGCGAAGGTCGGTATTAATTTTACTATTCGCGAACTATGGCAAACCTATTTTTGGTGTGAATTATTTATGAGTATAATTATCTTGTTGTCCTAAGTTTTTAATTTAATATTCTCGAGTATTATATCCATGTAATAGGTTAGCAATTTCTACCATGAGATAAATATCGGACAAAATCCTAGAGATTTTATATGATTTAATTTAGTTTACGATTAACCGATCAAGTATTCTATACGTCTAAAATTACTAGGGATTAAATCCGAATTTCTACCGTGAATCGATCACTTCTAGAGATTACCCAAACTAATCTATAATATTCTATAAGAATTCGTTCTTTTGTTTTAATTATTGATTATATTTAAATTACTACAGTGAATTGATTATTTATAGAGATTATTAAAAATTAATCTACAATAATCTGTAAAATTTACCTAATTGTTTAATTTCTAAATGCCTTATGATTATAGCATTATTTTTACGAATACTAGATTTTAGTTAACCACAATTAAATTCTATTATTATATATATATATATATATTTTTGTTTAATATTTTAAATCTCAACCTAATTTTTCCGATTTATTTTTCCCCTAATTTTTCCCTTTTTTTTTCTTTCCTTTTCTCCCTCTCTCTCTTTTTCTTTTCTTTTTCTTTTCTTCCTTTTCTTTCCTTTTCTCCCTCTCTCTCTTTTTCTTTTCCTTTTTTTTTCTTTTCTTCCTTTCTCTTTTCCTCTCTCCTTCCTCCCGGCCTCTCTTCTTCTCCCTTCTCTCTCGGCCAGCTCTCTCTCTCTCTCTCTCACCCGAGCGGCGGCGGCGGTGGATGCGAGGGGAGGAGGGGTGGCTCACCGGCGACGGCAACGGCGACGACGGCGGCGGCGGCGGCGGCGCACGGCGACGCGGGAGCGGCGGCACAGCGGCACGGGAACGGCGGCGCGGCGGCACGGGAGGGGGGGGCGGCGGCGCGGTGGCACGAGAGCGGCGGTGCGGTGGAGGGGGTGGAGGGGATGAGGATGGAGGCAAGGACGGAGCGAGGGGGGGAATTTATAGGAGGTGGGGGGGAGAAGAAGAGGGGAAGGGGCGGCGGTTATGGCGTCGGCGGGGTGGCGCGGCGCGGGGCTCGAGGGCGCGGCAGTAGCGGCGGCACGGGGCTCGGGGGCGCGGCGCGGTCGCGGCGACGGAGCGGCGATGCGACGCGCGATGGCGATGGCAGCGGCGACGCGACGGCCGAACGGCGACGGCGCACGGCGATGGAACGGGCGGCGCGGCGCGGTAGCGGCGATGCGACGCGCGCGACGACGGAGCGGCGATGCGACGACGACGCGGCGCGGCAGGGCGCGGGGCGCGAGGCGGCGACGCGACGGGCGAGCGTCGCGCGGGCGCGGGGCGCGAGGCGCGAGGCGGCGAGGGCGACGGCCGAGCGGCGATGGGACGGCGGCGCGGCGGCGAGCGGCACGGCGGGGATGGCGAGGGTGCGCGGCGGCTCGGGGCTCGGGGCAGCGTCGGCGCGGCAGCGGTAGGGTTAGGGTTAGGGCTAGGAACCGCGTCGAACACTTGGCGGCAAATGAACAGTGCCGTTTCCTGATTTTTCCTTTTATTTATTTATTTATTTATTTTTTTATTTTTTTTATTTTTTTATTTTTATTATTATTATTTTTATTTTTTATTATTATTTTTATTTATTTTATATATAAATTTGATTCTAAAATTCCTAATATTTGCATATATAATTCTTACCCAATATTCGTGTTATTCCCACTAATAAATTCATCCTAAATTAATATTGCTCACATTTTTATATAATTTATTTAAATCTTAATTTAGTGTTAATTCCATTCCATCGTATTTAAATTTAATTGATACGAGTAGGTTTGCGATAATATCGGTCTAAATTGATTGATTTAGTTCTTTTATTCGAAATCTCCAAACTCCGAAATCGAAATTCAATGGAACGGCAATAAAATCGACATGATGCAATTTATTTTAAAAAGTTTTTTTGAAAATCCGAATTTTTAGAGTTTTGATTTGTAGGTCGAATTTTCAGGGTGTTACAAACCTACCCCCCTTAAATAAATCTCGTCCCGAGATTTCTTACCGGGTTCCGAATAGATGCGGGTATTCCGTCCTCAAGAATTCTTCGCTTTCCCAGGTAGCTTCATCCTCAGTGTGATTACTCCATTGTACCTTGTACATACGCCACTCTTTGCTCCTAGTCCTCTTCTTGGCCTCATCCAATATCCGGACCGGATGTTCTGGATACGTAAGGTCATGGCTAATGTGAATCTCTTCCAGCGGAGCTTGTTCTTCCGGCACTCGTAAGCACTTCTTTAATTGAGACACATGGAAGACTGGGTGTACATCGGCGATATTCTCTGGTAGCTATAACTGATATGCGACCTCTCCTCGTCTAGCCGTGATTTGAAAGGGTCCCACATACCTTGGCGCTAGTTTTCCTTTGACCTTAAACCTTTTCGTTCCCCTCATCGGAGAAACCTTCAGATAAACATAATCTCCTTCCTTAAATTCCAAGTTTCTTCTTCGGGTGTCGGCGTAACTCTTTTGTCGTGATTGTGCTACTTTTAGACTGTCTCGAATCAGGCGAACCTTTTCCTCGGCTTCTTGGATAATGTCAGGTCCAAATACTGCCCGTTCTCCCGTCTCAGACCACATTAGTGGAGTTCGACATCGTCGACCAAACAATGCCTCATTGGGTGACATCTTTAGGCTTGCTTGGAAGCTGTTGTTGTAGGAGAATTCGGCGTAGGGCAAACATCTCTCCCAGTCTTTGCTAAAATCCAGAGCATAAGCTCTCAACATATCTTCCAAGACCTGGTTTGTTCTCTCTGTCTGGCCATCCGTTTGTGGGTGATAAGCTGTGCTAAATGCTAGGTAACTTCCCAGGGCCTCATGTACCTTCTCCCAGAAATGCGAGGTAAACTGTTTGCCTCGATCAGATATAATTTTCTTAGGTAAACCATGAAGACATACTATCCTGGTCATGTATAACTCAGCTAGCTTGGCACTGCTATAATTTGTCTTAACGGGGATGAATCTCGCCGTCTTGGTGAGTCGATCCACAATCACCCAGATGGAATCGTACCCTGTTGCGGTCTTGGGCAATCCAACAATAAAATCCATGCCTATCTCATCCCATTTCCATTCGGGAATCCTAAGGGGTTGCAACAAACCTGCCGGTCTCTGGTGCTCAGCCTTTACCTTTTGGCACACATCACAGAGTGCTACGTATTCTGCCACATCCCTCTTCAGATTGGGCCACCAGTATCCTTCCTTCAGATCCTGGTACATCTTTGTACTTCCGGGGTGCAATGAATATGCCGACTCGTGAGCTTTCTTTAGGATTAATCCTCTCAGTCCACCCTGTTCGGGTACATAAATCCTCTTTTTATACCATAGGACATCTTTTTCATCGATCGCAAATTCCTTTGCAAGTCCTGCGGCTAGGCGTTCCTTCACCTCTCGGATTTCCTCGTTGTCCTTCTGGGCTTCTTCTATTTGGGTTCTCAGAAGAGGTTGAATGTCCAAAGTGTTTATCTGCCCATGAGGCACTATATGTAGGTTTAGTTGGGCTATTTCCTCCGTAAGCTCGGGAGCCATTCCTTCCGTCCTCAGATGATTGCAACGGCTCTTCCGACTCAAAGCGTCAGCCACAACGTTTGCTTTGCCGGGGTGGTAGTGAACCTCTAAGTCATAATCCTTGATTAGTTCTAACCATCGCCTTTGCCTTAGGTTGAGGTCTAATTGGGTGAAAATATACTTCAGACTCTTGTGGTCAGTGTAGACATCACAATGGTTTCCAATAAAATAATGTCTCCAAATCTTTAGCGCATGAACCACGGCTGCAAGTTCTAGATCATGGGTAGGATAGTTTTCCTCATGTGGTCGCAATTGTCGCGACGCGTAGGCCACAACTTTTCCGTCCTGCATCAGTACTCCTCCTAGTCCCTGCCTTGATGCATCACAGTATATAACGAAGTCTTTCCTGATGTCGGGAAGAACTAAAATGGGTGCCGAGGTCAGCTTTTCTTTAAGCTGCTCAAAGCTTTCCTGACACTGTTCTGACCATACGAACTTCTTTTCCTTCTTGAGTAGTTGTGTCATCGGTCGGGCTATCTTAGAGAATTCCTCAATGAACCTTCGGTAGTATCCGGCCAAGCCTAGAAAACTCCGAATTTCAGTCACAGACTTGGGTGCTTTCCATTCCGTAACAGCCTCCACTTTAGCAGGATCCATTGCTACTCCACCGGCTGAGATTACGTGGCCTAGAAAGGCGACTTCTTTTAGCCAGAACTCGCATTTACTAAACTTTGCATATAATTTATGCCTCCGTAATTTCTCGAGTACCAATCGCAAGTGTTCCGCATGTTCCTCCTCATCCTTGGAGTAGATCAGAATATCATCGATAAATACTACCACAAATTTGTCCAAGTAATCCATGAACACTTTGTTCATAAGATTCATAAAGTATACCGGGGCGTTGGTTAACCCAAACGACATTACTGTGAACTCATACAATCCATAGCGTGTTGAAAACGCGGTCTTGGGTATATCCCCGGTCCTAATTTTCAATTGGTGGTACCCTGATCTAAGGTCAATCTTAGAGAACACCTTAGCTCCTTTGAGTTGATCAAAAAGATCATCAATCCGTGGCAGTGGATATTTGTTTTTGATGGTTACTTCATTTAGTGAACGGTAGTCTACACACATCCTCATGCTACCATCTTTCTTCTTGACGAATAATACTGGGGCTCCCCATGGTGACGAACTGGGTCGTACAAATCCCTTTTCTTGCAACTCTCTAATTTGCTTTTTAAGTTCCTCCAACTCATTAACTGGCATCCGATAAGGTCTCTTGGATATGGGGGCAGTTCCGGGCATCAGATCAATAATGAGCTCTATGTCACGGTCTGGTGGCATCCCAGGTAAGTCTTCTGGAAACACATCGGGAAATCGTTGCACTACAGGCATTCCTTTCAGGGGTAGCATGGTAAATATGCCTCCGGCGCGTTCGGTCAGTCTAGGATCTTGATCCATGGTTGCTCTCATATCTGATCCCCAGGGTGTGGTCAGGGTAACCTCTCTACATCTACAGTCGATTACCCCTCTGTTCTTTGCTAACCAATCCATACCCAATATGACATCCAGGGTCTGGGGTATCAACACCATAAGATTGGAGGGAAACACCACATCCCTAAGAGGAATAGGTACGTCTATGCAAGCATGACTCACAGTTATCTCGCCCCCAGGTGAGTGTACTATCATAGGCTTTCTAAGCCCCACTACGGTTAAGTTGTGTTTTTGACTAGCCTTCAATGATATGAATGAATGCGATGCTCCTGAATCGAAGAGAACTTTAACTGGAGTGGAGTTGATAGAAAACGTACCCATCAGTACGCCCTGATCCTCCTGGGCCTCTTCAGCTCGCACATGGTTCACTTGTCCGCGGCCAAATCCGGTAGCAGTCTTGTTAGTTTGTGGAGTCCTGAATAGTCCTCGTCCGGCAGCAGGGGTAGCAGTCCCATGAACAGCCATTGTGTTAGCGCCAGTACGGACAGGAGTTTTGCGTGGATGAGGGCAGTTGTTGGCGTAGTGCCCATACTCTCCGCAGTTGAAGCAGTCTACATTCCTCTTGATTCCAGGGGCAGCCAGAGTTGGTGTAGGGGTGCGGTTCTGAATCATAACCGGCCTATTAAAATTGCTTGGCGCGGCGGGTCGGTTAGTTGCCACAATAGGGGGCTTCCACCCAGACGAAGTGGTTCCCTTGAGTCGCTGAGGCGCCCCCTGAGGTGGGCGGTTCATAGCAATCCTCCTCTTGCGGTTATGCTCTACAGTCCTTTGATCATTCTCCAACCTAACGACTTTGTTGATCAGGCTCTGGAAGCTCTCATGGTCTTGCCCAATCATAGGTCCACGTAATTCGTCATTCAGCCCTTCTATGAACTTGTCGATCTTCTCCTCTTCATCTGCGAGGTCTCCAATTGCATAGCGGGCCAGCTGAGTGAACCGGTTCAGATATTCCTGCACCGTTGTGTTCCCTTGTCGCAACCTTCTGAACTCGTTCTTCTTCATACGCATTACTGCGGCAGGCACGAAGTTCTCGCGAAATGCCGCAGTGAACTCTTCCCAAGTGGGTTCTCCAGCATCCTCTTCTCGAGCTTCCTTGTAGGTATCCCACCAATCACCAGCGGGTCCCTCCAGTTGGTTTACGGCGAAAATCACTTTGTCGGCTTCGCGCACCCGGACAAGGGTCAGTTTCTTCTCTATGATGCGTAGCCAATCTTCTGCCTCCATAGGCTTGTCTGCCGTAGCGAACGCAGGTGGCTTGGTTCTCATGAACTCTCCAAAGCTCGATCCTCCGCGGTTGCCTTGGTTGTTTGCAATGGCTTGCAAGAGTTGGGTTTGAGTGGCCAAAACTCCGGCCTGGGTGGTTAGATCAGGTGTCTGAGTTTCTTCATTGCTGGCTGATGTCCGACGTCGGCTTGCCATCAGTGTAGGATGATGGAATAAGTATCCTAATTTTCTAACTAGCTTCTATGGTTTCATCCCATTAAGGGAGTTGTTTTGATGTGAACTTTGTTTTGCAAGCATGGTGGAATAAACTCATTTATAACACAATAGCAACAACATCGTGAATAACATCACAGAGTTCCACAAATAGTACATAAATCATGATGCAATCGACTGCGCACACATGCAGTCCAAATAAGGTTCATCAAATGATACATCGAACTAACCATCAAGCTACTCGTCAAACTAGGTAAGGGGGGGTGTGTCTTGCATACTGTCCAAAAACCATCTGACGCGAGATCGAAGCTGCAACAATCCTCCAGTCTATTCATCCAACCATCCGCAGGATCCTGGGGCAGGTAGAGTGTGGTCGCTGGCACGGGCAAACCTGAGTCCCCGTGGCTCGGAAGTAGTGGCCTCAGAATCTGGCTTGGGCTTCTTGCCCGGAGGTCGGGTGCTCTTTCGGGCAGTGCGGAGGGTGCGGGGGCCTCTGAGGAAGGTGATGCGGGGAACAGGGGTCTCATCCTCTGATGGGTCGGTAAGGTCTGGCTCGCTCTCTGGCTCAGTGTCAGTCCCCTCTGTCTCGGAGTCGACCTGGATCGGCGTCTCTAAACTGGAACCCAGCTGCGGAGAAGGTGTAGAGATCAGCGGAGTGTGCACAATCTCCGGGGCAGGTGGCTGTGTCACCGTCGGGTCCACCAAGTAAGGTGCTGACTCAGTGGCCAGCATACCAACCTCTCCCAGAAGAGCGTGGAACGCTGGTGGGTACGGTGGGGTGAGGAAAAAGTAGCGGTCACGCCCTACTGCTGTGGAAGTAGAAGCCCCAATGGTGCTGATCGTGGCTGCTCAAAGCTGCTCCTCCAGCTGACTGACGTGCTCCTGACTCTCTCTCAGCTGCTCCTCAAGTGTATCCATCATCCCACGGCGGTCGTTGTACTGGTCAGATAACTGCTGGAACTGGTCGCCGCGGACCTGAAGCTGTGCCTTTAGTGAGTCGATCTCACTGCCCCAAGCCTGGTGCTCCTCCTCCAGCTGAAGCTGCTGCGCTGTGAGGTGAGTCACCTCGGTCTCTAGCTCTCCCACACGTCTCTGCTGGTCGTCGATCTCTAATAGAGCCTCCTCGTAAAAGTCATTCGCTGCCTCGGCCCATCGTGATAGTCGGGTCACTATCGGGTTGTAGCAGCAAGGTGTGTCCTGAACAGTGCAGACGGAGTTGCTCTCCTCTCGAAACGGGTGGTGAGCAAACTCAGTACTTGCCAACTCAGCTCGGTGAATAGAGCTGAGTCGGAGGAAGGCCTCTCGTGCTGCATCCTGCATCGCGGTCTCTGGCAAGTCGCGACGGTGGCGTGTCGGGAAGCTGTAGTCTAACTCTGATGGGACTCGTGTGTGAACCTCGACTCGAGCCTCCCAGACCGACTCGCACTGTCTCACTCGATAGATCGGAGATATGGGGTATCGCAAACGCCTCATCAGTCGGTGCAGCTCGATGACGTATCCCTCAGAGCGGGGTACGCCCATCTCCCAGACAGCGGGTGAATCCTGATCTGCCATCTAATTTTAAGGAAAACCCAATGTCAGCTAAGAGTAAAACTTATTTTGTAAAGAAATAGTTAAGAGTAAGATAAAAATCATACAGGTTTTGTAAACATAGCATTTTTATTTTTGAAATTATTACTAAGTGGGAACTTTCTCCCTTGGCCAACTTAAAAGAAAAGGGTGGGGCGCCTTTTGGTCTTTTCCTACAGTCGTATGGCTCTGATACCAGCTCTGTGGACCCCCGTTTTTATAACAGGAATCAATCGTGTAAACAGTACCATTTCCCTGGATCAAGTAGTCTGGTACACACGAATTCATAGCTGAAGTAACCAGTGCACATACACGAGTGTCTTGTACGAATTATTATATCAATAGCCCGCAGGCATAGTCTTAGGTCATCGGACCGAGAGGTCCGGAATACATCCAAAAACAGAAATAGATAAGGCAGCGGAGTTAAGGCAGCGGCACGCCATTGCCACAGGCAACGACCGTAACTAAGACCTATTGAGCGCCTTCGTCTTCATCACCCTCCTGGTAATAGGCATAGAGATCCTCCGAAGCTTCATCTCCGGCCTCTGATTAAGTTTATATTTGCAAGGGTGAGTACCAACCGTACTCAACAAGTCACCACAGCAACAATGCACATGATAAAGGAGTATTCAAGGAATGGCTATAGTTCTTTTGCACAAAGCAAGTTTTGTAATTCTTTTCACAAGCCTAAGACCTAGCATAGACTGATCAAATTTTAGTACCAGTGTTCATATTAAACAATGACGGTTCTGTCCACCATCCATTGTGATCCCAAGGATAGCTTCCCGCCATCGAGTCGTCATGGTTTTCTGAGGACGACCACCTTCCCTTCTCTCAGGAAGTGGCTCCATCAGCAAAGAAATCATCATGCAGCATCCCATCCCACACAAGTTAAAAATTTAGAGTCTAGCCAAGTGTAATACACGTCCCGATGCTCAATAACCGCGAGCACGGCTATTCGAATAGATTGGGTTTACTCACACTGCAGTGGATGTACACTTTACCCGCACTCAGCGACTGCCCAACACATGAGCCTCATCCCAACACATGGGACATGTCACGGCAAAGCTTTTCGATAACCTCGCATTGGCAGTACCCGCTCCATGAACTTTACATCCTCATACACTCTAGGCGTACACAGTTTCTACCAGTGAGAGGATTTCTGGCGCACCCGAGAAGGAAAGACTCACACAGGCATTAGGTTATAATTATATTTAAATTCTCACATGGCAGTCCTACCGATGGCGACACCACTGTAGACATCCGCCTCGCGGTTCTACCAATGGCTGCCCCACCGTAGAGCCCCTGCCTCACACATCAAGAAACCACTATGCATGGATACTGCCTCTGCTCAGCTATCTATTCTGCTAGGTCTATACCCATACGAGAAGTGCGGTTGTACGGGGGTCGTTTCATGCTTAACTTCATGGCTCGGTCCTTAATTGACCGGGGACGGTACTTGCCTTTACCCGGATACCACCCAAATCCTCCGTCCGCCCCAGTCGAAACAGTTGTTTACTTTCATTTCTATTTTCATAAATCATGTCATCAACATCATGGCAATGTGGCGCTCATGTCTCCACATGCCGCATCTCAATTACCTTCCCAAAGGCAATTGCCCAAGCATAGAGCATTTTGATAATTATGAGTATGCATGATTCTAGAATAGCGCTGCTAAGCAATTGTCATAGTTGACTAGGGACTCATAGGTAAACATGGTTACGAAGGAATATGGGGTAAACAATAATCAAGGCATGGCATAATCACAAGTAGGATGTTTATCATTGCATGCAATTTTATTTGTAAACAAAACAATTTCGCAATTGGGATCAACATGTTCAAAGAATAGTGATGACTTGCCTTGCTCAAAGTCCTGCGGGTCTTGACCTTCGCTTGGATCAGCAGCTTCCTCGGGCTCTATAGTTACATGCGAAATTGGATTTGAATTCGGTTAGAATTCAAAAAAAAATCCAAGTAAATCCAAATGAACAATCAGGTGCGAAGGTCGGTATTAATTTTACTATTCGCGAACTATGGCAAACCTATTTTTGGTATGAATTATTTATGAGTATAATTATCTTGTTGTCCTAAGTTTTTCATTTAATATTCTCGAGTATTATATCCATGTAATAGGTTAGCAATTTCTACCATGAGATAAATATCGGACAAAATCCTAGAGATTTTATATGATTTAATTTAGTTTACGATTAACCGATCAAGTATTCTATACGTCTAAAATTACTAGTGATTAAATCCGAATTTCTACCGTGAATCGATCACTTCTAGAGATTACCCGAACTAATCTATAATATTCTATAAGAATTCATTCTTTTGTTTGAATTATTGATTATATTTAAATTACTACAGTGAATTGATTATTTATAGAGATTATTAAAAATTAATCTACAATAATCTATAAAATTTACCTAATTGTTTAATTTCTAAATGCCTTATGATTATAGCATTATTTTTACGAATACTAGATTTTAGTTAACCACAATTAAATTCTATTATTATATATATATATATTTTTTTGTTTAATATTTTAAATCTCCCCCTAATTTTTCCGATTTATTTTTCCCCTAATTTTTCCCATTTTTTTTTCTTTCCTTTTCTCCCTCTCTCTCTTTTTCTTTTCTTTTTCTTTTCTTCCTTTTCTTTCCTTTTCTCCCTCTCTCTCTTTTTCTTTTCCTTTTTTTTTGTTTTCTTCCTTTCTCTTTTCCTCTCTCCTTCCTCCCGGCCTCTCTTCTTCTCCCTTCTCTCTCGGCCGGCTCTCTCTCTCTCTCTCTCTCTCACCCGAGCGGCGGCGGCGGTGGATGCGAGGGGAGGAGGGGTGGCTCACCGGCGACGGCAACGGCGACGACGGCGGCGGCGGCGGCGGCGCACGGCGACGCGGGAGCGGCGGCACAGCGGCACGGGAACGGCGGCGCGGCGGCACGGGAGGGGGGGTGGCGGCGCGGTGGCACGAGAGCGGCGGTGCGGTGGAGGGGGTGGAGGGGATGAGGATGGAGGCAAGGACGGAGCGAGGGGGGAATTTATAGGAGGTGGGGGGAGAAGAAGAGGGGAAGGGGCGGCGGTTATAGCGTCGGCGGGGTGGCGCGGCGCGGGGCTCGAGGGCGCGGCAGCGGCGCGGCAGTAGCGGCGGCACGGGGCTCGGGGGCGGCGGCGCGGTCGCGGCGACGGAGGCGGCGATGCGACGCGCGATGGCGATGGCAGCGGCGACGCGACGGCCGAACGGCGACGGCGCGCGGCGATGGAACGGGCGGCCGCGGCGCGGTAGCGGCGAGGCGACGCGCGCGGCGACGGAGCGGCGATGCGACGACGACAGTGGCGCGGCAGGGCGCGGGGCGCGAGGCGGCGACGCGACGGGCGAGCGGCGCGCGGGCGCGGGGCGCGAGGCGGCGAGGGCGACGGCCGAGCAGCGACGGGACGGCGGCGCGGCGGCGAGCGGCACGGCGGGGATGGCGACGGTGCGCGGCGGCTCGGGGCTCGGGGCGGCGTCGGCGCGGCAGCGGTAGGGTTAGGGCTAGGGCTAGGAACCGCGTCGAACACTTGGCGGCAAATGAACAGTGCCGTTTCCTGATTTTTCCCTTATTTATTTATTTATTTATTTATTTTTTTTTATTTTTTTAATTTTTTTATTTTTATTTTTATTATTTTTATTTATTTATTATATAAATTTGATTCTAAAATTCCTAATATTTGCATATATAATTCTTACCCAATATTCGTGTTATTCCCACTAATAAATTCATCCTAAATTAATATTGCTCACATTTTTATATAATTTATTTAAATCTTAATTTAGTGTTAATTCCATTCCATCGTATTTAAATTTAATTGATACGAGTAGGTTTGCGATAATATCGGTCTAAATTGATTGATTTAGTTCTTTTATTCGAAATCTCCAAACTCCGAAATCGAAATTCAATGGAACGGCGATAAAATCGACATGATGCAATTTATTTTAAAAAGTTTTTTTGAAAATCCGAATTTTTAGAGTTTTGATTTGTAGGTCGAATTTTCAGGGTGTTACAGTATTCCATAAACACCTTATTCATCAAGTTCATGAAGAAAGCAGGGGCATTGGTAAGTCCGAAAGACATAACAGTACACTCAAACAACCCATACCGAGTAGTGAAAGCCGTCTTAGGTATGTCTTCCTCTTTAATCCTTAACTGGTGATACCCTGATCGGAGGTCGATCTTGGAGAAAACAGTGGCACCCTTAAGCTGATCAAACAAATCATCAATTCTGGGTAGCGGATACTTATTCTTGATAGTCACATCATGTAGGGCACGATAGTCCACACACATCCTCTAGGTATGATCTTTCTATTCCACAAAAATAACTAGAGCACCCCAAGGAGACGAACTTGGTCTAATGTATCCTTTCTGAAGCAAATCATCTACTTGCCTCTTGACTTCTGCTAGCTCATTGGCTGCCATTCTATAAGGTCTCTTATGGATTGGAGCTGTACTAGGTACCAGATCTATTCTGAACTCTATATCTCTTTTAGGCGGCATACCAGGCACCGGAAACGGAAAGGCGCGGCCGAATTTGGAAGGACAGCGGCGGCGGCGCTCGGCTAGGGTTTTGGCCGGAGGAAGACGACGACTGACGGGTGGGACCCACCTGTCAGCGAGCGGGAGAGAGAGGAGAGCGGCGGCTGCGCGCGCGCGGCTCGGCTGACTGGGCCGGCTGGGCCGAGGAGAGAGAGAGGAGAGTTTTGGGCCGACTTTCGGCCCAAAGCCAAAAGAGAAAATTTTAAAACCTTTTTCAATTTAAATTATTCATGAAATGCAATTTCATTTATTAAAAATACTTCCTTAGCTCAAATAAATCCCAGAAAAATCTAGGAATTATAGAATTAAGCGAAGTATTTAATAAAATTTTATCTGGCCCAATTTTATATTGGAATTTATTATTTAAAATTAGATCTTTTCTTCTAGGCTTTTAAAAAAATCATTTCTGATAATTCCATTTAAACAATAATTTATAACTTTAAGATTTTTAGGGTGTGACACTTGCTGACGCAATAATCTCTTTTTCCTTTTCAAAAATAATTCATTGTTGCGTCATAATTCAATTAAAATTTATATAAATGATTTAATCCGATTTAATCTTTAAAATTTCATAACTAATTCATCTTAGCTCGGATTTAGTTGGTTCAAGTCTCTAAAGTTGTATAAAATAAAGATCTACATATTAAAATTATCCATAAATTGAATTAAATTTATTTAATTCTTTTTAATGGGCTTTAATTAGAATAAATCTTGTAAAATTCATATTTAATTCATATGAAGTCAGAATGAGGCCGTTCAAGTCTCATAATTCATCTAAAATTATGACCTATATGTTTGTTTACTTTATATGTATTGTTTATTTGGAGTTTCTTAGTGTTTTCCTTGTTTTGCATATTAGCTTGTCGTTTCCGTCGTTTCGAAGGTTCGTGAGAGCGCCGGAAGTGTTCAAGAAGATTGATTGAAGACCGATTATTGCAAGGCAAGTCACGCAAATCCCAAAAACAATTGCTTTGAGCATGTTGATCCTATATTTAAATTCTCTATTTATTTCAACTATGCATTTATTTTCAAATGTCACCGGGTGGTGTGAACCTATTCCTTTGCTATGACCACTTTGCTTTGATTACCCTATTTCTTGATTACCGTGGGTTAAAATTTGACTAGTTGGATTTATATATTGGTTCAGCTAGATATTAGATATAATTGCTTAGCCATGCTTAGAAACTTTAGCACATTATTGGGATAACTTATGATTCACTATTATTTTATGATGGCTTAATAATAGCTCACGATGGTTAATCGTGATTGGTTTAGTAATTAATTTGCCAACTAAAACATGATAATGGTGGGTTGTGAGTACATGGTTTTGATGGTCGTACTCATGACAATTAAGGACCGGTTCGCGGACTACTGTTGTGAGACATTAACCGTGCCAACCACAAGCCAGCATGGGCAACGGCTTTACCTTTCGTATAGCATGGTTCATTACAGAGCACCAGACTGAGAAGTGGCGGAGATAAGCCCACGGGGGTCGCTGGGGAGTCCATGCCTTGTTTATAAGGGGGTGACTATGATCCGGGAACGGTGCACTGTGGTGGATTGTGTTGTGCGAGGGGTACTGTCACAGCTCCTTTCCGAGGTACCGCGGTGGTATCGAGGCGCATGGTAACATGTTGTGGGGCTGTGTCTTGTGGGTACAGTGGTACACCTCTGGACTGAGTAAAACTATTCGAATAGCCGTGCCCGCGGTTATGGGCGAGTTGAGCAATATTTTTCGTGATTAGTCTCACACCTCTCACAATATTTATTGATTCTATAATTGGTAATAATTTGTTTAGCTCCTGGTTTGGAGATAGATCTGTGCAGCTGGGTATGATGGTTGGGCCTGAGCAGCATGGGTGTGTTGTTCAGTGTTGATTAAAATTGATAATTAATTACTCTACTGTTTTACAATTCTAAATTGTTTGCTAAATGCTGCTTTTGCAAATGAGCCCTATATTATGCCATTCTTTGGTATCCTTGTGCACTTGCATATTTGCTGCGTGGCTTGCTGAGTATGTCATATGCTCACCTTGCAATAATCAATCAAACCTCAGTTGAAGAAAAAGGATCCAGAAGGAGAAGACGTTTGGCTTATACCCCAGTTGAGCTGCCTGTGGGAGTGGAGCTGAAGCCATCGCTAGATCGTTAATTCCGCTGCTGTTTTCTTTTCTTTTGTAATTATGTAACGTTATTTTTATGATGAATCTGTATATTAAATTGTCAGTTTGTGTACCTCGGCTGATTCCTGGACGAGGATTTTATGCACAAATTAGTTCGGAAATTACTAGTGAATTTCTAGGCGTGACAACGAGTTTCGGTTGTGAAACATTAACCGTGCCAACCACAAGCCAGCGTGGGCAACGGCTTTATCTTTTGTATAGCATTGTTCATTGCTGAGCACCAGACTGAGAAGTGGCGGAGATAAGCCCACGGGGGTCGCTGGGGAGTCCATGCCTTGTTTATAAGGGGGTGATTATGATACAGGAATGGTGCACTGTGGTGGATTGTGTTGTGCGAGGGGTAATGTCACAGCTCCTTTCCGAGGTACCATGGTGGTATTAAGGCACATGGTGACATGTTGTGGGGCTATGTCTTGTGGGTACAGTGGTACACCTCTGATCAGAGTAAAACTATTCGAATAGCCATGCCCGCGGTTATGGGCGGGTCTAACAATGTCTTTCGTGATTAGTCTCACCCTTCACACCCTAATGAAAGATGCTATGACTGGTAATAATTGATTATCTCCTGGTTTGGAATGGTATATTCCTGGTTTGGAGTCAGAACTGTGCAGCCGGGGTTGGTTGTTCAGAATGGTTGGGCCTATACAACAGGGTATGTTGTATAGTGTTGGATTAATACTATTCAATTAATATTCTACTGTTTTATTAAATTCTGAAATATTCATTAAATGCCATTTATGCAAAGAAGCCTATATTATGCCATCCTTGGTTATCCTGTGCACTTGCATATCTGCTGCATGGCTTGCTGAGTATGTCATATACTCACCTTGCAATCATTCATCAGAGGAGGAGTTCTACAGTGATGCTGATGGTGTTGAGGATTTGGCGTAGTCCTGGTCAAGCTGCCTGTGGAGTGGAGTCGTCTGCGCTGTTTATCTTTATTTTCCGCTGCTTAGATCTTTATTGATTGAGAGGAACTATCTACCTCTGTAATGACATTTTATTCGCTTACTAATTAGAGTAATAATTGTACTCTATTATCAATTTGTTATTGTGTGCCTCGGCTGATTCCTGGACGAGGGTTTACACACATGTAAGCGTTTGGAATTTTGGATAGAAATTCCGGGCGTGACAAGTTGGTATCAGAGCCTCCTTGACCTTAGAATGTGCCAAATAGTTACCTATAAGAGCCCTCTAAAAATATTGGAAAATTAGAACTGTTCTCCTCCCGTTGTCTTTTAATTAAACCAAGCTAATGGCACATGCAGTTTATAGTCTCTTAAATTGCTCCTTTTAAAATTTACTTTTTGTTTCCCTGTGTTGTTAGTACTGTACATCTATTACTGTACTAATGGCCCAGTTACTAGCAAAAGTTTTACAACATTGTTTCATTTAATCTTGCCGCAATGTAATAAACTTAGCATGTTGATTTTATAACTCTCTTTTAATTTATTTCTTTTGAACCTGTTATTCAAAAGTGCAAAACCGGTGATTCTGTTTCTAACCGTTTCAACTTATCTTGCAAGATTTGTTTACTTTATTCATTTACCTTTCACTTTGATTTTCTAATTTTATTCAAAGTAACCCGAAAACTTGTGCTATTAATTGGATAAATGTCTTAACTCCCTCCTTTCACTTATCTTTAGATGACGCGCAACAAGCCTGAGTACTTGTTTGGTACTGAAGGATTTGTCCAGGATTTGCGTACGATGTCCTTTGCCATTGGATTTGGTACTGCCCCGTTGTATGCCCAGATTTCTCATGATCGCGATGAAGAGAAGTGCCGTGTCAAAGTCACCTTGAACAGTAATCGTGAAGATATCCCATCAGTGATGTTCGAAGCAGGAGGGGGAAACTATATGCATGCATGTCAGGAGGGGGCAAGAATCGCCATCGGAGAGCTCCACGACCGCTACAGTAACCAGTTGGCCAATACTGAGTATCGCTACCATCCTCGGCAACCCCAGGGAAATGACCGTGGCAGCTACCTTGAACCTGCAGGAATCGAGAATGATGCTACCACAAGGCATTTGGTCGAGATGCTATGGGCTATGGATGAGACCCGTGCTGAGATTGTGATAGCAGCTCAAGATCGTGAAGACTGGAACCGTGTTAAGATTTGCAAGCTGGAGGACAAGGTGGATCGTTTGGAGAAGGAGCTAGCCGCTCTGAAGGGAGAAGCACCACCACGAAAAGCCAGAGTTCATCTTACTGCAAGAAAGAGAGCTTTTTTTGTTCCTCGCTACCAGTTGGCGCCAAAGGTTCGTGTGGTGGAAAAAGAGGTTACCCCAGCGAATCCCCAGATCATCAACATAAGTGATGATGAAGAGGAAGAATCGAAGCGCACCCATTCAAAGGTCGAGTGGGGAGCAACTCAAGATGATGATGAAGACGAGCCGAACGAGCCTTCAATCAACTCCGATGCTTGGAAGACCTAGAACGCTTTGTTAAGCCGTTGCCCTAGATCGTTGTGTTAGCTTGCTTGATTAAGTTTGGTTGTGTGTGTGGGTCTCGCATGTGGTTTACATCAGTGATGAGATGTAAGTGCATGCGTGTGTTTGCTTTCGAGTGTTAGGTAGTTGGTGAGTTTAGTGGTGTGAGAGTCTTCAAACCTATGTAATAATGAAACTCAGTTAAGATCAATAAAAGTCAAGTTAGTGGAAAAATTAATTCTCTGTCCTAAGTAGTTTTCCCCGGTTTCTCTTCTTGTGCTCCTGTCTATGCCAGATGGTGCTCACTCGCAGTGTTGGAAATGGTCCCAACAACAACAGCAACAACAACAGCAACAACAACAGCAACAACAATGGAGAGAATCCCACGCTTGCCCAAGTTTTGGCTCAGCAGACACAGCTTATGCATATGATGATGCAGCAACTCCAGAATCAGCAAAACCAAGGGAATAACCATGCACCTCCCCAGAACAAGTTAGCATAATTTCTTCGTGTGAGGCCACCTACTTTTTCTAGCACTACTAATCCGGTAGAGGCTGGTGATTGGGTGCACGCCATAGAAAAGAAGTTGGACTTGCTTCAGTGCACTGATCAGGAGAAGGTTTCTTTTGCTTCACATCAGCTGCATGGCCCCGCTTCTGAGTGGTGGGATCATTTCCGTCTCAACAGGATTACGGCGGAACCTATCACTTGGCTTGAATTTACTGCCGCTTTTCGCAAGACGCACATACCATCGGGAGTGGTGTCTCTTAAGAAGAGGGAGTTCAGAGCGCTCACTCAGGGATCTCGATCTGTTACCGAATATTTGCATGAGTTTAATCGCTTAGCTCATTATGCTCCGGAAGAAGTACGCACTGATGAAGAGTGTCAAGAGAAGTTCCTGGATGGACTGAATGATGAGCTTTCTTACCCACTAATGACTGGAGATTATCATGATTTCCAGAAATTGGTGGATAAGGCTATTCACCAGGAGGATAAGTACAACCGCATGGAGCAGAAGAAGCGCAGGATTGCTCACTTTAAAGCTCAGCAAGGGAATAATTAGAGGTCACGTCTTGTTTTAGGATCTCAGTCAATGCCACAGAGAGGTTCTTCGTCTGTTCTTCATCCGCAGCGTCAGTTTTTCAACAACAATGCTGGCAACAACAATCGCAACCAAGCTCCACGTCCTGTGACCGCTCCGACACCGCATCAGCCTGTCAAGAGGGAACAAGGAAACAAACCCGGGGTATGTTTCAACTGTGGTGAACCAGGCCATTACTCCGATAAGTGTCCGAAGCCCCGACGCGTGAAGGTTGTCCCTGCACAGAACAACTCCACCGCACCAGCGACAAAGGCTCGTGTCAACCATGTTGCTGCTGCAGAAGCTCAAGATGCTCCAAATGTGATTTTGGGTACGTTCCCTGTTAACTCAGTTCCTGCAAGAGTACTTTTCGACTCTGGTGCTACGCATTCATTTTTATCTATGAGTTTTGCGGGAAAACATGGGATGGAAGTAGAAGATCTTAGACGTCCTTTGATGGTTAGTACCCCAAGTAATCAAGCACTCTCAGTGCAATGTAGCCCCTCTGTCAGAATAGAGATTCACGGAGTGCCATTTCTGGCCAATCTTATTCTGTTAGAATCCAAAGACCTTGATGTTATCCTAGGGATGGACTGGTTAGCCAGATATAAAGGTGTGATAGACTGTGCCAATAGAAAAGTAACTCTCACCAGTAATGATGGCCAAGTTGTAACTGTTCATGCATTGCCTTCTGAGCCTTTAAGGTCAAGTCTGAACCAAATAGCTTTGGAAGAGATTCCTATAGTACGAGAATACCCAGATATGTTCCCGGATGATTTACCTGGTATGCCACCTAAAAGAGATATAGAGTTCAGAATAGATCTGGTACCTGGTACAGCTCCAATCCATAAGGGACCTTATAGAATGGCAGCCAATGAGTTAGCAGAAGTCAAGAGACAAGTAGATAATTTGCTTCAGAAAGGATACATTAGACCAAGTTCGTCTCCATGGGGTGCTCCAGTTATTTTTGTGGAAAAGAAAGATCATACCCAGAGGATGTGTGTAGATTATCGTGCCCTAAATGATGTGACTATCAAGAATAAGTATCCGCTACCCAGAATTGATGATTTGTTTGATCAGCTCCAGGGTGCCACTATTTTCTCCAAGATCGATCTTCGATCAGGGTATCACCAGTTAAGGATTAAAGAGGACGACATACCTAAGACGGCTTTCACTACTCGGTATGGGTTGTTTGAGTGTACTGTTATGTCTTTCGGACTTACCAATGCCCCCGCTTTCTTCATGAACTTGATGAATAAGGTGTTTATGGAATACTTAGACAAGTTCGTGGTCGTCTTTATTGATGACATTCTTATCTACTCTCGAACCAAAGAAGAGCATGAAGAACATCTTCGTCTTGCATTGGAGAAGCTACGAGAACATCAATTGTATGCCAAGTTTAGCAAGTGTGAATTCTGGTTGTCTGAAGTGAAGTTCCTTGGTCACGTCATCTCAGCCGGAGGAGTTGCCGTTGATCCTAGTAATGTAGAATCGGTAACCGGCTGGAAACAACCAAAGACAGTTTCAGAAATTCGCAGTTTCTTGGGTCTTGCAGGATATTACCGGAGGTTTATAGAGAATTTCTCCAAGATTGCTAAGCCCATGACACGACTGCTTCAGAAAGATGTGAAGTACAAGTGGTCAGAAGAATGTGAGCAGAGTTTTCAAGAGTTGAAGAGTCGCTTAATATCAGCGCCCATTTTGATTTTGCCTGATCCAAAGAAGGGTTTCCAAGTGTATTGCGATGCATCTAAGCTTGGGTTAGGATGTGTTCTGATGCAAGATGGGAAGGTGGTTGCCTATGCATCTCGTCAGTTACGTCCGCATGAGAAGAACTACCCTACTCATGATCTCGAGTTAGCTTCAGTGATTCATGCATTGAAGATTTGGCGTCATTATCTTTTCGGTACCCGTACAGAGGTGTACACCGATCACAAGAGTTTAAAATACATCTTTACTCAACCGGATCTGAACATGAGACAACGGAGATGGTTGGAGTTAATCAAAGATTATGACATGGGAATTCATTATCACCCGGGAAAGGCTAATGTTGTAGCAGATGCTCTTAGCAGGAAAGGCTATTGCAATGCTACGGAAGGACGACAGTTGCCATTGGAGTTATGCAAGGAATTTGAAAGATTAAATTTGGGAATTGTCACTAGAGGTTTTGTTGCAACCTTAGAAGCAAAGCCTACTCTCATTGATCAGGTTAGAGAAGCCCAGATTAATGACCCTGATATTCATGAGATCAAGAAGAATATGAGAAGAGGAAAAGCTATTGGTTTCTTGGAAGATGAGCAAGGGACCGTATGGTTGGGCGAAAGAATTTATGTTCCAGAGAACAAAGAATTGAAAGATACAATTCTGAAAGAAGCTCATGACACTTTGTACTCCATTCACCCTGGTAGTACCAAGATGTATCAAGATCTCAAAGAAAGATTTTGGTGGACAAGTATAAAGCGTGAGATAGCAGAGTTTGTAGCTATGTGCGATGTTTGTCAGCAAGTTAAGGCAGAACATCAGAAACCCGTAGGTTTGTTGCAACCTTTGAAGATACCAGAATGGAAGTGGGAAGAGATCGGTATGGATTTTATCACTGGTTTACCCAGAACGTCATCGGGCCATGACTCTATTTGGGTGATAGTTGACAGACATACCAAAGTGGCTCATTTCATTCCAGTAAAGACAACATATTCCGGAAGTCGTTTGGCGGAATTGTATATGGCAAGAGTGGTGTGTTTGCATGGTGTCCCTAAGAAAATAGTGTCTGATCGAGGTAGTCAGTTTACTTCAAAGTTTTGGAAGAAGCTTCAGGAAGAGATGGGTTCTAAGCTGAACTTCAGTACTGCTTATCATCCGCAGACAGACGGACAAACCGAAAGGGTGAATCAGATTTTGGAAGACATGTTGAGAGCTTGTGCTTTAGATTTTGGTGGAAGTTGGGATAAGAATTTGCCTTATGCGGAATTCTCATACAACAACAGTTATCAAGCTAGTCTTCAAATGGCTCCTTACGAAGCACTGTATGGTCGTAAGTGTCGCACTCCGCTTTTGTGGGATCAAACGGGAGAACGTCAGGTTTTCGGAACTGATATCCTACGGGAAGCAGAAGAAAAGGTAAAGATCATTCGAGAAAGATTGCGTGTAGCTCAGTCTCGCTATAAGAGTTATGCCGACAATCGCCGTAGAGATTTGAGTTTTGAAGAAGGAGATCATGTGTACCTTCGTGTCACACCTCTCCGAGGGGTTCATCGTTTTCATACCAAAGGAAAATTGGCTCCGCGTTTTGTGGGACCTTATAAGATTGTCAGTCGAAGAGGTGAGGTTGCTTATCAGTTGGAATTACCTCAATCGTTGGCAGGAGTCCATGATGTGTTCCATGTGTCACAGTTGAAGAAGTGTTTAAGGGTACCTACTGAGGAAGCTAACCTTGAACAGATAGAAATCCAAGAGGATCTGACATATGTCGAAAGACCAATTCGTATTTTGGAGACAAATGAGAGAAGAACCAGGAATCGAGTTATCCGTTTCTGTAAGGTTCAATGGAGTAATCACTTAGAAGAAGAAGCTACTTGGGAACGAGAAGATGAATTAAAGTCCGCTCATCCGCATCTTTTCGCCAGTTCTTCCGAATCTCGAGGACGATATTCTGTTTAAGGGGGGTAGGTTTGTCACACCCTAAAAATCTTAATTGTATAAATTATTGTTTAATGGGAATCACCAGAAAATGATTTTAAAAGCTTAGAAGAAAAGATCTAATTTTAAATAATAAATTCCAATATAAAATTGGGCCAGATAAAATTTTATTAAATACTTTGCATAATTCTATAATTCCTAGATTTTTCTAGGATTTATTTGAGCTAAGGAAGTATTTTTAATAAATGAAATTGCATTTCATGAATTATTTAAATTGAAAAAGGTTTTAAAATTCTCTCTTTTGGCTTTGGGCCGAAAGTCGGCCCAAAACCTTTTCTCTCTCTCCTCGGCCCAAGTCGGCCCAGTCCGCCGCAGCCGCCGCGCGTGCGCGCGCCCTCGGCCGCTGACAGGTGGGGCCCGCCTATCGGAGTCTTCGTCTTCCTCGCGCCGCCGCCCGCGCCCGAAACCCTAGCGCCGCGCCGCCGCCATCTCCTTCCAAATCCGGCCGCCCCTTTCCTTCTCCGGTGCAATTGATTGAGGGGAAATGGTCTCCGTAATCTCCTCTACCTTTTCTCCTTTGGAATCATCGGCTAAAATCGTTTGGAAATTCGCGGATTCGATCTCGAATCGGATTCCTATCTCTCCCCCGAACCCTAACCTTTCCATCACGTCGCCGGGCCGCCGTGGGCTTCGCCGCCGCCTTCCAACCCCTTTAAAAGGATCCCCGAGCTCCCCTCTACCCATCGCCGTCCTCGTTTTCGCCTCTCGTCGCCCGTAGCGCCCTAGCCTCGTGCAACCCTAGCGCCGCCGTCGTCGCAGCCGCTCCAGCCGTGCGCCGCCGTCGCTCCAGCCGTCGCCGTCGCTCGGGAAGGCTGTCGTCGTGGTCGCCGTCGCGTCGCCGTCCTCGTCCGCCCCTTCGCCGTCGCTGTAGACCGCCGGAGGACCGTCGCCGTCGTCAAGCCGAAGGTCGCCGCCGCCTTTTCATCGACGCCGTCGCCGTCCGGTCATCCTCCGCCGTTCCTTTGGTCACCGGTGAGTTCGTCGTGCCGCCCGCATCGTTTTGGTGCCCTTCGTTCGCACCGCCGTGCCGTCGTTCGCCGGCGAGCATGCCCGCCGTCGCCGCCGCCGGGGGTGACATCAACGCTGACGTCATCGTCGTCGTTTTCCGTGGTCCGGCCGTGGGCCGATCGATCTCGGCCGTTCGTTTCGGTCGGATTGATCTCGGCCGTTCGTTTCCGTGAGCCGCCGCTATGGACCCGGTCCACCGTGAACCCGAGTCCCGCTGACGCAATAATCCCTTTTTCCTTTTCAAAAATAATTCATTATTGCGTCATAATTCAATTAAAATTTATATAAATGATTTAATCCGATTTAATATTTAAAAATTCATAACTAATTCATCTTAGCTCAGATTTAGTTGGTTCAAGTCTCTAAATTTTTATAAAATTGAGATCTACATGTTAAAAATATCCACATGTACTGTTCATGCTTGCTTATGTGCTGTTTTGGTGTTTTTGCTCTTTTCTGTTTAGAATCCGACGTTTCCGGAGAGTCCGTTTTCGCAGGAGAAGATTTAGAAGAGTTCCAAGGCCAACAAGGCAAGTCACACAGATCCTAATCAATCCTTTGAGCATGTTGATCCCGTTTAAAGCTATTGTTCCTATTCAACTATTGCATTTATTTTCGAATGTCATTGGGTGGAATTAACCTATTGTTTGTTATGACCCTTTTGTTCTTGATTACCTTATTCCTTGATACCTTGGGTTATTATAACTTGACTAGTTGAGCTTTATATATTGGTTCAACTAGATATTAGATGTAACTGCTTAGCCATGCTTAGAAACTTTAGCACACTAATGGGATAACTTATGATTCACTATTACTTAATGATGGCTTAATGATAGTTCACGATGGTCAATCGTGATTGGTTAAATTAATTAATTTGACAACTAAAACCTGATAATGGTGGGTTGTGAGTACATGGTTTTGATGGTCGTGCTCATGACAATTAAGGACCGGTTCACGAGTTTCGGTTGTGAAACATTAACCGTGCCAACCACAAGCCAGCGTGGGCAACGGCTTTATCTTTTGTATAGCATTGTTCATTGCTGAGCACCAGACTGAGAAGTGGCGGAGATAAGCCCACGGGGGTCGCTGGGGAGTCCATGCCTTGTTTATAGGGGGTGATTATGATCCAGGAATGGTGCACTGTGGTGGATTGTGATGTGCGAGGGGTAATGTCACAGCTCCTTTCCGAGGTACCGTGGTGGTATTAAGGCACATGGTGACATGTTGTGGGGCTGTGTCTTGTGGGTATAGTGGTACACCTCTGATCAGAGTAAAACTATTCGAATAGCCGTGATTAGTCTTTCGTGATTAGTCTCACCCTTCACACCCTAATGAAAGATGCTATGACTGGTAATAATTGATTATCTCCTGGTTTGGAATGGTATATTCCTGGTTTGGAGTGAGAACTGTGCAGCCGAGGTTGGTTGTTCAGAATGGTTGGGCCTATACAACAGGGTATGTTGTATAGTGTTGGATTAATACTATTCAATTAATATTCTACTGTTTTATTAAATTCTGAAATATTCATTAAATGCCATTTATGCAAAGAAGCCTATATTATGCCATCCTTGGTTTTCCTGTGCACTTGCATATTTTTTGCGTGGCTTGCTGAGTATATCATATACTCACCTTGCAATCATTCATCAGAGGAGGAGTTCTACAGTGATGCTGATGGTGTTGAGGATTTGGCGTAGTCCTGGTCAAGCTGCCTGTGGAGTGGAGTCGTCTGCGCTGTTTATCTTTATTTTCCGCTGCTTATATCTTTATTGATTGAGAGGAACTATCTACCTCTGTAATGACATTTTATTCGCTTATTAATTAGAGTAATAATTGTACTCTATTATCAATTTGTTATTATGTGCCTCGGCTGATTCCTGGACGAGGGTTTACGCACATGTAAGCGTTTGGAATTTTGGATAGAAATTCCGGGCGTGACAGTCATTATCGGTCTAGAATTAGTATCGGCCTTATGGTACTGGAATTGGCTGATGGAAATTATCAGTCGCTAGTAGTCAGGTTCTTAGTGGATTCTGTTAAGGAAATTAGTCAATTACAGAAAACTTTTCTAGAAGAGGCCGAGTTCAAGAAAGATATGACATGACAATTTATCCATTAATTTGGCAGAGTCAGTTAGTTTTCTTTTTATTTTTTAAGAAAGATTGTTTAGAGTTCAGTCAGAACTTGTTTCGTTTACTTTATCTATACTATACTAATATAAAAAGGAGGAGTTGCCCCCTGCAATCCTACTGGTGAAATCAGCTGGTTCAATCTCTACCGTCCATATGCATCTCTCCTAATCTAGATCGTCCATCCACCATCTCTCCTATGTCTCCTATCCATCCGCTTCCTCCTCGCACGATGAGCGTGCGCTGACCACGCGGGACTCGCACTCCTCCCCAGCGCCTTTGCTGCCACTGCCAGCACACACTGATTCTCCTCGCCCCGCTCGCCCCGCCACCGCTGGTCCCGCTGGCGCTCCTCCTTCTCCGCCCTCTTCCTCCTCGCATTCCCCGTTCGCCACCGTCGGAGGGTCGTCCCCTTCCGGCGTCGCCGCCGCCGCCGTCACCAACACATGCCGCTTCTCCTCGCTCCACCTCAATCCACCGCTTCTCCCGCCGGTGCTCCTCCTCCTCCGCCGACGCCGCCGTAGTCCACTGATGCCCTTGCCGGAACCGATTTCTTCCCCTTCCACCGTTGCCGCAATCCACATCACAGGTTCTTCTTGCGCGCGCCATCAGGTTGTCGTTGATCCGTCAAGCCACTGCGCCACCAACAGGTCATCGTCAATCCCTACCTCCCCCACCCCTCTCCAATCTGCCCTACCTCCCCCCTTAGGCCCATCCGCCCAGGTAGCCTACGCGCTGCCCTCAGAAGGCGCCTCCAGGTCGCCGTCCTGCCTCCTCACCGTCGTGTGGCAAGCATCGACCGTCTTGCCACACATAGCCTCCTCCAGGATAAGCACGATGACTACCATATAAGAACGATGACCCATCTTTTTGCCCCCATCAGTTGGATCCTTGTCGCCGCTGATTATAACCCCGCCTTGTATGTTCCCATTGTGATGCATGTTTCTCAAGGCAAGGAAGTACGATCATGATAAGGCGATGCAAATGGGGCAGAGATGCTGAGATGGAAAGGAAAGAGTTTGGAGCTGACACTAAGCTTGGAGGTGATTAGAAATTCAGAGAGCATTTTAGTTGATAAGTTGCAGCGTCTAATTAATTTTTGGTTTTTCCTGGATTCACTATTGGGTTCTTGTGGTCAGGAGATTGAGTTCGAACCTAAGAACATGAGTGTTTGTGCAAAATTTAGTGGGTTATTGGGGTAACCACTAGGTAGTGCCCTGTCCCCCTGTGTTCCTGCTGCAAACACCTAGGTGGCTTGTAGGCTGATGTGTTTTGTGATTTCTTTGTTGGATGCTCCAGTGATTCAATGACAGCCAATGTGTCACGTTTATTGAAATTTTGGGATTTCAACCTTTGGTCATTTCATTAATTGCACTGTTTTTGGCCATGAGAATTATCAACTTTAATTACAATGTATATGAGCATAATTTTCTGTAGAATGTTTTGTAGCTGAAGACAACTTTAAGCAAATATCTCATTTGCCATTATATTGAAGGCCTGCTCCATCAAATCTTACAAATTTATTTATTTTTAGATAATGGAAGCTTTATTAAGACTTAGTCAAATACACCAAGATGATACATTCCAACTGAGCTCACCCCCGGCCTCTGCATAAAATGCATACAACCAATAAAAGGACAAAACTAAACCCCCATCACGAAACATAGATATTAGTGACTATCAATCCGTAGACTAGATTGCCACCCATGCTCCTGGGTAAAAACATCCCGTGCCACCTGGTCCAAACGTCGAGATACCACCGCAATAGTATCCCGCAATCCCGGTTTGTGGAGGATAGCCTAGGTACGTAGCCACCGGGTAACTAGAGTAATAACCTGTAGAGGAGAAGACACTAACTTGTTATAAAAAATAACCCCGTTTCTGATTAGCCAAATGGACCAACAAAGAGTTATTGCACCCATCAAAAGCAGATTTCTCATTTCTTTAGGAACACATGAAAGCCAACGCCCAAACATATGAGTAACATTTCGAGGAGGTTGAAAGTTAGAGGCCATATGAATAACGGACCATACCAAACGAGATAGATGACATTGGAAGAACAAATTGTTGAATGGTTTCATCCTTATGACAAAAGCAACATTTTTTACTACCTTTCCAATTTCGCTTAGCTAGGTTATCCTTGGTTAGAATTACTCCCCGACGTAAGTACCAAAGGAAAACTTTTACTTTTAACGGTACTTTAATCTTCCAAATACATCTATTAATATTCGGGACGCCCGTATGAACAGGAGCTATGTAATGTGAATTGACCGAGAAGACCCTATTGGGAGTGAGATTCCAACGAAATTCATCTTGCTCTTGTGTCAACACCAAATCAGCTATGCGAGGCAATAAATTATGCCAAGCAGCTAATTTTGCTCCAATTAAATCTCGTCTCCATGAAAAGCTTGGAGGGTTCATTTGAAAGATTTGTGATATTGACAATTGTTTATGCCTAACTATGTTATAGAGACAAGGATATTGATCTTTCAACGAGGCATTACCCAACCACTTATCTTCCCAAAACCTTATTTGAGAGCCGTCCCTAATATGAAAAGACCCAAGCCAAAAAAAATCTTACAAATTTATGTGTACCATAAACTAGCTCCAGTATTCTGTGATGTCGAATTTACCTACTTCAGACCTGTTTGCTCTATATGTCAAGTACGTACTTCAGTACTTGCCATTTCTTTTGTTGATATGTATTATTTCTTTGGTTACTGTCAGGTTTGAGTAGGTACTAGAGGAGACTTTGCATGATACATTTGTTGTTGAGTTCCCCTATGCAATTGAATCGCATAGATTGATGCAAAGTTTGTACTGAAAAATGGCAACAACACATGCAAAACACCTCCATATGAAATTAATCCTTCTTTTTCTTCCTAATTAGAACATGCTGCATCTGTGTAATGTTGATTTTATGATGACACTTTCTCCTTCAGCATATATAGTGCATTGTTATGTTTTCAGTTGTACTTGATGTTGCCATATGGTTGATTGTTCTATTCTACCTGTTATCTATTGGCACTGTCCATTGTCAGTCAGCAATACATGTTTTTGTGGGATGAACATTTGACTTTTTTCTTGGGTGTCAGCTACTGGTGGCAAGGTGCAGGTCATACGGAATTTCATCACCTGTTATCAAGCTGGAGTCCCTAGTGAAAACCTCTGTATGGAACCATTATGCTTTCATTAAATTCCATCACCTTGGAAAACTGGAGGCAAAAATTTCTTAATCTTGTATCATGCTCTAAGGACTGACTCTTGTGGGTGTACCATTTCCTTCCATTATGGCCTGTATATATTTGATATGTATCATCACTCACTTAATTTGGAACTATGTTCGACAGTGTAATATTCACCTGATATAACCTGTACAGTTGCAATGAGGTTAACCCTCTTCCAGTCTTAGTTAGTTCCTATGTATGATTGTATCCGAAGGGTCTTTTCAACTTACTTTTGTAAATAGCATAGAATTGGTATAAGTTAGTGGATGGAGAATGATAGTTTAGACCATCAGTAACTCAGTAAGAAAGTAAATGGTTTGCTCATCTAAAATTGGGTTTCATGGAGGAGTGAAGCAGTAACACTGCCAGAGAATGTGATGGATATAGATGTGGAGCAGCCCATGTTTTTTCAGAGGCTGATACTACAAGGTTTCGAGTAATAGTAATCCATGTAATCTGTATATTTTGGTGTGTGCCTAATTGTATGCATTGAAAGATTGCATTAAGTTATGAGGAATAACCAAATGGATAGGCTTGCTTTCAGTCTCCTGACTTTTGCCTAATTGTCTCTATTCCTCTGAAATCCGTCGTGCCTGTGCAGCGTTTTGAGGATTTGGATGAACAATACTTTATTGTCAACCTTGACGATGATAACTTCTCACGCACTGAGAATCATCACCAAGGTTTTTCATTTTTATCTTATGAATTACTCTTTGTGGTTTCTTAAGGGATAGTGAACTTCTAACTGAATATGATACCGACGTGCCTTGCATGTGCACGATTACTAGTCTTTAGGAAAGTCTGTGTTGTGTCCAATAAGAACTAATATCTATCGGTGGGTATAAATATATACACTTGGGGGTCACTGTAAATTATTTGTCGATCAATACAATTTTCGGTGCATCGCCACCCTCTTTTCTGAGGTTTTATCACCGGCGGAACTTGCCACCTAATGCGGGGCTACATCGCTTCGATCTCTTGGATTGCTCTAGTTCGGTTGGTATATTTGTCTACCTGGTATTTCAATTTTATTTTTAATTGCATTGTCTTTAGAGATACATTGGTTTAGCTGGGACTCTGTCGGTTAAGTTTAATATTCTGTTTTAGTTGATATATCTGTACAATCAGAATGTTGTTTTAAATAGATTTGTTATATCCATCACGTTAGCATAGATCTACCAACTTATCTAGCTTATTTGATCAGATGTAATCTATAACTGTCTCGCTTAGGTTCGACCTTCTATAATACTGCTGATAATCTAAGTCTAGCTAAGTTTATAGATTTGTGCTATGTTTTATCCGAGTGTTAGCAGAAAAGTTATCTTTACATTGGACTTCTAGCCGATGTATGCTTTAACCATCGAGCCTACATTTAATATTATGTATCAATATCAGTTCATCGATTCGTTGGACATCTACTTCATCGTAGTATCATGGGCCAATTGAATTTTCTGTTCATGTTCTTAAATTGTCTTTTATCTCTACATCAGATATATAGCTGATTATTCAAAATCATATCGACATCGGCTAGTGTCGCTACATCAGGATATTCGCCGATATGCTCTTTGATCATCAATTTATCTATCTTGTCAGTTGCAAGATCAAACTAACTGGCACGCACGATATTTTAGGACATGCATTGGAGTTAAGTAAATCTCGTAGATCTTTGTGTGCCACAATGAAATTTCATGTCAACAGCGTTACATAGTGCAAACGACATCTGTCCGTAAGCATATATTCTGTAAGGACACGTGAACATTGTCTTGCTTTGATCGTCAGGTTGGATGAGAATTTGATGATAGCCAGAATAGCCGTCATGGAAACAGTAAAAGGAGTGATTCGCTAGCCGCTCTAGTATTTCTTCAATAAAGGGCAGCGGGAAGTGGTCCTTCCTCGTAGCCTTGTTGAACTATCTATAGTCTATGCACATTCTCCACCCCATGACGGTATGTTGTGGAAATAACTTGTTTTTTCGAGTTTTCAACATCTGTCATACTTTCCTTTTTAGGAACAACCTGGACTGGGTTGACCCACTCACTATCTTACATGTAAGAGTTTTAAGACATCTTTTTTCATGACCTCTCTCATAGCATTATTTAGGTTTCGTTGTGGCTCTCAAGAGGGCGCACAAGAATGATCTAAAGGAATATGATGAGTATAGAGGGCCAGACTAATCCCCTTAAGGTCTTGAAGTGAGTAGCCTAGAATAGAGCGATGCGTTTCTAACACAGCTGTGAGTTTTGAGGTCTCGCCATCGAAAGCCTGATGCTTATGATGACGAGTGAATCCATAGCACCGTACAAGAAGGCATAGCGAAGGCCTAAAGGAAGTGGTTTGAGCTCAACCGGAGGTCGTGAGGATGGATCAGCTTTGGGTAACTCGATCAGCTCTCCAGGATTGTCCTCCGATCCTCTTCAATAAATGGATTGTCATCATCTTCGACGAGGGATTCATTGGACTCGAAAGGAGAGATGGCCAACAATTCCTCAGTTGACTCGGAATTGGCAATTGGTTACGTCCAACAAATTTTCAATCGTAACATCGGGATGGAAAACACCATTTTCCCAAGTTTGATGTTGAGGACTCTAGTATGCGGCACATCCAGGCGAAGTTTCTCTATGGGATGGCCCATGAGAACATCGAAGTCAAAGACTTCTAAAACATGGAAGTCCAAGATAGCCTCGACACCATTGTGCCGGATTGGCATCTACAAAGAATCCCATAACCTTCGATGATAGGACTAGATAGGATCCGAAAGTGTTTTTTCTATTGGTGCCAATGGTTCATCCCGTAAGAAATTTAATGTAAAGGTTGTAAACATAATGTTTGCGCCAATAGTTGGATTATAAAGAGTTTGCACCATGGCCTCTCTCATGAGACATGTAATAGTTAAGGATGGGGTGTTAATCCGAATTACTTCGGAAGAAAGCTCCACCTCCCTTAACCACTCATCCCTCATGATGGTAGTTAATTCCTGTTGCATCTCTTTGAACAAAATCTCTTTGAGTGGCATGGGAGAACTACGCAGGACCGGTGCACTCTTTTGGCATGAATAGTTTGAGGGGTTTCCATAATCTTCAAAAAGATCACCCTCAAACTGGAATGGAAATTCCGAAGGCTGAATTTCTACCTTCGGTTCCCGTGGTTCGGGTGATGATTCAACGGTCGAATCATGGGATGTAGAGGTTGTATTCTTCGATTCGGCCATCGGAGGTTCCTCATGCGTATCCTCGATTTCCAGGACGGTTTCACAACAAATGAAGGAGGTGTTCTCCATGATACAATCCAAGAGTTCCCTATCTTCTAACGTCATTTTGTGTGCAAACAAACCTCGGGCAAAAATATTGAGATACATGACAGACTCCTTGTCTAAGCCCAAGTGGAAATGTTACAAGAACACGTGATCGGGTAGAGACAAGTTAGGGCCATCTTGAATTAACATGGAGAAACGAGCCCAGACTGCACCAATGGATTCCTTCTTATTCTTTTGAAAGCTGAGAACCTTCTTACGTTAAGAGACTATAGTGGTTAATGGGAAGAAAACAAGGCAGAACTAGCTTTTAATTCCTCCCATTCACCATGCAGTTTTCTCACAGTATGGACGTACCATTGCTTCATCCTCTCTGTAATAGAGAAGAAAAACAATTTCCACTTTAAGATTTCTTGTGTCATGTCCACTATTTTTAGGCACGAGAACAATTGCTCAAACTCATGTAGATGATGGTAGGTATTTTGCTTTCATGTCTTTAGAAGTTATTGTTCACGAACCATGGCTAAAAAGCTAGGACGAAGTTCATGGCCAAATGAACGGATAGGTCTTGAAGAAAAAGGTGGCTCACAGAACTCGCCCCATGGAGCAGTAATGTTTTGAATAGAAAGGTGCTCCATGGTAAGAATAGAAAGGAAGAAGAGAAAAGAAGAGATACGAGGATGACTCAGGTTCGGAGATGACACATCAACCGTTTCCCGGCAATAGCGCCAAAAATGCTTGTTGGTAATTGATATGGTCATTGATTAATCCGCAAGCACACAGATATCGCTGTAGTACTTCACCACAGAGTATTCCAAGGTTATCGAATCACGGGGAACGTGTGTATATATGTAAGAACATAATTCTATCTAAGGGCAACAACTAATGGTAGGCTAAGGTTAAAGATGATACCTATGGGTTAATTTACTATACTTGAGTTAAAGGTAAAACCCTGTTGATTGCTTTGGGCACCGGCTCTCCCCTAGTCTGCCAAGCTGAGTCTGACCTATGGCTCTATGATGTACCCGAACGTGGAGGGATACAAAGGACGAACCAGGCTATCACCACCTATCGCATACCTCACTTATTGTGGAGCATACAACAAACGAAGGTAACCGCTAACCTAGACACCACGTCTAAGTTATTGATTACTACTCTAGCCTCATTTAGAAACTTCCTTCTTTATCCAAAGTCCTAGTATTATAGCACTTAATAAATCAACTAAGCGATGAGCCCACAATGGTGGGAATATATCTGATTCAAGCAAATAAATTAAATATCATAAGGAGATCTGGTATACTTACTTTATTGAAGGAAGCATCCGCCGAGGTACAAGCAAGAGAAAAAGACCGACAACTCTGGCGCTTCTCCTTAACTCCAGTGGAAGAATGTCAACAAACCCGACACTCCTCCTAAACATCCCGAAGTGAACTCCGATATTTGGGACACTCTTTCCGGAGCTTCCACTCACTTTCTACCTAATTCCACATACTAAAGTGATGCCTAAAATATGAAAGTGAGTTGTACTTCCCTTGAGTTGTATGTTTTCGAAGTGAGTTGAGCTCCTTCTTTTATAGCCTCCATATGACGGTTTGTGGAGGTCGGCGCACCCACAACCACCATTACCAACCAATAGGGGGTCACCACGTGCGAGCAGGTGAACATGGGGGTTAGCCTTGGTTCGGTCGAACAGGCACACCGCCTCTTGCCACAGACGCTCTCCACTATATGACTGGTGGGACCTCATGCCGGTTAGTAGTGGATTAGCTAAAATTCAGTCGATTTTGACTGACATGTGGGCCCGGCAATCCTTGTGCTTGCGTATAATTGGTCGGAGATACATTTTGTCGCATGGCGAGTGTATTTTCCTTCAGAAATCACCTGCATACTAATATTTACCAAGACTAGTGGAAAAGGTTAGTAAAAAAACACTATCACTAAGTTTGATATTATATTTTGTATTCTTTTATGCAGAAGTTGACGGTGGAAGTTTGAACTTAACCACTGTCAACAACTACTAAGTCTAAGGACTTTGCCATAGTCTGGTGAGTTCAACTAGGTAATAACCACTTACAAGTTACAACCTGCTACATGGGGTGTTGACGATTGTTCAAGGCCAGCTGCAACAGATCGGCGAGGAGAACGATGACTACCACATCTAGATCGATGACGATTGATGCTGGTGCTGATGAAGTACAATGTTGGCATGTTGCTGTTGTGTGGACAACATGACGAAGAACAAGGCATGCCTAGGAGATCACGATCAATCCCCTAGGTAAGGCATGACGGCAACAAAGAAAAACATAAACGGGTGGTTGCCTCCGAGAGATCAGAACCATCCCAAGGGCGATGATGGCGGAAGCCTAAGCAGTGGTTGGCATAGGTCGCCTGCTCTGATGCCATGTTGAATATTATAAGAAGAGATAGATGTATTGAAGATATTGGACACATTGTATCGTGCTTCGGAGGGCTAATATATATAGATTACATGGATACATATCTCAGACATATATATATATATATATATACATATATATATATATATATATATATATATATATATATATATATATATATATAGATAGATAGATAGATAGATAGATAGATAGATAGGTAGGTAGGTAAGTAGATAGAAACTAATCATATCTGACCATAACAACACAATACATTATGGTCATATCCATACACTCATTATGTCGGGCAAAGAAGATGAGCTGAGCTAGCCTTGTGTGTGTGTCGTCTAAGCTATGCGTTGGGGGAAAATGGGAATGGGCTGGAGGGGAAAATAAGGGGGTGTTTGCCGCAATGTTCTTTGCTATATTTTTAAGCCTTTGTATAGGAAAGGATAATTGATCAAATTTTTGTTTGGTACAGATGCATGCTGATCCAATGGTTTGTACCTGTAAATGACACGAAGTGAGTTGTACATATATAGGAAGAAAATATATCTTCATGTATGCTGGATTGCATGCGTGAAGCCCATCATAGATGACCTGTGTCGGGCCACAACTGAATCCCATCACCGATGAGGGGACAACGGTGATGGGCATGGCCGTGAAGCCTAATCTTCAACGGGATTATTTTCGGCCCAACACAGATGAATGCCCCTTTTATGGACCACTTACTAGTGAGAGTTCTTAAAGTTTTCCAAAATATTACATGCAGCAAATGTTTTTCTTCATATCTCTGATGTTATCATTTACTCATGTTTTCATAGTTGACTTGATCTGATTGAGGAATATACATCAGAGAGTATTGCCTGAAATCCATCTAGCAAACATCTCGAGACACTCCTTAGGTTTATACTCTGGAGCAGTGTGCCCAGCACCCTGAAGTATTGGTGTACACATAAGTGAAGGTTATAAATCTCTTATTATTACCAGCAGTCACAAGTGTAAATATTTTGGACATGGAGATAATCTTGAGAAAGCAACTTGTCAATTTTTTTTGCAAAAGCTCAATAAGTACAATATTACAAAAATGTAAAAATACTAATAACTTGCATGTATGAAAAACACACCTTCACAGTTGCATATATCAGGTTATTATTTGCATAGCTTCTCGTGAATCTATAAAACAAAGTAACCATATTAGGCGAAGATATAGGCAATGGCCGCAATGCATATCGGCAGATGTCCCAAGCAGCTCGGATGTAGTGAATTGGAATATTTATGTTGCATAAAATAAGAGATAGCAATATCAACATGCGCCAAATATAGGAAAAGCATATATATATTGCCAGCGATGTTGGGAGTGAAATATTGGACGCTAATTCAAAGATGCTTTTGTGGTTTAAGGAAGACAAGGACTATGTACAACTTGTGAGCCGTTGGGAGAGCAATTTCGTCTTTTGAGGTGATATTGATAGTAGTTTTCTTGTTTTTAGTCAAACCATAATTTTCTAATTCGCAGTAATTCGTCCGGTTTGAATTCTATAATAGTTGGTTGTAGCTTCATTGTAATAAAGAACAGAATAAATTCTATTGTATTAAAAAATAACTGTAAATACATATTCCACTCATCAGCCACTTTCCCAACTGGCCTTCATGATATGTCAGAATTTATTAGTTATAAGTATGATAATCTTCACATTTATTAATTTTTACGATTGTTAAGAAGCTATTGAAAGATACTCCCTTTGTTTCATATTGTAAGTTATTTTGGGAGTCAAACTTCATCAAGCTTGTTCAAATTTATAATGCGATGGAGTATAATTATTTCTAGTGCTAATATATTTGCACCTCATGGTAGGTTAACTGTAGAAACAATGGTATTTCCTTAACGGCTAACCAAAAGCGTCTAATTTGTGGCGTTGTGTTCTGTTTCGGAGGTACCGGTAGACACCAAATTAATACTAGAAATATTCGTGTTTTGCATGATATTTGCTTGGTATGGTAATGGGGTTATCATAATTTTTGACGTTAATTTGGGATTCCTTTACATGATTTTTATGAAGGCACTGAATACACCAAAATTTACTCTAAACATATCTCATGCTACAAAATGCAGTAGCTCACACTAGAAAGTGCAATATATCCACTGAAATTATAATCACTCTTGAAATTGACTGTCAACGGAAATATTTACTTCTTACCCGGCAACTTGTCCAGCAGCATACCATGGTCGCCAATCATCAACTACAGAAAGGTTCAGAAATCTAATCCATGCTTGTGTACCAGTGAAGGGAACTTGACAATCATGATCACCGCTGCATCATTAATTAATTAAATAAAAAAACAATCCATGGATTAGCTTGTTTGCTGTCGACGAGAAGAGCAGTTTGGTGGATTTGAACCGCAAGGTTGCAATCAAATTTAATATATAAAGGAACATGGCATGATGATGTAGCCGAGGATTCCATAATCTTATAAAATAATTTTAATTTCCATTATTCCACGTAAGTATATATAACTGCATGTATATTTTGTGAATAAGAGAAACGCAACAGTTCGTTATCAGAGGACTTAAGTATACATGTTGATCAATTATTTGTTCGATATATAATTACCTGTATATCAATGCTCGGTATCCTTTTCTCATTAGCGTCAAATGATACTCCACTGTACTATACACATCTGCAATGTAATCTACATCGAAATTGCATCTTATCCACTCTCCAACTGTTCCCTGAATTGTATTGCAACTTCTATGAATTAAACTCGTATATATGCACAACTATCATGCAATGCAAATTAGTACTTTCCCTTGGACTTCACAGCGGATAGGCTGAGTTTCAGTTCAAAGAATTATTCTGATATAAAAGGATTCAAAGAATGATTAGCCTTCTGTAAGGACAATGCTGAATTTGTAATATGATAATCGCCCTAATTTCATGCGGAAGACCAACTGCAAAGTGAATTTGTATATTCACTTTGGAAACTTTGGATTTCCATCCACCAGTAGCAAAGTGCATATACTTTCAAAAGTCAATGGAAGCATACATAGTACCATAGTAGAAATACCTTGTGCACACCAAGACTCTCCCTTACAGTTTTATCATTTGCCCATATTTTTAAAACCACATAGGAAGCTTTCTGCAGTAAATAAGCAAAATTAGACTTTCTTAGGTCAAGTGCTATCCAAGGAAAATTGGAAAACAGATAAATTGGAATTCAATGGGATGCAGTAATGTTGTATTGTTTTTATGCACTCAACTCTACGCTTGAATTCAATAATGTCATCATTAGCAGCAGAAGCAGACTCCAGCATGAGCCTAATCATTCCATCTGTCGCTTCATTGTTATGGATCCCGGGGCTCCAGACTTCTTCACAAAATGGCTCAAGAACATGTAGCATGTTGATGTCCTTTGTGCACTGATTAATTTGTAAATTATGTAATTAGGCCACAGAAGACAGAACAGAGAACTATATAGATTAATTTCAATTAAATTATTGACAATTGTACACACACAAACAGTAGTACTGATACTCGCTATGTCCCAAAATGTACGACGCCGTCCACTTTTAACATAATATTTGACAGTTCATTTTATAAAAAATATATATAAAAATTTCATTGTTTTGTTTTTTTTTGACATGTCTTATTACCAAAAGAAACTATAATGTTATCTTATAATTTTACGTATTTATATTAAATTCTTTAAATAAGACGAATGGTAAAAAAATTATATAAAAAATCAACAATGTTGTATATTTTGGAATGGACGGAGTACTCCCTCCGTCCCAAATTATAGGGCATCTCCTTTTTAAGAAAATTCAAATCGGTAGATTCATATTTTGAAGTTGCTAATTTCATATTTGTTGGGATTATAGAATGAAATAAAATATTGGTAAAAGTATGTTATTGAAAACCGTGTAAAAAAATATAGTCTTTATAATTTGGGACAGAGGGAGTATAATTTTTCCTGGGATACTTACATCGTGTATAACTTTCATAGACTGCTCACATCGAGCATTCCCTGGGGCATTGTATTTCCCTCTGCAGGTTTCCTTAGCATGCTGGTAGAAAATTTGTTTTTGTAGTCAATATATAAAATGTTAGAAATATTACAAGAAATTTTGCACGTACGCGATAACAAATAGTACCTTTTGCCCTGTTCGAATATCATGAATGAATAAATATTTTGGGCAGCACACTTCGCAAGCTAAACGTTATGATTTTATAAAACAAATTCTATATATACACGGTTAGTAGAATATGTTTTTAAAAAACAACTTTTCAACTTCGTAATATAGTTAATTGACAGTTTCAGGTTATAAGATATTTTGACTTTGGTCAAAGTTAAACTGCTTCAAGTTGTATTACATTACCAATTAATTTTTATTAAATTAATAATTAAATATATTTTATAATAACGGGTCGAATATTAGTATTTTTTTCTATAAACTTGGTTAGTTTAACTTTAACCAAAGCCAAAATATTTTATAACCTGAAACGGAAGCGAGTAGAATTTTGTCTAGTAGGTCAGTCATATACTGTTGGCCTAAAACCGGGAGAAACCCTTACTACACCCCGAAAGCAAGCTAAAGAGGTGAGGGACACCCCACTTTTAAGGTGGTTCAACTCCGCCTAAATAAGCAATGTGGGACTATTCACAACATATACTGCCGTGATCTGTTATTCATACTGAAACAGGTGCTTTTTTTTTGGAATTAATGCCTACAAATATTTGCTGAATGTACTATAGGAAACATGTAATGTTATTACTGGATTATGGATTACCTCATAAAGTTCATTGGATATAAGTCCCATGCCATGGAGAAATGGAATTTTACCACCTTCATCAAATTGGCGTTCGGTCCTTGGATTGCCAGCAACGTACCCCTGCGTCATGTAGACAAGGTAAAGAAATTGGTGGAAGGCAAAAGTTAATTGCAGGCCACATTGGTACTACACATTAGCAAGCAATTTATGTAGACTATTGACGTAATTAAGATTCCAAATATAAAATTTCATGATTGATATTTATCTGGTAAGATCGATCAGACCATGAGATTCAAAATTGGTTTATCTCCTGAATCATTGCCTGAAAAATATAGACACATGGTCCGTAGTTAGTAGTTGGAAACACACACAATATTAATCCACGCAGAAAATGAACAATAAATTTGTTTTAATAACTCATGAATAAAAAATATATATCTCAGTCCTAATATTTAGATGGAGAGAATTCCATATATATCACTTGAAATTGGCTCATTCTCTTATATACCATTCGAAATTAGCTTTTCATCTATGCCACTGGTTTAAATTTCTCGACCCTCTTGTGCTGTTACCATCACTCCATTATCTGTCCATAGTTTAATTCCTCTTTTTCGTTTCCTTGTGCATCTTCTGCCTAAAATCCAATATTGCCCTCTAACAATGCTGGATCCATCAAACAAAAGTTGCCAAACTAGGAAAAAAGCAGGACCTCGCTGAAACTTCGTCACGTTCACAACCAACTTGTTCTATAGCAACTTCCAAGGGCAACTGCATCTTTCTACAATGGAATTAATTGTGAATAGACGATGGAGTGATGGTAGTGGCAAAAAGAGGATAAATTCGAACCAATGGCATAGATGGAAAGAGCTAATTTTGAGTGGTATATAAGAGAACGAGCTAATTTTGAGTGGCATATAAGGATTACTCTCATTTAGATGATTGCCAAAACAATAGTATTTAGTTAGTAACAAAAGAAAAATCTTACTAGTAATTGTTGTGATAGTAATTGATATATGGTGATCACCATTACCCATATGAGAGATGGTATTATTTACTGAAATATATTCCGAAACTGCTAGGTGATCAAATTTAATGTCGTGTAACACTGTGAGGATGTCTAAGGAAATTATCCATTCACAGTGCAAGAAGCTTACTTTCATCAATCGCTAGCACAAGTGTAGGTACAATATAACCACTATATGAGTCACCTCCAATATACAGCGGATTCAGCAAGAACTGGGGATGATCATGAAGCCACTGTATAAATTAAGCAAATATTTTAGAACAATATAATGAGCAGTGGAAGATCTTCTATACACCGAGGGGCAAAATAAATGAATATGAGAAAAAAAAAACCCTCAGTCTTAAGCTGTGATAGTGCATCATATCAAAAGTACATAACTTGCTACTGCATTCGCATTTTCAAGCTGTGACTTATTCTCAATCAAAGCAGAGTTTTGCTTCACAGACTCCGTACATCAAAGAGAAAGATTCAGTATCTTCAGGAGAGATAATTCCTTGATTAGTTAATTATGAATCTTATACCTTAGCTATGAAAAAGAAAATGGTCTATGGCCTCATAACATGTGTTTTATATTCACAGCACCATATTTCAAATAGAAACTAAATGTCATAATAATATTTTTTTTTCATAATTAACATGATGCATACCAACAAAAATAATTTATGAAAAAAATATAGTAACTGCTAGTATGCATTTATCTGGCATGTGTAGCGTCCTCCAACCGGATGGGAGTAGAAAGGCAATAATGAAAAGAGTGTTAAAAATTCTTAAGAATATAATAACTGTATGATGCATCATTACTGATTTACTTACTATATACACATAATATCGAACTTAATATTGTATTTGGAAACTGTTTTATATGGTACGACACAATAAGCAAGAAAACTTGAAAATGGCCATATAGTCAGCTACCATGGGCAAATAAAGAATTTACTCATTTTAATTCAGAGCTTCTTAGATTACAGGATTAACTTAATTCACAGGTTGGTCTGTATAGCTTGAGAGAAATTGTTGCACATATATATAGGTTTGGAAACTAGAATTGCAAAATCTAAATTTTGTCTACAAGCGCCAAATCTAGAATAGCAAATTCTGCAAACAAACCCAATTAAGGTGAACAAAGGATAAATTTTCATTGGAAGAAAGTCTAACAATAAATTTTAATGGACATGGCAGTAAAGCATGAGCTACATGCAAAAATAACTTGTCTCAAGCAGTCGATATAGCGCTGCTATAAAGCCTCTATTTCCACAGACGACTGTCTGGGATAGGGCTATTTTGACAGATGGTTGCATGTAGCTGGCCGCGTGTGAATGCCTTTTTCGTAGGTGTACACCTGTGATAGACCTTTTGCACATGCCTTCTTATATTGTTATGTTGTGCCTTATGCGGGTATTGTGTTTGCTATCGAAGGAAAGTAACATGACTTTCTCACTGGAAAATTCAGCATTTGAATAGAATTATACATTGGGGATAATTTGACACAAAGGACTACTATGTCTGATGTATACACGAACTTTTGTTCCCCTAGAGAACATAAATCACATTTTTATTTTATTATAAAACTTTTTTTCTTTTTATGATGTTTATATTTATGAAAAAGTCAATTTTACTCCCTCGGACTATTTCGTGAAAGTAGTAAACACCCTAAACTATCTGCAGCTCATTTCACACTCCTAACGAGTGAAATTAGTTCAGTTTACTTCGTAACGATATTTCTCTTTTTTCCCTCTTCTCTCTACATACCGAAATAGATGCAGTATAGCTTATGTCTTAACATTTTTTTTATACTTTTCTATCACTGTTTACATATGTTGGAACCACCTAATACTGAACTAAACACAGAGATTTTAAAGATCACGCAAACATTCATGAAAAGATTTTGAAAATAATTTTAACTTTTGATAATGGTTTCATATGCAGCTCATAACTTTTCAGATTAAAATACATCTTGTTTAAAGAGGAACCAAAACATAAATTAATCTTATTAAGAAGTAAAGTGAAACATTTTCAATTGTATTAAAGTGAGGCAAAAAATAGTTTAGATGATTAAGTGATCCATTGAAGTAGATTAGGGGAGTAAGTTGGACAATTTTCATTATTTGTTACATCTATATAAAATTAGCAGCATTTCAAAGAGTACCAGAATATTTTTTGTTGCAGAATTCGTTACCTCCTATTAGCTGCTAGTTACTAAATGGTAAATGTGGTACCTCCTGATACATCCAATAGGGTGAAATCTATCTATACCTATACTAATCGGACACTTTTTAGAAGCTCTCACGTTAATCAGAAAGATCTAACCGTTGATTTGATGGATTATAAGATCATAACCATAGATTAATTAATATAACAACCGTGGATTATTAATCGTAGTTTAGGCCACCACCTAATCTATCTTGATGTCGAACCAATATCTAACATGATCTCAGGTGATGTAGTTAGCACCTTGGCCTAGCTTGCATATAGCTGACGGCTGCACCAGTTAGTTATACAATTAATCAATCGATTGCCACGCCGTACCATCAATCTAGCGTTTGTATTTTTAGGGCTGTGGCAACAGCAATATTGACGCTACCTACCACGCCGTAGTCATCCGAGAACATACGGAACTTCAGCGAGCAATCCAATGACGACATCGATTCCCATCGGCAAAGGCAACAGCATGCGTGCGAACGGATCGAGTCTGATGGCTGGCGACAGCGATTGCAGAAGCCACGTTTTCTTTTTTAGGTAAAGATCAGTCGAATCCCATCTAGCTTGAGCAGAATCCCATCTAGCTTGAGCAATCCAGTTAAACCGTGTGATTGTGTGTACATGCATGTATCCAGGCAACGGACCGAGAGTCATCGGAGATATAAGTAGCAGTTAACAAGCTATCAAGCAAATTTGATCAAATCATACTCATGCATATGATGCATGCCGCGAAGAACAGGGATTAAACTCACATATTTGACAATGCCAGTTTGATTGAAAACTGAGATTTAACGAGAGATTATATCTTCAGTACACATGATTTGATGGATGCAGGGAGTTTGTACACCAATTTGCAGAGATAAGAAGGAAAGGCTGGTATCAGATTAATTCCATGGAGCAAATCAACGACTGAAGAAAGGGAAATAGCAGCTTAGTGTATATCGATCTCCCAAGAAAGCAGATGGGCAAAAGCAATGGCCGGCCACAACTCGATATGGGAATGACTGAACAAAGGGAAATAGCATGCTTTCAGGTTTGCACTGAACTTGATTGTTATTATTTGTTAAATTTTTGTGCAAAATAAATACATTTAGAAATATGTAGTCAAATTATATAAAAATTAATTAGATGCCAATAAATGTCTTTCCTAAGTACACAACATAGTTAAATCATGCGTATTGCGTGCTATAATATATGATGCACACCAGTTCACAAAACACACGGTTAGAAAAAAAGTTTATGCTCATGTTGTACACGGACATTGTATAAGATATAAAACTTTGTTTCTTCATTTTTCGTTTGTCCTAAGTCAAACTTTTTTCATCTAACCAAGATTTTAAAGAAAACATGCTAACACCTACAACACCAAATTAATATCATTAAATCTATCCTTAAATATATTTCTGTAGTTTATTTATTTCGTGTTGAAAATGTTGCTATATTTTTTATAAAGTTAGTCAAACTTGAAGAGGTTTGAATTAGTATAATGCACTTGGTGTAGTATGACAGTTCTAATATATTTGATATATATTATCCACCAATGTTTTGTTTTGGGGAGGGTACATATTGCTTCGGTTACTGTAGAGCATGTGAAACATTGAGAGTCTTGATTTGTCTTTCACAAATTTTGTAAGTCATTTCGTTATATTTTAGATCATAGCAAATTGAATGAAAATTTTGCGCATTCAATGATGTGGATATTTAAATTTCTACATAGTAAATGTTAGTTAATTTTAAATATAATTTTTGCATATTTTCCAATTTGCAGGTTTAAAGTTCAACATTATTTTGTAGCCCTTGCCAACCATCTAGGTGCTCAGATATTTGTCCACAGATCATCAAGTTCGTTTGTACCTAAGAAGTCCATCCATGATCGCCACATATGTGAAGGTATCCTACTCAGCGTACCTACAATGCAGATAGGTATTCCGATCCATCGATTTATACAGTCTTAATAATATTTAGATACTCTAATTAACTTTATGGTTCTTAAGGTTTGTTCTAGAATACTTTTCTAAATAAATATAAAGTCGTTATTATTAGGTTAAAGTTTTCATATTTGACTTATAATAAGTGGCATGAAGAATGAATTAAATAATTCCTGACAATGAATAGAAAGTAAAAAAGGGAATTGATATGCATCCAAAACAATTTTGGATTATAACATATTTCAGAGATGCAAATCCAAAATAAGAACTATACAGGATGTCCTACACCTATCTCATAATAATACATCTAATACTCCAATTTTTAAATTCTAAGCAATATTATAATTAATATGGGGTCAAATAACTATAGCTAAGAATCCATGAAGGTATTCACAGGCGTAGGACAATTTAAAATGCTCATTTGCCCCAACAAACTAATCTAAGTTTAGTATATAGTATATGCTTACTATTGATGTAGAGGTGGTGAGACTTTGAATCTTTATGTCAATTTTATATGATAATTAATATTTTTTACATCGTTCTATACTATTAGTTTAGTCAAATAATTTATCACTTAATTAATATTCATTGTCTTAGTGACTACATGATTTCGCGAGCAAATATAATTTAGCAATATAATTTTTATAAAAGTTGAATGATAAACACAATAAAAAATGTTGATGTTTATATATAATATCAACATTCAACAATAGTAAAAAATGTAAAGAATGTTGGGTCTCCCATTTTTTGTTTACCAGTATGTCACAATTAATAAGTTGAAATTAAATATAAAGTAATAATTGTGAAGTTGTATCAATATTAATTTTAATCCAAAAATAAGGTCATCATCATGTCATTATTAACTTGAAATTTTTTTCTAAGTCCAATATGTATGTCAAATATTTTATATTCATGTTATGTATAAATAAATAGCCCGTGCAACACACGGGTTGGCGACTAGTCTATGCTAATCGGGCGATCTGAGGAAGCTCTCACGTTAACTACAAGAATCTGGTCGCTGATTATTTAGATCGTTCAATCATGACCATAGATGCTAAAATTTTATCTATTGGGCCTATTATAAATTCTCATGATACTGTATATATTTTATCCTCTATCTAGCAATTCTACATCATACGAGAGAGAGCACAGATCGGAATGATTCTACAATTGTAACGATACAGAACAGATGCGATCTCAAGGAGATGTGGAACGCGGCGCGTGAGACTTTGCCTGCAACTAGCTTCTCCGGTCATCGTGCCTGAGCTTCTCCAGTCATCGATTGCTCATGCTGATCGGCGGCGATTGGAAATTGAGAACACTTGCAGGCCGCTGGTGTAGCTCAATCATTGTTTGGCGTACCTTATGTTGCTTCTAAATTAATTCCTTGCAGGATTGTGACATATATGTGCACAACCTGGCTTATTGACTATAATTAAGATGGTGATTTTCTGCTGCTGTTGCCGTTCCTGCCGAACCAACAAACCATGCAATTGCCACAACCGCAGTTTACCGGTGTTTCTTATAACAGTACAATTCTTGCCTGTTTTTCTTTTTTTTTATTTGTTATCTTGCTTTAGACAACGATATTTAATTTCCTTTTTAGAACCAGTATTTTAGCAGGATAGAGTACAAGCTACATGTGCTGCAAGAGGTAAAACTAATATTTCACTCTGTATCTTAATTAGACCTTCTTGGTTAACTCCATTTTTTTTTTGCCTATTTACCGAAGAAGCACGAATGACTAAACTTCCCGTTTCATTAATTAGAAGCTTACAAAATCATAATAGTACTCTCTTTGTCCCACTGAATATGGCGTTCACAAGATACAAATTTTAAGACTGAGTTCTTTTATTGAGGTTGAAAACTAACCTTTCACTTACGCAAAACATAGTAACTTATTAGCACATTATTAATTAAGTATTATCATTTTTAAAAAATAGATTAATATGATTTTCAAAGAAACTTTACTATAGAATTTTTTTTTGCAAAAAATACACCGTTTAGTAGTTTGAAAAGTGTGCGCATGAAAAAAAGGAAATGAGTGGGAAAGTAAATGAACGAACTCAACCTAAATTATTTTATTAGGAATTAAATTTTTTTATGAAAATAATATTATTAGATTAACCTTTGGATTTACAACCTTTGTTTATAATATATAATAAATTTAAAGTCAAATACTAGTTTTGAAGAGCGCGCATTAGTCAGTGGACGGAGGGATTACAAATCAACCTCGCTCAATCTTCAGCATGCACTTAAATATTTTCCACCTGTCCAGGCAGCATCTTTAAACGGCCAGTAAGTGAATCTTTTCTTAACTATATTTTATATATCGCTAAGTTACATATATTTCATTTCAATTGGCATCATATTGAATAATCACGAGAAAATAACAAACACACGAATACATCTTTTATATTATATTCCACTAGTAGTTAATTTGAAAATTAAGGCCATTAGTTAGTTGGATGGTATTATTTACTATAGAACAGAATCAGAATTTGTTTTAAAATAAATATAAATTAGTGATTAATTATTCACAGTGGAACTATTAAATCATGGAAATTCTATAATTGGGGCTCCAAACTGAATACATATGTGGATACTCACTAATATCGAATTTCAGAATGATTAAAACATGAAAAACTACAATTGAGACTCTTAATCAAGTACAACTCGATAGTTGATAATTAACAAATTTTGGAATTATTAAACCATAAATGGCTATAATTGTGATCCCAAACCAAAAATGCAGTTCAATACACTTATTAATTATGAGCTTTAGAATTATTAAACCATGTAAAAGATAATCGAGGCACAATCGAAGTACAACTTGATATCTCTTATTTATATGTTTTGGTATTATTAAATTTAAAATGATATCTAAACTGGGTTTACTGATACTCACTAATTCTAAATTTCTATATTACATGATAGCAAATGCTGCGGACCCAACATGAGCAATGTAACAGCAGAAACATAAGGATCCATTCTATATAAGTATTTCTAATTAATAATTTTGATTTTTGGAACATAATACCAAAGTAAATTGTTCCTTCTTCAGAAATAAAAAAAGTCCAAGTGTTCGTTCACCGAAATATTGCCAACTTATTCAACATATTATTTAAAATATAATTTTTGCAATTTCAGTAGTAATAACCAGTGCAACTTAATTATGTGCCGTACAAGCACTTTCTCATTCTCTCTCCATTTCAAAATATAAGTATCTCTAGGATTCCAATTTTATATCACCAATCAGATGTTTGGAAAGGAAACCTAAGATATATATTTAAACTTTAAAAATTGATAACTCAAGTGACAGAAAAGAAATCTTTCGTCCTAACTGTAGTATTTTCTAAGCAACCTAAAAAAACATAATATTTTGTAACGGATGGTGGATGTTACTGAAATGGCATTCGAAGCCTGCGGATGTTCTCGAAGAAAACCATAAGGCAAACAAAAAATATATTAAACCAATTCCATACAAGATAGGTGGAGTAAAAATCTGAAATTCTGGGGCATTGGTCAGCACAGAGTTACCTTTCTGAGGAAAATAACAAGCTGTTTCACTGTCTTGGTATCGCTAGTCTTGGAGCCTTCCTGTGTTGCCGCGTATGAGAATCCTGCCCCTACGGGAGAATCCACAAAAATTATGTTGCTCACCTGCAAAACCATGCAAAATTCATCCATTAAAACCTGGATATGGGCACATGCCTTTTTTTCATTTGAGACAGAGATACAAATAATTTGCTTTGTTGCCACGTCCATTAAATAATGTAAGCGACCTTAGTCCAAGTCTCTGGTTGATAGATAATTTTCGGCAATCCTCCACTGTAATACCGTTTTGCGGCGAATTGGAATGGTCCTATAAATGTATGCACATGAATAATCTGTTAAATACAACAAACGTTATTGTAACATGACCTATAAGCATGGTTTACCATATTGTTTATCCGAAGGAACTCGGTGGAATTTTTTCAATAATCTGAGAAAAATATAACCTGCTAGTTAATTTACCTATCTCGTGGGTTAGGCCAGAGAGACTAGAACAGCCGGGCCCACCTGATAGCCACAATAAAAGTGGGTCTACATCAGGATCCTTCTCTGACTGGACAAAGTAGTAGAAGAGGCGCACGCCCGTACTCTCGTTCACCTCCACGTATCTGCAAGACTCATATGTGTGCACACATGATATATATGGATGCCTGGAATTGAATAGCCAATAAGTTTTTATTTCTTTGTACCTAGGGTGGAACCACAATCATTGAAGGAGAAACATATACAGCTAACCACCCATTTTGGCTTAGAAAAAAATTGGTAGGTGCTACTTTGAGCCACATGATTAAATAAAAGTGGCATTGATTTCATTAGAAATGCATATAAAGCTCTACGAATACGGCATTTTGGAATATATTGGAACTATCATTTGGAGGCTATTGTGGCAATTCGTAGTTTGGAGAAGATCTTTATATTGGTGTTCATCTCACATAGGTGAAAGACTAGTACTATGATCTACGTATACGTGAATACAATAATTTATAACTATTATGATCATTATTGCCTGCACACACATTTTTATGATGCATAACTCTGTCAATGTGTTGAGGCTATTGGATTTTTTAAAAATAATATTATTTGATGGAAAATGGTAAACAATAATTTATGCCTCATTATAATCGTGAAAGTTGAAGCCAGTCGAACTCGTGTCGTGATAGGAGGCTTGTCGAACAGCACAAGTTCGACCGAGCCATATTGACCGTTGGAAGCACGGTGAGCCAGACCAATCAAACTACGAGTGGTACAATAGGGGTTTATCGAACTTTGATAGTTCTACTGGGCCCACAACTAACAGCCGCAGGCCCTGTCAAATGACACTAGTTCAATTGGCCCCAGTATATCCCATATCGAACAATGGGCATTCAGTACAACCCTTTAAATTCCTTCCCCACAGCTCGACAAGGGTCATTTTGATCTGTAGAGGGAGGACTAGTTAGAGGGCAGATCGGCATCTGCAGGGGATGGGGAGTGAGGAGACCACACCTGCAGATAGCGGGAGAGGAGCGGCGGTGGAGGCCCTTCCTCAAGTGATATTAAATTCCCAATCCCTAAGTTACATGTTTGATGTTAGCACAGGTTTAAATTAGTTTTACTAGATTAGTTAGAGTAGTTAAATTTGAAGTTAGTACTTGGTGAGTACATATCTTTTTTAGTTAGTATTAATTTATTATTATAGTGAAAAAGGTTTTTGTTAGCACGTATGTGACTTTGTGCTTAGTTGGTGGTAGTAAAAATTGACCCGGAGTATTAAGTTGAAGTTGAATGTATTTTAATGAAGTTGTATTGCAAGAGTAAAAACTGAACTACATGTGAAATTATTGGGTAGTACCATGGTAAGACAATTTTTCATGTTCTATCAAGAATAGATTTAGAATGATTTAGGCCAAAAGCTTGCTCTAGTTATAGGATAATAGGATGGCAAGTCAAAGCTTTCAATCTCAGCCTCGCTCAAACGAAAAATCCTTTTTGCATACGGCCAGATCAATTTTTCACATGCTTATGTGGACCGCATGCAAAAATAAAAAACCAAAAAAATTGCAAAAAAAAAATCACGCCGGCCGCTCCCGCTGTCGGCGACGTGCCGGTGTCGTGCCGTCCGGTCCCACCGTCGGATCCGGGTAGGAGGAGCCCTACCACCCACTGTCAACCGCTGCTACCGAGCCGCCATTGCGCCGTCCTCTTCCGCCACCGGATCTGGGTGGAAGGAGCCCCGCCGCTCGCCATCGCCCACTGCTGCCGAGCGGGGGATGGCCGCTGCCACCGGATCCGGGAGGGAGAAGCCCTGCCTCCCGCCGTCGACCATTGCTGCTAAGCTGCTGTTTCACCGTCCGCTCTCGCCATCGCGGGAGCCGCTGCGGACACCGCTCCCGTCGCCGAATTCGGGCAGGAAGAGTCCTATCGCCAGCCATCAACCGTTGTTGCCGCCTCGTCGTCATTGTTGTCGGTGGCTCCGGGTGAGGAAAGGGATGGTGGTGGCAGCGCGGCCCCTAGCCACCGCCTTGTCGTTGTCCTCGGAGATGAGGAAGGGGATGGCAGGCGGCGGCGCCGCCGTCCGCCGGCCGCCCACTCGAAGGGGGAGAGAGAGATTGAGGAGAGGAAGAGAGAGGAGAGGAGAGAGGAATATCTGGAGAGGGAGAGAGCGGAGAGGGGTGAAAAAAATTTGAAGTGGTGAGAAGGGAAAGAAAGAGGAGTGGAGAAAAAAGAGCAGAAATTTTTGCATGCGGACCATTTAAGGGCCCACATGCGCATGCGGCCCTTTAGGTGGACTGCATGCAAAAAAATATTCATTTTCGCACGCGGCTCCTTAAGACGTTTGCTTGCAAATATTGATTTTTGTATGCGGGTCTCTTAAAAAGTTGTATTACAAAATAAATGTTGATTTTTGCAGTCACGGTCAGTTATGGTTCATGTGCACCCTAACGTGGATCTCGTCCAGGAAATTCGTCTAAGTAGTAGTGTATTGCTACTGATAGTAGTGTCAATTGTTCTGCCAATGCTGTCGCCGCTGTTGTTTGTGAGGGTGAATAACTTATATTTCTGTTAAACAGTTTTGTCACCTGTGTTGTTATTTGTCACTTTGTCAATCGTGTTGGGTGCTGGTCGTGGTCGGTATCGTGAACTATGTTGGGTTGTAAGTGAATTTTTTGTCATATTTCTTTTTAGTAGTCTTAACATCACAACAACTAGAAAACTGATCTTTCGTGGGTCATGCAAAAACCATATTAGTCCCGGTTCCTATTCGAACCGGGACTAAAGACCATCATTTTTAGTCCCAGTTAAAAAGCGCAACGGGACTTTATGATCTTTAGTGGGACTAAATATCATTTTTAGTCTCAGTTAGAAAAGGCGTCAGGCTACAGGATGTAGCGTGTCAGGCCCTCCTGTAGCCTGTCAGGCCCCAATATCTTTAGTCCCGGTTGTTTACACCAATCAGGACGAAACATCGAGAAAATCACGCCGAGCCACACGCCTCCCCGCCTCATCTTATCTCCTTCACACGCATCCTCCTCCTTAACTCTTTCGCACGCCTCCTCCTCCTCCTCCTCCTCATCTCCTTCGTCGCTCCACCTTCACTCCTCCTCCCGGCCCGCTTCACACGCCTCCCCTCCTCCCCTTCCCCTTTCCGACGGCGGCATGCGAGGCGGAAGGCGCCAGCGGGCAGCAAGATCTCTCCTCCCCCTCTCCTCTCCTCCCCCTCATCCCCTTCCCCTCTCTGTCGGCAAAGACGACGGCGGCGGCATCAGGCGGAACAGCGTTGGTGGCGGGCGGCATGCCAAGCCGCCGGGGCCCTCCTCCTCCTCTCCCCCATCTGTTGTCGGCAAGGAGGATGAGAAGCAAGAGCAAGGAAAAGAGAATAAAGAAAAAAAAATGTGGATGATTTTGTTGTAGATTTTGTGGATGATTTTGTTGTTGCATTCGATCTGTGATGTTAATTTTGATGTTGTTGCATTCAATCTGTGGCATTGGAAAAAAACAATGAAAAAAACAATATGCAAGCAACAAAAAAACAATGGAAAAAAAGAAAAAAAAACTATAGTCCGGGTTGGTGTTACCAACCGGAACTATAGATGGTAGCGCTATCCACGTGGCGCTACTATCTTTAGTCCAGATTGAAGTTACTAACCGGGACATCCCGGATTCGGGGTCCCGGTTTACAACCAGGGACGAAAGGGAGTTACAAACCGGGACTAAAAACCACATCCCCAATATTCATCTTCCCCAACTGTCAATATCTTGCATTTACATGAACTTAAGGATGATGCTACAAGCTGGTGCTAAATGTGTTGAATGTTTGCAACAGCCAACAATGCAAAGAATATAGTACTAGTCGATCTTTTGTCGGTAATTTCATTGTTTTACCCAGTTATAGTTCCTCGTATTTTTTTATAATATACTCCCTCCATTCTAAAATATAAGGCACAACCACCCTTAACCCAAATGCCAAGAAATAATTATTATCATCTTGTAGTTTGGATCACCCTAATAAATATGATGCATGCATCTAATAGAATTAGAGAATGTGAGAGTAAAGGATTTAAAAATGTAATAATTTAATGGAGAAGATGCCATAATTAATTACATGTATGCATGCCTTAAACTATTGAACATCTTAAAAAAAATGGTTGTGCCTTGTATTATATAATTGAGGGAGTAATATATAGATAGCTACATATAGATATCGTATAATCTAAACGGAGAGGCCTCTCCGTTTAGTCATATCGCGAGACGCGCGTGGGAGCCGTCGATCGGTGCGCAGGCGACGTGGCTTGCATCCGGCGCGTGCGCGTGTCCCGGCCGCGTGTCGGCGTCCCGATCGAGCGCACCCACACCGCTTTTCTGTCCAACCGCAAGAGAGAGAGAGGGCTTTCACTGTTCAAAATTTTGGGTGGCGCTCGAGAGAGAGAGAGGGAGAGAGGCGGAGGCGGCGAGAATCTCCAGCGAAATCATCGGCGGACGCAGCAGAGACGTTGCCGCAGCGGCGGTGTGGGAGGCGGGAAGGTGCGCTTGTTTTCATGGCGTCGCCCCAGCGGCGGAATCGGCGGCGGAGGCAGCGGTTTTTTTCTCCACATCTTGAGGCGTGCATAGAGGTGGTTGCCATTTTTTTTTTTCAGCCGGGGAGAGGTGGATTGATTTTTTTTTGTGCGATTTTTGTGTCGGGAGAGGTGGAGAGACTTTTGGCAGTTTCACTGCACAATTTTTGTGCGCGATTTGTGTGTGATTTTTGCGCCGGGAGAGGTGGAGAGATTTTGGCAGTTTTCGCTTCGCATGTGTGCGATTTTTTGTGCTCCACAAACGGCCTCTTGGTTTGTTTTCTCCCCCTATAATAGCTCTATCCCCTCATTTCCCCTCTCTATCTCTCCCTCATTTCTCTCCCTCTCTATCTTAGCTAAGTTACTTCTAAAATATACTGACTTAGTTCTAAACACATAAATGTTACTTTCTACTAGTTGTTAAGTTGTAATTTGGTTAGTTTTTGGTGAAACTAATATTTAAAATGATTTTATAGGAATGGCTAGGAAGAAATCCAGTACTGTTAACAAAAAATTCAGTACATATTGTCATTCTGAAGTAACTCACACATTACTAGGAAGTAAGTTGACATATTTGCAGAGTAACTAATTAGTAAGTTGACACATTTGCAGAGTAACTAATTACAGTTTTTTTTTTTGCTGAAAGTAAATCAGTTTTGTTTTTGAAGTAATTCAGCACATATTGTGATTTTCTAGAAGTAAGTTAGTGCATTTCTGGAAGTAACTTACACACTACTAGAAAGTAACTTTGCATAAAACAAATACCAACAGAAGTACCTGAATAGATTGCCCATGTCTGTTTTTTTCGAAGTAAGTCAGTGTAGTCTGGGAAGTACTTCTGAATAGATTGCCCATATCTGTTTTTTTCGAAGTAAGTCAGTGTAGTTTAGGAAGTAAGTCAGTGTAGTTTGGGAAAGTAAGTCAATGCAAATTATGGAAGTAAGTCAGTGTAGTTTGGGAAGTAAGTCAGTGCAGTTTCTATGGTTTTTTTGGATGGATCTAAAAAAACAGAGGATGAACTTCATGTGTACCTGTGATCTTTTTTTTTTTGGGATCTACTATACTTTCTTCTCCTCCTCCAAGTTGATGGTTTCCTCTTCCTCTCTCCCTGTTTGTGCTTTTTTTCTGATTTTATTTTCACCATGGCGGCTGCGTGTGGATTGACGCCGCCGGCTGTCCGGATTTGATGGATTGGAGGGGGGAAGGAGGCGCGCAGCGTTCTGTCCTAGCCGGGCCCACGCCAGCTATACCACGTGAAGCGAGAGCCGTGCGTTGCACGCTTTCCTCTTTTGGTAGGGGCGCGCGTTCACGTGGTTGCTTTTTCTGGCAGAGGCGCGCGTCGCGCGATAGAGCTATCGCGAGACCGATTTTGGTTTAGTCGTGTCCTACAGATATATATACTCGCCGTATTGGCGTATTGATGCTTTTGAGACCCGTAACGCGTATCTCTGCATATCGCGAATCAATAAGAAAAAAAAGAAGAGGCATATCGCGATCGGAACAACAGTCATGCGCGCATTGTATACAGTATACATACCCGGTCTCGAGGGAGAATGGCAGTGGGCCGTCGAATCCAGGAAGGCTCGTCACGGCGACACCGGCCGCCGGCGCCACCGTCGCCGCCGACGAGGCAACCCAACAAACGAAGCAGCAGGCGAGAGGCAGCAGCCACCACCACCACCTCCTCCAATCACGGCGGCTGGTGCTTCTCCTCGCAACCATCGCGCTTGCTTCCTTTCCCATCTCGGCTCCGTAAGTACAAGCAACTCTATGTCCTCATGCTAACGATATAGGAGTATAAAAATAATGTCAGGTTACCCAAATCGAATTTATGGTATCGAATTGTATTTATTTGTTGTATTGATTACGTTGGACACGTAGCTGTATTGTATTTATATCGTATACGATAGTGTTGCTGTCAGCTTTGATTAGGCGTTCTTTTCAGATTTCAGACAGCTACATTATGGATGTTCAGGCCCTGCTTAGATAGTACCTCAAAATTTTTCACCCTGTCAAATCAAACGTTTGAACCCCTTCATGAAATATTAAATATAAATTAAAAAATAACTGATTATACATATTGCGACTAATTTACGAGACAAATCTTTTAAGACTAATTGCTCCATAATTTGACAATGTGGTGCTATAGTAAATATTTGCTAATAACAGATTAATTATGCTTAATAAATTTGTCTCGCGGTTTAACGGATTCTGTAATAATTTTTTTATTAGTGCCCGAACACCCCATGCAACACGCCCTATATAATACTCGATGTGGCACCTGCCACAGTCACGATCGGCATTTCTAGACAATTTCAAATGCACTGTTCACGTTTCATATTTATGCTGTGAAGATTTGATGCATGGGAGGATCGATGGGACTGTTGGAGTGTATAAAGTAAATTGCCCGTCTTTTCCTATCAGTTTAGGCTTTTAAGTGCAACTGACTGGTGCATGCAACTTAATATGGTATCAGAGCCAGAGGTCTCGAGTTCGAATCCTGGCTGGCGCATAATTAAATAAATAATTGCAGCCCACTCCAATATTCCACGCTTAAGACTTGAGAGGGTCTCGCGTGAGGGGGAGTGTTAGAGTGTATAAAGTAAATTGCCCGCCTTTCCCTAACAGTTTAGGCTTTTAGGTGCAACTGGCTGGTGCATGCAACTTGGCGGACCTGACGGTGACGGTGGAGGGAGACAGCCAATCGGAGACGATCTCTCCCAGAGCGGCGGCGACCTAGGCGGAGACAAGGCCGTCCGTCGGTCGCGGAGCCCGGCGGAGGTCGATAGGCTGACGGTTGCCATCGGAGGTTGGGGCGGTGGAGGCGGCGGACCGGAGGTGGAGGACGACGAGCAAACTGATGATGACCGGAGACTCTGCTACTGCTGCTTGATGACGATGCAAATGCCCGAGAGATCGATCTCTCTCAGGACATCGACTTGGCGACGCGAAGGAAAAAAAAACGGTGGCCGCCCCCAGGAGATTGAAACCCTCCTGGGGGCGACGAGTGGAAGCGTGAGAGAGAGGCGATTAGATCGCCCGCTCTGATACCATGTTGGATAGTATAGGGAGAGGTATACTGCGTATCGTGGAACGATTGTATTGAGCCTCAAGGGGCCGGTATATATAAGAGTACATGGGGAGGAGATAAGGAAGGATTACAAATATGGAAGGAGTCCACACAAATCAATCCTATCCTAATATGACTCTAACTACCATATACTCTAACAAGCATATTGGCATTCGAATATTTCTTCCAGACTGACGAACACTGCTATTCTCCAAGTCGCAATCGATCATCAGTTTATCAATCTCTTGTACGTTGTCATACTCGCACACCAGTTTTTGAGCTTTCCTTCGGTTTGAAATACCCTCTGTTTTATACTCCCTCCATCCCACTATATAAGCGAGCAATTTTGGAGGGGTGTAACACATCCTACAACCTCTAAAATCAGGACGGAGGGAGTATTAAAAGTCATTTTGACTTTTTTAACCAAATTTTGTTAAGTTTGATCACATGGAAAACATTAACAAAATCTAAAACACTAAATTAGTTTTATTCAATTTAGCATTAAATATATTTTGATAATATGTTTGTTTTATGTTGAATATACTAACTACATTTTATATAAGCTTATCAAACTTACTAAAAATTGGTCAACAAAAAATCAAAATGAGTTGTAATATGAACGAGGGAAGTGTTATACTAGATCACCGTAGAAGTTCGTTGAATCTCTCTCTTATACCTATTGGAAATAAGGATTTGTTATATGACCAGTTAGTATATGGTATGGATGAGAGTCCACGTGCCATATACTATGAGTAAAAAAAGTTAAATCTCCCCTCGGAAGTTGATGAGGAGAACAACCACTTGCGCATCAATCTTTAGTCGGTGGCCGCCGCCCCCCGACAGTGAACTTTTATGATGCTGGTTGGCCCGTATTAAATTGCACATGTGTACTGTGTACTGCAACGGGAAAGACCAGCGCTAACCAGCATCATTGCCAATTTTTGGATCGGCTGTGCACAACCACCAGTGTAATCTTTCATCCATGCAAACCTGTATTCTCGAACAAGAGTCAAATCATTTCTTCCTACTATATAGTAGTTGGTAGAAGTTTTACGGTGTCAAGAGATGTAGAGGTATTAAAAAATAGAGAAACGTGAAGTAATTAACTTGTAAAATAAGTGTATTTCTTTGAAGGGGATTATTGTCAACTCAATCTAATCGGTAGTAGGTAAAAGCAATGTAAATCACTCAATCAGTTATTTAGATCGGTAGGGGAAAGAAAGAACAAAGCACTGGTGGAGAAATGGTGGAGAAATCGTTTGTAGTCCCGGTTCGTAATCCCCCTTTAGTCCCGGTTGTCCAACCGGGACTACGAATCCGGGACTAAAGATAGCGATCTTTAGTCCCGGGTGAAATAACCGGGACTAACGATCGATCTTTAGTCCCGGTTGGTAACACGAACCAGGACTAAAGATCGGTCAGCCACGTGACCGGATGATCCATCTTTAGTCCCGGTTGGTGTTACCAACCGGGACTAAAGATCCATGTACCATTTTTTTTTATTTGTATGGCCCTGTTTGCTGCATGGTTGATTATATATATATATATATATATATATATATATATATATATATATATATATATATATATATATATATATATATATATATATTACAATACATATATATGCATTATAATATATATATTATGCATGTATATAGAATACATATATATATATATGCGTATGTATATATGTATAAATACATATATTACACACATATTTATAATTTAAAGCACTTAACATTTTATGTACATATATGTTACCAAAATATATATTAACACTAAAGTAAATGTACGTACATATATAAATATATATATATACATGCATGTATAGTACAATTCATTTGCCTGCTAGCTATAGCTACGACTTCGACGCCTGCGTTACGTCAGAAGAGGAAGGACCGACGTTACGAATTGTCGATCCGTCGTAGTAGAATTCACCATTGGGATTAAGGACTTCTTCGTTGATGAACCCCATCAGTTGTTCTTGAACAGCCGTGATAAAATCCTTGTGTGGGAGTTTTTCCCTCATGTGAATACGCTATCATTCGGAAAATAATGACATATCAATATATGAAATTAATAAACAACTTAACAAATCGATACGCAATGAAATTTTGAACGGTTTATGTATACGTACATCGAGCTCTCATTTGGTGTATATTTGGTTTGATAGGCAGTGGGCATACTCGCATACGTAGTAGCCTCATAAGTTAGTTCCCTTGTCCTGCTTTGCACACTACATGAGAAACGATGAGAGATTTAATATACTCTTTATATTAACTGTAAGTAGAGATTCAATTCAATATAATTTTGGATCATGCATGTACTCACTGGAAAATGAAACCTCTGTCCAAGTTTTTCTTTCCAAGTCCCGCGGACCAATTGACGGAACCGATCCCAAGCCCTACATATGCAGTTGCAAGCTATGATTAATTAAATATTACCCGATATCAACATAATATCAACAGAGTCCCGCGACTTTAGAATAGATGGCATTATATTACCTGTCTATCAGTTGGAAGACCTTATCAAAAACCTTCTCCTCTTTATTCATTGAGTCGTACACAGTGACTCTGCATGCCTCCAAGTCAAAAAAGAACAGGACCCAGTGGAATCTGGAATATGCGTGAGATGAGATAAATATCAGAATGTACATGTTATATGTATGGGAATGAAATTTGTTCGAACGACAATAAAAACTCACTCTGTGTTGTACGGCAATAGTATGAACGTCTTGAAATGCTGCTGCGTTAGGAGATGGACGAGATTGTCCTCTGTGTCTTTCTCGTACATGTCGAGCATTTCGGTGTTGATTTTCTGAGGGTCGATGAACCCAGTATTGTAAACCCCCCGCCGTCGGGCCCTTTGAATCTCCATTCTACAACAATGAAAGGAAATTATTATTGCTTACATATATGCCAAGAGCTAATTATTGAACGAAACAAATCGAACTCAAAGATACTTACAAAATCCATGCGCTCAGAAGAGAGACGTCGAGGGCGTCCCGATGGTACAGATCGAAGACATCCTTGAAATGGATCCATAGAACATCTTCTCCTTGCAAAAAGTCGGGGTTTCTGATCCTCGCTCCGAATATCTCTCTACCATTGGCGCTCATTTCCATGTACCGTTCATGGAATTTGTACATTTGTGTCGGTAGGGACTGCATCTGCTCAGGCCTGACAAGCGGTTTACCGAGTTCAAACTTGTATGCCACTTTCGCCTTCGGGATTGGTGCGCCTCCAACCAACTGAGCCATGGTTAGACCGGTGTCCGAAATGAAATCCGTTATGCCAAAGTCTTCGCCGGTCACCAACGGCTCGACCACTTGGTGTGGTTGTTCTCCAAGCTGAGGAACTGGTTTGGACTTCTTGTAATAGGCTTTCCTAAGTGTTCGGTCATAGTCCGATAGCTTTAAGGCCTCCTTGTTTGCGGTGGACATTCCCTTGAAGAAATTCTTCACGCTCGGGTCAATAGGTATCTTCTTTTCAGGACTCCGAGGCTTGAGTTGCCTCTTCACTTCTCCTACCACATAAGCATTAAGCTCCTCTTGACTGCAATCGTACGGCGGCTCCTTGTTTTTGGTGGTGTCAACTTTGGCCTTCTTCGTTGCCCTTGTGCTGGCAGGAGGTGGAGCTTGGCGAGACCTTGTCTTGGGAGGTGTAGGCGGACACGGTGGAGGAGGAGGCGGAGGAGTCGGAGGAGATGGTGCAGGAGGAGGCGGAGGAGGCGGAGGAGCTGGAGGAGATGGTGCAGGAGGAGGTGGCGGAGGAGCCGGGGGAGATGGTGCAGGAGGAGACGGCGGAGCCGGAGGAGATGGTGCACGAGACGCCGCTTGTCGCCCAGGGGGGACGATGTACCGCTTGCGCCATAGTATAATGGCGTGGCTTGTGTCTCGTAGATGCGTCTCACCGTCTCCTCCTAGATAGTCCAACTCGAGGTCCTCGTACACGGCTTCCACCAGCTTAACTTCGACCCTCGAGTATCCTGCTGGAATCGGCCTGCAGTGGTATGTCCCTGAAATGTCCGTTGGGATGGCCATTCCCGACGCCACCTTCACGTGATGAGAGGTTATCTATTAGTAATTAACCTAAGCAGCAACTTGCGGAACGTACGAGTCAAAAATCATGTATTACATCGAGCATACCTTGATTGATAAGTTCTTGAAGGGAATATGCAGCTCACATGGTGTCCGATGCATGATCTCATCAACGGGGCAGGTGGTTTCGTCCCGGGTTTGCATGGCGTCCATGCTATGTGATACTACCTGCCCCGTTGAGGCGCAGCTGCTACGATTGCCTCATGGGCTTACCATTGGAGGAGGTATGTACGGCTGGGGATTGTGTGACCGATGTGCTGCCATGCGTTCATCCACCTTCCGGGCCACCTCCTCTTGCATGCTGAGCTCGTAGCTCGATATCTTGTACTCGAGATCTGCAATCTTCGCCTCGGTATCTCTCTTGCTCCTCATCCGACTCCTGTATGTGTGGATGTCCTCCTTGAATCCCATCTTCCAGGGAATCACGCCTTTCCCTCGTGTTCGTCCTGGATGCTCGGGAGTCTGTAGGGCGAGTGACAGCTCGTCCTTCTCTCTGTCGGGTCGGAACGTGCCCTGAGAAGAGGCTTCCACAGCGTCTATTAGTCGATTCGCAGCCTCGCGTATCTGATCGCTGAAGACCAAGGAGCCATCACCTGGGTTGAGCGTTCCACCATGAGCATAGAACCAGAACTTCGATCGATCAGGCCATTTAGCGGTGGCCGGTTCGATACCCCTCTCAAGCAAGCTTGCTTCCATCTCCTCCCACTTCGGCATCGCGACGCTATAGCCGCCTGACCCCAAGTGGTGATGGTACTTCTTCTTGGCGGCATTTTGTTTGTTTCTTTCCATCATCGCCTGCCTTTGTTGACCTGTCTTGTAAGCAACGAACTCGTCCTAGTGATCCCTTAGCTTCGGAAATACGTCGAAGTTCGGTGTCTGCACCTTCAGGATGTATTTCCGGTACAGATCTCCCTTGAAGGTCTGGAACTGTTCTGCCATTTTCTTAAGAGTCCAGTGTTTCACTATGTTCTCTGTACCCGCAGGGAGCAAGAACGTCTCGAGCATTGTGGTCCACAGCATCTCTTTCTCTGATTCCGGGACAAAGCTGTCATCACCCCCGCGTGCCCTTGTTCTGCGCCAGCACACCTTGCTGACAGGCACGTTATCCCTCACAACCCAACCGCTGTGGCGTACAAAATTCTTGGCTGCTTGTGCCGGGGCACTAGGTCGGCCGTCTGCATCCACCTCAGTTATGATGTACCGACCCTCTATCTTCATCGCGGCACCTCGTTGTCCGCGTGCCCTCTTCTGTCCAGCGGAGGGATGACTTCCACTAGCCTCCTCCTCATCGTTCCCCTCCTCGTTCCCCTCCGCATCCCTCTCCACGTTCCCCTCCACGTTCAAGTACTGGTTTGGATCCTCGTTCCCCTCTTCTTTGTTCCAGTACTGGCTGCTTTCCTCTGCGATTGTATCATACAGTATCTGTTCCTCATCGCGATCAGCCATCTGTGTATACAAAAAATATATGTTAGGTCTATAGGATGTATTTGCTAACCGTAATATTAAAACTCTAATAATCTTATATTAAATCTCTAATAATCTCATATTAAATCGCTACTAATCTTATATTAAAATTGTAATAATCATATATATATATGCTAAGTCTAACAATCTTATATTAAATCTCTAACAATCTTATATTAAAATTGTAATAATCATATATGCTAACTCTAACAATCTTATATTAAATCGCTACTAATCTCATATTAAAATTGTAAGAATCATATATATATGCTAAGTATAACAATCTCCTCACTATCTCGTATATTAAACCTCTAATAATCTTATATTAAATCTCTAACTATCTCTAACACTCTAATATGCTAAGTCTAAGTGTCATGTATTTGTACGGTAGATAATCATATATGCTAAGTCTAATTAAGTTTCGAATATTACATCTCTAATAATCTTATATTAAATCTCTAACAATCAAATATGTTTCGAATATTACATCTCAAATAATCTTATATTAAATCTCTAACACTCAAATATGCTAAGTCTAATTAAGTTTCGTATATTAAACCTCTAATAATCTTATATTAAATCTCTAACTATCTCTAACACTCAAATATGCTAAGTCTAATAATCTAATAATCTCTAACACTCACATATGCTAACTCTAATAATCTAATAATCTTATATTAGAAATCTAACAATCTTATATTATATCTCTAACATCACATCTTTACATCATTTGCCTGCGCGAATTCCTTCGAGGGCTAGCTACCACTTCGGCTTGACGGACGACGACGACGACGTCTTCTCTGCAACATGCAAAAAAAATGTATTAGTCTAAATGCAAAGGAACATATAATGTATTTCACGTTTTCAAGTATATATAATCATATATATATGCTAAGTTCGTACACATTTTATAATTAAGAAGAAATAAATAATTAATTGTTAAGGTTCCTATACCATTTTAGTTAGTGGACTACAAGTCACTAATACAATTGTAACCAAGGTCAGCTCTGAAACCAAATAGCCTACGGCATGTGTAGAGAAAAAAATAAATCAATTGCCGATGGTTCCATGTGAACTGTAGACCATTCACGTAAATGGCCTACGAGTATTTAGTACATCAATGCATATGCCGACAGTTTTATGTAGACGGTATGGTATTAACGTACAGGTTTCATGTTTAATAGGTTAGTCATTGACAATATTCCAAGACCAAGGGGGTCACATTTCTTTTTTTGAAAAAAAAAACAATGTAGGTTACTACAAGCAAGCTACGTGCATACTACATGTCTTTCAGTTCGTTCGCGTTTCTTTAACGTTTCGTTCACGTTCGTAAAGCGTTCACGTTCGTTCACGTTCGTTCACGTTTCCTTTGCCGACAGTTCACGTTCGCTACTAATCGTTCGCGTTCGTTCACGTTTTGTTCACCTTCGTTCACGTTTGTTCGCGTTCGTTCACGTTTGGTCACGTTCGTTAAGCGTTCGTTAAGCGTTAGTTCGCGTTCGTTTGCGTTCGTTCGTTCGTTCGCGTTCGTTCGTTCGTTCGTTCGCGTTCGTTCATTAAGTGTTAGGGCGCGGCGGCCTAACCGTTGTGGCGGCATCGTGGCGCCGGCGGCATCGTGGCGGCGGCGGCGTGGGGGCGCGGTGGCGGCGTGGGGGCGGCGTGGGGGCGGCGGCGGCGTGGCGGCGGCGGCATCGTGGCATCGTGGCGGCGGCGTCGTCGGCGTTCGTCGGCGTCGTCGGCGTAAGAGAGAGAGAGGGCGTCGTCAGCATCGTCGGCGTCGACGACGTCGTCGGCGTAAGAGAGAGAGAGAGAGGGCGTCCTCGGCGTCGTCAGCGTCGTCGGCGTAAGAGAGAGAGAGAGGGCGTCGTCGGCGTCGTCGGCGTTCGTCAGCGTCGTTGGCGAAAGAGAGAGAGAGACAAAGCTACATCGAGAGAGAGAGAGGGCGGGGGCTCTCACCCAAGAGACGCGGCGGCGGCGTCTGCGGCGGAGGCGGCGAGGACCGCCAAGCGACGGTGAGAGACGACGGCGGCGTCGGCGCGGGGTTGCCCTAGGCAGTGGCGGCGAAGGAGAAGCCGATGCTCGATCTCGATGGAAAAACGTCTAAGTGCTGGTGGAGAAGACGAGGGCGCACCGGGAATATATATACCCCGGATCTTTACTCCCGGTTGGTGAGAAGAACCGGGAGTAAAGATCTTTACTCCCGGTTCTTCTCACCAACCGGGAGTAAAGATATTTTCCCGCTATTTTCAAATTTTTTTTTAAACCCGGTTAGGGTTAAGAACCGGGACTAAAGTTAATAGCACTGAATATTGAATTTCGTTGCATATATGTTTCTAACATAGTAAATAATGCATTATAAATTCTAATTAACATATGTAAATCCCACATGCATGATTTAAAACTTTTAAAAATTCTAATAATCATATATAATTAGCATATGCATGATATTAAATTGTTAAAAATTGTAACTAACATATGTAAATCCCACATGCAGTACATCAAAACTTTTAAAAATTCTAATAATCGTATATAATTAGCATATGCATGATATTAAATTGTTAAAAATTGTAACTAACAGATGTAAATCCCACATGCATGATTTAAAACTTTTAAAAATGCTAATAATCGTATATAATTAGCATATGCATGATATTAAATTGTTAAAAATTGTACTAACATATGTAAATCCCACATGCATGATTTAAAACTTTTAAAAATTCTAATAATCATATAGAATTAGCATATGCATGATATTAAATTGTTAAAAATTGTAATTAATCATATATAACTAGCATACTCAATACATCCAAAATAGCTTTCAATAAATTCAACGCAAAATTCAATGACCTCCTCTGTTCCATACCCCTTAGCGATGCTTGCCTCTGGACGAGCATGGTTACGAACATACTTCTTCAGAACGCTCATGTACCTCTCGAAAGGAAACATGTTGTGTAGGAACACAGGCCCGAGAATACCGATCTCTTTCACTAGGTGACAAAGCAGATGCGTCATTATATTGAAAAATGAAGGTGGAAATATCAACTCAAAGCTGACAAGACATTGCACCACATCATTCTGAAGGGCTTCTAACCTATCCAGATCGATGACCTTCTGCGAAATTGCGTTCATGAAAGAACATAGCTTTGTTATTGTTGCCCGGACATTGTCTGGGAGGATACCCCTTATTATAATTGGTAGCAGCTGTGTTATCAACACGTGACAGGCATGAGACTTTAGGTTTGTGAACTTCTTCTCCTTCGTGCTTATTATTCGCTTTATATTCGTGGAGTATCCAGACAGTACCTTGATGCTCTCCAAGCATTGAAACATACTTTCCTTCTCTGCCTTGCTAAGAGTGTAGCAGGCTGGACTCAAGTAATGGCTGCCTTTCTCCGTTGGTTCCGGGTGAAGGTCGCCGCGTTGTTCCATATGCTTCAGATCATTACGCGCTTCCAGTGTATCTTTCGACTTTCCATATACACCTATGTCACGTCCTGATAAATTCATCCCGAAATAAAAATCATTTTCTAAAAGGAATAATAGAATTAATTAAAATTTGAAAAGAAATTGGCAAACACTAAAATACATACAAGAAAATTTCGAATGTGGCCCGGAGAATTTTTGTTAAATTCTCCTTGGTCTAAAATGAGCCCTCAAATTTTACTTGAATTTTCAGAGCACCGGAAATATTTATTAAGCAACAACATGATCAAAGTTTATTAAAAAGAAAAACTTAAAAATAATCCTTCTTCCTCCTTTGGGCCAAGCCCAGCCCAAAGTCTCCCTCTCCTCCCTCTCTTTCCCGCCTCTCCCGGGCCCCTCCTCCTCCTCTCGGCCCACCTCTTCCCTCCCCCTCCCGGCCCAGCTCCCTCCCCTCCCCTCTCTCTCCCGGGCCTGCCTCTCCCTTCTCTCCTCCTGGGCCGCCTCCAGGCCCAAGCCGAGTGGCGCCCTCCCGCCCGTGCCGCGCACGTGCGTGCGCTGACCGCGCGCCTGGCTGCGTGGGGCCCACGCGCCGGTCGTCTTCCTCCTCCCGCACGGCCTCTTCTCTCTCCCATGCAAACCTAGCGCCGTTCCTCCTCCAAATCCGCCCCAATCAAGCCGGCTCTTTCCAAATTAATTGGGGGGTTTTAATCCCCATTGATTCCTCTTCAATTCCCCCCAATTTCCCCCTTGAATCGTGCCCCCAATCACCGGGAACGGACGCGCCAACACCGGCCACCTTCCATGGCCGCCGGCCACAAATTCCGTCGCCGTTCCCTGCCTCTCCCGTGGCCGGCTCCCTCTCCTCCCCTATAAAATGGGATCCCCATCCTCCGTTCTATCGTTTTAGCCCCCTCCCGCGTTCTCCCGTGGCCTCACCACCTCTCCCCGCCTCCTCCCTCTCTTTCCCGTGCCGCCGGCCGACCTCCAGCCGCCCCTGCCGCCGCCTCAGCACGCCGGCCGACCGTGCCGTCGCCTTCCCCGGCGTCGCAGCCGCCTCCTCTTCCCCGGCGCCGCCTCCGATTCGTGGGGAAATCGCCGGAGACGCGCCCCCGCGGGCGTCCAGTGGTGTCGCTGCCACTACGCCGTCTCCGGCCGGCTGTTGTTCGTCGCCGGTACACCGACCGACGTCGCCGTCTCCTCCGTCGACGTCGCAGCGTCGTCCTCTCCTCCGGCTGCTCCTCGGTTTCGCCGGAACACCGCCACCGCCGCGCCGGCCTCTCCTTTCTCCTCGTCGACGTCGCCTTCGGCAGCCCCTTCCGCCGTGCCCGTGCACCGGCCGACGTCGCCATCTCCACCTCCGGCATCGCAGCGGCAAGGTCGCCCTCGGCCTCACCTCGCCTCCACCCGAACACCACCGGTGTCTGTCGTTGTCTTCACCGTTCATCCTCGCCGGCACGTCGTCTCACGGCGCCGCCTCCGTCGTCGGCATCGCAGCGGCGTGTTCCACGCCGTCCTCGTCTCCGTGCAGCCGCTGCCGGCTGCCCACGTCGCCTCCTCGCCGGCCCCGGTCGTCGTCGTCGTCCTCTCGTCGTTCCTGGTTTCGCTCGTCGTGGCGTTCGTCCCTCCGTCAAGCCGATCGCATTCGCCGCCTGTGGTTCGTCAAGCGAGCTGTTGCAGCCCCGTCGTCTTCGTCCTCGCCTCCGCGTCGCCAAGCGTTGCGCCGGCCGCGTCTCGCCTTCGTCCAAGGATCGCCGCCGAAGTCACTCCCTCACCGTTCGCCTCCGTCGTCTCCGAGCCATCTCTGCCGCGCTCGTTCGTCTTTGTCGTTCGCACGCCTCGTCGCGTGGTGGTAAGGGTCCGTCCTCTCGCTGCCCCGTCCTAGTCCTTTCAGTGTCGCCCGTGCCTGTTGTGCGGTTGTCGACCCCGGTACCCGTGTACTGGTGTCGGTAGTCGTTCGCTTGTGTGTGTAGTGTCCGTGTTAGTGTGCCCACTCGGTAGCCGCGTGGTTTCCACGTGTGCAGCCTGTGTGGTGTCTAGTGGAGTCCGTTTGTCGACCGCTTGCCTCGGTTGACACACGGGATCCGCTTCCGTCGACCCGTGCACCATCTCTGTGTACTCGGTCTACTGTGGTCCCTTAGGTTGACATGTGGGGTCCACATGTCAATAGCGCAGTCTTCCTGTCTTTTCCAGGCTAGCGCTTACACATGTTTTATAATTGCAAAACCTTATCACAATAATCCGTAAATCTCCATGTAACAGCATTAAACTTCGGATGATCATATCTTGGTCATACGAACCCCGAATCGACCCGTTCAAGTCTCCTAATGTTTGTTATAACCTAAAGAACTGTGTGCTTTCTTTTTATGTATTGTTATTGCTTCTTTATAGGCTTGTAGCTTTGCTTGTGTGCTTCGCGTAGCTTCTGTCGTTCCAGAGGTTCTTGAAGCGTGGTTTGCGGTCATCGCTGATGGTTCGGAAGGCCGTTCTCTCTGAGCAAGGCAAGTCACATCATCCTTGAGCATATTGAATCCCAGTTTATAAAATTATTTTGATTTAAATTAATGCATTATCGCTTTATTTAAATTCCCGCGTTATCACTGTTTTATTTAGCCATGCCTATTTACCTTTGTTATCACCTTATTATTGTTGTTATTGTTATTATTACCTTGTTCACCCTAGGATAAACAAAACCCCAACTAGTGGGTACCATATTCATGGTTCCACTAGTATGAATTTAGGTAGATGCTTCGCTGATTAATTAGGCAACATTAGGTGGTTTTATAACTTTAGACTTTGGGAATTCTCATATCATTTGGACAGTATGGAATGGTTGGCTTATGTTGGAATTGGACACACACCTCCCCCTCTATTCAAAACCCCTAAAATGGTTTTAGGCTGGGCTCGAGGTGCGTGGTTGGGTTTTGTTAGTCGTACCTCGGGTACTATAAGGATTAAGCTCGGGCCTCTGTTGCAAAGCACTACCGTACTAACCACATGTTTAATGGGTAAGGCTTAACTCGGTGCTCAGTCTAGTCCTGAACAAAAGGACACGGATAGAGATGGATAAAGTCGTTGCGACGATGGATATCTCTGAGGCAAATGAAGGCTACACGAGCTGCGGCTCGGTAATCGAGATGTCTAGGCAAATGAAGACTACACGGGTCGGTGCCCGTTAGTCGAGATGCCATGGCACTGGACTAGTACGCGGGTGGTCTCACCCCTATGTGTGTGGCGCACCCGGTCTAGATCCTGTTGCTAGGGGCTCAATCCTGGCCTGCCTGTCCCGGGATACCGGCCGTAGGCAGGGTTGGGTCGGTACTTTTGTTCACGGCTAGGATGGGTGAAGTGTTATGTCACATGTTTACGGCGGGTTCCAAGGCCATGGAATGCGGAGTAAAGATGTGTCTTGTGGGTAAAGATGTACACCTCTGATCAGAGTAAATCTATTCGAATAGCCGTGCCCTCGGATATGGGCAAGCCTAGCAATGTACCCAAGTTAGTGGTTTAATTCTTAAAATTTGCTTAACAACTAAAATATGGAATGGTTGGCCTGGGTTGGCTTGGGACGAGCTGGGACCCAGGTCGGGTTGCCAGTTCGGTCTGAATCATCGTAGGCCTTGGGTTAAGGCAGGTTTGTGTGGGTCCACTGCCTTGATTAATAATACTGTGTAGCTCTAGGATCGTCTTTCTAAAATAGCTTTGGGCAACTAAGTGACTTTTAAATGCTGTTTACTACAAAACCTAATCCCCTATATTATTACCCCTTGTACTCCCTTGCATTAATCATGCATCTCCCGGTGTGACTTGCTGAGTACTGTGGTTGTACTCATTCTTGCTCTATCTTTCCCCCCCCTTCAGTAAGAGAAGCTTTGAAGAAGAAGTCTTAGGTGGAGTCCTGGCTTATACCCTAGTTGAGCACCTGTGAAGATGGAGCCGTAGGCCCGCTAGTCCGCTGCTGTTTATTTTTGATTGTCAGGCCTGAAGTGCCTTTGTAATAATGTAAATATTATCGATATAATAAAGATGTGCCGTTTGTATCATGTTTGTGTGGTGTACCCCGGCTTTTCCTGGGACGGGGATTAATACACTAGCGTTCGGGAAAAGGCAATTTTCTCGGTCGCGACAAGCTGGTATCAGAGCCATCTCGACTGTAGGTTAAGCCAAGTGGATAAAACCTAAGGACATATTTTATAAATGAAACTATTTGCGAAAGTTCCTTTTCCTCCTTTCCCCAATGCTATTTGCAAAATGTTTACTCCTTTCTTCCTTCTTCGGATTTCAACTAGTACTAGATGGTTAGTTTTGCGAAGAAAAAGATGTTGCCAATTGTTTGCCGAAGCTTCGGAAGACCGCAGGGTCTGCTAGCGAAGTGGAGGAAGCAGTGAAGCTAGCTGTGAAGCCGAAGTTAAGATCTTGGAGAACCAGCCGCAGTTCCTAAGCCACCCTCTAGGGTTTCGTTAGTCGTGTGTTTCCTTGCTTGTGTGTGTAGCGCGTGGTTTGCATCAGTGGGGTGTGATGTAACCATGCTAGGTTGTTTGCTTAATCAACTTGCAGAATAAGCCTAACATACATCATAACAGCAAAAGACTTAGATCTGTTAAGGTCCTATCCTTAGTTTCTAATCTGTCTCTCCCCTTTGTTTTCCCTCTCTTCCTCTCCAAACCTTTGCAACAGATGGCTTACAATGAGAAAGGCAATAAGGTCAGAAGTCAGGACATTGGTACCTCAAGCTCCCGAGTAAATGAAGCACCAGACACCAGTTGTGTGACACTGGTCCAACACCTGATTAACCAGAACCGATTGCTTATAGAGATACTACAGCAGCATCGGACGCCAATTCTGAACCTGAGTCAGATACAACCTCAAGTGCAGTTGGAGGCAGTCCAAGCACTCACACCACAAGTCAGCGTGCCGCCAGCATCCTGAAAGACCCATGGTGGCATGCCACATGTTGACTCAAAAGAAGCAAGTATCATTTGTTTTATGTGTGATGAGCAAGGGCACTATGCAAGGAACTGTCCTCAGCAGAAAAGAAAAGCACCAATGCGAACCGAAGATGAAGTCCGTAAGATGATCATTACCAGCACAGAATGGCCTCCACCAGGAATGACAAAACGTCAGAGAAGAAATTCCTTCCGAGGTTCACCACAGTTGACAGAGCATCTTTTAGCTAATGGAGGTAAAGTGTCTGATAGTGAAGATTCAGATCAAGTCTCCTCAGATGATGAAGATGAGAAGTCTCCCCAAGGTTTCAACCAGAATAAAATGGAACATAAGGCATGCTCTCGTTGTGGAGAAATCGGTCATGTTGCCAGCTCGTGTGCCACTACCTGCGTTCATTGTGAGGAAGACCATCCACCCGACGGGTGTCCAATGAGCAGGATCACTTGTTTCTTGTGTGAAGGAACTGATCATGTACCAAAAGATTGTCAATTCAGTTTTCTGCTGATGAAGAAGATGGCCAACCAACCCGCCAGTTCCAACGGAGAGAAGCATCAAGGCAACACAAATCCTTGCCAAGATTATAGTTTCAGCCTAACTCCAGTGCCAGGACAGAGGAATCAAAATGGGAAAACAAAATGCCGAGTCCGGGATATCTATTGCTTCAATTGTCAAGAAGTGGGTCATTTCGCTGACAAGTGCCCAAAACCGAGAAACATAGCTGTCAGCACGTCAGTCCACGCAACTCCCTGCAATCAGAAGCTTGCTCCTCAGCGAATTGTCATCCATGCATCCCGAAGCAGTCCTATAGCCCGCGTTGCAACAGCTCCAACTCTAGTGAGTGCATTACCACAAGGTGTCAATGCTCAATTTCAGCCCCAGCCGCCAGTTAACAAGACAGAGGCCAGTATCTGCGTTGTACCTTTGGATGTTCCAATACAGCAGCTGATAAATCAAGTACAAGATGAAGAACCCGAGTGTAAGAAAGTTATTATTTGTTACAACTGTAGTGAAGAAGGGCATTACTCGAGGGACTGTCCTCAACCAAGGCAAAATGAGCCCCCACATTTTCGCCAATTTACAGGAAGCAACCATGCCAATCACCAAGTGGTCAGTGGAGCAAATGCAGTACCTGTTAAGGCTAGTGCTAGTCAGAAGCAACCATAATACTCTTATATCAGTGTTCAAATACTTTTGTTTTATAGTTGTTCCCCGTCAATCATGTAATAACAAAGAAACATGAGATAATGAATGAGTTTGACAAGTTTATGAAGGATCCATGTTAAGATTGCAAGTGCTGTGAGTTGTGTACATTTTGTTGTTGATTAAGGAGAACTAGGGTCTCATTTCCGTAAGCTCATAATCTGTTATGAATCAAATAACCTAGCGATTGATGGCGAAGAAAATCAAGTGATCAACCAAAGAGACATTTGTTTGGACTAAGAGTTTCAGATGTGTCTTCTTCGGATCAAAGGCAACAATCGTCGGTCTAGCTTTTGACGAACTACTCCAAGATTTCTCTGAAAGACAGTATGCCTAAGGACCTCATTGCCCCAGAAGCACCCAAAACACCCAGAGTGAAGAGTACTTGGTTGAGAAAGGTCGAAAGGTAATTAATGGAAGAGATTGGAAAAGATGTTTGGTTGCTGGGAAAGGAAGTAGGTCGAAAGGTGATTGATAAAGGATAACGAGAACCATGATTTGTGTCACTCGAGGAAGACTCCTGTCACGCCCCAAAAATCGCCTAAATTAATAATCCATATTTTAAATCATTTTTAGAAATTATTTTAAAAGCCTACAAGTTAAACTCTAATAATCTAGGAAAAATTTCAACATAAAATTGAGCTAGATAAAATTTTATTAAATACTTTGCTTGTTCCTCTATTTTCTAGATTTTTCTGGGAATTATTTGAGCAAGGGAAGTATTTTTAATAAATGAAACATCATTTCATGAATTATTTTAATTGAAAAAGTTTTTAAAATCCTCTCCTAGGCTGTTGGGCCGAATTCGGCCCAACATCTCTTTCTCTCTCCACGGGCGAACCGGCCCAAGCCGGCCCAGCCCGAGTCGGCCGCCCCCTCCTCCTCTAGCCACCGACATGTGGGGCCCACATGTCGGGGTCATCTTCAACCTCCGGCCGGCCGCGCCACCCTAGCCCGAGCCCCAAATGGTAAACCTTAAGTAGCCTTCAAAATATTTTGGAAAAATAGGACTGCTCTTCTCTATTCTCTTACAAGCTAATTAAGTTGGCAGCACATGCAAGGTCATGCACAAAGATTTATTAAATTTTATTCTTTTTTAAAAAAAACGAAAAGCTGTTTTCCTTTAGAGAAAAAAAAGAAAAAAAAAATCTCTCTTTTTCCTTTGCTGATTCAAGGTATTAACTAGTTTTCTGAATTTCAATGATTAGTCGGCACTGTACATCCATTATGGTATCGATTCAATCAAGATAGCGCTATTACTACTCACCCCTCTTAATGGTGACACTGTACCTTGCCTATCTTAAGTATTTTAGTTTTATTTTATTCTTTGGTCAAAAAATTATTTGTCTTTGTCCCAAAGTTGATTTAATTTCTACTCAAGAAAAGAAAATGTATTTGTTTAGTTCGGTATGTTTTCTTTTCTTTTATTTTTCTTCCTTTTTGGGTCAAATCAATTAAGTCTAGTTGGTGCAGCTAACTTAAAAATATGCATTAATCCCTTCTTCCATGTTTCTTTAGATGCCGCCCCATCCACCGAAAAATTTGATCAGGGTGCTAGGATTCGTCAGGGAGCTAAGATTGATGGCATTTGAAATAGGCTATGAGGTTGTTCCTGAGTATCGTCAGATTCCCCATGACCCTAACGAGGAGAAGTGTCGTGTTCGCGTGATATTGGCTAATGATCGTGAAGACCTTCCGTCGATAAAGTTCGAAGCTGGGGGAAGAAAATACAGCCATGCTTGTCAGGAAGCAGCTTTGGTGGCCATTGGAGAGCTACGTCATCGTTTTGATGAGGAGTTAGAGTCATCAGCTTTCCAGTATCATCCACACAAGCCTCATGGTCAAGGCTATGGAACTTACACCTGTCCTGATGGTGAAGAAAGTGCTACTCTGACGCATGCGGTGCATATGCTTTGTGCCATGGATGCAGTAGGTGTGGAGCGAGAGAAAGCAGCTCATGAGAGGGAAAATTTGATCCGTCGCAAGATTCGCAAGTTGGAGAGCCAGGTGCACCGTCTACAGAAGGAATTAGCTGAGCTTAAGGGAGAAGCACTGCCGCCAGCACCCAAGTTTCGCCTCACTGCAAGGATGAGAACCCGTCCACCACCCCGTCTTCAGTTAGCTTCGAAGATTAGAGTGGTGGGAGATGTTGTGCCCGACCATGTTGAACCGGTCATCCATGTTTTAAGTGATGAGGAAGAAGAGGAAGACCCCGAGGAAAGAGAGCCAGCTACTCCAGAGAAGGAAGATCCGTCTCTTTGTTCCGACGCAAGGCGAGAGTAGTTGCCTAGTTAGACCGTTGCCGTAGTTCGCTGTGTTAGTTTGCTTGCTTAGGTTTGCTTGTGTGTGTGTGGGTTTTAGCATGTTGCTTACATCGTTGGTGGGATGTAACTGCATGAGCTAGGTTCTTTTGCTTGTCAGAGAGTAAGTAGTTGGTGAGATAGTGTTAATGCAATTTAAATGTAATCATACACAGTTAAGAGCAATATAGAATTTAAATTAATTAAAGTTCTCCGTTCTAAGGGTATCTCTCTGTCGCTCTTTCCTTTGGCCGTTGTTTTTCTTCAGATGGTGAACACTCGCACCGGAAGTGGAAGTGGAAGTGGAACTAGTCACAATGAAGGAGATCCTACGCTTGCCCAAGTTTTGGCCCAGCAGACTCAATTGATTAATCTGTTAGTGCAGCAAGCGCAGAACCAGCAGGCAAACCACCATAATCAACCACCACCTCCACAGAACAAGTTGGCAGATTTTCTACGTGTGAGACCACCTACCTTCTCAAGCACCACTAACCCAGTAGAGGCAGGAGATTGGTTGCATGCTGTTGAGAAGAAGTTGGATTTGATTCAGTGCACTGAGCAGGAAAAGGTTTCTTTTGCTTCGCATCAGTTGCATGGTCCTGCTGCTGAATGGTGGGATCATTTCCGCCAGAATAGAGCTGAAGGAGAGCCTATCACTTAGCGGGAGTTTACTGCTGCTTTCAAGAAGACACATATACCATCAGGTGTTGTGGCCCTGAAAAAGAGAGAGTTCAGAGCACTCACCCAGGGATCCCGTTCTGTCACAGAGTATCTCCATGATTTTAATCGTTTAGCTCGCTATGCCCCAGAAGATGTTCGCTCCGATGAAGAACGTCAGGAGAAGTTTTTAGAGGGACTGAATGATGAGTTGTCTTATGCATTGATGTCTTCGGATTACCGGGATTTTCAGCAGCTGGTGGACAAGGTGATTCGCCAGGAAGACAAATACAACAGAATGGAGCAGAAGAAGCGCAGGGCTGCTCAATTCAAGGCTCAACAGGGTAGTAACCAGAGGCCGCGTATTGCTTTGGGACCTCAAGCTGCACCATACCTTCAGGGAGGATCCTCTTCAGTTGCTCGCCCTCAACGCCAGTTCTACAACAACAACACTGGTAACCGCAGCAATGACAATCGTAATATGGTCGTCCGTCCTACAGCAGCTCCAACTCAGAACCAGCCTGTCAGGAAGGAACAAGGAAGCAAGCCAGGGGTGTGCTTCAATTGTGGTGATCCAGGTCATTATGCTGATAAATGTCCAAAGCCTCGACGGGTGAAGAATGCTCCTGTCCAGAGCAACTCCAGTGCTCCAGCACCGAAGGCTCGTGTTAATCATGTTGCAGCTGCAGAAGCCCAGAATGCACCTGATGTGGTTTTGGGTACGTTTCCTGTTAACTCTATACCTGCAACTGTGCTTTTTGATTCCGGTGCTACACATTCCTTTTTGTCTAAAAGTTTTGCAAGCAATCATGGGATGGAAGTCATTAGTCTTGGGAGGCCTTTACTAGTTAATACCCCAGGTAACCAAGTATCTTCAACGCAGTACTGTCCTTCCGTTACTATAGAAATAGAAGGAATTCCTTTCCCATCCTCGCTTATCTTGCTCGAATCCAAGGATCTGGATGTTATCTTAGGGATGGATTGGTTATCCCGTCACCGAGGAGTTATAGATTGTGCTAACTGTAAGGTGACTTTAACCAGTAGCATTGGGGAAACAGTGTCTTTCTTTGTGTCATCCCCTAGATCTCATGGTTTGACGTTAAATCATGTTTCTTTGCAAGAGATCCCGATAGTACAGGACTATCCAGATGTGTTCCCTGAGGATTTGCCAGGAATGCCACCTAAGAGAGACATAGAGTTTCGGATAGACTTAGTACCTGGAACCAACCCTATCCATAAGAGACCCTACAGAATGGCAGCTAATGAGTTAGCAGAGGTAAAGAAACAGGTGGATGATTTGCTTCAGAAAGGATATATCAGACCCAGTACTTCACCATGGGGAGCACCAGTCATCTTCGTGGAGAAGAAAGATCATACTCAAAGAATGTGTGTGGACTATCGTGCGTTGAATGAGGTCACAATCAAGAATAAGTATCCTCTACCTAGGATTGATGACTTGTTTGATCAACTAGAGGGTGCTACAGTTTTCTCCAAGATAGATCTCCGTTCCGGATATCACCAACTTCGAATCCGTGAGGAGGATATACCAAAGACCGCCTTTACAACTCGATATGGTTTATTCGAGTGTACCGTTATGTCATTTGGACTCACTAATGCCCCAGCCTTTTTCATGAATCTGATGAACAAGGTGTTTATGGAATATCTAGATAAGTTTGTTGTGGTGTTTATTGATGACATTCTTATTTTCTCCAAAACAAAGAAAGAACATGAAGAGCATCTTCGTCTTGCTTTAGAGAAGCTACGTGAACATCAGCTCTATGCCAAGTTTAGTAAATGTGAGTTTTGGTTGTCAGAAGTGAAGTTTCTTGGTCATGTCATCTCAGCCGGAGGAGTGGCAGTAGATCCAAGCAATGTGGAGTCAGTGTTAAACTGGAAGCAACCCAAGACGGTGTCAGAGATTCGTAGTTTTCTTGGTCTTGCAGGGTATTACCGCAGGTTTATTGAGAACTTCTCAAAGATCGCCAGACCAATAACTCGTCTGCTTCAGAAGGATGTGAAGTATAAGTGGACGGAAGAGTGTGAGCAAAGTTTCCAAGAACTGAAGAAAAGGCTAGTGACTGCGCCTGTGTTAGTCTTGCCTGATCCAAAGAAAGGTTTTCAAGTGTACTGTGATGCATCCCGTTTTGGTTTGGGTTGTGTTTTGATGCAAGATGGGAAGGTGGTTGCCTATGCATCTAGGCAGTTACGCCCTCATGAGAATAATTACCCAACGCATGATCTAGAGATGGCAGCGGTGGTTCATGCATTGAAAATTTGGCGTCATTATCTTTTTGGCAACCGTACGGAGATGTATACGGATCATAAAAGTTTGAAGTACATTTTCACTCAACCAGATTTGAACATGCGTCAGCGAAGATGGTTAGAGTTGATCAAGGATTATGATATGGAAATCCACTATCATCCAGGTAAAGCTAATGTTGTAGCAGATACTCTCAGCAGGAAAAGCTACTGTAATATGTCAAAAGGACGACATTTACCTTGGGAGTTATGCCAGGAATTTGAAAGGTTGAACTTGGGAATAGTCAACAAAGGTTTCGTGGCCACTTTAGAAGCTCAACCTACGCTGTTTGATCGAGTTAGAGAAGCTCAAGTGAAGGATCCCGATATCCAAGAAATTAAAAAGAACATGAGAAGAGGAAAAGCCGTTGGTTATATAGAAGATGAACAAGGAACTGTGTGGTTAGGAGAAAGAATTTGCGTGCCCGATAATAAGGAGTTGAAGGATACTATCATGAAAGAAGCTCATGAAACATTGTATTCCATTCATCCTGGGAGCACTAAGATGTATCAAGACCTGAAGCAACAATTCTGGTGGGCTAGCATGCGACGAGAAATAGCAGAATATGTGGCTCTATGCGATGTGTGTCAGCGAGTTAAGGCGGAGCATCAGAAGCCAGCCGGTCTGTTGCAACCGTTGAAAATTCCCGAGTGGAAATGGGAGGAAATAGGAATGGATTTTATCACCGGTTTACCCAAAACGTCAGCAGGACATGACTCTATTTGGGTAGTAGTTGACAGGCTTACTAAAGTCGCTCATTTCATACCTGTCGAAACAACCTACACAGGAAATAAGCTCGCAGAATTATATATGGCAGAATTGTATGTTTACATGGTGTGCCCAAGAAAATAGTGTCAGACAGAGGTAGTCAGTTTACTTCGAAGTTTTGGCAGAAATTACAAGAAGAGATGGGTACCCGTTTGAATTTCAGTACAGCCTATCACCCTCAAACCGATGGTCAGACAGAAAGAGTGAATCAAATTTTAGAAGACATGTTGAGAGCCTGTGTTCTAGATTTTGGTGGAAGTTGGGATAAGAATTTGCCATACGCAGAATTCTCATATAACAACAGTTATCAAGCTAGCTTGCAAATGGCTCCGTATGAAGCACTGTATGGCCGAAAGTGTCGCACGCCGCTTCTTTGGGATCAGACGGGTGAACGTCAAGTTTTTGGGACAGATATATTGCGAGAGGCAGAAGAAAAGGTGAAAATTATCCAAGAAAGGTTGCGAGTTGCCCAGTCACGCCAGAAGAGCTACGCAGACAATCGTCGTAGGGATTTGATTTTCGAAGAAGGGGATTTTGTATACCTACGGGTTACGCCGCTGCGAGGAGTTCATCGTTTTCAGACCAAAGGGAAATTGGCACCACGTTTTGTGGGACCTTTTAAGATTGTGAGACGAAGAGGTGAAGTAGCTTATCAGCTAGAGTTGCCTCCGTCAATGGCGGAAATCCATGACGTGTTCCATGTGTCGCAGTTAAAGAAATGTTTGCACGTTCCTACGGAGGTAGCGGATCCTGAGCATATAGAACTTCAAGAAGATTTAACCTATGTTGAGAAGCCAGTCAGAATTTTGGGGGTGAGTGAAAGGAACACCAGGAATCGCGTTATACGGTTCTGTAAGGTTCAGTGGAGCAATCATTCAGAAGAAGAAGCCACTTGGGAGCGAGAAGATGAATTGAAGTCAGCTCATCCTCATCTTTTTGCCAGTTCTTCTGAATCTCGAGGACGAGATTCCGTTTAAGGGGGGTAGGTTTATCACGCCCCAAAAATCGCCTAAATTAATAATCCATACTTTAAATCATTTTTAGAAATTATTTTAAAAGCCTACAAGTTAAACTCTAATAATCTAGGAAAAATTTCAACATAAAACTGAGCTAGATAAAATTTTATTAAATACTTTGCTTGTTCCTCTATTTTCTAGATTTTTCTGGGAATTATTTGAGCAAGGGAAGTATTTTTAATAAATGAAACATCATTTCATGAATTATTTTAATTGAAAAAGTTTTTAAAATCCTCTCCTAGGCTGTTGGGCCGAATTCGGCCCAACATCTCTTTCTCTCTCCGCGGGCGAACCGGCCCAAGCCGGCCCAGCCCGAGTCGGCCGCCCCCTCCTCCTCTAGCCACCGACATGTGGGGCCCACATGTCGGGGTCATCTTCAACCTCCGGCCGGCCGCGCCACCCTAGCCCGAGCCGCCCCCTTCTCCATCAAATCCGACCCCGTTTCTCCCGATTGGTTGAGGGGTTTTTATCCCCTTGTTGTCCTCTCTCTTTTCCCCCAAGAATCGGAGCAAATCGTTGGGTATTTTGTCTGAATCAAACTCGTTTTCGAGTTTATCTCCAAAACCGAGTTTTGATTTTTCCGGGTTCGATTCCTCTCGTTTGGAGTCCGATCTCTTCAATCCAAGCCTTTATATAGCACCCCCTAGTCGTCCTCTTTCGTTTGCCCCCTCTCCCGTGGTCTCCCGTGCCCCGTAGAGCCGTAGCCGCGCCACCCTAGCCGCCGCCGCCGCCGGCCGTCCTCCAGCCGCGCCGCGCCGCCGCCTCCGCCGTCGCTGCCGCTTGCCGCCGCCGCCTTTGGGTGCGCCAAGAGGTGGGGAAGCCCGGCCGACCGTCCCCCTTAGCCGCCGGCCGCCGTAGCTCGTCGCCGCCGAGCCGCCCGAGCCGCCGCCGCCACCCCTTCGTCGCCGGCCGTCGTCGCTCGTCGGTTGTCGCTTTGGTAGGTACCGTTGGATTCGCCTCGTCGTCCTCTTCGTGTAGGTGTCCTCCAAAACCCCGGCCGACCTTCCTAGCGCCGGCGAGGTTGCCGTCCGAGCTATGCCGCCGTGATGACGTCATGCTGACGTCATCATCTCCTTTTTTTTCAGTTTTTTTTAATAATAAAGGAAATAGATTAAATCTTCGGAAAATCATAACTAAATAACCGTAGATCCGTTTCAGGTGGTTCAAGTTGCTAAATTTTTCTAAAATTGAGTTCTACATGTTAAAAATATCCACATGTACTGTTTATGTTTGTTTTTGTACTGTTTTGTTGATTTTGTTTATTTGCTTTAGTTTCCGACGTTCCGGAGGAGAGCGTTTTTGTTGAGGAAAGTTCGGAAGCGTTTGCGGAAGCTCAAGGCAAGTCACACAGATCCCAAACAACCCCTTTGAGCATGTTGAACCAGTTTAAAGCTAATGTTTTATTTCAACTTATGCATTATTTTCGAATGTCATCGGGTGGTGAGCCTTTCCCTATTAATTATGGCCGAAGATGACTTTATTTTCCTATGGGTTATAATTTGATTAGCTTGAACCTTATATATTGGATTGGTTCAGCTAAATGCTATATATAATTGCTTAGCCATGCTTAGAAAGATAAGCTCATTAATGGGGTGAATCATATATACTACATTATTATTTATGAATTCAATGGTAGCTCACGATGGATAATCGTGTTATAATAATTAATTAATAATTAAAACCTGGTTAAGGTGGGTTGTGAGCATGTGGTTTTGAAGGTCGTGCTCATGGCAATTAAGGACCGGTTCACGAGCTACTGTTGTGAAACATTTACCGTGCCAACCACAAGCCAGCGTGGGCAACGGCTTTATCTTTTGTATAGCATGATTCATTATGGTGTGCCAGACTGAGAAGCGGCGAGAAGTCCGTGGGGGTCGTTGGGGAGTCTATTGCCTCTGATCTTGGAGGGGAGATTATGATCCAGGAACGGTGCACTGTGGTGAGTTGTGTTGTGCGAAGGGTATTGTCACAGTTCCTTTCCGAGGTGCCGTGGTGGTGCTGAGGCGCATGGTGACATGTTGTGGGATTGTGTCTTGTGGGTACAGTGGTACATCTCTGATCAGAGTAAAACTATTCGAATAGCCGTACCCGTGGTTATGGGTGAGTCTAACAATGTTTTTCGTGATTAGTCTCACACTACTCATTACTGGTGATAAAATATGCTAATTAAATTGACTCCTGGTTTGGAATGGAATATTCCTGGTTTGGAGGTTTGATTTGTACAACCGGGGTTGGTTGTTCAGATGAGGTTGGGCCTATGCAACACGGGTGTGTTGTATGGTGTTTATTTAATACTGATCAATTAATCAACTGTTTTACTATTCTCTTAAATATTTATTAAATGCTGTTTATGCAAATGAGCTATATTATGCCATCCTTTGTTATCCTGTGCACTTGCATATTTGCTGTGTGGCTTGTTGAGTATGTCATATGCTCATTCTTGCAATATTCATTCATCAGAGGAAGAGTGCTTCAGTGAAGGTGATGATCTGGAGGACTAGGCTTGATCCGGGTTAAGTTGCCTGTGGAGTGGAGTCGTTTTAGCTGTTCCGTAGTTTGTTTTATTTTCTTTTTCCGCTGCGTAGAATTTTATTCTCTGAGAGGGACTATCTACCTCTGTAATAATTTATTTTATCGCGAATATTAATTAGTTGTTTATTAGTACTCTATTATCAATTTGTTATTGTGTGCCTCGACTGATTCCTGGACGAGGACTTAACACACATGTAAGCGTTTGGAATTTTGGATAGAAATTCCGGGCGTGACAACTCCCGATAGCAATTGACCCTATAATAGCCACCCTGTCATCAAAGCAGATGAATTCGCGAGTAAGCGAGATGACCATAGGTAGAAGTGATTCTATGAGGACAAGGATGGAAACTTTCGTGACATAACCAAGAAGTCAACAAGTAAAACCTGAACAGTTGGAATCCATGGACTCAGTTCAACCTTGGCCTCTATATCAGATGCTACTAGAATAAAAGCACTTGCACTAGTATCGTTCAACGCACTTTCCTAGCAATCGATCCATTAGGAAAGAACACATCAAAGCTGAAGGTGTAAAGGAATACGTTGAATGCTAAATGATGACAACATGAAGAGAATAGTGGAAAGTAAACCGAATGTAAAGAAAGTGAATCCGAGTTGCTTGTTCGTGAGAGCTATTCTCAGTTATGAACCAAGTGATATGTTTGAAGATAATCTATAGAGGTCAGATTAAAATCACATCTAACAACAAAGCTTCAGATCTGGCAGGATAACGATCAGACAATAACAAGTCTAGCAGCAAAGTCATTTGGGAAGACGTCAAAGCATGTCAAGTGGGATAAGTTGGTTCTCTTGAGAAACATAATTCAAAGTTAGAATGGTCGACCCTCGCAGCGAATAGCAGAAGTATCTAGCACCCGGAGACCAGGAAAGCTAAAATGAGGCAGTTAGTGGAAAGTTGTCAATCTTGGTATCCTTAGTAAGCGGGATATCATAGTCTAAAGCATATGGTTGTAAGCTCGAAGGAAACGCCAAGCGTGGTATTCTCATGATGACAAGCATGGTATCCTAGTAATGACAAGCCGATATCGACGCATAACGTGAAGTGGGTAGCTTGTGTGAGGTTGACGCCGAAGATATGAATCATGAGAAGTTCTGGAACGGAAGCATCATTAAACTACCGCAACCTAGTCTGAGTCAGCTAAAAGGTGCACCCTGGTTCGAGTCAGGTGAAGAGAAGATTCCATCCGCAACAGGAGGTCAAGCCAAGCAGTTCCGAGTGGTGAAGTTTTGCTGGAAGTTTGTGAAGACGCAACAGAAGAAGTCAGACAAGAAGAGAAGACCGCCCAACCTATCTTCTTGCTAGCCTCCTCGAATCTCGGGGACGAGATTCCTGTAAGGGGGGTGGATTTGTCACGTCCTGATAAATTCATCCCGAAATAAAAATCATTTTCTAAAAGGAATAATAGAATTAATTAAAATTCGAAAAGAAATTGGCAAACACTAAAATACGTACAAGAAAATTTTGAATGTGGCCCGGAGAATTTCTATTAAATTCTCCTTGGTCTAAAATGAGCCCTCAAATTTTACTTGAATTTTCAGAGCACCGGAAATATTTATTAAGCAATAACAACTATGATCAAAGTTTATTAAAAAGAAAAACTTAAAAATAATCCTCCTTCCTCCTTTGGGCCAAGCCCAGCCCAAAGTCTCCCTCTCCTCCCTCTCTTTCCCTCCTCTCCCGGGCCTCTCCTCCTCCTCCCGGCCCACCTCTTCCCTCCCTCTCCCGGCCCAGCTCCCTCCCCTCCCCTCTCTCTCCCGGGCCTGCCTCTCCCTCCTCTCCTCCTGGGCCGCCTCCGGGCCCAAGCCGAGTGGCGCCCTCCCACCCGTGCCGCGCACGTGCGTGCACTGACCGCGCGCCTGGCTGCGTGGGGCCCACGTGCCGGTCGTCTTCCTCCTCCCGCACGGCCTCTTCTCTCTCCCGTGCAAACCTAGCGCCGTTCCACCTCCAAATCCGCCCCAATCAAGCTGGCTCTTTCCAAATTAATTGGGGGGTTTTAATCCCCATTGATTCCTCTTCAATTCCCCCCAATTTCCCCCTTGAATCGTGCCCCCAATCGCCGGGAACGGACGCGCCAACCCCGGCCACTTTCCATGGCCGCTGGCCACAAATTCCGTCGCCGTTCCCCGCCTCTCCCGTGGCCGGCTCCCTCTCCTCCCCTATAAAATGGGATTCCCATCCTCCGTTCTATCGTTTTAGCCCCCTCCCGCGTTCTCCCGTGGCCTCACCACCTCTCCCCGCCTCCTCCCGCTCTCTCCCGTGCCGCCGGCCGACCTCCAGCCGCCCCTGCCGCCGCCTCAGCACGCCGGCCGGCCTCCTCTTCCTCGGCGCCGCCTCCGATTGCTGGGGAAATCGCCGGAGACGCGCCCCCGCCGGCGTCCAGTGGCGTCGCCGCCACTACGCCGTCTCTGGCCGGCTGCTGTTCGTCGCCGTCTCCTCCGTCGATGTCGCAGCGTCGTCCTCTCCTCCGGCTGCTCCTCGGTTTCGCCGGAACACCGCCACCGCCGCGCCGGCCTCTCCTTTCTCCTCGTCGACGTCGCCTTCGGCAGCCCCTTCCGCCGTGCCCATGCACCGGCCGACGTCGCCATCTCCACCTCCGGCATCGCAGCGGCAAGGTCGCCCTCGGCCTCGCCTTGCCTCCACCCGAACACCGCCGGTGTCCGTCGTCGTCTTCACCGTTCATCCTCACCGGCTCGTCGTCTCGCGGTGCCGCCTCCGTCGTCGGCATCGCAGCGGCGTGTTCCACGCCGTCCTCGTCTCCGTGCAGCCGCTGCCGGCTGCCCACGTCGCCTCCTCACCGCACCGGTCGTCGTCGTCGTCGTCGTCCTCTCGTCGTTCCCGGTTTCGCCCGTCGTGGCGTTCGTCCCTCCGTCAAGCCGATCGCGTTCGCCGCCCGTGGTTCGTCAAGCGAGCTGCTGCAGCCCCGTTGTCTTCGTCCTCGCCTCTGCGTCGCCAAGCGTTGCGCCGGCCGCGTCTCGCCTTCGTCCAAGGATCGCCGCCGAAGTCGCTCCCTCGCCGTTCGCCTCCGTCGTCTCCGAGCCGTCTCCGCCGCGCTCGTTCGTCTTTGTCGTTCCCACGCCTCGTCGCGTGGTGGTAAGGGTCCATCCTCTCGCTGCCCCGTCCTAGTCCTTTCGGTGTCGCCCGTGCCCGTTGTGCGGTTGTCGACCCTGGTACCCGTGTACTGGTGTCGGTAGTCGTTCGCTTGTGCGTGTAGTGTCCGTGTTAGTGTGCCCGCTCGGTAGCCGCGTGGTTTCCACGTGTACAGCCCGTGTGGTGTCTAGTGGAGTCCGTTTGTCGACCGCTTGCCTCGGTTGACACACGGGATCCGCTTCCGTCGACCCGTGGACCGTCTCTGTGTACTCGGTCTACTGTGGTCCCTTAGGTTGACATGTGGGGTCCACATGTCAACGCCGCAGTCTTCCTGTCTTTTTTAGGCTAGCGCTTACACATGTTTTATAATTGCAAAACCTTATCACAATAATCCGTAAATCTCCATGTAACAGCATTAAACTTCGGATGATCATATCTTGGTCATACAAACCCCGAATCGACCCGTTCAAGTCTCCTAATGTTTGTTATAACCTAAAGAACCATGTGCTTTCTTTTTATGTATTGTTATTTCTTCTTCATAGGCTTGTAGCTTTGCTTGTGTGCTTCGCGTAGCTTCTGTCGTTCCAGAGGTTCTTGAAGCGTGGTTTGCGGTCGTCGCCTAAGGTTCGGAAGGCCGTTCTCTCTGAGCAAGGCAAGTCACATCATCCTTGAGCATACTGAATCCCAGTTTATAAAATTATTTTGATTTAAATTAATGCATTATCGCTTTATTTAAATTCCCGCGTTATCACTGTTTTATTTAGCCATGCTTATTTACCTTTGTTATGACCTTATTATTGTTGTTATTGTTATTATTACCTTGTTCACCCTAGGATAAACAAAGCCCCAACTAGTGGGTACCCTATTCATGGTTCCACTAGTATGAATTTAGGTAGATGCTTCGCTGATTAATTAGGCAATATTAGGTGGTTTTATAACTTTAGACTTTGAGAATTCTCATATCATTTGGACAGTATGGAATGGTTGGCTTATGTTGGAATTGGACACACACCTCCCCCTCTATTCAAAACCCCTAAAATGGTTTTAGGCTGGGCTCGAGGTGCGTGGTTGGGTTTTGTTAGTCGTACCTCGGGTACTATAAAGATTAAGCTCGAGCCTCTGTTGCAAAGCACTACCGTACTAACCACATGTCTAATGGGTAAGGCTTAACTCGGTGCTCAGTCTAGTCCTGAACAAAAGGACACGGATAGAGATGGATGAAGTCGTTGCGACGATGGATATCTCTGAGGCAAATGAAGGCTACACGAGCTGCGGCTCGGTAATCGAGATGTCTAGGCAAATGAAGACTACACGGGTCGGTGCCCGTTAGTCGAGATGCCATGGCACTGGACTAGTACGCGGGTGGTCTCACCCCTATGTGTGTGGTGCACCCGGTCTAGATCCTGTTGCTAGGGGCTCAATCCTGGCCTGCCTGCCCCGAGATACCAGCCGTAGGCAGGGTTGGGTCGGTACTTTTGTTCACGGCTAGGATGGGTGAAGGGTTATGTCACATGTTTACGGCGGTTTCCAAGGCCATGGAATGCGGAGTAAAGATGTGTTTTGTGGGTAAAGATGTACACCTCTGATCAGAGTAAATCTATTCGAATAGCCGTGCCCTCGGATATGGGCAAGCCTAGCAATGTACCCAAGTTAGTGGTTTAATTCTTAAAATTTGCTTAACAACTAAAATATGGAATGGTTGGCCTGGGTTGGCTTGGGACAAGCTGGGACCCAGGTCGGGTTGCCAGTTCGGTCTGAATCATCGTAGGCCTTGGGTTAAGGCAGGTTCGTGTGGATCCACGGCCTTGATTAATAATACTGTGTAGCTCTAGGATCGTCTTTCTAAAATAGCTTTGGGCAACTAAGTGACTTTTAAATGCTGTTTACTGCAAAACCTAATCCCCTATATTATTACCCCTTGTACTCCTTGCATTAATCATGCATCTCCTGGTGTGACTTGCTGAGTACTGTGGTTGTACTCATTCTTGCTCTATCTTTCCCCCCCTTCAGTAAGAGAAGCTTTGGAGAAGAAGTCTTAGGTGGAGTCCTAGCTTATACCCCAGTTGAGCGCCTGTGAAGATGGAGCCGTAGGCCCGCTAGTCTGCTGCTGTTTATTTTTGATTGTCAGGCCTGAAGTGCCTTTGTAATAATGTAAATATTATCGATATAATAAAGATGTGCCGTTTGTATCATGTTTGTGTGGTGTACCCCGACTTTTCCTGGGACGGGGATTAATACACTACCGTTCGGGAAAAGGCAATTTTCTCGGTCGCGACAAGCTGGTATCAGAGCCATCTCGACTGTAGGTTAAGCCAAGTGGATAAAACCTAAGGACATATTTTATAAATGAAACTATTTGCGAAAGTTCCTTTTCCTCCTTTCCCCAATGCTATTTGCAAAATGTTTACTCCTTTCTTCCTTCTACCCCTTGTTGGACTGCCCGGATAGGTTGCTAAGTGCAGGCCAATCGTTGATGGTTACGAACAGCAGCGCTCGTAGGTTAAACTCCTCCTGTTTGTCCTCGTCCCACACGGGGACACCTTCCTTCTTCCACAACAGTTTAAGATCTTCGACCAGTGGTCTTAGGAACACATCGATGTCGTTACCAGGTTGCTTGGGGCCTTGAATAATAATCGGCATCATTATGTACTTCCTCTTCATGCATAACCAAGGGGGGAGGTTGTAGATACACATCGTAACGGGCCAAGTGCTATGGCCGCTGCTCATCTCTCCAAAAGGATTCATGCCATCCGTACTTAAACCAAACTGTATGTTTCGTGCGTCCTTTCCAAAGTCTTTAAATTTTCTGTCGATGTTTCGCCACTGCGAACCATCTGCGGGGTGTCTCAGCATCCCATCCTGTTGACGTTCTTCAGCATGCCAACGCATCATTCTAGCATTCCCCTTGTTCCTGAACAAACGCCTTAGCCGTGGTATTATAGGGAAATACCACATCACCTTAGCAGGAATTCTCTTCTTCGTTAGCTGCCCGTCAACCTCACCTGGATCATCTCGTCTAATCTTGTATCGTAGTGCTTTACAAACAGGGCATGCTTCTAGGTTCTCGTACTCCTCACCGTGATATAGGATACAATCATTCGGACATGCGTGAATCTTCTGAACTTCCAGTCCTAGAGGGCAGACTATCTTCTTAGCCTCGTACGTTGTCTCGGGCAATTTGTTTCCCTCCAGAAGAATGTTCTTGACGAGTTTCAATAAATCGCCAAATGCCTTGTCACTAACACCATTTTTTGCCTTCCATTGCAAGAACTCCAGAGTGGTATCCAACTTTTTGTGCCCCTGCTCGCAACCTGGGTACAACGACGTTCTGTGGTCCTCTAACATCTTGTCTAATTTATGGGCCCCCTTTTCACTTTCGCAGTCCTCCTTGGTATCCTGCAACATCTGACCAAGATCATCCGCAACATCGTTATAATCAGCATCTATGTCCTCCTCGCCCGTTTGATTTCGTTCAAATCCAGCGTACTGAGCAAAGTCTGGAATATTGTCGTCTTCCACTTCATCTTCTTCCATTTCAACCCCTTGCACTCCGTGGGATGTCCAATAATTATAGCTTGGCATGAACCCTGACTCAAACAAGTGGAAATGAATAGTCCTGGATGCAGAATACTCCTTCTGATTCTTACACTTATAGCATGGACAACAAATAAAACCCTTCTGCTTGTTAGCTTCGGCCACTCCCAAAAAATAATGCACGCCGTCAATAAACTCTTTAGACCGCCGGTCAGCGTACATCCATTGCCGATCCATCTACATGAAATGAAAAAAAAATCGTACACAAATAATCATTCGTATAATAATGACAGTCATACAATAATGATAAAATAATCACAAACTCTTTCAACAGTCATACAATAATGACATATCATTATTCATACAAAAATTATAAAATATTCCACCAAATAATTCTTATTTATTATTTTTTAAGTTTTAAATTCTTTTAGTTTTCAATTTAGTTTGTTTTCTTTTATTTAAGATTAACTTTCACTATATTTTCCTACTCAACTATTTTATAAAACCTTATTTAGCAAATAAACAAAATTTCTATATACTCTTTCTTTTCCCACACAAATTTTCTTTCTCATCAACTTACAACAAAATTTTAGAGACAAAAAAGTGTGCAAAACATAGCTCCAAATGTAATATGACCAAAAAAAACATTGGAGGATGAAGTTGCTAACCTTTTAGTCACCTCTAATTTGTATATAATCACCAAAGTAAATTCACTATAAATTTTGGCATGACCTCCCTTCTTTTTTGAAGAAATTTTGAAGCTTGCTCGGGCTGGATGAGGAAGAAGTATAAAGGGGTGGGACTTTAGTCCCGGTTGGTGTTACTAACGGGGACTAAAGATCATCGGGATCTTTAGTCCCGGTTGGTAACATCGGGATCTTTAGTCCCGGTTGGTGTTACCAACCGGGACTAAAGATCCCCGGGGGGCCTGACAAGCCCTGACGCATTTGAACCGGGACTAAAGATCATCTTTAGTCCCGGTTGGTGTTACCAACCGGGACTAAAGATCAAATATGCCTGTTACCCTTTTTAACCGGGAGTAAAGATCATCTTTAGTCCCGGTTTTTGTTGCAACCGGGTCTATCGTGGAATTCGGCCGACCGACGAAAGATGGTTTCTCCACCAGTGAAGATCTTGCATTTAGTTTGTTAGAGTGCGTAGCCCGGCCCACCAACCGTGGGCCACCCAGGTCACATTGGGCCTGCTCCACCACAGGCCCAACCGGAGCCACAACTTTAGATTCTGGGCCTACACAACCCAAAAAACTAGTCTAATGGGCGAGGACCGCCCCCACCTTTTAAATCGTGCTCCCCCATCATCAATTACCGATGTGGGACTAAACCCAACTTTCCCCCTGTCACACATCGGGCCCAACAATCTCCCCCATCACATCAACCCATGTGACCCCGAAGACTTGTTACCTGGCCTCAGGCCCAACAATCTCCCCCGTCACATCAACCCATGTGACCTCGAAGACTTGTTACCTAGCCTCTCCACCATGTGACCTATGGAAATTGTTCCGGGTTTCAAACCTTTGGCTCTGATACCACTTGTTATAAAAGTTAGTCGATATAGCGGAACGACGACTAACCTTCCCGATCGCTTCAATCATTGATCACCCAAGACATGCCAGATGACGACATAGGAAAACAAAAATATTTGTTAACGAGGTTCAGTCGAAGCCTACATCCCCGGAGCTCTGATTATGGGCGCTCCTCCCCAACCAATATAGCTCCTAGCCGCTACGAGTCCATGGCCATGCCGCCATCGTCTCCCTATGTGTCTACGCTATATTGTAGTCGCCATGATTACATTGTGGTGTGCCCCTCTCTATCTAAGAGAGATGCCGGATTACAGAGTCCGACTGTAACTCCACCCCCTAACACCTATTACAACTCCAAGTCCAAGTCCAACTGTAACACCTATTCGACATCTATTCTAACGTAGTTGTGTTGAAGTGGGTTAAAATCTTTACTTGTTTGTGGCTAAAAACCATAACTCCCGAATTCCTGTTTCCCTTATCTACCATTGCGGTCTGTGTCAAGTGCGGAGACTCGAACGGTATCTGTATGACAGCGGGAGATGACCAAAGATAGCAAACACCAAGTAGGCGTGGACTGGCGATGGCAACTGGCATGTGCTTGTTCAACAGTGAGGGCTTTGGCAACTAACAGGGCAGCCGGCTGCAACTAGCAGTGAGGCAAAGGCCCAGCCAAGCAAGATTCAGTCATATTTTAACTGATGCAATCACTTATATTATAATCTATCATATTTTTAGGTACAATACATAAATCTGAAAAAATCACGCAAATAATGTAATGGATATAAGGACGAATTAACCCATACGGAAGAATTACCAATACTACCCTTACCTATGTATCTGTCACGACCGGAAATAACCCAACGGGTGTTCCTTACGTGCGTGTATTATTCCTTGTCCCAGGAGGCAAGGTACACCGGAAGTTGATACATTTCAGAGTTTATCAAGCGGAAGCGTACATAAATAATTTATTACATGGGCGGCGAAAGCCCAGCACACACAAAGACAAACGGGAAACAGCGGAAGACTAGGGCGACGACCACAGGCGCTTGACGGCAGGCACGAGCTAGACACTAAAGCCTTCATCTTCCAGGAGCTCCTCTTCTGGGTTTGGGAAAAATTGAGCAAGACTGAGTACAACCACCGTACTCAACAAGACACACCCACAAGTGCAGAATAAATGCAAGGGAGTACAAGGGAGCCATAATATAGGGGGTTAGGGTTTGCAGTAAACGGCATTAAAAGACACTTAGTTGCTCAAAGCTATTTTGTAAACACGATTCTAAAGCTATACAATGTTATTAATCAAGGCCGTGAACCCACACGAACCTGCCTTAACCCAAGGCCTACCATGATTCAGACCGAACTGGCAACCCGACCCTAGGTCCCAGCTCGTCCCAAGCCAACCCAGGCCAACCATTCCACATTTTAGTTGTTAAGCAGGTTTTAAGAATTTAAAACACTAACTTGGGTACATTGCTCGGCTTGCCCATGACCGAGGGCGCGGCTATTCGAATAGGTTATACTCTGATCAGAGGTGTACATCTTTACCCACAAGACACATCTTCCTCACGTGTAACCACGTGCCACATACCACAACGGTATACGGACGGAAGACGTGACATAGTTTCCAACCCATCCTAGCCATAGACAAGAGTACCGACCCAACCCCACCTACGGCCGGAACCTCCGGGACAGGTAGGCAGGACTGAGCCCCTAGCAGCAGGACACCGGCCCTGTGCCGTGACATCTCGACTACCGGGCCGCAGCTCGTGTAGCCTTCATTTGCCCTGGAGATGTCCATCGACCCCCGACTTCGTCCATCTCCATCCGTGTACTTTTGTTTATAACCAGACTGAGCCACAAACTAAGCCTTACCCACTAGACATGTGGAAGTACGGTAGTGCTTTGCAACAGAGGCCCGAAGACCGGTCCTTATATGGCCGAGGTACTACTATCAAAACCATGCACCCCGAGCCCAGCCTAAAACCATTTTGAGAGTTTTGAATAGAGGGGGAGGTGTGAATCCAGTTCCACAATTATCCAATCATTCCATAATGTCCAGGTGATGAGAATATTCCCAAAGTCTAGAGTTGTAAAACCACCTAATGTTGCCTAATTAATCAGCGAAGCATCTACCTAAATCCATACTAGTGGTGCCATGAGTAGAGTGTCCACTAGTTGGGGTTTTGTTTAATCTAGGGTGAACAAGGTACTAATATCAATAACAATAATAATAAGGTCATAACAAAGGTAAATAGGCATGGCTAAATAAAACAGTGAATACGCGGGAATTTAAATGAAGCGATAATGCAATAATTTAAATCAAAATAATTTTATAAACTGGGATTCAATATATTCAAGGATGATGTGACTTGCCCTGCTCACTTTCCCAAACGTCGGCTTCAACCTCCACGAAGAGCGGATCTTCCGAAGCTGCAGCGTCTACACGACCAACGGAAAAGAAAAGGCTTTTACTCTAATAAACTCCATATAACCAGCAAGAACAAAGCACAAAAATGGGTTCTTGACTTCTTAAGGAAGAATTAGAGACTTGAATGGTCCAATTCCGAGTTCATATGGCCAAGATATGACCATTTGAAGTTTATATGCTCTTTAAGTGAATATTTGTGAATTTCTTCATTTAAATTTTCATTTAAAAATGATTTATTGTGTCAGCCGAGGGGAGGGGCGTGCGGACCGGGTCCACGGGAGTGGGGCCCACGCGGCAACCACACGGTCCACGGTGGACCGGGTGCACCCGGGCTCACACCGGCCGGCGCCGTGGGCCTCACGCGTCAGCCGCACCCGAGGGCGCGGGCGGCTGACGGCCGGGCCCCACGCGGCGGCCACTCGGCGCGCCCGAGGGCGGCCACGTCGGCGCGGCCGGCGGGAGGCGGCGCCCGCGCCCCTATGGTCGCCGGCGGCGGCCATAGGCGCGGCGGAGCGGCGGCCGAGAGAGGGGAAGGGAAGGGGGATAGAAGCGGCGGTCCACGGCTCACCCCGAAGCGACGGCGGCGACGGAGGAGGCGGCCGGGGCGGAGGGAGGCGGTGGCGCGGCTCGGGTCGACGGGGACGGCGGTGTTCCGGCGGTCGGCGACCGAAACGGAGGGGTGGACGAGGTCGACAGCGGTGCGGCGAAGCCGGAGGAGGCGACGCTGGGGCAGGAGACGGTCCGGGGCGACGACGGCGGTGGACCGGAGCTCGGCGGCGACGGCAGAGAGAGAGAGTGATGGCGCGAGCTCGATTCCGGCGGGGAGGAAGGGCGGGTAGTGGGGGGAAACGGACGGAGGAGGCGCGGGGAGGGTTTAAATAGGGTTGGAAGGGGGAGAGAGCGGCCGGGGAGGAAGGAAACCGGCGCGGGAGGTCCGGCCGCCATCAATGGCACCGGCGAGATTTGCGGGGGCAAATCCGCCAGTTTGAATGCGAGAGAGAGAGGGAAAGATGGGGGGAAAGGGAGAGGGGATCACGGGGAGTGATTCCCCCCTATTGTTTCACGCGGGGACGACGGGAGGCGGGGGGATTCGCGGCGGCGGCGGCGCTAGGGCGCGGGGGAGGCGGCGGGAGCGGCGGGAGGAAGGGGATGACTGGTGGGCCCCACCCGTCAGCGAGGGTGGCGGGCGGGCCCGCCCGTCAGCGGCGCGCGCGCGGGGAGTGATGCCGAATGGGCCGCGGGAGAGAGGAGAGAGAGGGGGGGAGAGATCGGCCGGGCCGGCCCAAGGGAGGGATGGGGGACTTTTAGGGTTTTCTTTTTATTTTTATAAAACCCTTTTAACTTTGTTTATTTCTTAATAATTATTATTTGTACTCTGAAAATTCCACTAAAATTCATTTACACATTGTAGGCTTTTAGGAAATATACAAAAATCCTCCAAGCCTTATTTGACTTTTACTTTGCACATTTTAATTGTTGGAGGCTTTCACACGGATTTTAATTATTCTAGGCATAATTTAAAGGATGCATTTTAGAGTCGTTTTGGGACGCGACAAACCTACCCCCCTTAAACGGAATCTCGACCCCGAGATTCGGAAGAACTGGCGAAGAGATCGGGATGGGCTGCCTTCAGCTCGTCTTCACGCTCCCAAGTAGCTTCTTCCTCACCGTGGTTGCTCCATTGGACCTTGCAAAAATGGATTACCCGGTTCCTGGTCCTGCGCTCCATGGTGTCCAGGATTTTCACTGGCCTCTCCACGTAGGTCAAGTCTTCGCGAACTTCAATTTGATCTGAATTGGCCTGCTCGGATGGCACTCGTAGACATTTCTTGAGTTGCGACACATGGAACACATCATGCACGTTGCCCAAGGATGCGGGCAGCTCCAACTGGTAAGCGACTTCTCCGCGTCGAGCGATGATACGGAAAGGACCCACGAACCGAGGTGCGAGCTTCCCTTTCGTCTGGAACCTGTGTACACCCCGCAATGGTGTGACCCTAAGGTACACAAAGTCATCCACTGCAAACTCCAGGTTACGGCGTCGGTTATCTGCATAGCTCTTCTGCCGGGACTGTGCCACCTTTAGATTATCCCGAATGGTTCTGACTTTAGCTTCAGCTTCTCTCAGGATATCGGTCCCGAACACTTGGCTTTCCCCAACTTGGTCCCACAATAGCGGTGTCCGGCATTTGCGGCCATACAACGCTTCATAGGGTGCCATTTGTATGCTGGCTTGGTAGCTGTTATTGTAGGAGAACTCTGCATAGGGGAGACTCTTATCCCAGGTCTTCCCGAAATCTAGAACACAGGCATGGAGCATATCTTCTAGGATCTGATTCAGACGCTCGGTCTGTCCATCTGTCTATGGGTGATACGCGGTGCTGAAATTTAATCGGGTACCCAACTCTTCTTGGAGCTTCTTCCAAAAGTGAGAGGTGAATTGGCTTGCCCTATCAGATACAATTTTCTTAGGAACGCCATGGAGACTCACGATCCTAGCGAAGTAGAGTTCAGCTAGTTTGTTCCCTCCATAGGTGGTCTTCACAGGAATAAACCGAGCTACCTTGGTTAGTCGGTCCACGACTACCCATATAGAATCATATCCGCCTTGGGTTTTTGGAAGTCCGGTAATGAAATCCATCCCAATTTCATCCCATTTCCATTCTGGTACTTGGAGAGGTTGGAGAAGTCCGGCCGGTCGTTGGTGCTCTGCCTTGACACGCTGGCACACATCACAAAGGGCCACGAACTCTGCAATTTCCCGCTTCATACTAACCCACCAATATTTTTCTTTCAAGTCTAAATACATCTTCGTACTGCCAGGGTGGATGGAATAAGGACTTTCGTGAGCTTCCTGAAGTATCAACTGTTTAAGTTCCCTGTCATCAGGAATGCATACCCGATTTCCGTTCCATAGGGTTCCGTGTTCATCCTCTGTGAAACCAGCGGCTTTACCCTGTTTCATATTCTTGAGGATCCCATGCATATCTGGATCATTCTTCTGAGCCTCGCGGATTTGTTCGAGCAAGGTAGGTTTGGCTTCCAGCGTAGCCAAGAACCCACGACCAACTATGCTTAGGTTCAGGGCTTCCATCTGTTGATTAAGTTCCGGTGGAATGTCACGGACGCCAAGAGTGTTGCAACGGCTTTTTCGACTTAGAGCGTCGGTGACCATGTTGGCCTTACCAGGATGATAGTGAATTCCCACATCATAATCCTTGATGAGTTCTAACCATCTCCTCTGCCGAAGATTCAGATCCGACTGAGTGAAGATGTATTTCAAACTCTTATGATCCGTATATATTTCACAACGACTCCCAATGAGATAGTGCCGCCAGATCTTTAGAGCATGAACCACAGCGGCTAACTCCAAATCATGGGTAGGGTAGTTGCCTTCATGAGGCCGTAGCTGGCATGAGGCATAGGCTACCACATGACCTTCCTGCATAAGCACGCACCCCAATCCGTGGCGCGAAGCGTCACAGTACACCAGGAAGTCCTTGCGAGTATCTGGTAAGATTAAAACTAGCGAGGAAACCAGCTTTTCTTTGAGAGTTTGGAACGCCTTCTCGCATTGCGGGCTCCACACAAATTTTTCTTCCTTCTTCAGCAACTGCGTCATAGGTCTGGCAATTTTGGAGAAATTCTCGATGAATCTTCGGTAGTACCCGGCCAAACCCAAAAAGCTGCGGACTTGAGTGACTGTCTTGGGTTGCTTCCAATCAGTGACGGCTGTCACCGTGTCGGGATCCACGGCAACTCCTTTAGCAGATATCACGTGCCCTAAGAACTTGTCTTCGGACAACCAGAACTCACACTTGCTGAGCTTGGCATACAATTGATGTTCCCGCAACTTTCCCAACACCAGACGGAGATGCTGCTGATGGTCTTCCTCTGATTGTGAGTATACCAAGATGTCGTCGATGAAAACCACAACAAACTTATCCAAGTATTCCATGAATACTTTGTTCATTAAGTTCATGAAGAAGGCGGGAGCATTGGTCAGGCCGAACGACATCACCGTGAATTCATACAGTCCGTAACGCGCGGTGAATGTGGTCTTCGGGATATCTTCTTCACGAATCCGCAATTGGTGATATCCGGAACGAAGATCAATTATAGAAAAGACAGTGGCACCCTTAAGCTGATCGAACAGATCATCAATCCGGGGAAGAGGGTACTTGTTTTTGATAGTAACTTCATAGAGAACTCTGTAGTCAACGCACATCCTCTTTGTCTTGTCCTTCTTTTCCACAAAAATCATGGGAGCACCCCAGGGGGAAGTGCTCGGCCGTATATACCCCTTTTCTTTCAACTCTTCCAACTGTTTCTTGACTTCGGCCAGTTCATTTGCTGCCATACGGTAGGGTCGCTTGTATAGAGAAGTGGTTCCTGGAACAAGATCTATCCGGAACTCAATCTCTCGCTTGGGCGGCATACCGAGTAGTTCTTCCGGAAACACATCTCCGAACTCTCTGACGATGGGGATTTCTGACAGTCCTATCTGATGAAGTTCTGAACTGCTGACAGAGGTTGAGGGTGCAAAGAAAACAACCGGTTGTTCCGGCCCTCGGTACAGAGTGACAGTGCATCTTGCACAATCCACTACTCCTTGGAATTGAGCCAACCAATTCATCCCAAGGATCACATCCAAGTTCTTGGTGTCCAGAAGAATCAGATCCGAGGGAAAATGAATTCCCTGGATTTCTATGGGAACGGTAGGGCTATAATACTTTGCTGTCATAACCCCTCCAGGGGTGGTGATGAGCAGAGGGTTCCTAAGCCTTTCTACCCCCAACTGATTTCTCCCCACGAATGGCACAGATATAAACGAGTGGGAAGCTCCAGAGTCGAACAAAATGGTAGCAGGGATGGAATGAATGAGGAACGTACCAACGATGACGTCTGGAGTTGTCAGCACATCCTCGGCAGTCACGTGGTTCACACGACCCCGAGTGACATCCTTACCACCGTTGTTGGGGCGGGGAGGCGCTTGGCCTTGCTGGCGCCTCGGCTTTGGGCATTTATCCGCAAAGTGCCCGGGCTCGAAGCAGTTGAAGCACAGACGCTGTTGACCTTGAACGTCTCTGCGGCCTTGACGAGGCTGCACAACAGGCGCAGGAGGACGGGGCGCACGGGTCCCTTGCTGACTCTGCTGTTGCTGCGACTGTGGGACGCGCACCATGAATTGAGATCGAGGCGCGGAGCGTGGTTGCTGCTGCTGCTGCTGTGAGGAGGATCCTCCTGGATAGGGATTGGTGTAGCGGATCCTTTGGTTAGCCCCCAGTTGATTGCGGAAATTCGCCAAGCGACGCTTGTGCGACTCCAGTTCCTTGTGCTTGGCTTCCAAGCGGATGCTCTTGTCCACCAGACGCTGGAAATCCGAATAATCCCTGGAAACTAGATGCACGGACAGCTCAGGGTCCATTCCTGCCAAGAACTTCTCTTGCTTCTCATCATCTTCGCGAACATCCTCCGGGGCGTACCGGGCCAAGTTGTTAAACTCATGCAAATACTCCATCACGGAGCGGTTGCCTTGCTTCAACTCCAGGAATTCCCTTTTCTTAAGGGCCATGATTCCGGTGGGCACATGGGTCCTCCGGAAAGCGGCGGTGAAGCGGGCCCAAGTAATAGGCTGCCCCTCTAGCTGCGTAGCCTGGAAGTGGTCCCACCATAGAGATGCGGGCCCCTGCAGTTGATGGGCGGCGAAGATGACTTTCTCCTCATCGTTGCACTGCACAGTATCTAACTTTTTCCCCACGGCATGCAACCAATCCAAAGCAGCCACGGGGTTATTGGAGCTAGAGAAGGTAGGCGGACGAATGCGGAGGAACTCGGCGAGTTTAGAGTGCTGCGGGGGTGGTGGTGGAGGTGGGGCATTATGCTGTGGCGGATTTTGGATGTGATGGAGGAAAGCAGCCATCATGTTGGCCTGCTGGGCGAGGATTTGGGTGAGGATGGAGTTGGTGTCTGGTGGTGGTGGTGGAGGCGGGGGAGGAGGTGGAGGTGGGCTGCCATGGATGTTGGGGTTGCTGCCTTCGGGTTGGTTGCCATCACCGGTAGCAGCACTTCTCCTGGTTGTCACCATCTGAAAAATCAACACAGAACCGGCAAACAGAGAGGGCTGACTATTAAAACTAACCACCCACGACTACCATAATTCTTGAATTTATTACTGCTATTAAATTGGTTCATTAAGGTTCAAGTTGCTTAAGCAAATAAAATAAAGACAGGCTCCGACACAGTTATACCACACACCGGTATAACCATGCCCCACACGACTCTAGCAGGAAAACAAACGAAAAGAACACATGCGCGAGCCTACTAACTGCTCGTCTACTTTTGCGACAGGCCAGGGCGGAAGGTGAGCAGCAGCGCATCCTCCGTGCTACCAACGCCAGAGGCTCCCTCCTCCTGAGGAACCACGGGCGCGGGCTCGGCACTAGGGGTCTCAACAAAGCAGGTCCATGCCAAGGACTGACGAACAAGCTCGGGCCTGGAGGTACTCTTGCGGGCGGTGATCTTCAGGCTGCGGCAGACGCGGTGGCGCTTGGGGCGACAGACCTCTCCCTAGGCGATCTTGAGCTGACACAGCTGCGCCTCCACTGCGTCTAGGTCCTTCTTCAGCTGCAGATTCTCTTGACGCAGCTCCAGGATCTTCATGTTGCTCTCGACCAACCCACGGCGCACCATATGATGGAAGTCGATACGGGCCGCGTCGTACGCCTCCACCATGCACGCCAGGTGCATGATGGTAGCGTCATCCTCCGAGCTAGCATCCCTGAAGGAGGCGTAGTCATGGGCTCCTCCACGACGAGGGTGGTAGCGGTAGGGCGAGTGCTGCAACTCGTCCGGGTAGCGCTGGTGAAGAGTGCCGATGGTGAGGAGTGCGGCGTTCTGGCAAGCGGCGGAGAAAGAATCTCCACCCGCGGTGACCGCCAACGAAGTCCTCTCGGGAGAGCCAGTGAGGATCACTGCAGTGACCTCCCAAGCAGCGTGGGGCTCTGCATCATCACCCTCCTGCTCCGGGAGCTGCTTGCCCTGGTAGTCCACTCCATGCGGATACCCCAGGATAACGCACATGCCCCGCAGCTCCAAAACAAAGCCAGTCAGGTCCAGGCCACGACGGTTGATGCTGCCGGCCATCTACAAACAAAAACAAAAGAGAAAAGCAACATTTTAAAGATCAGATTTTGACGATAAATGAAGCAGCAGGACAGAGAGAGACTAAAGGATTTTCACAACTAAGAAAGGATTTTTATTTCGAAAATATTGCTAAGGCTTGGGATCTAAAGCTCGTCCTAGGGTCAAGGGGGCTCTGATACCAACTTGTCACGACCGGAAATAACACAACGGGCGTTCCTTACGTGCGTGTATTATTCCTTGTCCCAGGAGGCAAGGTACACCGGAAGTTGATACATTTCAGAGTTTATCAAGCGGAAGCGTACATAAATAATTTATTACATGGGCGGCGAAGGCCCAGCACACACAAAGACAAACGGGAAACAGCGGAAGACTAGGGCGACGACCACAGACGCTTGACGGCAGGCACGAGCTAGACACCAAAGCCTTCATCTTCTAGGAGGTCCTCTTCTGGGTTTGGGAAAAATTAAGCAAGACTGAGTACAACCACCGTACTCAACAAGACACACCAACAAGTGCAGAATAAATGCAAGGGAGTACAAGGGAGCCATAATATAGGGGGTTAGGGTTTGCAGTAAACGGCATTAAAAGACACTTAGTTGCTCAAAGCTATTTTGTAAACACGATTCTAGAGCTATACAATGTTATTAATCAAGGCCGTGAACCCACACGAACCTGCCTTAACCCAAGGCCTACGATGATTCAGACCGAACTGGCAACCCGACCCTGGGTCCCAGCTCATCCCAAGCCAACCCAGGCCAACCATTCCACATTTTAGTTGTTAAGCAGGTTTTAAGAATTTAAAACACTAACTTGGGTACATTGCTCGGCTTGCCCATGACCGAGGGCGCGGCTATTCGAATAGGTTATACTCTGATCAGAGGTGTACATCTTTACCCACAAGACACATCTTCCTCACGTGTAATCACGTGCCACATACCACCACGGTCCGGGGCGACGACGGCAGCGGACCGGAGCTCGGCGGCGACGGCAGAGAGAGAGAGTGACGGCGCGAGCTCGATTCCGGCGGGGAGGAAGGGCGGGGAGTGGCGGAAACGGACGGAGGAGGCGCGGGGAGGGTTTAAATAGGGTTGGAAGGGGGAGAGAGCGGCCGGGGAGGAAGGAAACTGGCGCGGGAGGTCCGGCCACCATCAATGGCGCCGGCGAGTTTTGCAGGGGCAAATCCGCCCGTTTGAACGCGAGAGAGAGAGGGAAAGATGGGGGGAAAGGGAGAGGGGATCACGGGGAGTGATTCCCCCTATTGATTTCACGCGGGGACGACGGGAGGCGGCGGGATTCGCGGCGGCAGCGGCGCTAGGGCGCGGGGGAGGCGGCGGGAGCGGCGGGAGGAAGGGGATGACGGGTGGGTCCCACCCGTCAGCGAGGGTGGCGGGCGGGCCCGCCCGTCAGCGGCGCGCGCGCGGGGAGGGAGGCCGAATGGGCCGCTGGGGAGAGGAGAGAGAGAGGGGGGGAGGAGAGATGGGCCGGGCTGGCCCAAGGGAGGGAAGGGGGACTTTTAGGGTTTTCTTTTTTTTTTATAAAACCTTTTTAACTTTGTTTATTTCTTAAGAATTATTATTTGTACTCTGAAAATTCCACTAAAATTCATTTACACATTTTAGGCTTTTAGGAAATATACAAAAATCCTCGAAGCCTTATTTGACTTTTACTTTGCACATTTTAATTGTTGGAGGCTTTCACACGGATTTTAATTATTCTAGGCATAATTTAAAGGATGCATTTTAGAGTCATTTTGGGACGCGACAGTATCTATCACTACTGTCAAAGACAATCCTACTCTTACTTATTGACCAGTAAAATTATCTTTTTATCCTTCATATCTAAGTATCTCAATCAATACTTAAGTATCTTTTGCATACTACCTTTCACTACGAAGTGTTGGTTCTTTACTTTTTATTTTTATGCAAACACCATTAAACTTCTTCATAGTTGGAACCCACTGTAGAGATTATGCCAACCGTTTGATTGATACATCTTTCTTCTCAGCCATTAGGTCAAGGAAAAAGTACGAATTGCCCCTGAACTATCACGGCCAATCGATTTACCCCTGTCAACAATTGATAGTCATGACTAGGGTATTTGGATGTATGGGGATCGTTGGTACCAGGGTATATACGAGATTGAGGTAAAAGAGATGGAGACATAGATTTTTATATAGATTCGGGCCCCTTATTTGACAGGTAATAGCCCTACATCCTGTTGGCCGAAACCAGTGTTGCTTCTTTATTCATCTGAATCATACAAGTACAACAATTGGGATAACCCATCTAGCTATTGTTGACTTGGCGGCTAGATAACCAACTCATAGTCGACGATAGGGTAGTCTTCTTCCTCGAATATGAACTCGTCGAGATCAGAGATGGTGCTAGATCCCTCTTTCTGGCCTTCGTAGGCACAGGATGGGGTATGTCTGGGCTAATCTCTGATGTCGAGATCTGGCGGCGTGTGTTGGCTTTGTGTATGTTGCGTCTTGTGGCTTTGTGGCGTCTTGTGGCTTCGTAGATTATGGTGAGTGTGTCCTCTCTCATCCTATGGGGCTTGTATTTATACCATAGTTGCCCCTTGTCCAAGTAAGACTAGGGAGACCAATATAGATACAATCCGATTAGTCCTTATCGTTTCCATGTAGAACTATATTTGTCATTTCTTATCCGAAACTCCTTCTATATACGAGGTTTGTTTCCGTATAAGACATGGTATGTGGTGGGCCCTACCGAGTTTAGTCAACTACTATTAGGTTTGTGGTATCCATAACCATGACAATCCCCTTAAACTCAAAAATCAGACATCGATCACCCTGAACTTTCAATATCGAACAAAACAACCTGTTGCGAGCGGTTTGGGGTTCAACTAGCACACGTGGCAGTCTATTCAGTAATTTTTTATTTTAAAAAATAGTGGAGCCCACCTATCATATTCTCTATTCTCTCTATCCCCTCTCACCTATATGTGTCTCTCGTCGCCTCGTCGGAGGCTGAGCACTCTGCTTAATTACACACTAATTCCAAATTAAGTGGTAAGTAATCATGCAAGGCAATGAGCATCTCTAATCGCTTCAGCTGGAGAGCTCTGGAGCTTGGACACGATGCTGGACATGGCGAAGGTGGTGGAGCCACCGACGACGCAGGCGAGGGTGACCACGGCCTGGATGGCGACCTCCCATAGGTACTCCTCCGTGACGAGGTAGACGACGGCGGGGCCGGCGGCGAGCAGCAACAGCGCGACGCCGAGCAGCGCGCCGGGTGTGCCGTGGTCGGTCGCCGCTGATAGCACCTCCAGCTCTTCCGCCTTGTAGAGCAAACCCAGCCACTCCACCGCCGACAGTGACAGCCCGGCGCGCTCCGCCGCCGACAGGAGCACCGTCGTCCCCGCCTTCGTCAGCAGCCGTAGCTTCTTCACGTTCATTAGCAACTTCACCGGCGGCGCCGCCGCCTTCCAGCTCGTCGTCTGGCGTGGCCCCGGCTCTCCCAATGGGAAGTACACTGTCGTCCCTTGCACCGCCGCTCGCCGCTGTTAGCTAGCTCGATCGATCTACAAGCTCACACACCAAGGGGAAGAAGAAAAATCGCTATTCAGTCAGTCACTTACCCTTCTTGTGCCGGAGGAGGGCTTCTGGTGGCCATGGTGGCGACCTTGTGAAGGCGGCGGTGGCTGCTCAGCCTCGCCGCGGTTGCCGCGACTTTGGCCGACGACAGTGACGGCATCGCCTCTCACCTCTCTGTCTCAGTTAGAATTTGTGTCGAATATGTGTACGTAGTCAGTTACAATTTAGGACTTGAAGTTGTAATAGGTATTAGGACTAGAGTATGAGTTGGACTCTATCCTAGGATCTCTCATAAATAGAGGGATGTGCCTGTTGTAACCGCATGCCGACTTAGCATAGCTGTAACTCTGATACACACGGCTGCCTGCGGCGACCGGCCGTGAGTTGTTGTAACTCTGATACGCTGTATATGCTGGATCGGGGAGGAACGCCCGTAATCTGTGCCCCGGAGATGTAGGCCTCGGCTGAACTCCGTTATCAAATATCGTGCCTTGATGCCGTCATCGTGTTTGGATCTCCTATGGCGTTTCTTCCGTGTTTGGTTTCGGATGTGATTTCGGGCTGGTTTTAAAAACAAGTGGTATCAGAGCATGTGGGAGATCCATGGTAACGGTCGGAAAAACGGCAATAAGCGATACTCTCGGAGACACAGGCATGGCAAATCCGAAACAATACCAAATTTGGTAATCCAAGTATCGGAGATGAAGATAGGGTCGAAGCGGAATTTGAGATGGAAATCGTTCCGAAAATAGAGTAAGGATCGGCTGGAGTACGAATCGGCTGCGACTGGGATCGGCAGAGTCCGAGTTGGACAAAGTTAGCCGATTGAGCCGAATCCGACAATGTGACATGGTATATGTTGTCAGGTTGGGTTAACGTGCTTCATGAAGATTGCTACGCACGGATTGATTCCTGAGAAGGCAATTGTATCTACTAATTAGGATATTTCATGTAATTTCCTTAGAGATATGTTTGGGCAAAAGTCTGCCGTAAAAACTTATGGTATCTTAGAGTTTGTTAGAGATAAGAGTCATGTCCGACATGGACATATTTTGTAATCTCGGGTATAAATAGACCCCAAGCCCCATGTAATACAACAACACACGTTCAATACAATCTCGGCGCATCGCCACCCTTTACTTTCGTTTTGTTTCGACGAGTTCTTGCTTTCGGGTTGAGCTGTAACGGTTTCAATCTTCAACTACAGGTAAAACTTGTTATGGTGGTTTGCGTTCTCGGGATTAGTGCTTCCATCTTTATGATACTCTAATCTTGTTTATGTAATTCGTCGAGTTATCATATATTCTATATAATCTCTACCAATATTATCATCTAACCTCCAATCGGCTAACGTCTGCAACTAGAAGGTAGCCGATCAGGTTAAATACTAATGTTGACTTAGATTATATAGGATATCCACCACTCTATGAAACAACCAGCGGCTTGATTGTCTATATATCGTTCTTCCTTTCATACTTATAGCTGCATCAGTTGAGTTTGACCTTATAAGTCGTGATTAGAATCTCAATCTCTAGCCTGCTTTTGGTTGCCGATTAGGGTAGCATCGGGGTTTCAGCCAATCTTACCTGATTTAACTACTTTTATCCTATATGCTTGACTGACATGTTAAATCTGCCCTTTATATTAAGATCTTGTTGCATTTAAGTATATTTATGCTTTTGTTTAGTATATTCTACTTGCTTTAATATCTTAATATAGAGTAGTATTGGAGTATTAGCCGATACATGCTAGATCTATCTGATCGGCTATGCTATGAACATATATAGTCTTTTTGTTAATATATATTTCGATCTAAGTGATTTATACTATCTCGGCATGGTAATCGATCTATCCAAATCACTTGATTTAAGTATATATCGACATAAGAATTATATATTGTTAACATCTATAGCCGATCGAATAGATTTAGTTCTTTCTTATTTATCCATGATTGTCGATCGATTCACATATGACATCGTCTCAAAAATAAATGATATGTCATCGGCAACTAGCCGATCGGCTATCGTTTATCGATTTAACCGCGGTTTCTTTGTCTTTATTTCTTGTTGATTGCAGGATCAAATCAACTGGCACACTCACACACCTAAAGGCAAGCTTTTGGGCCTGCATTGGAGTTAAGCAAATCACCCAGGCCTCGTGTTTTTACATCAACAGGCTATAGCGTCACAATACCGAAGTGGGAGGAGATGGAGGCCAGCTTGATTGAGAGGGGTATCGAACCGGCCGCCGCTAAATGGCCGGATCGATCGAAGTTCTAGTACTATGCTCATGGTGGAACGCTTAACCCTGTTGATGGCTCCCTGGTGTTCAGCGATCAGATACGCGAGGCTGCCAGTCGACTAACGGACGCAGTGGAAGCCTCTCCTCAGGGCATGTTCCGACCCGACAGAGAGAAGGACGAGCTGTCACTCGCCTTGCAGACTCCCGAGCATTCGTGAAGAACACGAGGAAAAGGCATGGTTCCTTGGAAGATTGGATTCAAGGAGGACATCCACACGTACAGGAGTCGGATGAGGAGCAAGAGAGATACTGAGGCGAAGATTGCAGATCTTGAGTACAGGGTATCGAGCTACGAGCTCAGCATGCAAGACGAGGTGGAAAGGAAGGTGGATGAACGCATGGCCGCACATCGGTGCCAGGATTCCCAGTCGTACATTCCTCCTGTAATGGTCAGCCCCTCAGGCAATCGTAGCAACTGCGCCTCAACGGGGTAGGTAGGATCGCAGAGCATGGATGCCATGCAAACTCAGGACGAAACCACCTGCCCCGTTGATGAAATCACGCAGCAGACACCATATGAGCTGCATATTCCCTTCAAGAACTTATCAATCAAGGTATGCCCGTAGTTTTATGTTTTTTGGACTTTTACATTCCGCAAGTTTCTGCTTAGGTTGATTACTAATAGATAACCTCTCATCATGTGAAGGTTGCATCAGGAATGGCCATCCCAACGGACCCTTCAGGGACTTACCACTGCAGGCTGATTCCAGCAGGATACTTCAGGGTCGAAGTTGAGCTGGTGGAAGCCACGTACGAGGACCTCGAGTTGGAGTACCCTAGAGGAGACGGTGAGATGTATCTACGCGACACAAGCCACGCCATTATACTATGGCGCAAGCGCTACATCATCCTCCTTGGGCGACAAGCGGCGTTTCGTGCACCATCCCCTCTAGCTCCACCGTCTCCTCCTCAGGCTCCTCCACCGTCTCCTCCTCAGGCTCCTGCACTGTCTCCTCATGTTTAGGCTCCTGCACCGACTCCTCCTCAGGCTCCCGCGCCGTGTCCTCCAGCACCTTCCAAGTCAAGAACTCACCAAGCTCCACTGCCTGCCCGCACAAGGGCAACGAAGAAGGCGAAAGTTGATGCCGCCGAGAACAAGGAGCCACCTTACGTCTGCACGCAAGAGGAGCTTGACGCTTACGTGGCAGCAGAAGTGAAGAGGCAATTGAAGCCTCGGAGTCTAGAAAAGAAGATTCCTATAGACCCAAGTGCCAAGAAGTTCTTCAGGGGTATGTCGGCACTAGTCAAGGAGGCCATAAAGCTAACGGACTATGAGCGAACACTTAAGAAAGCATATTATAGGAAGTCCAAAAAAGTCCCTCAGCTTGGAGAGCAACCAAACCAGGTGGTCGAGCTGTTGGAGACCTGGCAAGAAATTGGAAGAAAAGAATTCATTTCTGACAGGCTAACTAGGGCTCAGTTGCTTAAAGGCGAACCAATCCCAAAGGCAGAAGTGAGACACCAGTACGAACTCGGTAAACCGCTTGTAAAGCCTGAGCAGCTGCAGTCCCTACCAACACAGATGTACAAATTCCATCAACGGTACATGGAGATGAGCGCCAGCGGTAGGGAGATTATCGGAGCGAGGATCAAGAACACCGACTTCTTACAAGGGGAAGATGTTCTCTGGATCAATTTCAAGGATATCTACGAACTATACCAGCTCGACACCCTCGACGTCTTTATTCTGAGCGCATGGATTTTGTAGGTATCGTTGAGTTATATTTTTTACATTCCTTTAATTAGCTCCTTGTATATATGTACACGTCATATAACAATTCCTTTATATCGTTGTAGAATGGAGATTCAAAGGGCCCGACGGCGAGGGGTTTTCGATACTGGATTCATCGACCCTTGGAAAGTAAACGTCGAAATGGTCACCAAGTATCCACAAGCCACAGAGGACAATCTTGACCATCTCCTCAAGGAGCAGCATTTCAAGACGTTCATACTACTGTCGTACAGCACAGCGTTAGTTTTTACTGTCTACCGAACAAATTTCGTTCCCGTACAAATAGATGTACAGTGTTTCATATATCACCTCACACAAATTGCAGATTCCACTAGGTCCTTTTACTCTTCGACTTGGAGCAATGCAGAGTCAATGTCTATGACTCAATGAATAAAGATGAGCCTACTTTTGACTAGGTTTTTGAACTTATAGACACGTAATGTCATATGTTCCAGTGTTATTATTACGAATTTTGCTATTGCTAGTACGAATCATATCTTTAAACTCTATGTAGGGCTTGGAATCGGTTCTGTCATTTGGTCTGCGGCACTTGGAAAGAAAAACTTTGCCGGAGGTTCAAATTTGCAGTGAGTACATAATCTAAATTTATATTCAATCTATAATTCAAATATAAGTGTATATTAATTAAATCTCTCATCGTTTGTCATGTATGTAGTGTGCAAAGCAGGAAGAGGGAACTAACTTGTGCGGATACTACGAATGCGAGTATTGCCACTGCCTTACAACCCAAATCATCACCACAAGAGAGCTCGATGTACGTAAAAATAAATTATTCAAAATTTCATTGCGTACGTATTGATTTCTTTTATCCTAATTAATGTCATACATTCATAGGTTATTCGCATGAGGGATAACCTCACACACAAGGAATTTATCGCGGCGGTTCAAGAACAACTCATGGGATTCATCAACGAACAAGTCCTTGATCCCGAGGGTGAATTCTACTACGATGGAAATACAATTCATAAGTCGTTAGCTTCTGAGATAACGACTACTACGTCAAAGTCGAAGCTAGCTAGGACATAATGAATTGTAATTAATACATGTCTATTTTTACATATGTACACATTTACTTTAGTGTAAATATATATTTTGGTCATATATGCACATAAAATATTAAGTGCTTTAATATATACATATATATATATATATTTATTTATATATGTCTATTTTGTACATATACATATGCATTTGCATACATATATGTATTGAAACATATATATGTATATGTATATATATGTGTGTGTGTCTATATATATATATATATATATATATATATATATATATATATATATAATATAACCATGCAACAACAGGGCCATGCAAATAAAAAAAAGGTAGCTCGATATTTAGTTCCGGTTGGTAAACCGGGACTAAAGATCGATTTTTAGTCCTGGTTATTTCACCCGGGACTAAAAATAACGATCTTTAGTCCTGGATTCGTAGTCCCGGTTGGACAACCGGGACTAAAGGGTGGTTACGAACCGGGAGGAAAAAGGGTTTCTCTACCAGTGGATGTTCCACCAAGTATATCGGAATTGTTTCACTAAGTATATCGAAAATATTTCAATCGTTTAAATCGGGCGTTGTTTCACCATATATAAACACAATGTTTCAGCAAATAGCGAAAGAATGTTTCCGTTCACTCTAACATTTGATCCATACATAGTGAAACATTATAAGTGCACTAGGTGAAACATTTGTGGTGGAAAAAAAAGAAACAAATTCCCTTAATAGAGGGTTTCCAAAATATGTGGGTGATTTGTTAAAAAAAATTGTTTCAGTTCACTGCAACATTTGATCTATATATAGTAAAACATTATAAGTACACTAGGTGAAACATTTTTGATGGAACAAAAAATAAAACGAATTCCCTTAATAGAAGGTTTCCAAAATATGTGGGTGATTTGTTGTAAAAGAATATTTTAATCCACTACAACATTAGATCTATATAATATTTCAACATTGTAAATACACTAGGTGAAATATTTTTTTTGACAAAGGGAGGAACAGGTGGGTGCACCCAGCGGGGTGCGCGTGTTGGGGGAGGGGGAGTGACCGATTTTCCCCATCACCCGGTCGACCGATCCTAATAATTTTCATGCAAACGTGTCACAGTTTTTCTGTTCTTACTAATTAAATGCTACCATCATGTGTATTACTACTCCCTCCGGGTTAATAATACTTGTTGTTTTGGATAAGGGCACAGTCTCCAAAAAACAACTTTGACCATTATTTTTTATTATAATATGTATAAAATTATTAGCAAATATATGATCTTATTAAAGTACTTTTTAAGACTAATCTATACATGTAGTCACCATATTTGGAAAACAAATATTTTTAAAATGATTCATAATCAAAGATTGACTTCACTCTTGTCCAAAACGATAAGTATTATCAGCCCGGAGGGAGTAATTATTGCAAGCAGCAAATCTTTATTTTACCTATCATGTGATCGTTTGATTATGTTTTTACAGGTGACTTGAACAATATACGTCAGAGAGGAGTGCCTGAAATCCATCTTGCAAACATCTCTTGACACTCCTTGGGTTTATACTCTGCAGCAGTATGCCCAGCGCCCTGCATTGGTATATACATATGTCAAGATTATAAATATTATATATCCAAATCACGACTAATTGTATCGCTTGTTTTAGTATATTGATATTTTTGCATGAACTAAAAAAATACTCTGTATATATATACTCTAAAAACATGCATATATGAAAATGCACCTTCACAGTTGCGTATGTCAGGTTATTACTCGCATAGCTTCGTGTGAATCTACAAAACAAATTAACCAAGTTAGGGTATGATACAAGCAAAACATATCAGCATATGTCCCAAACAGCTAGAACATAATAAATAAGTATGTCTATTTTGGACAAATAAGCAGATAACAATATCCAACTGTATCATCATATATAGGAATAGAAAACACATCTTCCACCCATGATCCACTATACCAGCAGGCCTTCATTGATGAGTTAGAATTCTGATAAAATATAATAGTTAAGCATGACAATATATCTTCACATTAACAGATTTGACACACCTTTGAATGTCTCTAATGAAGTACTGTGAAGTAATATTATCTCTAGTTGAAATACACATTTTACCTCTTGGTAGCTATACTCACCAAAGAAATTGAGGCATTTCCATAAGACCATAAGGGCTAATTGTAAAAGGTCTAATTCGTGACATCACGTTCTATTCCAGTGGTACCAACAGACACCAAATTAATACTAGAAGTGTAACTGATTGTATGATACATTCTTAGGCTGAGTTATTTTCTTCACTTTCCTAACTTATCTCTTTTGTTTTTCGTGCACACGCTTTTCAAACTGTTAAACGGTGTGTTTTATAAAAAAAATCTATACATAAGTCGTTTTAAAAACAATCATATTAAACCATTTTCAAAAAAAAAAAAGCTAATACTAATTATTCATATGTTAATATATACATCGTTTTATGTGTAGGAGGAGGGGTTCCCAACACCTCCCAAATACAGCCTTAGTATGATAATGGTGGTGCGATAATTTTTTAATGGCATATTTAGCACAACTTCAGCTCTCAGCCAAACAGTTTCAGCTCCACCTAAAATGGGAGCGGAGCTGGGTGGAGCTCTATCACAAAATAAACTAGAGAGTTGGAACTGGGTTTAGTCTGCTCCACAACTCTAGTGCAGACCCAACTCCTGAAGCTAGATTTGTTCCCTAAGTTAATTTATGATACCTCTTGGTACATCATCTCTACGGTAAAATAGGTCACGCTACAAAGTGCAGTTCGTAGCTCACACTAGAAAGCATAGTATATCAAGTATAATTTTAACAATGAGTGTTAACGGAAACACTTACCCGGCAACTTGTCCATCAACGTACCACGGTCGCCAATCATCAGCTATAGAAAGGTTAAGTAATCTAATCCATGCTTGTGTGCTAATGGAGGGAACTCTAGAATCATGATCACCGCTGCATCGTTAATTACATGAAAACATTAATCCACGTATCTGGGTTAACCTGTTTACTATCGACGAGAAGAGTTATTTTGATCTCAACCACAAGGTTGCATTGGAATTTAGTATTATATAGAAACATGGGGATTTATAGATATATATAGCTTAGCTTGTGACTGCAAAAATCTTGTATAAGAATTTAAATTTCTACTGTAGTAGTTAACTCCATGTATGTACACCTGAATATATATTATATGATTAAGAGAAATCAGTCCAACAAATCAGTACCGAAAGACGAATTACCTGTATATGATTGCTCGGTATCCCTTTCTCATTAGCGTCAAATGATATTCCACTGTACTACGGACATCGCTATTGTAATCTATATCGCGATTGCATCGTTTCCACTCTCCAACTGTTCCCTGTATTGCATAACAGTTCTTTTCTGAAATTACACTGATCATATTTGCACAACTATCATGGAATTAATGCAGATTTCACCCTTTCTCTTAGGCCTTGTGCAAACATAGGTAGTACCATAGTACAAATACCTTTTGCACACCAAGACTCTCCCTTACTGTTTCATCATTTGCCCATATTTTTAATAACACGTGGGAAGCTTTCTGCAATAAATTAACCAAAATTAAAAGTTTTTAGCTCGAGAACTATCCAAAGAAACTGAGGGGAAAAAAAGAATTCAATGGGATTGTATGATGTTGTAATAATATTTATGCACGCAACTCTACACTCAAATATAATAATGTCATCATCGGCAGCAGCAGGACGAGACTCCAGCATGAGCCTACTCATTACATCTCTCGCTTCAGTGTTATGGATGGGGCTCTGGAGTTCTTCACATAATGGCTCAAGAATGTGTCCCCTGTTGATGTCCTTTGTGCACTAAATGGTTGGTGAAATGTCAGCGAATTTGTAAACTATAATATTAATACAACAGAATAGACAGCTATATACAGTAATTTTGAATAAATTATTGATGTTTCTATACACACAGCGGCGTAATAGAGATCATTTTTATTGGGGGTACTTACATCGTTTATTGCTTGGACGGAATGCGCACATTGAGCATTGCTCGGAGCACTGTATTTTTCTCCGCAGGTCTCCTTTGCATGCTGATAGGAAATTTGTTTGAGTGGTGATTATAGATAAAATGAAAGAACTATTACAGTTAGTGTCTAATGATCCGTTCGTGTGTCATACTGTCATGAATGGATAAAGATGGCACATTACCCAAGCTACTAAATGTTGCTGTTTTGTAAAAAGTTATATATTTATATATAAGTTTAGTCGAATATTTTTTTAAAAAAAACTATTCAAGTCGTTTTTTTAAAAAAAAAAACTATTCAACATTGTAATGCCTAATTGAGTATTTTCAGAAAAGCAGATAATCCATCATCTATTCATCCGTTGAGCTGAAAAGAACTACTGTGCCATGGTGGTCAGGCATATATGGTTACCACTTCAGAAATGCACATAGAAGACGACACTATGCTATAGATGTCGACTATGCTAAAACTAGCACCTCTAGATCTTTTCTCACTTTTCTGTGCTGAAAAAAAAGCACATTTAAACGATTATAGGCATTGGTATTTTGAAAAAAAAACCGACACCATTAATTTATTGTAGGTGCAAGTTAATTAAAAAACCGGCATCAATAATGATTATTGGTGCCGGTTTTTTAAAAAATAGGCAAGCGTAAGAAACCGAGCCAAGCTGATCGTTAACCTTATCCTCGGGAGCAGATTAATCTGCTCCTGCGGCTCTCGCGCCTCTCTCTTCCTGCCCAGCGGTGGCAGCGCCCTTCCCTCCACCAGATCCGGCGGAAGGGGAGGCGGCAAGCTCCCCACCTGACGGTGACGGTGTCGGTGGTGCCCTCCTCTCCACCTGATCCGGCGGAAGGTGAGGCGCGGGCTCCCCAAGCAGAGACGGCGGTGCTCTCCCCTCCAACAGATCCAATGGGAGGGGAGGTGGCGGACTTCCCAAGCAGCGGTGGCGGCGGCTATGACGCCCTCCCCGATATCGGGCCGTTCTTGTGCTCTTAGTGTTATTGGATGTTCTTGTATTCTTAGATATTTTTGGATGCCGATTAAAATTTTCATTCTGATCGGGTTGAAGGGGAGCTGCTCGATGATTCAAGCCGATACATCGAGCCCTTTTTTTCATTTCTAGAACCTCACAGGTGCCGGTTTGAAAGTCCGGCACCTATGGCCGTTTCTTTTCTATAGTATTGGCCCATGATCTGTTATTTAGAATGAGGTGCTTTTTTTTTTTTTTGGCAATGCCTACAAAGATATGCAGTATGTACTATATGGAAACATATAAAGTTATACTAGAGAATGGATTACTTCGTAAAGTTCATCAGATATAAGTCCCATGCCATGCAGAAATGGAATTCTACCATCTTCATCAATCTTGTAATCGGTCACTGGATTTCCAGCAATGTATCCCTGTGTTATGTACAGAAGGTAAATAAATTAGTTGAAGGAAAGTTAATTACAGGACAGATTGTGCCCATTAAGAAACAAATTATTTAAGGAATGCAAGATAGACTATTGAGGCAATTAAGATGTCAAATATAAAATTTCATGATTGACATAATCTGATAAGATCAGACCTTGAGATTAAAAAATGGTTTTTCTTCTGAACCATTGCCTGAAAAATATAGACACATATTCACTAGTTAATAGTTGTGTACATGCGCAGTTAGTCGATACAAGAAAATGAACACCATATTTGTCCCAACTCGTAAACATGAAAACTACAATTTTTGTGCTTGTATATATCTAGATTCTAGACAACAAGAATAGCATTTGGTTAGTAACAAAAAAATATTATAATTATTGTGATACTAATCTATATTCACAGACAGCCGTTACCCGATATGAGATTAGGAATTTACTAAAATATATTTCCCAAACTGCTAATAATTCAATCTTAAGGCCCTCTAAATGTATGTGGTAAGTCTAAGGAAATTATACATTCATAATGAAAGAATCTTACTTTCGTCAATTGCAAGTGTAAGTGTAGGTACAATCATTCCACTATATGAGTCACCTCCAATATAGAGTGAATTCAGTGAGAACCGGGGATGGTCATGAAGCCACTGTATAAAGCAACACTTTTAGCACGCATCCACGGAATATCTATTATACATGTAGGGGCAATGTAGATCAATGGGTTATGGTCTCATAACACTATGTTTTTATTATCGTGGCACCATATTTCAAATGGAAACTAATCCTCATCACAGTATTGTTTTTCATAATTACATGGTGCATGCAATCAATACATTTTTGAAACGTCTTCATTGTTCAATGATCATAGTGTTAGTTTTATTAATGACCAATTGAAAAGTAAAGGCAGTGCATGCATTTATTTAACTGGATAGGAGTAAGAATGGTAATAATGAAAAAAGAGTGAAAAAAAATCTTAAGAATATAATATCATTTAATTAACATGAGAGAAGTAAAAAAGGTAATAATGCGATAATTCATACGGCCCCTTAAGAAGCCCGCATGTGATAATACGACCATTATATCCCCAAACAAGCTTAAGCTGCAACCATTTGAACTTGAAGTTTCTCTCTCCAAAACAAAGCAACAAATAGGGGGAAGTTTCCAACTTGAAATCTTTGCTTCATATTGGTATAGGAGGTTACATACTTGCTTACCTCCTTCAATTGCAGCCATTTTTTAAAAAAATTCATTGGTGAAATGCGGCGAATTTTGCAGTTAATAAGGGGACTTTTATGAGCATTTTTTTTTGCAAATTTTAGCTACAATATAGAATTTTTAGATGAGCAAATTGTTATTGTAAGCACAGGTTCATAGTGATTCAATGTAGTGTTGCGTAATTTTGAGGACATACATGAATTTTCATGTTTTGTGGGGAACACCTTCACCCTAATTTTATTCGTACTGCCATGTTTTATAGATGGATTTAGGCCTGGATGTAAGACATGCGACAACCTCATCTGGCATTTATGAAGAAAGCATATAACTTTGTTCACCATGCTAAGGCACATGCTTTAAGGAAAAATAGGAAAGACATATATTTTGTTCGTTCTTTGATTGCAAGAATCAGAAATTGTTGAGAGACCCCAGTACAATATTGGTGTACTCAATGGAGCATGAATTTAAGGAGGATTGCAGGGTATGGCTATCACGGGGAAATCACCGTTCCTGAAGGTGACAGTAACATGGAATGTGACAAGACTTGTTTTCCCCCTAATGGGGCAGAAGATTTTACAATTGATGACATGGCCCTTGAAAGAATGGATGAAGATGGTTCGACTAGTAGTGACGATTTTGAGGCAGAATTCAGTCTAGAAGATATGATGCACCACGCTAAACCAGAGGTGCTTATGGGTACAGCACGGGGATTAGACAACTAAGAGGCATTATAGAAACCAACGGAGGATCTTCTTTATGAAGAATCCAAGGGATATGAGAAGGATTATACGTGTTGCGTTTGGTGCTTGAACTCTTTATATTGAAGGCTAGGTATGAATGGTCCAATAGCAGCTTCAATGATTTGATGGGTTTCGTGAGAGTTTTACTTCCTAAGCCTAACTTATTGCCATCCAACAAATATCAAGCGAATAAACTTATATGGCCATTATCTCTAGGTGTTCAAAAGATTCATGCATGTGTAATGCAGACAATTGTCCCACCTGTGAGAAAATTAAAGTCGTTACAAAACGGGTAGTGGGTCCTCTGACAGTGAGGTTGTTGAACCAGATTCATCAGGCATACAAAGAAAAAGATTTTGGCCATGGTGACGTGGAACCTGCACTGAAAGATCGCATGAGCATTTGTTCTCAAAGCCTAACGACGCTAAGTTGATGAGATGACGTCAAGATAACCGGAAAGTAGCTGGTATGATTCGATACCCAACGGATGCTCACTAGTGGAAGTTTTTGATTCACTACATCCAAAATTTCCTAAGGATCCGAGAAATGTAAGGTTTGCATTGAGCATAAACAGAATGAATTCATTTGGTGACATATACGTCTCACACAACACCTGGCCAGTTTTGCTCACCATGTGCAACCTTCCTACATAGATTGTCATATGGGAAAGTATATTTTGTTGACTATACTTATACAAGGTCCAAAACAACTTGGCATCACCATAGATGAATTTCCTGAACCTTTGATGGAGGGTATGGAAGATCTATGTCGAGAAGGGTTACGAATGTGGGATGTATACCAACTGGAGTACTTTACTCTATGTGCTATCATATTCGTGATCATCATTGACCTACCTGCAAATATTTTCCTCTTTGGCCAGATTAAAAGGTAAACTGCATATCTTATCTATCTTGACAAGGCGTCATACAAATATGTGACATCCTCAAGCAAAATAGTTTACATACGCCATCAACGGTTCTTACTCCAAAAACAAGTATTGTACGATGGCCAAATGTTTTGACAATACAATAGAGAACGAGTCTGCCACCGCAAAACGAAGTGGTAGTGTTGTCTTCGATATGACAAAGAATATTAAGATCGTGTTTGAGAAGGGAAAGAAGTAGTCAAGAGGAAGAAAGCAGTGGAGGAAAATATATGCCTTACAGGAAGCACTCTATCTTCTTCAAATACATGCCGTACTGGGAGGACCTGGAGATTCATCATGCCATTGATATCATGCATCTCGAGAAGAATATGCTCGATAGCACCATTGACACCTTAATAGACATCTAGAGTAAGATGAAGCACAGGCTGGATTCATGTAACGACTTGGTAACTTTAGACATAAGGAACAACCTTCACCCAAAAGATTTGGCGAATGGGAAACAAGATTCTCCTGCTTGCTACTCCATGACACCGAAAAAGAAAAACGGATTTTTGTAGATACTTGCATTGGGTGAATGCCAATTGGTTTCTCATCGAACATCAGGAAGCTAGTCTCAATGAAAGATATGACCATCTCAGAATGCTCATGATTGTCATAATGCTAACGGTCTTTCTCCCTATTGCTATAAGGACAATCAAGCTAATTCGAAGGTAGTGATAACAAAGATGTGTTACTTTTTCAATCAAATTTCCTAGAAAATATTTGATCCTATGGAATTAGGACCAATCCAGAACTTCACAATCGAGACAGCGTGCCAACTTGAGATGTATTTTCCTCCATCTTATTTTGATATGATGGAGCATCTGATTGTTCATATCGTCCTTCAGATTACGAACTTGGTCTGCTATACTTGCATCAAATGTGGGTGTATGAGTGGTACATATCAATTCTAAAAGGGTATGACCGCAATCATGCTTACTTAGAGGGATCGATGACATAGGGGTACACAACTGGTTGAGTGCGTTCTAGATTACATAAAGGATGTCAATTCCATCAGGAAACCCATGGCTAGATATGAGGGAAGGTTAACTGGGAAGGGGGCCGTAGGCAAAAGATGCTTATTTGATAATGATTACAAAACAGTAGCGGAGGCAGACAACAGCGTACTGCAACAACTCGCCATCATTGAGCCCTATATTGAGCAACACATGAATGAGGTTAGAGCCTGCAATGCTTTCCTCAATGGTTGTTGGATCAAAGCCTGCTATTGGTGAATCCATGAAGGAAAATAACTTTAGAAAGACTGGCATTTGGCCTGTCAAGTCTAGTGACCTCATGGCAATGGTATGTCATTAACGGATATGAAAATAAAGGACAAGAAAAGCTCAGCACAGAATAGTGGAGTTCGTGTTGAGGCATTCAACACAACGGACGAGAAGAAATTGCACTAGGGATCATACAAGAAATTGCAGTAAACATCCAGATCCCTATCATCGATGCTAATGGGTGAAAGACACAATAGGCATTTCTCTGGATAACTACAACCTGACGATTGTGGAAGGCAGTAGAGTAGGCTTAGAATATTCTACGAATTGCAGTTTCACCGGCAATTTGGTTTGTAGAACCCAAAATTCGAGTGCTTAATCACTCATTTGCAATCGAGTTGCCATCTACCTTGTTCTTGCTTGTCTTCTTTGATTTGCATGTAGGGATTAGCCTTCTTTGCATGGTCAATCATGTTTTGGCACGGTTGATAACTAGAGAATATGTGATGTTATGATTTCAGGGTTCAGATTATATTGATCGGAAGCCAGATCATGTATGTCGAATTTCCACCAAATCGAGGGTTATTAATACATATCAAAATATAGGGGCCGAGTTCCTTATCTGAAGCGATGAGGCATCATGCGATGGACCAAAGACTGACATGCTTATGTTGGCACCGACAAAGCCAAAGCCAATGCCCATAGGAGATGAGCCCAGCGGCAAGATGGCAGACGTGCCGCACGGTATGAAGGAAGCAGCGACGGATGGTAGTGGCACAACCAGAAGGGGCCAGTAAAGGAAATGTTGTATATGAATTTACAGCACCCGAGCAGAGCAGCGATGGATGTATGGTATGAGGCTTACGAATGTGAGATTGATTCGGTTGTGATAGACTATATTTTGGAAAGGACAAAAATGCCCACTGAACGATGATATGGGAAGTACTATCGTACCCTCACAAATTGACGGTGTAGATCATTTATACCGGTAGTATAATACTACCAGTAGAGAGCACCGTAGAGGTAATCCAATCAAATAGCATGCAAAGTGTGAGGATATTCTTGTCCAAAGCCTTTAAGGGAAACGAAAGAAAAGAAAACCAATTCCGTACAAGAAAAATAGAGTAAAAAGTTGTTATTCTAGGAATTGGTCAGGACAGAGTTACCTTTCTAAGGAAAATTAGAAGTTGTTTCACAGCATTGGTATCACTAGACTTGGAACCCTCCTCTGTGGCTGCATATGAGAACCCTACCCCTACAGGAGAATCCACAAAGATTATATTGCTTACCTACAAAATCACACAATTCATCCATTAAAATCTGCAATTGGGCTTATCCCCTTTTCATTTTCAGAGAAAGAGAGAGATACACATCCACTAAAAATTGAACATGGAACTTATTTGCTAATACATGGTATTTGGCATATGCAGGCGACAACCTTAGTCCATGTCTCTGGTCGGTAGATAATTATGGGCAATCCTCCACTATAGTATCGTTTTGCAGCGAATTGAAATGGCCCTACAAGAGCATACATGCACATCAACAATCCGTTAAAGTAGAATAAGCATTGCAACATAACCTATATGCACAATGCACCATATGTTGGTTATCCATAGAACTCACTAGAACCTTTTAATAATTTGTGAAAAAATAATACGATAATTATTACTCCCTCCATCTACTTTTGATAGTCATATTTCTAAATCTGAAAAATTTATTTTTGATAGGCATATTTCAATCCAACAACCTATCATCTTAATGACTCTCTCGGATTTAATGCATGACTCTCCATTCTCCCACACAAGATTGGCTACATGGACATCGAGTAATGTAAATATTAATGAATCGCTTGTTCACGAGGAATAACTAGTAGCATGTTTAAATGGATGATAAGTAGAATCACTTATCCTTGGTCTGTGTGCCAAGATGAAATATGACTATCAAAATTAGATGGAGGGAGTATTACCTATCTCATGGGCTAGGCCAGAGATGCTAGAGCAGCCAGGCCCACCTGTTAGCCAGAGCAAAAGTGGGTCTAGATCAGGATTCTTCTCTGACCGGACAAAGTAGTAGAAGAGCTGCACGCCAGTGCTCTCGTTCACTTCCATGTACCTGCAGCGGTCATAAGTGTGCACATGATGTATCCATGGCTTGCATTGTATGTTTGTCATTTCTTGGACCAGTGGTAGACCGGCGTTCTTTTTTTTTTTTGACTGCGTTCATTGGAGAAATATACGGACCCATACCTTTTCTTCAAAAACAAATTTTTGGTAGTGCCATTTTTATATTTTCAGTGGCATGGTTAAATAGAAATGAAATTGTTTGCATTAGAAATTCATCTAACCCTATCAATGTGGTATTGTTGAGTTCTTTCTATGGCTTTTGAATTTTATTCCAACAGGAGGACTATCATTTGGATTGGGGCAAGTCATAGATTGGAGAATATCACTCTCTTTAGAGGTGTTTATCTCACATGAGTAGCAATAGGGATCTATCCAAACTAAAGTTTGATGTTTTATTATTTCATTTAGAACTTGTTGGTATGTCTATTTTTCTAAGGGGTATCAGGTCTAATACTTAGGTATCTGATCTGATATGATGATATCTATGAGTACCATTGTGTGATACCTCGATGCTATGTATCTTAATTAGGTGTATAGTTTCCCATCATCGCTGCCCAATCACTAGTATTGTTTTACATGCTAAATGACACAATCTCCTGCATGATTACCTTTAGCTATGGTGTGGGCCCTTGTTAGGGAGAAAAGCGTAGGCACACGCTGCATGCTCGGGCGCCTTGATCATGAAATATCACGCAGGCAATACCGACAGGATACACCATTCTTTAGCTTTCCCCTTATAATATATAGTGCCACGTTGGGTGTTTGATGTAGAGGCAACGTTATCCATTTATCCAAAAGAAGCTACCATTAAATTGAAAGCCTCATTCTCTAGGGGGAGCAATCCCATATGGCCTCGTTTTGGATGAAAAAAGTATCAAAGCTCACCCCCATGTCATCCATCCTATCCTAATAGAACAAAAATGTACACCAGGGAGGCAACATGAATGGACGCTCAATACACAATGGTCTCTCTCTACGCACACACAAATTTAATATTTAACCTAATGCCACGTACAAGAGAAATAATTTAGACCACATTTTATTGCGAAAGTTTTAATTTTGGATCATCTTTAAACCATTTTTTTCCATATGGATCAGTAATTTTGCCAATTTTAGCTTGGACCATCCCAAACTACTTCTCCGGTGCACCGGTGAATATAGCGCTTGGTGAATGAACAATATCATGCTTATCGATACATATCGATACTTAATATAATCCTTTATTATTAAAAAAAATATTGAGACTGCAAGATGTACTCACGCTTTGCATTCAGTATATATACATACCCGGTTTCGAGGGAGAATGGCAATGGGCCGTCGAACCCGGGCAGGCTCGTCACGGCGACACAGGCCGCCGCCGTCCACGACGACGAGGCCACCCAAGAAACGAAGCAGCAGCAGGCGAGCCACCACCACGTCAAGCAACGGCGGCTGGTGGTGCTTCTCGTCGCCACCATCATGCGCGCTTCCTCTCGCATCGTCGATCGAATGGTTTGTTTCCCGTTTCGTCTAGCCAATTATGACTGAATTATCAGCCCTGGGGTTATGTGAAAACAGATAGAAACAAGAGATAAAAATTGGCAAAGGAACATGCAAAACAGGCCAGTCCAACTAACTCTTATCTCGTCTCTGACAGATTCATGGATGCGTATCGATCAGAAATTCAGACTATATTTATGTGTATATATATCAGATTATTGACATACCTGCGCACAGATCTTAGGATCACTTACTCTTCGGAATGATCCACTTATTTTATTTTCTTCACTTGATCGATCGGAAAAACAGCACTCCTAATATATGCAAGAGTAGAACTCGGTGTCCTCTAGTTTCGGCAGCTAGAGCTCAGCGCTATGTATATCTTTTATATAGTTATACAAACCCATGTAGTGGGAACCTATCCCATGCATACAAATATACAAGTGTTGCATGCTTACTTTGTACCAACTAGCAAATATCATCGAAAAATCTAAAAAAATTGTGCATACAATTTCGTCAGTATTATACCTACTTTTTAAATCTTAATCTCAAATTTATTATATTTTAGAGATGCATTAAAAAATAAAAAAATTATAGTCAGAATTTTATCTTTTTTTCTCTATATAATGAATTTTAAATATGAAACTTTCTACATAGATATGTACAACTTGTTAAGAAATTTCCGTGTGTACATGCTGTGCATCATCGGTTAGTGTACACGGTGTATACATGGGAAGGCTTGTGTATGTAGGCTTGCGTATCCTATGCACACAGGCCCTCGCGTGTACACACCGTGTACACCAACTAAAAATTATCACAAAAAATTCTAGGAAAATTCATACATATACCTTCAATAGTATGACATCTACGTGCAAAGTCGCATCTTCAAATTCATTCTATATAGAGAATAACAAAAAAGATAAAATTCTGACAAAATTGCAATCTTAAAACTGTCAGATTTTTTGTTTTTTTTGTTACGGCTAAAATATAATGAATTTGACGTTAAGATTTTAACCCTAGGTGTAATACAACTAAAAGTATGTGTATGATTTTTTCTAAATTTTTTGGTGATATTTTTTAGTTGGTGTGCACGTGTGTACACGTGAGGGCCTATGTGCATAGAATATGTTGCCGTGTAGGGCCTATGTGCATAGGATATGTTGCCGTGTATGTAGGCTATTAGTTAGTTGGTACATAGAAGACTACTTGTCTATGCATTAGTTAACATGTAAGTATATGGGCATCAGAAATCATATATAACATGTATATATAAAAATTATTAGTAAATGATTAAATATAATTATACTACATCATCTACAAATTATAGCATTATGAAGCATGCTGATCATACGTTTCTATAATATTGTGCCGTACAACGCGGGTCATCGTATTGAATTGCATTTAAGTACAGGTCTGTGTTGATATCCGAGTTGATTACATGGGTCGATCACGTAGGTACAGTATACTGCATTTAAGGTATAGGATATGTGTTGTTGTCATCTTAATTACGACGTACTGCTATGATCTGGCATAATCAATGACGGACGTTGGACATGGCACGCGTGCGTCGGTCACACGAGTCACGACACTTTACGACGATCTTTCTTGATTTCTAGATTTCCACTGTGATGATAGCAGAGAAATTGGCACTCTATACATTCGTTCCAGCCTGACCAACACTATTCATTACTACAAAATCCACCGTAGGTATCGGCTCATGGAACGTTTTCCCATCTTCATGTGTTGAAAAAGGCTCTTTTAAGCACTCTAGATACTGGTTATAAAGGAAGCACCAATACTATAGATACTTTTTTATAATAATCGCACAAAAAACCGGCACAAATAAAAACTGAGCGAGCCGAGCCTCCATCGAACCGATCGAGCGCCCACCCCATAAAACCCCCCGTCCCCGTCGCTCGCATCTTGTCCTCTCCCCAGTCCCCACCCCTCTATTTCTCGCACCTTCCTCCCTCTTCTCTAGTTCACCCCTCCCGTCCTTGATCCCTCGAGTTCCCCCTCTCCTTCCCTCCATTCGCCTGCCCTCCTCCTCCTCTCCGTATGCGTGCACCTCCTCTCCTCTCGAGAAGTTCGCCATTGATATTTCTTAACGACATTGATAAAAATATAATTTCCAGTAATGGTGCTCGAAATATTACTTGGTGTTCTTTACTGTTACAGATATAATCCGTAAGTACACGGATATACTATTGTAGCATTTCACCCAGGAGTATTACAAGGTATCGTATTTATTTAATCCCAAGGAAAAATATGATAGGAGAGTACTATGCTAGTAATTTATACTCCCTCTGTCCCAAAATATAACAACTTTTAGCGCTCAAGTTTTTTCCTAAAATATAACAACTTCTTCACCAACATTCTCTTTCTAACCAATCACAATCCTCCACCATTCTTTTTCCCACCTGCCTCCACTACTCAACCAATCACAACCATCCATCATTCACTTCTATCTACTTTCTTATTAACCGTGTCCAACTCTAAAAATGCTTATATTCTAAGATAGAGGTAGTATCACTTATGTAGATCATTTTAGGGGTAAGGATAGATAGACACACAGAAGGAACTAACCAGAGTACTCTCACTAAAATGATAATCTAGGCTAAGTACGAAAAGAATAAGAAAAGAATCATTTCTGTACTTATAGTATATAGTTATTTAGTCTACACTTGCTATTATACAATTATGAAGCCAATACCCCCTAACAATGCCCTCCTAGTATATCGAGAAACCACCCCTGATTATCGAGTTTCTTACGACAATCCGTCATGGTCATCCAACCAGTAATAGATATGGAGGAGTACCCACACCAGGAGAAACTCTTAGCCCTATTTACACACGTGGATGAATACCCGTACTGAGTTGTCACCATCAACGGCCTACCTCTACAGATCCATAGCATATAGCACCATTTAATGGTATGTAATAATCGAAGCATCGCGCTTACATTAGTAAATATTACTCTATATCTCTGAAGATGACATAGAGCAATCATATAAATGAACACCAAGCCAATACCATTGCATATCTCCACTAAGCTAGCTACATAATTATTATGAGTCAAGTATGAACTAAAGTCGGCACTCGAATAATTATATAAGTAAAGTAAATGACCAAAACTACAAGTGAAAATAGATTACTTTTAAACAAATATGCATGCAAGCATTGCTAGTTCTTTATTTTCGGATGTATTGACGGTCGAAATTGGTCTATAACGACCTTCACCACTCGCAGATGATGGTGGTCACCGTGGCTGGGAGTAGGCAGGTGGCTGTAGTGCCCACCACTCCACCAGATCTAGCGGAAGGGGAGGCGGTAGGCGACGGCACTCAAGGAGGGGCGGCGGGAGGTGGGGGCGCCCTCCCCTCTGCCAGATCCAACGGGTGGAGAGGCAGCAGGCTCCCCACAGGGAGGCGGTGGTAGGGGCGCAGCACCCTCCCCTCCCCGCCGGCGGTGTCACATTCTTTGATGTCAATGACCTCCGCAGTGCGAGAACCGATGCCCATGTGCGATGAAGATAGTGGACCGGTAGGTGGTGGCGTAGAAGCAGAAGGTGGCGGCAAAGAAGCCCTGTTGCCAGTGGCAGGCACCTAGTGGCCCAGTGGGTCACATAGGTGCTGGTCTTGTGTTTAAAGTTGACACCTATTAAGCCACAAAGGTGTCGGTTCGAAGTGTATGACAAGCACCTATAATACTGTAGTAAAAAAATGGTGTTGCAGGGCAAACACCAAATACTCACAAAAATCCCACATCAATTCAAAGAATATATCCATATTCATATCACCCACATGCCAAATTAATCTCCAAACATACACGTATATCCATATTCAGTAATCAATCTCCATGAGTCACATCACCCACATCCCAAATTAATCTCCAAACATACACATATATACATATTCAGTATCTATCTCCAAGAGTCACTCACTTCATTTCACAATGGTGTTGCTGCCGAAACACTCTGCAATCAAATCTAGTAACTCCTGAAATAGAGTTCCTTTGTACCTGCATACACTGTCGTCTTCGGTTTTAAAATCCTTTCTTGCAAAGGTCAACTTTTTCTGCAAATCCCAAGCAAATAGTTTGTCATTGCAAATAGGGGATGTGCTGAATCATTGCACAATGATAATTAGCACTATATGATGGTAATATCTTAGTTTTTCTGCTTCAATGTTTTTATCCAGACAAGAATAGAACGCCATATTGTCATCCTTGTTGAGTCTGACAATGTTGACAAAATCATGCAGTGCACTCACTGTCCAGGTCATTTTAATCAATAATCTGCGTATGCTGTAAAACGAGGAATAAATGTAGCCAGTACATTTTTATTTGTTTCCATTATCCTGGAATTATCTAAAGGAATGGGTATTTGAAGCAAAATAGAGCATGCCACCATGAATTAAAAGGACACCAACATGCCACAGTACTAGAATTAGACAAAGAGAATGTTAAAACAGTACCAAGTTATTCTCTTCCATTAGTTCCTCAATACTTTGTTGATCCAGGTCATTTGGTTAAAATTCTTCAGAACCATCAGTGTGTACGTTCTGCAATATAAAGAGAGAGTGACAACAGATCACATTAGTCAACAAGGATTAAGATGCACTTTCCCAGTCAGCTGATATCAAGACTACTTCTAATTTCCTCACTGTTTTATTACAGCTAATTAACCTGAAGTGCATGAAACATAAACAGGTACCTCATGTTCGATTCCATTGAGCTGATCTTGAGAAGAGAATAACGTCGTTTGGGTTCACGACCTGTAAGGAATACAACAGTGAAGTATATGATATAAGGAGCCAGGAGGCATATACATCAGTAAAATTCAGATTAGTGGTTGAGGTAACTTTCCAACATTCTTCTGACCAAACCTCCGTGGGGTTAAGCACTAAGGTAGTAGTCCAAAATGAAAAACAAAATTTGTGGTTCTTAGATGGAATGTGCTTCAAATACTACTGAACACTTGGTTGGTTGATCCCACATGTACATTTTTCAGGCCATCTATAGTTAACCCCAGCACCAAGAACAGATAAGTGTTCAAGAAAGCAAATAGATAAACAGATTAAATCCATCACATTGAATTCATGTTCAGGACAATAAGAAAACGACATCAATCCAAATAACTAATCTACAAGATACTTAGAAAACAGAGTTTGGACTTAGTTACTAAAAATAATAAGTTTGGACTTACTGACAAATAGAGCTCGATACTTTAATTTTAATTCTGAGCATCACATTTATTCAATCATGGAAAAAGTATAATTAGGCTACATATTTTACAATTACTATTTTTGAATTTAGAGCTGTTAATCGAACCAATTGTTCAGTATAAACAATATACCATGGGCTCTTTAGGTTCTAGTTTTTTTTTTCTCAAGACCTATTACTTTCTAAATCCAGAATTAAAAATATTGAAGTTGATTTTGTTAATTTCATTTTGAAATAAGGAGTAGCAATTGATGTAGACCCTCTATTAATGCAAATTGCCATAACTTATAAAACGGCCAACATATTATTAGAATTTTAGTATTTATGACGATGATAAATAACCCCCGTGAAATACTCGGGTTGGCGACTAGTAACTCCTAAGTCATCATTCTCGCAATGTGCATACGTGCATGTACACGTCACGGCTTGCAAAGGAGATCGGTATTCGGTAACGCATACAGCATGGGGATGCATGGCGGGATGATGTTCCGTAGCATTCACGAAGGGAATAATCTACGGAAAACAAAGCTACCTTGCAACAAGATCCATTATCACTCTCAAGTCTCAAAACCTAGAGTTAGCAGAATGAAAAAAGAATACGCAAAGTTGCAATGTGGATAATAATAATGATGATGATGATGATGATGTCAAGATAATAATTTTCAGAAAACACGAAGTACACTGACTGAGGACAGGGCTAACAAGGATGAGCAGAGGAAGGTCAAGTTTAGCTGGACCTATCAAAGGTGAAAACTTTTCACGCTGTCTCACTTCTCTTATGGGCTCGATTTGTTCACTGTTCACTGAGACGATATATGGAGATTTGCTGTTAATTTATTTTGCATGATAAGAGTTTATTTTTCCTTTTTTTTCCCAGTCCAGATAAGACTGCCTTGAATAGTTTGTGGTCCCAAATTAAAGTTTATCTATTATTTTCTTTAAATCCATATGAACTTCAAGTTCAAGGACGAGTGACCTGGTTGGGTTGTTTTGAAAGTCTATTTTTATAGTTTCCACCACTATTGCACCGGGTCTGCGATCTTCAGATTTTGAGTGCTTTTAATCGCTATCACAAGACACGCAGGTTCAGCTATATATTAAGGGAGATAAGAATAGGATTACTGAGTGAGCTCTGATAAAAAAGGGCATTGTGTGATTTTGGATCATGGATGAAGATGCCTATTCTAGTTATGTAGTTCTCCTTCCAGGAAGCATCTAACACCTGGAAGCAGGCCAAAATATCATGTGTACTTCTCAAAAAAAATAAGGCAATCTATTTTCAAGTTAAACTAAATCAGCCTACTAAAGTAGCGGCGGAAGAATAAAATGTTTTTCATCTTCTTGCTGCCCACATGGCCACATCTCGTACATGATGAGCTGATAGCATTGATCCTATGATGAAGGTTTTGTGCTGTTGGAAATGCTCTCCTCATAAGCCTCCAAGCAAAAGGTTTGCACCCTGCGAGGAAGAAATTTGTGTTTCCAGGTGTTTCTGATTATGAATACTATCTATGTACCTAAGTTTGTCGTGAATGGAAGAATATCACTTTGTATGAACGTTCTGTGTTACATTCTCCTATTTGTTCCTGCATGATAGCTTGTAACAGCATCATTAATAGAGAGACTTTTTCTTCATCTCAGTTTTTATTTTGTTCACAAAGATCATTTTCTGGGGGCGAGTCTGGGGGAACACTTCTCGACCTTGGAAAGTTGAAGTGAGTTGTGAATGAACTGCAACATAAGTTTACTATATTCTTAACGTTCAGCTATCCATTTGCGTATTTGACAACTGAACATGATTTCAGAGATTCATCTTGAAACGTCAGGTTTCTTGTTCTTAAAATAACATCAGCCACCAGGACTGTTAAATGCACCTTTTACATAGATACCGGTTACCAATAAACCCCACCTAACAGTAATTCGAACAGCTCGTAAACACTTGCAAAGCCTCGATGGGCACATCCCAGTACTTTTGGCACAAGACAAGCATAATTTTTTTGGCCCGTATTGATGAACATACTAGGATACAGTGGAGGTGGAGCTTCAGCTTGTTTTGACTTTTGACCCACTAAGCTAGTAAAAGTGGCCATCACCTTTTTTCTGATTTTAGGGTGATGTATCATAAGAAAGCCTGCCATGACTTTGCAATTACTGTATTATCTGCAAAACATGTAGTCTGTTGAATCAGTGCAATCCATGGGAAAACAAGCATTAGATATGGTGCAAATCCATCGGTTAATAAAATAAAAAATGCTTCTAGGTATTATAACTGAAGGAAAAGTGAAAAAAAACAAAAAAAAATGAATAAGACCAATAAAATTGCACAAATTGTAGTGTCATGAATGAAAAATCCCAATAAAAGGAGTAATAGATAATAAGAAAGCAAATTCACTAGCACACGCATCACAACTAATATGATACCCCCTCCGTTTCACAATGTAAGTCATTCTAGCATTTCCCACATTCATATTGATGTTAATGAATCTTCATTAACATCAATATGAATGTGGGAAATGCTAGAATGACTTACATTGTGAAACGGAGGGAGTAGAAGTGAACATGCTGACCATTCACATGTAATACATTTTGGGAAGTCATTATTAAGTACTTGCTCAAGCAAAAGAACATTTTTGTCATGATATGTTCACTGATAAGTTAATTAGGAAAGAACGATATTATATTGTTCAATGTCTGTGGATCTGAAAAATAATGCTCACTACATGATGAAAATGGATACTTGCACAATAAAAACAAAAGATAGTTTGTAATACTACAATATACAAATGAGCAAACTGGAAATTCTGATAGATAGTGGTGGAATGATAGATACTTGCATAGCTGAAGGATGGTTGTTGCCTGATGGTTCCTGTTGAGTGCTCACCTCCTCCACTCTTTTGGGAACTCTACCCAATGTTCTAAACCAGTGACTGTGAGCAGCACCTCAAATCAGCAGCAGGTGTCCTCTCACTGCATACACAATGATTCCTACAAAATCAACAAGCCCATGTTTTGAAATATAAGAGCTGCCAGTTCAAAAATATAGCATGTAATCAATGTTTCCTTGATTATTGGGCAATTGATGGACAAGATTTGCAAATGGAATCCACATAGACAAAAAAAATCTGTAATGAAAAAATGAAGTACGTTGTGTTCAAATTCTCACGACAGACACCATTTTTTTTTCGTGACTCGTGAGTTGGGACAGCAAAAGAGCAAATTGCAGCAGTGAGAATTTGTTGTCTAGTTCTAGAGAAAAGAACATGGACGGAGCGAAGCAAAAGTTACATTGTATACTGGCTAAATTGCCTAGAAAATCAGGAATGATAGAGAGTAAGTTGGCGCATCCAAACGAGATGGGGGGAAATCATTAAACAGAAAATTTCAATTCAAGTGCATCCAGCCAACCAAAAAATCAGAAATTTGTTCCTATGCATCCTTGCAGCGCTTTAGGACAAAAAAAACAAGGATTTATTCATCCTTGCTCTTGCCGTAAGTGCATGCACGTGAACCAATTTTCTGAAAAAAAAAATGGACAATACTTTCTTAGGAAAAAAATGGGCAAGATTCATGTACGCATACTACTTTTTATTAAAAAAGAAGTTCAGTAAGATGAACTGCTAAGCCTGGGGCTTCAGATCCCCAATGTAGTAGAACCTGAAAGAAATTGAAGAAATCGAAGCACACAGTAACTTGTACTAATTGCTACGACCAAAAGGAAGAACAAACGAGGCAAAAAAGGGAGGACAAAAATCTTCAAATGTACTACTTTGCATGATTACATCTCCAGAAAAGAAGCATGAGTTCTAACATCCAAACATATCAGGAGGCAGCGCTTGATGTAAAAAAGGTAAAAGTGTAGGTCGGGAGTGCATACCTCTCATCGGTGCGTGGGGTGGTCACGCACCCGAAGAGAAAGCTCTGTGAACGAGAGGACGGTGGATGCCATGTCCTCTACTCAAGCGAAGGTTGTCGGCGGCTAGGCAAACGCACCGCGGCGACTGCAGTTGCGGGAGGAAGTGGGCGCGGTGGTTCGGGGGAGGTAGACTCGAGCCAGTCCGACACCGGTGCGAGCGCGTCCGCGGTCCGCTCCTTCCAGGACGGAGGTGCGCGGCGGCGCCTCCCATTGCTCATGGGCTCACAAGCCCGGGGTGTCTCCGAGAAAGGGGATCTTGGCGGCATGCGTGTTCAGGCCCCAGCGGGGCGCCACATGCACCTGTACAGAAGTATGTTCTGGTATCACTAGTGAACATAGTTTGGTTTCTTTTAACATTTAAACCGCAAAAATTGATGTTAAAATACAGAATTCAGTTGTGCCTGCACACTGACATTAGTATATATAAAACTGACATGAACCGTTTTTTATAGAGGGAATTGCACAGTTGTCAGCATCGTATCCAGTTGATAAACGGATGCAGCAGATTACAAAATTCCCTTGTCTAATCATCTAATGTACAAGGAGCATACTAGTTAATAGAAAATGCAGAACCTGAGGGGCTTTTCTTTTCTGGCTGATTTGTTAAACCGCTTCGCTAGAACATTGGAGACGAGCAAAAATGCAGTTAATGTAATTGGGATAACGTACCACTGCCTGCGCGTACTTGTTGTTCGGGAACATCGAGCTCAACTGAACTGCACCCTGGAGTCTTCCCAACTCCATGGAGCGCCATCTTTCTCCTCATGCGTCCAGCCTGCTCCCATCTCTCCGATGAGGCCATGATATTTGATAGCAGTATGTACTCTGCATCGTTGGTTGACACACGACAGGAGTGCAATTGGTGAATCTCACTGGATACGAGTTCAGACATCTCTGCATCGCCATGCACCCTGCAAGCTCCGAGTAAGGAGCACCAGATCACCTCGTTTGGTTGAACAAGCATGTTCTTGACAATCTCGTAAGCTTCTCTCAATCTTCCAGCACAGGCCAGGAGGTCAACCAGGCAACCATAATGCTCCACTGCAGCAGCAACCCCGTAAACATCGAACTTGTTGAAGATTCTTAGTCCTTCATCTACAAATCCTCCATGCGTGCAAGCTCCAAGCACAGCGAGAAGTGTGATCGCATTAGGCTTCTGGTCCGAACACTCCATCTTGGAGAACAATTTAATAGCCTCTATGCTCTATCCATGGGTGGAAAGTGCAGAGATCATCAAGTTCCAGAATTCGGTATTCCTCCATTGCATGTTGTCGAAGATCTTTCGTGCGAAAGCGAGGTCATCGCACTTGGCGAACATGTCAACCAGGCCATTCAGAACGAAGTGGTTCTTCCGGATACGGTGCTGGATGATGAAACTATGTACCTTTCTTGCTTGCTCTAGCGAACCGAGCTGTGCGCAGGCAGAGAGCACCCCTGCCATGGTGAACTCGTCCGGCTTGATCCTGTCATCCAGCATCGAGTGAAATGCTTCCAGTGCCTTCCCGGAGCATCCTATTTTGGCATACCCCGCTATCAGCGGAAGAGCGCTAGCATTCTATTTTGGCATACCCCGCTATCAGCGGAAGAGCGCTATGGCTCGGACGTCCGGCATCACACCAAAAATCGGACGTCTAAACGAGTGCATGTGAGAACGAACATGTCACTGTAATGTATGTGCCTAGCTGTTTCTTTTCATTCTTTCATCCTCTTTTTAAATATTTTTTCCTCCTAAATTACTTATCCGATCTATGATCCGTTCACACCATTGTATTCGTTGCAATTAAATCTTTACAATAAGATATCACATGATTATATTATGTCAAAAAAACATATGTTTCAAACCGTTAGAACAAAATATTTCATACGTGATAGTGATATGTTTCAATATGTCTTCGGTGTGTTTCACAAAATTCCTGAAACTACCTGCTACTACTCTCTCTCCACCTCATGCATGCAACATGCATGTATTTTAGCAAGCTTTAAAATGATTTTTCTTCTAAATTACTTATTCAATCTATGATCCGATCACACTGTTGTATTCGTTGTAATTAAATCTTTACAACAAGATATCGCATGATTATATTTTAATAAAAGAAAAACATATGTTTCAATCCGTCAATACTTGTTGTTTCATATTTGACAGCGACATGTTTCAACGTGTATCTTCACCATGTTTCATAAAAATATTTAAATGTTTCAGTTGTTGTTTTCTTTGTTTCACCATATGTAACTTAATGTTTCATTTGTTGGTCAATGCTCTCCCCCGCACTCCCGTGCCGCGTTGCTTGCCTGCCCTGCATGTGTTGCTTGCGCTGCTGCTTGCATACTCTCTCTCCCTCTCCCTCCTATTACATGTGTGTAATTTTTTCCTCACATTGTAAATATTTTTCAAAAAAATTATATATCTGATCTAAATTTCAATTATACCATTAGATTTTTGCACAAATACTTAATTATGTTGAAATATTTTTAAATCTGACGCTACAAATCGTATGTTTAATATTTTTTCAAATATCGAATGCTGCTCCTCGTCTGTATGCAGGGACGCGTTCGAGAAGCGATGTTGTCGCATGCATGCATGCAGGAGTAGAGCTGATTGCCAAGGTGGCCTGAGGCACCATTACTTTCTCTCTCTTAATCAAACTTTAAACAAAATTTTATTCTAAAATATATATCCAATCTATAATTTATAACAAGATCTCACATGAATATATTTTGATAAAAATATATATGCTTTCTAGAAGAAAAAAAACTTATGTTGAACTATTTAAAAATAATTCTTTCATCACTTGTGGAGATGTTTCAACCCACTTTACAAATTGTTCCAAAGAAGTACAACATATAAAAAAGTATTGACGGCAACAATAATCATTATTACATGAAACATTAAGTCCCGACTAGTGAAACATTTTTTATATTTAGATCGAAACATCGAATTATAATTATTGTTGAAACATAAAAAATGTATTTGCTGAAACATATAAAAAAAGATAGCATGAAACATTGCTAATGAATTAGTGAAACATCAACAAATGCTTGTTGGAACATTTCAGTAACAATGTGTGCAACATTTAAAAAGCAAAATTAAAAGTCATCGGAATATAGTCATGTGATATCTTGTTATAAAGATTTAATTGTAACGAATCTAATGATATAATTAATTTAAAATTTGGATAAATAGTTTAAGAGAAAAAATCATTTAAATTTTGAAACATGTTTACATGCATGCTCCGTTGCTTGTCAGTACACCTGACCAACCGTTTCACTATGCACCTACACTGTTGTTCTTTTAGATTGAGACGTTCGATTTTTTATTTCTGGTCGGACTGCCGATGGTGAGCATTTCCGCTATCAGCGTGTTCTAATTCACCAAGTTTCGCACAGGTATTCGGTTGAACACCGCATGCGCTTCGTTGGCATTGCCAGCCTTGAAGTACCCAGTGACCATCGATGACCACACGAACGCGTTCCACGCAGGCATCTTGTCGAACAGCTCCCTCGCAGTCTCCATGTCCCCCGTGGCCACGTAACCCTGCACAGCCACGGTCCACGTGACGACGTTCCGCATGCCCGGCGGCGCGGCCTCGAACCACCGCTGCGCATCCACCATGTCGCCCTCCTCCGCGAACCCCCGGATCAACGTCGCCCACGTGACGGGCGTCCATGAGCCCATGTCGGCAAACAGCGCCTCCGCGTTGGCTATGTCGCCCGCCGCCGTATACCCGGCGAGCATGGCATTACACGTCACGGTGTTCCGGTCCGGCATTCTGTCGAACACCTCGCGTGCGTCGGCCAGGAGGCCGCACTTGCAGTACACCGGACACCAGCGTGGTGCCCACGAGGCGGTCATGGGCGTTGGCGGATTTCACAGCCTCCGCGTGGAGCGCCCTGCCGACTGAGGATGGGATCCACGCGGGAGGCGGTGGCCTTGAGGAGGACGATGAGGAGAGGCAGGCAGCATGTACGATGGGGCAGTTGCTTTGAGTAGATGATGGCGGCTTCCCGGAGGAAGGAGTTGGAGGTGTAGTCCTTGCTAAGGTTGGCCCACTTGTCAGGGTCACAACATCCTCTCGTCAGGTAAAGGCCGTGGAGCTAAGGGTGTAAGTGGGTCAGCCGCGAACCCACTTAAACCTGCTTATTTTGACCTATAAGTGGGTTTCGCGGGTTAACCACTTACATCCCTATGTGGAGCTGTCTCGCTCGGCTGGCCGCCATGGCGAGCGTTCATCCGCCCGTGTAGCTGTGGCGGCGGCTGCTACCTGGGGCTTATAACGTCATTGGGTCAAACAAAAAGTTCCTGGAAATCTGGCATTCAAAAGCTCACGATTAAGTATGAAGGAGATAAACTGTGTTGCTCTGTTGCAAATGGGTAATACGACTAAATTGACAGGTAACAAATCCCACAAATCACAAGCAACAAAAGTGGCAGGATTGATTACAAATTAGCCATTCCAAGCAGGGCTTAGCCAGTAATTTTTTGTTGGGTAGTCCTATTTCAAAAGTTCACATCACACATGAAAATTTTTCAAACACCGCAAACACCATGCATAAGTACAAATTTGGTTAAAAGGCGATGCAAATATAGTAACAATATCTTATAATATTAATAATCGACTAATTTAACAAGCAAGCTCAAAATGTGCAATTATTACAGTAGGCTAATACCAATCCTCACTCTTCATATTTTACCCAATAAAAGAATACCAATCCTGCAATAACAGAAGCAATCTATTCGCATTCAATCATTCACAAATCAGCATCCTATGCTATGAGCTAATCAATTAGCCATGAGTATGATCAATGAGGGAAGCTAATCAGTAATCATAAATTGCATATTCACAGGTTCGCTAATCACAAATTGACAATATAACATTATGATAGTACTCTAGTAGCAATCACAGGTTGCATTGCTTGTAAAGTTGGCCTGCCCCAGAAGACTGCCCTCATTGGCTTTCAATATAACCCGGGTCCTTGTGACCTTTTTCTCTAAAAAATCACATATTGCATTATGAAGCTAAGAGCAAGAGGAGTAGAGCTCTAGAGCCCAGAAGTAGAGGAACCTCACCAGCAATGTGGCACCGGCACGGGCGCATGGCAGTGAGTGCCAGCAAGCCAGCCAGCCACGGGATCTTGGTCTCGCCGTCTCGGCTCTCAGCTGGCATCTCGAGTTCCCACGCCGAAGCCGATGGCAGCGTCACGACATTGAGCGAGAGTGGATTTGTGTGGCGTAGGCCACAGGCTAGAACGGCTGTGACCAGCAATCCGGCGAGGAGAGGCGGAGCGGCGAACAACCGGACAGGCAGAGAGGAGCCGGCCAACGACCCAGCATTGCTTGGCTCTATGGCTCACCGCTGACCGTCGAAGCAATGAAGAAATAGCGTCCCGCGTCGCGGCGGCGCGGCGCGGACCCACGGGCAAGGGCAGGCTTAGGATTTTCAACTTGGGTATTTGAAACTAGAAGAGAAAAAAATTTTCAACCCAAAGTCTAATAGTTGTATAATATAAAACGGTGTAGTGTTCATAGAATCGACCATAAATTGAATGTGTTAAGCATATTAAAGTACAGTACTAAACTATTAATTGACAAAACATATCAAATTTATAGAGCATAGAAAATGTCAAAATGATAAGAAATCTTACATTTCAGAAAGGAACTTTCGGCTTCTTGATATTTTGAAAACATGTGCACTGATAAATACTACAATATGGTATTCCAATTTAAGTACTAACATTGCTAACACTGCTAAATATGTGCACTGATCAATACTAACTCTGCTACAAAGCTTCACAAATCAGTGAATCACAAGTTTCGAAGTTCAATTGTTCAACCATGAACCATCCCTGGATGGCTGGTACAAATCCTAAACAAAAAATGTTCAACCATGAACCATTCCAGATTACTGGATTCAAATAAAGTAAATCCTAAATCCTAAATCAAATGAACCATCCAAGATTCAACTGTGAACAACTCCTAATCCAAAATGTTTCTAACGAAAGCAACCATCCCTGGATTTAGGCAGTACAGAGCTATGGGCAGGGGAAGAATTACCTTCGTCTGGAGCTCCGGGCGGAGTCGCGGCCCGGGGAGGCGCCGAGGCGGTGCGGCGCAACTCGGCTACCGCGCGACGGGCAACAGCCGACGGTGCGATGGGCGAGGGCGATGCGCTGCCGCCGACGACGGTCGACCGTCGATGGCGAGTTGACAGCGGCGCATCGGCGGTCGGCCGGTCGCTCTCCTGTCCTGGCTGTGGCAGCTGGATAGGGTTAATTAGATTTTGGGCTGTTCTTTTGTTATTGGGCCAATGGGCCTGAAATAATGAGGAGAGAGAGATGGTGAGGGAGAGGGGCTGCTGGGCTGGGCCAACGGGGAGAGATTGAAGGAGATGGGCCGGGTTCGGCCCAAAGCTAAGAGAGGGATTTTAATTAATTTTTTAATTTAAATAATTGCTGAAACGATCTTTGATCTATATCTATATCTATCTACACGTGGTATTTGAAACTCACGAAGATAAAGATTAATTTAGAGCACGTAAAAGGGAAAAGCTATTAACACATGATTAATTAAGTTTTAATTATTATAAACTTGACAAATGGATATATTTGATATTTTAAAACTTCTATATAGTAAGTTTTCGCATGGAACGTACCATTTAGTAGTTTGAAAAGCGTGCTAATAGAGACTGAGGTAAAATCTATATCTTCATCATAAAAGAATAGGGCTTATATCTATATCTATATCCATATCTATATCATCATGATCATGATCATGAGAAAAGAAATGTACCAGTTTCATCCATACTGATTTTTTTACCACTTAGATCTTTTCATCCAACGACTAATATCGCGAGTTGATCCGTCCATGCAATTATTGATCTCCCACTCCGCATAAACAGCGGTTATAGAAATTAGCGATCAATCAAATCTTCGCTCCCATCGCCAACCCGCTGCCGCCACCTTCTCCCCCGCTCGCCCTACCCCACCGCCACTGCTCGTAGGCGGCGGGGTTGCTGTCATTGTCAGTCGCCTCCGTCTAAATGGCTAGGCGAGAGAACAGAGAGCCAGGATTGCCATCGCCATTGATCCTCCTTCCAGGACGTTCTCTCTTCCCCACGCTCACATCTCACCCCTCGGCCTCGCCACCAGCGTCCCTTTCATTGTCGTCGGGATTATCTTCACCAATACCTTCCCACGACGATCCATGGCCCAGGCGCCATCCGTGCACCCAAAGCCCAAAGATCGAGAAAAGGGACTAAATAGCCTATAAACGTCATTTCGAAGCGGTAATATCATTCATAAATTATCCAAGGGAAGCCGGTTCAATCACAAGACACGGATGTGAGAACCGTTTGCTCCTCCTTGCCGTCGCCCCATTCGGAAATCAAGAACTCTCTGACTCTGGTTTGCTAAGACATAAAACACGCGAATATTGGAGAAGAACCTAATATCAAATAATTAGAAGGGGTGTGGACGTGAGCCTTCCAATTCAGGTCGTCTACTCCACTACCTTGTGGAGTTAGCCGGAAGACCCTGGTGTTTCTCTTGTTTGCTAAGACATGAAGATCAAAGAGACTCTTTTGTCTTTGCTAAATGATGTTCAGGCTATTAAGTAATATATGTAAATCTCTCCCTCCCAATCTTTAAAATTTAGGCAATTTTCTCTTCGAAGAGTACAGAAAGCACATATTTGATTTCGATTCACATTGAGATTTGTCAGACGATGAGTACCACATTCAACAACAATGGCATCATCATCATCATCCTCGGTAGCCTACCTCGTACGGCTGTCCGGCGCCGACGCCTCGGACGGACAAGTACACCACCCACCCGGACCACCTGCCCCACCACCGCCGCCGCCTCGCTTCGCCGGCGGAAGCTCTCCACCGTGCACATCACCACCCCGTCGAACGTCTCCGCGCCGGCGTCCGCGTGCCCCTCGACGCGCCGCGCGCGCGTCCCGAACCGGCCGTCCATGATCCGCCTCGCCATCTCCTCCCGCCGCACCGCCCAGTCCGCACCCTGCCGCCCGAGGTGGTAGCTCACGTGGACGGGCGGCGGCGGCGGCGTTGTGCTGAGTCCCTCGCTGGGTTGTCCCTCGGCGTTGTGAGCTTGTCGCGCCAACGCACGAGCGGGCGGTTCGTGACATGCCAGCCGTCGGCCTCCTCGACGGCTGTAGTGGTCTGTACGCACATGGTCACGTCAATATTCCAAAAGTTTTGACAAAATTACACTGAAAGATAAACAATGTATTCATGAGTAATGTGAAACAGAAATCTTACATGTTTGAATTTTTATCAATTATATTTGATTTGCATGTGGTTAAGTTCAACCCTTTCATTGTCGATGGATGACCTACAGATCCAAGAAATAAAACAAGAAAATTACTAACAACCATCCCAAAAGCGATGACAGCGGAAGCCTAAGCGGCAGTGGCTATAGGACGCCCTCTCTGATGCCATGTTGAATATTATAAGGAGAGATAGATATACTGTAGATATTGGACATATTGTATCGTGCCTCAGAGGGCTAGTATATACAGATTACATGGCTTCGATATCAAGCAATCTCACATATATAGTATTAGTGAGTAGAAACTAATCCTATCTTACCATAACAACACAATACATTATGATCATATCCATATACTCTCATTATGTTTGGCAAAGAAGATGAGCCGAGCTAGACTTGTGTGGGCATCGTCTAAGCTATGCGTTGGGAAAAACTGGGAATGGGCTGAAGGGGCAAATAGGGGGGTGTTGGCTGCAACATCCTTTGTTATTTTAGCCTTTGTATAGGAGAGGATAATTGGTCCAACTTTTGTTTGGTACAGATGCATGCTGATCCAATGGTTACACAACCTGATTGATCTGGCATCATAGAATTGTGAGTTTTGTAGCTCTAAATGACACGAAGTGAGTAGTTGTACATATATAAGAAGAAAGAATATCTTCATGTATGCTGCATCCGCATGCGTGCAGCTCATCGAGCATAGATGACCTGTGTCGGGCCACAACTAAAGCCCATCACAGATGAGGGTTCAACGGTGATGGGTATGGCCGTGAAGCCCAATCTTCAACGGGATTATTTTTGCCCAACACAGATGAATACCTTTTTGATGGGCCACTGGTCTCCGTCATAGATATCTATGTACTAGTGATAGTAATTATGGTTTTCCAAAATATTACATGCAGCAAATGTTTTTCTTCGTATCTCTGATGTGATCATTTACTCATGTTTTCACAGTTGACTTGATCTGGTTGAGGAATATACATCAGAAAGTATTGCCGGAAATCCATCTTGCAAACATCTCGAGACACTCCTTAGGTTTATACTCCGGAGCAGTGTGCCCAGCACCCTGAAGTATTGGTGTACACATAAGTGAAGGTTATAAATATCTCTTATTACCACCAGCCACAAGTGTAAATATTCTGGACATGGAGATAATCTTGAGAAAGCAACTTGTCAAATTTTTTTTGTAAAAGCTCAATATAATAAGTACAATATCTATCACAAAAACGTAAAAAAAATAATAACTTGCATGTATAAAAACACACCTTCACGGTTGCATATATCAGGTTATTATTCGCATGGCTTCTTGTGAATCTATAAAACAAAGTAACCATATTAGGCTAAGATATAGGTAATGGTCGCAATGCATATCGCGGCAGATATCCCAAGCAGCTCGATCGGATGTAGTGAATTGGAATATTTATGTTGCATAAAATAAGAAATAGCCATATGAACCAGCGCCACATATAGGAAAAGCATATATATATTGCCAGCGATGTTGGGAGCTATTCGACGCTAATTCAAAGATCATGCTTTTATGGTTTGAGAAAGATAAGGACCATGTACAACGTGTAAGCCATTGGGAGAACAACTTCGTCTTTTGAGGTGATATTTTTAGTAGTTTTCTTGTTTTTAGTCAAATCATAATTTTCTAATTCGCAGTTATTCATCATGTTTGAACTCTATAATACTGGTTGTATAGCTTCATGGAAATCATGAACAGAATAAATTCTATTGTATTAAAAAGTAACTGTAAATACATATTCCACTCATCAGCCACTTCCCCAACTGGCCTTCATGATATGTCAGAATTTATTAGTTATAAGTATGATAATCTTCACATTTATTAATTTTTACTATTGTTAAAAAGCCAGTGAAAGATACTACTCCCTTTGTTTCATATTGTAAGTCATTTTGGGAATCAAATTCTTCACAAGTTTGTTCAAATTTATAATGCGATGGAGTACAATTATTTCTTGTGCTAATATATTTGCACCTCATGGTAGGTTAACTGTAGAAACAACGGTATTTGCTTAACGGCTAACCAAAAGCGTCTAATATTTGGCATTGTGTTCTATTGTATTAAAAATTAATGCATGATATGCAAAAGGGTCTGTAGCCTAGTGGTTACAAGAACCTCAGTAGCACCTGAGGTCCTGGGTTCGCTCCCAGTGGTAGGCGACGTACCCGGCGACAACGAGACGCCTGTGATGTCTTCGTCAATTTCTCCAGGATTTACCGGCCCAGTCTTCGAAGATGCTCATAGGGATAGGGTTTGCATGTGTGTGTTTATAGGGATGAGTGCACGTGCGTTGTGAGTGTTTGAGTTGTACTGTATAATTCTAAAAAAAAAATAATGCATGATATTCTTGCTTGGTATGGTAATGGGGGTACCATAATTTTTGAAGTTAATTTGGGATTCCTTTACATCATTTTTACGAAGGCACTGAAATATACCAATATTTACACTAAACATATCTCGTGCTACAAAGTGCAGTAGCTCGCACTAGAAAGTGCAATATATCCACCGAAATTATAATCACTCTTGAAATTGACTGTCAACGGAAATATTTACTTTCTTACCCGGCAACTTGTCCAGCAACATACCATGGTCGCCAATCATCAACTACAGAAAGGTTGAGAAATCTAATCCATGCTTGTGTACTAGTGAAAGGAATTCCACAATCGTGATCACCGCTGCATCATTAATTAATTAAATGAAAAAAAATAATCCATGGGTTAGCCTGTTTAATTTGCTGTCGACGAGAAGAGCATTTGGTGGATTTGAACCGCAAGGTTGCAATCAAATTTAATATATAAAGGATCGGAACATGGCATGATGTAGCCGAGGATTCCATAATCTTATAAAAGAATTTTAGTTTCCAATATGTATAGTAGTTGAGTTGCATGTAAGAATATATAACTGCATGTATATTTTCTGAATAAGAGAAACGCAACAGTTCGGTATCAGAGGACATAAGTGTACATATTGATCAATTATTTGTTCGATATATAATTACCTGTATATCAATGCTCGGTATCCTTTTCTCATTAGCGTCAAATGATACTCCACTGTACTATACACATCTTTAATGTAATCTATATCGTAATTGCATCTTGTCCACTTTCCAACTGTTCCCTGTATTGTATAGCAACTTCTATGAATTAAACTCGTATATATGCATAACTATCATGCAATGCAAATTAGTCCTTTCCCTTGGCCTTCACAGCGGATAGGCTGAGTTTCAGTTCAAAGAATTATTCTGATATAAAAGGATTCAAAGAATGATTAGCCTTCTGTAAGGACAATGCTGAATTTGTAATATGATAATCGGCCTAATTTCATGCGGAAGACCAACTGCAAAGTGAATTTGTATATTCACTTTGCAAACTTTGGATTTCCATCCACCAGTAGCAAAGTGCATATACTTTCAAAAGTCAATGGAAGCATACATAGTACCATAGTAGAAATACCTTGTGCACACCAAGACTCTCCCTTACAGTTTTATCATTTGCCCATATTTTTAAAACCACATAGGAAGCTTTCTGCAGTAAATAAGCCAAATTAGACTTTCTTAGGTCAAGTGCTATCCAAGGAAAACTAGAGCAGATAAATTGGAATTCAATGGGATGTAGTAATTAATGTTGTATTTTTCATGAACTCAACTCTACACTTGAATTCAATAATGTCATCATCAGCAGCACGAGCAGACTCCAGCATGAGCCTACTCATTCCATCTGTCGCTGATGTGTTATGGATCCTTGGGCTCCAGACTTCTTCACATAATGGCTCAAGAACATGTAGCATGTTGATGTCCTTTGTGCACTGATTAATTTGTAAAATATGTAATTAGGCCACATAACAGAGAACTATACACAGCAATTTCAATTACATTATTGACAATTGTATACACACAAACAGTAGCTACTACTGATACTACCTATGTCCCAAAATATACGATTCCATTGACTTTTAGCACAATATTTGACCATTCATTTTATGAAAAAATATATAAATAATATTAATTTTGTTTTGACTTGTCTTATCATCAAAGTAATTATAATGTTGTCTTATAATTTTGCATATTTAATCTAAATTTTTGAATAGGATGAATGGTTCAATGTCATATAAAAAGTAAACAACGTCGTTCAACGTCATATAAAAAATTAACGCCATTATACATTTTGGGACGGAGAGAGTAAAGTTTTTCTTGGAATACTTACATTGCGTATAGCTTGGATAGACTGCTCACACCGAGCATTCCCTGGGGCACTGTATTTCCCTCTGCAGGTTTCTTTAGCATGCTGGTAGAAAATTGGTTTGAGTGGTCAGTATATAATATGTAAGAAATATTACAATAGATTTTGCACGTAGGCGATAGTACCTTTTGCCCTGTTCGAATGTCATGTATGAATAAATATTTTGGGCAGCACACTTCGCAAGCTAAACGTTATGATTTTATAAAACAAATTATATGTACACAGTTGGTAGAATATGTTTTTAAAAGCAACTTTTCAACTTTGTAATATAGTTAATTGTCAATTTATTAGTTCGTGCTCTCGGGTATTATAAAAAAATCAGATACTCCATCATCCTATTCATCCTTTCAGCTGAAAAGAATTAGAATTTTGCCTAGTTGGTCAGATATATACTGCCGTGATATGTTTGGAATTAATGGAATTAATGCCTACAAATATTTGCTGAATGTACTATAGGAAACATATAAAGTTATTAATTACTGGATTATGGATTACCTCATAAAGTTCATTGGATATAAGTCCCATGCCATGGAGACATGGAATTTTACCATCTTCATCAAATTGGCTATCGGTCACTGGATTGCCAGCAACGTACCCCTGCGTTATAAAGACAAGGTACATAAAATGGTTGAAGGCAAAAGTTAATTACAGGGCAGATTGGTAGTACACATTAACAAGCAATTTATGTAGACTATTGACGTAATTAAGATTCCAAATATAAAATTTCATGATTGATATTTATCTGATAAGATCGATCAGACCATGAGATTCAAAATTGGCTTATCTCCTGAATCATTGCCTGAAAAATAAGATGCATAATCAGTAGTTAGTAGTTGGAAACACGCACAATTAATCCACGCAGAAAGTGAACACCAAATTTGTCTTTAACTCATGAATAAAAAATATATATATCTCTGTCCTAATATTGTTGTGATAGTATTTAGTTAGTAGGAAAAGAAAAATCTTTCTAGTAATTGTTGTGATAGTAATTGATACATGGTGACAACCATTTCCCATATGAGAGATGGTATTATTTACCGAAATATATTCCGAAACTGCTTGTTGATCAAATTTAATGTTGTGTAACAGTACGAGGATGTCTAAGGAAATTATCCATTCACAACGCAAGAAGCTTACTTTCATCAATCGCTAGCGCAAGTGTAGGTACAATGATACCACTATATGAGTCACCTCCAATATACAGCGGACTCAACAAGAACTGGGGATGATCGTGAAGCCACTGTATAAAGCAAATGTTTTAGAACAATGATCACTGGAAGATCTGCTATACACCGAGGGGCAATATAAATGAATATGAGAAAAAAAAACCTCAGTCTTGTGCTGTGATAGCGCATCAGATTAAAAGTACATAACGTGCTACTGCTTTTGCATCTTCAAGCTGTGATTTATGCTCAATCAAAGCATAGTTTTGCTCAACAAACTCCGTACATCACGGAGCAAGATTTAGTATCTCCAGGGAGAGATAATTACTGGATTTTTCACAATTTGGTCCTTTTAAAAAACTTATTTCACAAATAGACCCAAAAAACTTACAATAGAAATGGTCATTTTGGGGCGCTAGAGTCGCTGGCACCGTCCATCGCTACCGTGGTAGGTTGGTGCTGACGTGGGAGGGGGAGCACGCCAATAAGGCTGATGCCACCCCTGTCCAACCCACGCCATTTTTTTTCCTCTCCTCTCTAGTGCAGAGGAGAGATGTGCAACTTTTATATTTTTCTTTTATTTTTTATATTTTTTCACACATAGGAGTAGGGGTGAATATGGGGCAGGTATTTCCCACCCGCCCGCCCAGCCACATTGGGTATTTCAGGATAAATTCGGGTACCCGGGACTTTTCACGGATATTGGGTCCGAATACGGGTATTTTATGGCGGATATGGTATCGGGTTCAGGAAGTACTATCCGACGGATATGGATTATCCGGTAAAAAATTCGGATATTACCCGGATAAATATACGGATATTACCCGTATTAGTTTTTGTGAGGCACTTTTTGGTATTACGTATTGCCGGGGGGGGGGTGCCAAAGAGGCTGGCGCGCTCCCCCTGCCACGTCAGTACCTGGCCGCCACGTTGGTAGGCATTGGACGATGGCGCCAGCCACTCTGACGCCCCAAAAATGACTATTTCCACTAAAAGTTTTTCTAGAGATCTATTTGTGAAATAAGTTTTTTAAAAGAACCAAATTGTGAAAAATCTAGGAGATAAATCCTTGATTAGTTAATTCTGAATCTTATACCTAAGCTATGAAAAAGAAAAATGGGCTATGGCCTCATAACAACGTGTGTTTTATAATCGCAGCTCCATATTTCAAGTAGAAACTAAATTTCATAATAGTATTTTTTTTCACAATTAACATGATGCATATAACTAACAAAAATAATTTAAGAAAAAAATATTGTAACTGTTAGTATGCATTTATGTGGCATGTGTAGCGTCCTCCATCCGGATGGGTGTAAAAAGGCAATAATGAAAAGAGTGTCAAAAATTCTTAAGAACATAATAACTGTATGATGCATCATTATCGATTTACTTACCATATAGACATAATATCATACTTAATGTTGTATTCGGAAACTCTTTTCCATGGTATGACACACAACATGGTCTTTTGATGGATCATTGGACAAATAATCTAGAAAACTTGAAAATGGCCGTATAGTCAGCTACCATGGGGAAATAAAGAATTTACTCATTTTAATTCATAGCTTCGGCAATATAGCTTAGATTAGAAGATTAACTTGATTCACAGTTTGGTCCGTATAGCTTGAGAGAACTTGTTGCACATTTATAGGTGTGGAAACTAGAATAGCAAAATCTAAATTTTTTCTACAAGCATCAAAATTAGAATAGCAAATTCTGCAAACAAACCCAATTAAGGTGAATAAAGGTAAATTTTCATTGGAAGAGAGCACAGATCGGAATGATTCTACAATTGTAACGATACAGAACAGATGCGATCTCAAGGAGATGTGGAACGCGGCGCGTGAGACTTTGCCTGCAACTAGCTTCTCCGGTCATCGTGCCTGAGCTTCTCCAGTCATCGATTGCTCATGCTGATCGGCGGCGATTGGAAATTGAGAACACTTGCAGGCCGCTGGTGTAGCTCAATCATTGTTTGGCGTACCTTATGTTGCTTCTAAATTAATTCCTTGCAGGATTGTGACATATATGTGCACAACCTGGCTTATTGACTATAATTAAGATGGTGATTTTCTGCTGCTGTTGCCGTTCCTGCCGAACCAACAAACCATGCAATTGCCACAACCGCAGTTTACCGGTGTTTCTTATAACAGTACAATTCTTGCCTGTTTTTCTTTTTTTTTATTTGTTATCTTGCTTTAGACAACGATATTTAATTTCCTTTTTAGAACCAGTATTTTAGCAGGATAGAGTACAAGCTACATGTGCTGCAAGAGGTAAAACTAATATTTCACTCTGTATCTTAATTAGACCTTCTTGGTTAACTCCATTTTTTTTTTGCCTATTTACCGAAGAAGCACGAATGACTAAACTTCCCGTTTCATTAATTAGAAGCTTACAAAATCATAATAGTACTCTCTTTGTCCCACTGAATATGGCGTTCACAAGATACAAATTTTAAGACTGAGTTCTTTTATTGAGGTTGAAAACTAACCTTTCACTTACGCAAAACATAGTAACTTATTAGCACATTATTAATTAAGTATTATCATTTTTAAAAAATAGATTAATATGATTTTCAAAGAAACTTTACTATAGAATTTTTTTTTGCAAAAAATACACCGTTTAGTAGTTTGAAAAGTGTGCGCATGAAAAAAAGGAAATGAGTGGGAAAGTAAATGAACGAACTCAACCTAAATTATTTTATTAGGAATTAAATTTTTTTATGAAAATAATATTATTAGATTAACCTTTGGATTTACAACCTTTGTTTATAATATATAATAAATTTAAAGTCAAATACTAGTTTTGAAGAGCGCGCATTAGTCAGTGGACGGAGGGATTACAAATCAACCTCGCTCAATCTTCAGCATGCACTTAAATATTTTCCACCTGTCCAGGCAGCATCTTTAAACGGCCAGTAAGTGAATCTTTTCTTAACTATATTTTATATATCGCTAAGTTACATATATTTCATTTCAATTGGCATCATATTGAATAATCACGAGAAAATAACAAACACACGAATACATCTTTTATATTATATTCCACTAGTAGTTAATTTGAAAATTAAGGCCATTAGTTAGTTGGATGGTATTATTTACTATAGAACAGAATCAGAATTTGTTTTAAAATAAATATAAATTAGTGATTAATTATTCACAGTGGAACTATTAAATCATGGAAATTCTATAATTGGGGCTCCAAACTGAATACATATGTGGATACTCACTAATATCGAATTTCAGAATGATTAAAACATGAAAAACTACAATTGAGACTCTTAATCAAGTACAACTCGATAGTTGATAATTAACAAATTTTGGAATTATTAAACCATAAATGGCTATAATTGTGATCCCAAACCAAAAATGCAGTTCAATACACTTATTAATTATGAGCTTTAGAATTATTAAACCATGTAAAAGATAATCGAGGCACAATCGAAGTACAACTTGATATCTCTTATTTATATGTTTTGGTATTATTAAATTTAAAATGATATCTAAACTGGGTTTACTGATACTCACTAATTCTAAATTTCTATATTACATGATAGCAAATGCTGCGGACCCAACATGAGCAATGTAACAGCAGAAACATAAGGATCCATTCTATATAAGTATTTCTAATTAATAATTTTGATTTTTGGAACATAATACCAAAGTAAATTGTTCCTTCTTCAGAAATAAAAAAAGTCCAAGTGTTCGTTCACCGAAATATTGCCAACTTATTCAACATATTATTTAAAATATAATTTTTGCAATTTCAGTAGTAATAACCAGTGCAACTTAATTATGTGCCGTACAAGCACTTTCTCATTCTCTCTCCATTTCAAAATATAAGTATCTCTAGGATTCCAATTTTATATCACCAATCAGATGTTTGGAAAGGAAACCTAAGATATATATTTAAACTTTAAAAATTGATAACTCAAGTGACAGAAAAGAAATCTTTCGTCCTAACTGTAGTATTTTCTAAGCAACCTAAAAAAACATAATATTTTGTAACGGATGGTGGATGTTACTGAAATGGCATTCGAAGCCTGCGGATGTTCTCGAAGAAAACCATAAGGCAAACAAAAAATATATTAAACCAATTCCATACAAGATAGGTGGAGTAAAAATCTGAAATTCTGGGGCATTGGTCAGCAGAGTTACCTTTCTGAGGAAAATAACAAGCTGTTTCACTGTCTTGGTATCGCTAGTCTTGGAGCCTTCCTGTGTTGCCGCGTATGAGAATCCTGCCCCTATGGGAGAATCCACAAAAATTATGTTGCTCACCTGCAAAACCATGCAAAATTCATCCATTAAAACCTGGATATGGGCACATGCCTTTTTTTCATTTGAGACAGAGATACAAATAATTTGCTTTGTTGCCACGTCCATTAAATAATGTAAGCGACCTTAGTCCAAGTCTCTGGTTGATAGATAATTTTCGGCAATCCTCCACTGTAATACCGTTTTGCGGCGAATTGGAATGGTCCTATAAATGTATGCACATGAATAATCTGTTAAATACAACAAACGTTATTGTAACATGACCTATAAGCATGGTTTACCATATTGTTTATCCGAAGGAACTCGGTGGAATTTTTTCAATAATCTGAGAAAAAAAAATAACCTGCTAGTTAATTTACCTATCTCATGGGTTAGGCCAGAGAGACTAGAACAGCCGGGCCCACCTGATAGCCACAATAAAAGTGGGTCTACATCAGGATCCTTCTCTGACTGGACAAAGTAGTAGAAGAGGCGTACGCCCGTACTCTCGTTCACCTCCACGTATCTGCAAGAGTCATATGTGTGCACACATGATATATATGGATGCCTGGAATTGAATAGCCAATAAGTTTTTATTTCTTTGTACCTAGGGTGGAACCACAATCATTGAAGAAGGAGAAACATATGTAGCTAACCACCCATTTTGGTTTAGAAAACAAATAATTTTAGCCACATGATTAAATTAATAGAAGTGGCATTGATTTTATTAGAAATACATATCAAACCCTACGAATACGACATTTTGGAATATATTGGAACTATCATTTGGAGGCTATTGTAGCAAGTCGTAGTTTGGAGAAGATCATTATAGTAGTGTTCATCTCAAATGGGTGGAAGACAAGTACTATGATCTACGTATATGTAAATAAAAGAATTTATAGCTATTATGATCATTATTGCCGGCGCAAACTTTTTTATGATGCCTAACTCTGTCATTGTGTTGAAGTTATTGGATTTTTAAAAAATATATTATTATTTTAATGGAAAATGAGAAAAAAATATTTTGTGCCTAATTATAATCGTGAAAGTAGAAGCCAATCAAATTCATGATGTTCGATGTGAGGCTTGTCGAAGGGCACAAGTTCAACAGAGGCATATCAATTGTTGGAAGCGCGGTGAGCCAGGCCATTCAAACTGCGGGTGGTTCAATAGGGGCTTGTTGAACTTTGATAGTTCGACTAGGCCCACAACTAACAGCCGCAGGCCCTGTCAAATGACACTAGTTCAATTGGCCCCAGTATATCCCCTATTGAACAATGGGATTCAGTACAGCCCTTTTAATTCCTTTCCCACAGCTCGACAGGGGTCATTTTGATCTGAAGAGGGTGGACCACTTAGAGGGCACATTGGCGTCGACAATGGATGGGGAATGCAGCCGTGGGAGAGGATGCTGCTGCAGGCCACGAGAGAGGAAGGAGGCCACACCTGCAGACAGCGGGAGAGGAGCGGCAGTGGAGGCCCTCCCTCAGGTGATTGCAAGGTTAAATTCCCAATCCCTAAGTTAAATGCTGGATGTTAGCACAGATTTAAATTAGTTTTACTAGAATAGTTAGAGTAGTTAAATATTTAAGTAAGTACTTGGTGAGTACATGTCTTTTTTACTTAGTATTAATTTATTATTACAGTGAAAAAGGTTTTTGGTAGCACGTATGTGACTGTGACACGGAGTATTAAGTTGACGTTGAACCGTATTTTAATGAAGTTGTATTGCATCAGTAAAACCTGAACCACATGTGAAATTATTGGGTAGTTCCATGGTAAGACATTTTTTCATGTTCTATCAAGATGACATATGATGTGGTTATTTGTGCGTATGACAGTGATGCTCCTATACTAATTTTGCGTTAGCAGGGTAGATTTGAACTTATATGCCTAAATTCACCAGAGTAGTAGGTTATGTACGATGTCCTAGGGTGGCTGCATAATATGTTTAGGTTTGATCCAATTGTTCAAAAGTTTGTTATCAAAACTGTGTGGCCAGTAAGGGGTGAGTATGCTTGGCAGTGGGAAGTAGTAGAACTTGCATGTACTGGAAGTTGGAGAAAGTTTGTAGCTAGAGGGTATAGCCTGGCAATACTAGTGGAGTCATCAAAGCTGCGGAGGCAACGCTGCCGCCCCATCTGTTGCCTCCTCGCTCCTCCCATTGACGTCCATACGCAGCAGCGTCTCGCATCTTCCCTCGAACCCCTGCAGTTCTCCGCTTTTTCTCGGCTGCAACCACACGGCGAGCAGGTGAGAGCTCAACCCGCTCCAATGCTGCATGCAAGTTGCTTGATGAAATGCTTCCATGGAGCCAGCTTCTAGTTTCTTGTGTACATGTACAATTTGCTATTTTCCGTATATTTTTCCAAGAACTTTCTGCTTCCTCAAATGATTTACTTGATGAGTTCTTGGAACAAACTCATGTCGAATCTGTGCAAGAGGTTAATGTGTATTACTCAGGCCTAAGTGAAGCAATGAAAGAGGTTGTTGCACCAGATAGTAATTGCTAGGCGAATGATTAGGTTGACGACAAGCTGAACTCACTGTTGGCTATTGATGCAACAAATGAGAATGAGGCGTTAGTGGAATAGATGCAACTGGGAAACAAGGAATACATCGAAATTGTAGTGCAAGGCCAATATACAACACAGTGGGACATAGAAATCAACGTGCTTCCTGATGTGTCGTCTAAGGGTCAATGATGGTCTCGGTGCCCAATAGCAGTATGATTGTAAGCAGGTGCAAATTGAATAGATGTTTTATGATAAAGGACAACTCCAATATGCGGTGGAGAGATTGGCTTTCCCGCAGAGGTGGGAGATAGGAGAGGGGATTTCAAATAGGACAATTTATGTCGTGAAGTGTACAATGCTATGCATAATGGGAAGTACACTCGATATACTCTGTAGACAACCTGTATTTTCTCAAGTCAATCAATTTCCCAAGGCACGTTAGGTTTAGCTCCGGCGCATATGTATTATGTGTACGGTACATGCCATTGTAGTGCTAACATCTAAGTATTTCCTAATCTGCCATAGTATTAGTCAGGCAAGCATATGTAACCACATAATCAATTTAAAGTCGTGAATGAGGAATTTGTGACGGGGCCTACTATTGATGGGCCAGAATAAACCCCGATATAGAAGCAACCATATAGGCACTCATCATAGGCCTCTTGACCAGACCTGTCACCAGTGACACTCATCGGTGACGAGGATAGATTGCGGCCCGATAAATATTACCATTGACAAGCCGCAACCTAACCCCGCACTGGTGACGGCCCCACAAAGATAATGTTATGGCCCGTCACTGAGGATTATAGTTATTGATGGTCTACATTTATTGGCTGTTACCAATATTACACACTATGAATACACCCACCACTTCATGGAAAGGAATCCTGACCAAATGTACTATCCCCATTTGTGGTGGGAGGGCTAGAGGGGTGAATATTGTCTTTTATTAAAATAACAGAAAATTTAAGGAAAGGCTATCTAGGTAGTAATAAATTAACCATTCCTACAAATTTTGTAATATACATTGTTGGTATTTCTTAACGATATTACTAGAAATATAATTCCCAGCAATGGCGCAGAAATACTCCTGGTATATTATGGTTACAGAGTTCATCCGCAAGCGCACGGATATACCATTGTAACATTTCACCCGAGAGTATTCCAAGGGTATCGTATTTATTTTATCCCGTGGAAAGATCATGTAGAAAGAACTCAACTAATAATTTATATATTACTTGTGATAATCATATTCTAAGCAGTGGTTAAGATAATCCAAGGGTAGAGTGATACACAAGCATTACTACTCATTCTCATAATATATTATCTGAGTTAAGTGGAAAGAAAAGAGAAAGAAGATCTATTCCTATACTTTTAATATACATAGTATATATACATTCTAGTTAACTGATATACTAGCTAATACCCTCTATCCGATGCCCTCCTGGTACTTTGAGAAGCCACCCCTGACTGCCGAGTTCCTTACGACAGCCCGTCATGACCATACAACCGGGCCTAAATACAGAGGAATACCCTCCCCAGGGAATTAACTTAGGATTATATACCGGCGCGGAGGAATACGTACTGAGCTGTCACCATTAGCGGCCCACCTCTCATCCGCAATATATAACCCCAAATAATGATATCCTGTAATCTAGACACCACGTCTAAACTACCAGATACTACTCCAATATCATCGTCATGACATAGAGTAATTGCATAAGCAAATATTATACCCGCACCAAAGCATCTCCCAGATAAGCTAGCCGTATATTTAGTATAACAAGAACATAATATAAAGTAGGTACTCATATACTTGGAAAGTATTTCAATACCATAAATGTATTTAGAAAAGTATTCTAATAAAAGTACAAAGCTTACAAAAGAGAAAAGGAAAGCTGCTAGAGCCATACCCGAACTCTTCCGACGGCTTCCGGATTCCTGATTTCTACTCTATTACTATTCCACCAGCTAGATACTACTAAACTAAACTTGAGAGAAATGAGAGAGCTATTGCTTGAGGTGTGTGTGAAGTGAGAAGGTGAAGTCTTTTTATAGCTGAACTATGACGGTTGTGACGGTTGGAATGGTCGATAATACCCTTCAACCGTCATTGGGGCGTCATCTGAACCGTCCAGCCAAAACCTGGATCTAACGGAGGCGAGGGAGGTTCGGCCGAACCTGGTGGCCCAATCTAGCCCAATTTCGGCTGGTGGCCTCCTCCGTTGCTTCACTTCGTAGACTTGTGAATTTTGGCCTAATTCATCGTGTCAATTCTGCGTTCTTGTCCCATTCATTCATAAGTCTGACTCTCGACATCGTCCGATTGATTTATCGTCTATGTTGATGTCGATTCTCCTCCACTTTAGTGTCATTCTCTACAAGAGGTTAATATACCTAATACTAGTGGAATATTATTATTCTAGCATATGTATGCATTGCAAGCATCACTAATTCTCGTCTATTTTTGTAATATTGATGGTCGAAACTGATCAATAACGATCATCAACATATATCGCAAGAAAATTATACCTAATATTTGTTGGTTGTACCGATTTGATTGACATAGCAAAGAGTATAGAAGTAGTGTTGCAAATTTTATAAACGTCCTATGGGAGGAGAAGAAAAGAGCCAACAAGTATATCATATGTCCATATGTAGATTGCAGAAATTAGAAGATGTTTGCCAGAAGAATGAAAGTACACTATCATCTGTTACGTCGAGGATTCATAAAAAGTTACACATGCTGGACAAGGCATGAAGAGCATGATCAGTCGTTTTTAATATTGAAGATGAAGCGGGTGTTGGATCACAAAATCAGGAAGAACATGGAGCAGACATGTTTCTTATGTTGGAATTAATACATGAGTCTTAGCCCATTCAGAGATTAATTATATGGAAAGTCACAAAAGCCCACCTCATGGGATGACATGCATGGGGAGTTTAATACCAACTTGCCTACTATAGGAGAGGAAGACCTTCTTATAAGGGAGGATGCTCTCCTGACTGCTTAAAGCATGTGAGGTGGAGAGAAGAGAGGGAACGCACGTGCGCACTCGCTCGCCAGGCCTGGCCATGCCTGGCGGCACGCGCACGACGTACACGTCTAATGGTCTACCAAAATTGGTTCCCCACCCTTGCGCAGATGCAGTCTCCTTTTGCAGTTTTGTTTTGCTGTAGGAAATTTGGATTTGGTTTTTGGAAACACTCCGAATAACCCGGTGCGTGAAACAGCGTGGAGTCCGGATAAGTTACGCACGACTTATCCGGTTCGGTTACATGGAGTGGAGATCGTGTAGGTGCCTGTTGGTATTTCTTAACATTAGTAGAAATATAATTCTCAGCAATGGCACATACATATTCATGGTATATTATGGTTACAGATCATATCTACAAGCGCATGGATATACCATTGTAGCATTTCACCCGAGAGTATTCTAAGGGTATCGTATTTGTTTAATCCCGTGGGAAGATTATAATAGAGAGAACCAAGCTAATATTTATATGTTACTTGTAATAATCAAAGTCTAAGCAGGGGTTAATTCAATTCAAGTGCAGAGTGACACATAGTAGAAGCACTCAATATTCTCATACATACTAATTCTAGGCTAAGTGGAAAAGAATAAGAAAAAATCATTTCCTATACTTCTAATATACATACATACAACTTTAGTCTATATTATCTACTATATAATTATATAGCCAATACCCCCCTTACGATGATCTCCTGGTGTTTCGAGAGACCACCCCTGGTTGCCGAGTTCCTTACGACAACCCGTCATGGCCATCCAACTGGGGCTAAAATACAAAGGAGTACCATCCCTAGGAAAGTAACTCGGGATTATATATTAAGGTGGAGGAATACCCGTACTGAACTGTCACCACCAGCGGCCCACCTCTACTGTCCCACAGCATATAACCCCAAGTAATGATATTCAATAGCCTAAGCACCTTGCTTATGCTACCAAATACTACTCTACAATCATCGTCATGACATAGAGCAATCATATAAACGAACATTATACCCACACCATTGCATCTCTCGAGTAATCTAGCTAGATAATTATATAATATCTCGAATAATAAATTGGAAGTTGGTACTCGAATGATCCAAATGAAGTAAAGTACTGTAAATATATTGAGAAGAATATTCTATAAATATTACAAGTCTTACTAAATAAGGAAAAGCTACTAGAGCTATATCCGAACTCTTCCGAAGACTCCGAGGACTGAAGACTCTATTCTATTTCTATTCCACTATACTCTAGAGACTATACTAAACTTGAGAAAATGTGAGAAGCTACTTGCTTGAGTGTGTGGAAGAAGTGAGGAGGTGAAGGCCTTAAATAGCCTAGTAATGACGGTTATGGTTGTTGGGAAGGTCGGTAATACCCTCCAACCGCCATAAGAAAGCAATCCAGACAGTCCAGCGCCAATCCTGCATTGAACGGCTGATAGGCGGGTTCGGCCGAACCATGGGCTGGGCCAAACTGGCCCAATCTCAGCAGGCGGCCTCTTTGACTTCTCCCTTATCCAGAACAGTGAATTCTGGGCCTGTTGGATCGTGTCAATTCTGTGTTTTCAGCCCACTTGTCCACAAGTCTGATTCTCGACAGCATCCAATTGATTGATTGTCCGTTTTGCTGCCGATTCTCCTCCATTTTGTATTTATTCTTTGAGGTTAGAATCCTAGTGCTAGTGGAATATAACTTATTCCAACATAAATTTGCATTGGAAGCATAACTAATTCTCCTTTATTTTGGTAATATTGACAGGCATAACTGATCGATAACGACCGTCAACAGCACCCTGATCAAGCATCCTGATATCTCTATATAAGTTGAGCCGCCGCCTCCACACAACACATGTGAAATCAATCTAGGGTTTTCCTCCTCCTTTGTACTGCGCCGTCACTCGTAGTTTACTCCATCCCGCTTGCCGGTGAGCATCGGCAATCGGGAGAGTAGGCCTCCGGAACCTTCGCCTTCAACGCCCTACGTCAGGATATAGCAGCAATAAGGTTTTTGGGAAGCGCTTCGCACGACTGCTCCTTGTTCGCCCACATCAGCTCGTCTTTCTCTTCGCTCGCGTGCTGTGCATCATCGTCAACACATGGTATTGCGAGTCCTTCCTGCTGAGAAGCTGGTTTTCGAAAACCCTCGATACGCATTCAATATGTTCCGCATATTCCATCTGCTCATGCTTTACTGTCTAGTTTACATGTGCAGATCGTATGATGCGATAATGCTAGTTTACATCTGCAGTGTCATGATTTATTTATGGAATAAACTAAATCATTATGTGTTTATATATTCAATAATCCAAAAACCTTATTATAGGCACTATGGTTTTACTATGGCTTATTGTGCCGATGCACTAAGGCTGGATAAATTCTCCAGTATGCACTTCAAGGGATGGTAGAACAGGGTCACTCTATGGCTGATGGCGATGAAATGCTTCTGGGTTAGTAATGGCAAATCTATAGCAGTTCTCATTGCTGAAAAGCAGAAAAAATTCATAAATGATTGAATTGGATGCATTCTTAGCGTTCTTGGCAATCGTCTAGTCGAGGTGTATATGCACATGATTGACGCTAAGGAGTTATAGGATGCACTGAATACCAAATTCGGTGCTACTGATGCTAGCAATGATCTGTATGTCATGGAGCAGTTTCAAGACTATAAAATGATTGATAACCATTCTGTAGTTGAGCAGACTCATGAAACACAGGCAAAGGCTAAGGATCTCGAACTCCTTAAGTGTGTCTTACCCGACAAATTTGTGGTCGGGTGCATTATTGCGAAACTACCTTCATTTTGGAGAAATTTCAATACTGCACTTAAACACACGAGACATGAATACTATGTTGAGGGGTTAATAGCATCTCTTGATGTTGAGGAGAAAACTCGGGAAAAAGACATCGCATCTAAGGAGAACTTGCTTTTTGTGTGGCTTGCCTGGTCATCTGGCCAAGAATTGTCCACAACGCAAGGGGATGAAGGCACCTGCAGGGCAAACTTCTAAGTCTTCCAATGTGACCATTGGAAACACTGGAGATGAAAGCGAGTATGGTAATTTACCTACTATTTTTTTCAGTTAATCAGTCTACTAACTGGTGGGTAGATACAGGGGCCAATGTACATGTTTGTGCTGACATCTCACTGTTTTGTTCTTATTAGGTCGCACGGGATTCCACCGTCCTAATGGGGAATGGGTCACATGCTTCTGTTCATGTATTGACACGGTAGATCTAAAGTTTACTTCAGGAAAGATTGTGTAGCTGAAGAACATGCAGCATGTCCCTACTATCGATAGAAATCTTGTTAGTGCCTCCCATCTATGTAGAGACGGATTTATGTTGGTGTTTGAGTCTAATAAAGTAGACGTGTATAAACATGGATATTTTATTGGTAAAGGCTATGAGTGTGGATGATGAGGCTAATGTTTGGCACTCACATTTATGTCACATTTTATTGGTTGGTTATGAGTGCCTCCCGTCTATGTAGAGGCTTGATGTCTCGGCTTTCTAGGATGTGTTTAATTCCTAAGTTCTCCATTGTTAAAGGTTCTAAGTGTCATAACTGTGTGCAATCAAAGCAACCTCGCAAGGCTTACATGGCAGCCGAGGAGAGAAACTTGGCACCTCTGGAACTCCTACGTTTAGATCTTTGTGAAATGAATGGGGTCTTGAGAAGGGAGAAAAACGATATTTCGTGACGTTGATTGATGAAGCTACTTGATTTTGCTATGTGTATTTGTTGAAAAGGAAAGATGATGGTCCAGACTATTTTAAAATCTATAAGGCAGAAAATGAAAACCTACTTGACAGAAAGATAAAAAGACTTAGGTCTGATCGTAGTGGAGAGTTTTTCTCAAACGAGTTTGACTTATTCTGTGAGAAACATGGCATCATACATGAGAGGACGCCTCCCTATCCACACTGACTGACATGGTGAATGCCATGTTGGATATTGTGGGACTACCTAAGGCATGGTGGGGGGAGGTATTGTTGACCTCGAATCATGTCTTAAATAGGGTTCCCAATAGAAATAAGGACAAAATACCATACGAGCTATGGATTGAGAGAAAACCATCACTTTCTTATTTGCGCACGTGGGGGTTCTTGGCGAATGTCAATGTACCAATAACGAAGAAGTGCAAGCTTGGAACTAATACTGTGGACCGTGTCTTTCTAGGATATGCTCATCACGGCATTGCTTATAAATTTTTAATAGTTAAATCGGAGGTATCTCACATGTATGTTGGTACAATTATGGAGACTCATGATGCTACCTTCTTTGAAAGCTATTTTCCAATGAAGGATACACAGAGTACTTCTAGCCAATCCTGTGAAATAATTCTCAGTTCAATCACACCACCAGGACAAACTGAACATTGATATTGTAGTTGAAGGTCAAGAAGGCAAGGTGTGCAAATTTGATAGAACATTGATATTGTCAGGGTTACGGATAAGGTAGACCCTCTATCCTTGGATGTACGATGGGTACCGATACGGTATACCCGCACGTATACGAATAGTTTCCGTATACGTTAAGGAAATCTATCACATGAAAGAAGCAGGATCTGCGGACGAAAGGAGTCCTACTTGGACGAGACTGGGTCGTTACCATATCGTGAGGGGTCCGATATCTCCGAGTCCTACTTGGAGATCAACCGACCCGCGGTATATAAGGGACCCCCTGGGCAGGACCTAAGGCATCGAAGATTACTGCCAACACATCCCCAATAGCCTACGGAGCCGGAGCCTATAGAAGCCAAGTCGCCGGGAGATCTAGTCGAATCAACTCGACTACATTCTCGTCGATATCATCGAGTTCTGTTATTCCCTTTGTAATCTGTGGTTTCCATCATATAATCCCATACCAACTGGATTAGGGCTATTACCTATTAAGGGGCATAAACCAGTATAATCCTTGTCTTTTGTTTGCTTGATGTCGTAGTACGTAGATCCTCGTACCAACAGACCCTAATACCCTCTATATCCGGTCTACGGGTATCCCCTGTCGATAGTGGCGCGCCAGGTAGGGGGTCTTGGTGCTCAAGGTTCTACTACTATGACTTCAAGCCTCCTCGACGATAGCGTCTACCCCGGCATCAACCAAGGAGCTTCAACTTTAACAATGCTGGTGTGGACTCAAGTCGGCAAAATCGTCTTCCCGGTCTACACCACAACGCCGATCTCGACTGGCCTGGCACTTACCCGAAGCGAGAACGGCGTGGTTACGACCCCGGTCAACTCCATGTCGAAAGATCCTCCCGTAGAAGCAGAGAACGGAACATCGACAACATCTAAGCCCGAGAAGGATCCTAACGCGGCCAAATCTTGTCTTTCCGACAAGAAGTACGAGCCGACAAGGACAGCCTCCGGGGCTACAAGGACCTGGTGTCCTATCCACAAGACAAGCAGGCACACCATGCAAGCTTGTTCAGTTTTCCTCGACGTGCAAGAGCGTAGAATTTAACGTACTTCTCCAACTCGTGATGTCTATTGTCCCATCCACAAGGCAAAGTCTCACGACCTCTCAAGTTGCAAGGTCCTTCTCAGCGCCATGAGGACGTCATCTCCTAAGGTCCAGCAGTCACAAATCTGTCCTAGAGATGCGGACAAGGAACAAGGAGCGGCGACTATTTCAGATCGATTCGTCGGGGTAATCGATATCGATCCCCTCGAGCCATCTGTCCTACATCTGCTTGAAGACCAGGCCTCATCATCGACAAGCACACCACGCGGCATGTACGCTATTGATGGGACTAGTACATCTAGAGGCAGCGACACGGGAGCGGAGGATCAATTGGTTATGTCGGCCCAACATATCAGGACTCTCAATGCAATATTGAGTGAAAGCCCTTTCGATCCCGTCCTAAACGTTGATCTCGATCAATGGGCAGAACGACTACGGGAATCAGTGGCCAACCTCAGAAACGCATTCGCAGAGGCCGCCGCCAGGGCGCCACCAGAGCAACCACCGACTGGCGGCGCTAATGGGGAACAGCTGAACAGTGGACGCCACCTCGTCAAGCTACCCCTCCGCCTTGTGGCACCAGTGATCTCCACGACCATCTAAATGGCTGCTGACAAGCGCGACGCACTCAAGATAATGAAAACCGTTCCCGACATCGCGTCTCTTCGCGACATCGCAAGAACGAAGAGCAAGGAGGACGTCCGAGTGAGAATCGAGATCGTGATGATCGCCACAACCGCCGCGAACATGCTAATCACGAGCAGCGGGTGCCGGGCGATACCAGTCGAGGTCAGCACCGAGACACTGACGACGATGGAGATCGACACCAGGACAACAACGATAGGTGACGATGAGAGTCGTGATAACCCGAGCGTCATCCTCGGAACCCTGCCCCGGAGCCAAGTGACTTGTCATCATCCTCGTCATCTTCGTCATCTTCATCATCGGACAGACATCTATGACGAGCATATGATCGCCGACAACCCACCGACCCTGGCGGTGGGTGTAGGACTTTCACTCATTCTCTACGAGATGTTCGATGGCCTGAGAGATTTAGACCGGGAGAAATAGAGAAATACGATGAAAGCACCGACCCTGAGGAGTTTCTTCAGGTCTATTCCACAGTACTCTATGCTGCCGGAGCAGACGACAATGCATTGGCAAATTATTTGTCAGCAGCATTGAAGGGATCTGCACGTTCATGGCTGGTTCACCTCCCGCCCTACTCAATTTCTTCATGAGCAGATCTGTGGCAACAGTTCGTCGCTAACTTCCAAGGAACATACAAGCGCCATGCAATCGAGGACGACCTACACGCGTTGACGCAGAATCCGGACGAATCATTGAGGGAATATATTCGGCGCTCTAATGAGTGCAGAAATACGATCCCCGAGATCACTGATGCTTCTCTAATACGCGCTTTCAAGTCTGGTGTCCGAGATCGCTACACAACCCAGGAATTGGTGACAAGACGGATCACAACGGCTCGCAAGCTATTCAAGATTGTCGATCGATGCGCTTACGCGGACGACGCCCTGAGACGCAAGAACGACAAGCCGAAGAAAGGGTGAGAGAAGAAAGCAGCCAAGGACGCACGTGAGTCAAGCAAGAAAAAGAGTCGCGGGAGTGGGAAACGGAAAGCTCAACCGGAGGTCCTCACAACAGAATATGCTGTCCCACCCAAGCACCCAGACCCACAAGGCGACGACACGAAGAAAATATGGTGCCCTATACACAAGTCGGACCAGCACTCTCTAGAGACTTGTTTCGTCTTCAAAAAGGCACTCACGAAGCAACTGGCTTTGGAGAAGGGCAAGCGAGTACGTGTAGTCGAGAAGGCCGCAGAAGCGGCTACTCAGGACTCAGACTCAGCGTACCAAGATTCCGACCTCCATGTTTCGCACATCTTCGGAGGTTCCACGGCATACTTCTCAAAGCGTGAGTACAAGAAAGTGGAGCGCAAAGTTTGTTCGACATGGTAGGGGGCTGCATCCAAGATGAAGTGGTCAGAGCAGAAGATCGAATTCTCAGAGGCAGACCACCCCAAGACCGCTGTCACTCCAGGGTGATATCCGATCGTGGTCAAACCCACTATCCGGAATATCAAGGTCGCACGGGTTCTCATCGACGGCAGCAGCTCCATCAACTTACTCTTCACCAGCACCTTGGACGCGATGGGGATCCCACAAAGCAAGTTGACACCCACTAATCAACCCTTCCATAGGATTACTCCTCAGTCATCATCCAAGCCATTGGGCAAGATTACGCTACCAGTGACTTTCAGCCAAACAAACAACTTCCGAACAGAGCAGATCACATTTGATGTCGCTGAGTTTGACACAGCATAAGGGATGGTTAGTACAAGATACGGAACAACAGAGTTTTCTTTTGGAAAAACAAACGCCATCATCGGGAGGACTACACTCGCGAAGTTCATGGTCGCATCTCACTACGCGTATCAAGTGCTCAAGATGCCTGGGCCGAAGGGAACAATCACTATTCATGGAAACACGAAGCTGGCAATGCAGTGTGACAAGCGGAACCTCGACATGGTCGAGCAGACTCCCAACCCACCCGCCACAGCTGAGCCGCCCAAGAAAGTGAGCAAAACCAACAAGACGCCGAAGTCGGATGGTGCAATCAAGATCGTTTCGCTTTCCAGTGCCAACCTTGACAAGACTGTCAAGATCGGGGCGTCACTGAATGAGAAATAGGAACTCGCGCTCATCACCTTCCTCCACGACAATGTGGACGTGTTTGCTTGGCAGCCGTCCGACATGCCGGGAGTCCCTAGGGAGGGATCGAAGCAAATCCTGAGAAGATCAAGGAAATCGAGAACATGAAGTCGCCCATAAGACTCAAGGAAGTCCAGAAGCTAACTGGATGCATGTCGGCACTGAGCAGGTTTGTCGCTAGGATGGGGGAGTGAGGACAACCTTTCTTCGCCTTGTGTGGACACAGGAAGCCGAAGATGCATTCATTGCGCTCAAGCGCTACCTGTCAGATCGCCCTGTACTTGTTGCTCCCCAACCTAATGAAGAATTGTTCCTCTATATCGCTGCCACACCATATTCCGTGAGTACTGTCATTGTTGTCGAGAGAGAGAAGGTACAAAGACCAGTTTACTACGTCAGCGAAGCTCTCCACGACGCGACGATAAGATACCCACATATCCAAAAGTTGCTTTATGCAGTAGTTATGACATCAAGAAAGCTACGCCCCTACTTCCAAGCCCACAGAGTCACAGTTGTTTCCTCCTTCCCCCTCGGAGAAGTCATGAGAAACAAAGACGTTGTCGGCCGCATTGCGAAATGGGTAGTCGAGCTAAGCCAATTTGATGTCCACTTTGTGCCACGAAAAGCTATTAAGTCCCAGGTCCTCGCTGAATTTGTAACCGACAGCGAAACATGGACAATGGCATTCGACGGTGCACTCAACAGCCAAGGAGCAGGGGCAGGGTTCATCTTCACATCACCTTCGGGAGATCAGTTTAAGCATGCAATTCACCTCAACTTCAGGGCAACCAACAACACAGCCGAGTACGAAGGACTACTTGCCGGAATAAGAGCAGCAACCGCACTTGGAGCCAAGCGACTAATCGTGAAAGGGGATTCAGAATTAGTCGCGAACTAGGTGCACAAAGATTACAAGTGCTCTAGCCCCGAGTTATCCAAGTACCTCGCAGAAGTCAGGAAGCTGGAGAAAAGGTTTGATGGGATCGAGGTCCGACACGTATACCGTAAGGACAACATCGAACCTGACGACCTAGCACGGCGTGCGTCCAGACAAGAGCCACTCGAACCGAGCACTTTTCTAGACATCCTGACAAAGCCATCGGTGAAAGAGGCAAACGACGAAAGTAGCATGGTTGTCCTCGACATCAGCTCGGGGGCTACAGAGGCAGAACACGTCGTTGCCGATATCGAGACCATAGATGACTGGCGGACCCTGCTCATCAAGTTCCTGAGTAGCGACGAGTTGCCCGAGGACGACGCAGAAGCTGTGAAGATAACCCGACAAGCCAAGATCTATTGTATGATCGGCAACGATCTGTACAAAAAGGCGTCAAATGGAGTACTCCTCAAATGCATCTCATCCGACGACGGCAAACATCTCCTCCTGGATATACATGAATGGATTTGCGGGTCACACGCCAGTGGACGGACGTTGGTAGGAAAAGCTTTTCGACAAGGGTTTTTCTGGCCAACCGCGCTTAAAGACGCCTGCGACATGGTGCAGTGGTGTGAAGCGTGTCTATTTCATAGCAAACACACAAAACTGCCAGCGCAAGCACTCCAGACTATCCCTCTTACTTGGCCGTTCTCGGGCTGGGGGCTCGATATACTCGGACCATTTCCACGAGGACAGGGCGGCTACAAGTTCCTGTTCGTGGCCATCGACAAATTCACCAAGTGGATCGAAACGACGCCCACGGGGGAAATCAAGGCCGACAATGCCATCAAGTTTATCAAAGGGATATTCTGCAGATATGGATTGCCTCACCGCATCATAACAGACAATGGTTCCCAGTTCATCAGTGCCGACTTACAGGATTTCTGCATTAGATTGGGAGTCAAGATTTGCCTAGATTTTTCACATTTTGGTCCTTTTTGAAAAACTTATTTCGCAAATAGACCCCTGAAAAAACTTATCCTAGAAATGGTCCTTTTTTGAGCGCCAGAGTGGCTGGCGCCGTCGTCCAATGGGACTGCGCCAGCCTCTCTGGCGCCGTCCCCCTGCCGACATGGCGGGGCGATGCTGAGGTGGCAGGAGGAGGGCGCCAACATGGCTGGCGCCGCCCCAGGGAGGAGGGCGCCAACCATGCTGGCACCGCCCCCCCAACCCCCCACCTCAATTACTGTTTCTATCTATAGAGTTGCAACCTTTTTATTTTTGTTTAATTTTTACAGATGTTTTTTTGCACTTAGGATCACGATACAACCAACCACAAAAAAAATTTAAACTCGAACGCAATATACCACTTAGGTAGAAGTCTGAAAATAGCATACCACTTAGCTTACTTTGCACCTTCATCAAAATTAGACCATAACTCCTTTAGTAAAACCCTTTGATCAGCATGTTAAACATAATGCACTCTACCACTATATGAAATTACTTAATCTAATTCAAAATATAACCACATGAAATGATAGCCATAAGTTAAACAGTACAGAGGGATGCAGTTTTTTTATTTTTATTTTATATTTTTGATTTTTTTTCACACTTAGGAGAATACCGGAAACAACCAAAGAAAAAATAAACTCAAACGGACAAAATATGTGACTTATAAAATTTTCCAAAGCTCTACCGAAAAGTCATTCAGGTGTCATCTATTAAAATTGGCGTAACTTTCTCGTACGGACTCGGAATCAGGCAAGTAATATATGCACGGACATCTACAGAAAAAGTTACATCCGATTCTGCTTGCAAGATTGTGTTTTCGAGGAGAGAAGTTTTTTGGTAGAGCTTTGGAAAATTCCCCAGGCCACATATTTCGTCCGTTTAAGTTTATTTTTTATATGGTTGGTTCTTGTGAGTTCCTAAGCGTGAAAAAAATATCAAAAAAATAAAATAAAAATAAAAAATTTGTACATCTCTCTACTCTGCACTAGAGAGGATAGAGAGGAGAGGAAAGGAAAAATTCTACAGGTCACATATTATGTCCATTTGAGTTCATTTTTTTTATGGTTGGTTCTTGTGTGTTCCTAAGCGTGGAAAAAATATCAAAAAAATAAATAAAATAAAAAATTCGGGATATTTTTCTACAGGACACAAAAGCTGCCAGGACGGCCAACGCCCATCCATGGAGCAGAAAACATTCTCGGCAAGTGGCGCCATCGACTGCGCAAGACCATCGATCTCCGCGGGCGTCCTCCAATAATGCGAGAACCCTTCACGAAGGAACTCGAGGTGCAGCTACGGGCGGAGATCTCGGATACAGGCCAGAACATGCCCTCCAGCGTAATGGTTCGCTCGACAACACTCCTGCTTCAGGGCCTCATCGATGCGCTTGCCAATCCCTTCGAGCTATGCTCAGGCCCCATTCAACCATGAGATGTGGCCAGCCACTGACTCCTCGGGATTTCCATGGTGAACTCGAAGCTCCTTGCAAACCCCCGCCATCGCCGTGCAGCAACTCTTGAGGTACGAGTTGAACCACACCTCGCGACCTCGAAGAGCTTCGACGGCCTAGTCCTTCTTCACCTCCACCATGGCCCTTTCGAGTTCGGCCACCTCGAGTTTCGTCTTCCAGTACTAGATTCGACGATCTCGGTCAGCCAACACGTTCTCGAAATCTTCCCAACACGGAAAGGACAAAGTCAAGCTACTCTTCTCCCTCGAGAACACAGCTAATTAATTCAATCCAAACATGAGGAGCGAAGGAAATCAAGGCACGAACCTAAGGACATCATGGCCATGTTTGTTTCCACGGACGGGCCCTTATCGCCCTCCACCAGCGGTGTGTGCGGCTCAAGTGTGACCAGCGGAACGACCACCGGCACATCGGGCTGCCCACGGTGCTGGACATCCTCGACATCAGCATATCTACAACGAGAAAAGTACTCGGGATCACATGCTAAGGAAACAAGGGAAACAGCTATTTAAGATAAAAGCAGTTGGGACCCATAGAGAGTTTTACAAGCATGTAGATTAAGGAGTACAAAGAAAAATGGATATCCTACTCTTCAAAAAGGGAGTGGATAGACTCCCCCAAGTCACCGACTTCTTCCATCGTAACCTTGCGCGCGTCATCGGCCGCCCCCCGATCCAAGGCCCTCTTAATGTCTAGATCGGGATGCGCTAGCCTCATGCACGCAAGGACATGGCATGCCCCGATGTATATGCCGTTGGACGTCTCCTCGCCGATTCTGGCCGAGTGCTTGGAGGGGATTCCGCGAGCGACGACGTCAGCGAGAACTCATCGGGGTGTGCCGGGATGGTAGTCGTGACACCGCACTCCCCGGCGAGTTGGTGCAGGCTGGTGAACGACGTTCGCAGCGAACCACGGATGTCGATCATGTGGCCCTCGAGCTCCGACATCCGGTCCTCGAGCCCACGTCGCTGCATCTCGTTGGCGGCTACCAGCTCCGTCATCTTTAGGAGGTCCTCGCGGGCCTCCGCCAGATCGCGCGCTAGCTGGTTGGTACGCTAGTTCGCCGACAACGCCGCCGCCCTGGCCTCCTCGATCTTGCGACCTATGCCGCGAGCGCCAGCCTGGAGGATGCGCTACATCTCCACTTGGAGCTCCCCCCAGGTGAGGGCATCGGTGGACAAGCCCCGGGTGGGCACGAGGCCGATGACAGGGCTACTCGGTGTCGCCTCTTGGTCGTTAGTAACGACCACAACTTCTGTCGAAGTCGCCGCAGGGGACGCACTGGAAGCAGCATCAGTCCCACCGTGCGCCACCTTCGCCCGCGCCGTCCTGCGAAGATTTTCTTTTTCTTCATGAGGCTAGTCGATCACAACTTCGAGAATGAAAAGACCTCAAGAACATTAACTTACTTCTCGCTGATAGTCACCAGCCTTTGCCTTCGCTGAGGTGAAGAAGACGCGTCCGAGTCCTGAGCAAGATGAAATGGTGTGAGGTCAAGTCGTTCCGACTACGCGTTAAAGAACAAGGGAAGAGCTTACCACAGAGTTCGTCGCCTTCCGGCGAGTCCCGAGTACAGAGGAGAATTTCCTTCCCCTCTTCGGAACATTGCTGCCACTCGTGGTGGCAGTGACAGCGTCAGATGCCTCCTTGGTGACGCTCTCCTTCAACGATGCTGCCACCTGGTGGTCCACAAGGGGCCCGATGATGTCCGTCAAAGGGAGCGCCTGCACAACGTGAAGTCACGGTGCAATCTAGATAAGGAAGATATAAAGGAATCGTCGACTACACTCCAATTAATCGTGGTGGCGCATTCGGCCGCGTCCTTGTCGCAAAGTGGGATGGGGATGTCGCCCACCCCCAAGAGTGCGCTGATCATTATTTGACCAACACGGCGCCCCACGACATCATTGTCCAGACCTGTAAATCGAGAACGGAAACTCGGTAAGTCAGGAGAAACAGATGCACTAGTAACAAAGTTAGAAATGCGAGAAAAAATACCCCGAGGAGAGACCCGGGTCGTGTCCTCTAGCCCAGAATAATCAAAGGCCGGATGGGCGCGGGCCTGCAGCGGCTGAATGCGCCAACCTACGAAGTCGGCAGCGACTTCGTATCCCGACAACCCCCATCTTTGAAGATCATCAATGATATCGATAAAGGATTGGAGGGAGGGAGTTAGGGCGGGTTTGGCGGTCCACTCTGTAATTTTTTCCAGTTGATCCTCAGGGACAACAAGGACGGGATCCAAGTTCTCTATCTGGAGATAGAACCACCTTGTCCGCCACTTGCTGCGAGAAGAGGTGCACTGGAAGGGGATGTAACGCGACTTCAGGCCATCCCGAAGTTGGAATCCAACACATCCAGATACCCTGCTGGATTCCATCAAGCGCGGCTCATAATAAAAGCGGAAGAGATCAAGGAAGGGCTCTACCCCAATGTAGGCCTCGCAAAGATGAGAGAAGACGCTCAGAAAGGCGATAGAGTTGGGGTTCAGGTGAAGCAAAGAAAGGCCATAGAAGTTCAAGACGAGAAGAAGAAACTCGGAAGGCGGAGGAAGAAAACCACAAGAAATATAATCCTCGACTACAACCATGCGACCCAAGATGGGTTCAGGTTCTGTTTCTCCAGCCTCCCTCTGCATGGTCCCACGACCGGGGAGGGCACCGTCGTCCTGGAGCTTCTTCATGGATGCGGTGGTCGAAGTTGACTTCTCAAGATCCATCGCCGCCGGAGGATCGCCGGAGAACAGGATGAAGGAAGTGGGCTAGGGTTTTCTTTGCGGGGAGCGGAGAAGAGGAAGAGAGCTAGAAGGCAGGAGAGTTTTCTGGCGAACGGACTTCAAATGGATGCCCAAAATCCCTTTAAATAAGCGCACTACCGATGGTACATATCCCAAGGAAAGGAGAGAGATTGCCGCCGGAAGATTCTGGGTCCGTTATGCGCAGCAGTTTTTAGACTTCAATTTAAATTCACTCATGACCATTGAAATTCACGCGGTGTTGTCGATGACTCTTAGTCTCTACGGTTTTCACACCAAGATCGACCAAAAGAGAACGACAACAATTCCGACATTAGAAGTCGCGATCGATAACATGAGTTCATTTAAGCAGAAGTCAGGGGCTACTGTCAGGGTTACGGATAAGGTATACCCTCTATCCTTGGATGTAGGATGGGTACCGATACGGTATACCCGCGCGTATACGAATAGTTTCCGTATACGTTAAGGAAATCTATCACGTGATAGAAGCAGGATCTGCGGATGAAAGGAGTCCTACTCGGACGAGACTGGGTCGTTAACATATCGTGAGGGGTCCAATATCTCTGAGTCCTACTTGGATATCAACTGACCTGCGGTATATAAGGGACCCCCTGGGCAGGACCTAAGGCATCGAAGATTACTGCCAACACATCCCCCACAGCCTACGGAGCCGGAGCCTACAGAAGCCAAGTCGCCAGGAGATCTAGTCGAATCAACTCGACTACGTTCTCATCGGTATCTTCGAGTTCTGTTATTTCCTTTGTAATCTGTGGTTTCCATCATATAATCCCATACCAACTGGATTAGGGTTATTACCTTTTAAGGGGCCCGAACCAGTATAATCCTTGTCTTTTGTTTGCTTGATGTCGTACTACGTAGATCCTCGTACCAACGGACCCCAATACCCTCTATATCCGGTCTACGGGTATCCCCCGTCGATAGATATCTGTAGGCTTTGCAGTCAATGATGCAAAAAAATATGTGTACTATCACCATGGAGGGGGTGAGGGAGTTACTATATGCTTGTATGTTGATGGCATACTAATATTTTGGACAAATCTTGACTTGATTAATGAGGTTAAATCATTCTTGTCTCAAAATTTTGATATGAAAGATTTGGGAGTAGCTGTTGTTATCCTAAACATTAAGTTAATTAGAGGTGAGGATGGGATTACACTCTTACAGTCCCATTATGTGGAGAAGATCTTGAGTCACTTTGGCTACTAATAGCAAGCCTTCTCCAACACCTTATGATCCTATCTTGTTGTTTCGCAAGAAGAAGAGAATTGCTAGGAATCAATTGGAATACTCCCAAATTATTGGCTCACTTATGTACCTAGCTAGCATAACTAGGTCTGACATCTCCTTTGCTGTAAGCAAGTTGAGCCAGTTTATCTCTAACCTGGGAGATGATCACTAGCGTGCGCTTGAGCGAGTGATGCGCTGTCTAAAAGGTACTATGGAATTGGGGCTTCACTGTGCTGGGTATCCTGCGTTACTAGAGGAATATAGTGGTTTTAATTGGATCTCTGATGTGGATGAGATCAAAACCACTAGTGAATATGTCTTCACACCAGGTGGTGGTGCTGTTTCATGAAGGTCTTGCAAATAGACTATTTTGATGAGGTCAACCATAGAAGCAGAGCTGACGGCAAAAGATACTGCTAGTGTTGAGGCGGAATGGTTGCGTGATCTATTGATGGATCTGTCTGTGGTTGAAAAACTGGTGCTAGCTATTTTTATGAACTGTCACAATCAAACGGTAATTGTCAAAGTCAACAGTTCTAAGGATAACATGATATCGTCTAGAAATGTGAAAAGATGATTGAACTTTGTCAGGAGATTGAGAAACTCCGAAGTTATAACATTGGATTACATCCAAACAGCAAGTAACCTCGCAGATCCCTTCACGAAGGGACTATCCCGAAATGTGATTGACAATGCATCGAAGGAGATGGTTTGAGACCATGTGTTGCGTTTGAACATGTTATTCACATTGCTAGCGAGAATGAAGAGCTTAAATTGCTATCTTCCTTAAATACTTTCATGTTATTGGCAATTATGATAGTAAAGGAGAATATAATATGCATCGAGTATATATTTGTTCTAATTTGACTACACCTCCTTTTCATGATGAAAGGTATTGTCTAAAGGATCGCATGCGTATACGTAATTCTCTATCAAGTTCATCTAGTTGTTTAAATGAGTTATAGGATGGTTTGTAAGAAGAGGAGTGTTGTGGTTTTTCGACTACAAAGATTTCAGGATCCAACCATATGGCCATCAAGAAATGTTCTTCACCGGATGTTGTGATAGATAAAGATAAGTTCAATACGCTCCATGACAACCTAAAACCTAGGACGGTTTCCAATCAAGAACGGGAGGATGATAAGAACACAACTAGCTCGGATAAAACCATAACTAACTTATGTATTAATGAACCAAAGGTGCATATGTTCTATATTTGTTTTACTTGTTATATATTTGAACAAACGTTGTTACACAATGAGTTTTGTGTGCTTTTGTTTGCAGAGTTACTTGCTTGGGCGAAAGAAAAGAGACCGTGCGTAAGGAATGAATGGATGATTAAAGAAGTTGATTGGGGACCAAATCAAGACCTTCTCCAAGTCCACTTCCATCTTACCACATCACTTTTTGGTCCATAGAAGACCAGAGATAAAGTTCTACACGTTTTAAATTCGGATTCGGGTCTCTTGACAGCATCAACTGTAAACGGACCTAGCTACTGATCTAGAAGGAATTTCGGGGCCCATGAGTACTTGTTGGAAAGCTTATGGAGTCTACTTTCAGATGGTTTTGGTCCCACGTCAAAATTACTACCGAGCTGTCGGGAACCTACAAAACAAGCCATGTATCTCATCCAGTCCGAATCTGATTTGGGTTTAGGGCCTTGTAATTGTGTCGTGGGCTTAGCCCAATAGGGTGTGCCCCCTAGGGCAACCCTAGGACATTTCTAATCATATTTATTCAGTAGCCGGCATCGTTTAGAGTTGGGCTTTGCTTAGATTAATTTGTCAAGAACAGTTTCGCCACTAAATCGATTTGTAGAACCCAAAATTTGAGTGCTTAATCATTCATATGCATTCTGTTGCAATCTATCTTGTTCTTATTTGTGTTCTTCGATTTGCATGCAGGGATTAGCCTTTACAGTGAGGTCAACCGGGTTTCGGCACAGTTGATAACCAGAGGAGACATGGTGCTGCGATTGCGGGGCTCAGGAGGATGTTCGTTCAGAAGCCGGATCGAGTTGTATCACGACTCCGCTCAAATCGACTGTTTATCAATATCTATCGGAAGATCGGAACCTTACATCCTCATCAAGCGGTAACCCAGTCTATGTGATAGGAGATCCCGTGAATTAGAACCTAGGAAGAACAAGGCATTAGTTAACTGGAGGAGAGTAGCAATCTAAACTCTCTCTTAGTGAAGATGCATGTACTCTCGTGAGCTGCAAGGCAGGTTGGCTATGCCTTATTGAGTTCTGTTGGCTTTAATTATCGAAGATGCTATCCTGCAGAGCATTCTTGAAAGAACTCACATTTGTGAGCTTGACTGTTGGTCGCAGTCTATGGAGATTTTGGGTGAATCTTTTAGGAAGCTTAACAAGAGACCAAGGAGTACGACTTATACGTCCACCCAAAGGATAGTCTTCAAGTACCAGATAAGACTTTGAGTGAAACTTATTTGCATAAGGCTTGCAATTTAAGGCGTAGTCCATTGTTCAAGTTGTGAGTAAGTGTAGCTTGGAGTTCTAGGTGGATGTTCAACCTTAATCAGTCTCCATCGAACCGCTGGTCTATAAACAGTACATTGGAAAATGGCAAATCTCAGTGGGATTTTGAGATTTGGTGGGGGTAGTTGGAATTAATAGATGGGCCTTAGCCGATTCAAAGATTAGTTCTTTGGAAAATTACAAGCCCACCTCATGGGATGGCATGCATAGGGTGTTTAATATCACCTTAGGAGATAGAGATCTCCATATAAGGGAGGATGCTCTCCTGGCCACTTGAGGCATGTGAGGTGGAGAGAAGAGGAGGAACACACGCGCACGCTCGCTCACTTGGTTAGGTCGCCGACGACGGTTGCTCCTCTCAGCCATGGCGGCCTCTTGCTCCTCGTGCTTGTTCAGGTCGCCGCCGCCTGGTCGGGTCGCCGACGACGGCTGCTGCTCCCGCCGCCTGGCCGACCCTCCGACGCCGCTTGCTCCCCGTCGCCATCGCCCGGCCAGGTCGCCGCCGCCGCTGTCGCCACCACCTACTTTCTACTGTTTGCGATGGGGATCGGGGAAAGGAAGCAGTGGTTCTCGGGGGCGATACAACCAAACATTTGCAAAATAACCGGGAGGCACAAAGGTCACTACATATTTTGCAAAATATATAATTTATTCTTTTTTTCTATTTCTTTACCGCAATAACTCCAGCTCCACTCACTTCCGTTAAAAACAGGGATAAACGTCTGGTTCTTTTTGGAAAAACATGGGCAAAAACAAAAACCCTAAAATATAGGAGTAAAATTAATATTGGATATCAAACTAGAGGTAAAAACAAAATTGTTCCAATCTTTTATGTATGATGATTCACTGGTGCAAACTTTGTTTAGCTGCTACTTTGATGTATGATGATTTATATGCCTCGCGTGTTCGAACCCCCTATATTTTTTAGCATACTCCGCCACTGACAATACATGCACCTTCATATCAAAACATTTCGCAAATCAAATAGAAAAAAAAAAGACATATCGCGATTGGAAGAACAGTCATTGATTGCATACAGTATACATACCCGGTCTCGAGGGAGAAGGGCAGTGGGCCGTCGAAACCAGGAAGGCTCGTCACGGCGACGCCGGCTACCGCCGCCACCATCACCGCCGTGGAGGCCACCCAACAAACGAAGCAGCAAGCGAGAGGCAGCAGCCGCCACCACCACCTCCTCCAATCACGGCGGCTGGTGCTTCTCCTCGCAGCCATCGCGCTCGCTTCCTTTTCCATCTCGGCTCCGTAACTAATGATCCTGAAATTATCCCTGGATTTATAGATTGAAAAAGCAGTGCAAATAATATTTTGGCAGAGGAAGAAGCAAAGCAGGTCACTCATGTTTGATTGACATCATTTTCATACTGTGCATGGATTTTAGGACTTTGTCTTCGGAGTGATCCACTTTGCGCGCTTTCTTGATCACTTGATCGCTTGGGAAAGCAACATCTCGAACGTAAGTCTAATTAAGAGTTTAATTAGAATTATATGTCCTCATGCTAATTATATCATCGAATTGTATTTATGGTATACGATTGTGTTAACGTCAGGCATGATTACGTGGGTCACAGGTAGGTATATTGTATTTATCGTACAGGATAGTGTTGCTGCCAGCTTAGGTAGGCGCGTCCTTCTCACATTTCAGACAGCAACACGTAATGAGGAACGTTGAATAATGTGGAACCAGTTAAGAAACTACGGGTGATCTCATCCACCCAAGGAAATAGGAACAACGGTTTCTAATCTAACCGATAGAGAAGAGGAGATCGCTCCTCTCTCCCCGTTTGGCGTCCCTCCCGACAACCGACGCGATGTTCCCAAACATCACGTCCCCTGCGGTTGACACCGCTTCATATTGTATAAATATACTGTTGATCAATGAGAAATCTATCCATTTTGCTTTATTGTGTTTAATTCTCTCTCTCGCTCCAATCAATTCTATTCACAATACATTATCAGCACTTTCGCTCTCGCGAAGGAGATCGCGAAGTGAAAGAAGAAAACTCGATCACTTTTGATCTAACAGAAAAGTGAACAAGAATCAGCAGAGAAGGTATGATGCCTACCTTTCATTGGATTATGGATGCCGTCCTCGGCCTCCCTCGCAATCAGCGTGCCCGTCGTCTTCGCCATTTTCTCCGTCGATCGGAGAGGAGTCGCCGCCACCACCACGGTCACCACCAACACCATGAACATCAGGCTAGGGCTGGTGGCCGTCGCCACCACCCTCGCCGATGCATCGGGGTGGCCACTACTCCGGTTGCTCCTCCTCCTCCACCTCCGTCTCCAGTTGCCGCAGTACCTCACCATATCTGTGTGCAGGGGGTGCAGTACTGCGCCCACCACGGATGGACGGTACTGGTGACACTGCCCGGCGAGCCATGCGATCTTCCCCCAGAGATGGAGTCGCTGCCGCCACCATCAACCACTGCTTCACCACCTCCACTGACACCAAGCCGACACCGACGTCGTTCCACCACTCCCGCGCCACTGGGGTCCGGCCGGACCGGTACCCTAGCTGCGCGCACAGGGGATCTGCCCTTCTTCAATCCGTCCTCGTCTCATCGTCACGCCGGTGAAGCCGCCGCTCGCCGTCCCGGCCTCCGCCACACCTTCATCGCCGTTCCCCATTGCTCTGCTAGCCGTACACTCCCTAACGGGGTGCCGGGGAATGGCGTCAGGGCACGGCCGGCCTTCGACTCCGACGAGGATCGGGAGCCGTCGGCCTAATCCGGCAGGGAAACCGCCGGCGGACAGAGGGGCGGCTGTGGCGGCAATGGATGGTAGATGGCGACGGCGGTGGATGGTGGATGGCAACGGCGGTGGCCGGCGGATGGTGGATGTGGGAGGTGGCGGTGAAGGCGTGAGGCGGCGGAGGAAATGGATGGAGACGGCGGTGGACTCGGCGGCGGTGGCGTCAGCGGCGCCCCCAACGGCGGCGTCGGCGGCGCCCCTCAGCGGCGCACCTCGGCTGCGTTCCCCACGGCGACGTCGGCAGCAAAATGGTGGTGTCGGCGGCGCATGAACGGCGGCGTGGGCGGCGAACTGGAAGGCGGCGCGGGCGGCGAAAAGGGCGGCGGCGGCGGCGCACCCGCGGGGGGCGGTTAGGGTTCTAACCCTAAGCCCCCCTGCCTTTTTGCTGCCGGGCCGGATGGCCGGCCCAGCGCCCCCGCTTCCCCCCTAGCCTGCTGGCCTGTGCCACATGGTGGTGGGCCGAATCCTTTTGATTTCGGCCCACCACCCAATTTATCATTTAATTTTAGTTTTAATTTTTAGTTTAGCAGCAATTTTATTTTAGTCCCTATGTTTCATGTAATTTAGTCGAAACAGTTAATCAGTTGTACAAACAATTATGTAATGGTCCTATGGACCACTGATGTTATGTGTTTATTAACATAGGTGTTTCTTTAAATACCCTGATTCACTAAATTATTTGTTGTCTTAATAACATGCCTTTTGCATATTATTTCAAGACACGCTCTACTTTCTCGCTTTATTAATTTATAAAATTCTATAAATTTTGTACCTTGATTTAGCAAATTCTCTTAATTATGTACAACATAATTAATGGAGAATTTAATGCATGTTCCACTTCACACTTTGACTTGGAAATTAATCACATGTCGATGGAGTCCTATACTTTGGTGATCGCGACCATAACTTAGGCAGCGAGTATCTCGCCCATCAACAAGTTGTCTACATTTAGAGATGATTACCCGATGGAGTCCTACAAATTGGCCGCACTGGTCATAACCTAGGCAGCGAGTAGCTCGCCCATCTCACAGAGGTCTACATCTTACGATGATTACCCATATGTGTTATTTTCCGAGAATATGCTTTGAAAATGAGATTATTTGAAATTTGGTTGAGCACAAGGTAGTGGAGTCCTAAACATTGGCTGCGGTATATTCACCAGAATATATTTGCCTGGAGACCGTGTTTTAGGCAGCAAGTATAACTTGCCAATTATTAAGCGATCTACTCCACTGTTTAATCACTTGGAGATTATCCGAATTGTGCCACCTAATTTCGAATTCTAACTCAAATTGTCAGGTCTATTACCTACATCTTTCTGAAACATTACAAAATATGAACTCTTACATTTCGCATTGAGATTACAACCTTAATATCATGTATTTATTAATTTATCTCAGTAAATTGATGATGTTAACCATGATTGTAGAGACCTGGCAACAAAAGAGTTCGACGAACTCGCCCTCGATGGGACTAACTATCCCATCTGGGCTTCTGATATCAAAATCAATTTTGCCTCTCGGGGGATTTTAAATACAATTAAGGAACCCAATGATAGGGACCCGCCAATTGAGCACAAGAAGCTCAATACAACCCTTTTTCTTTTGAGGCTCTACATTCACAAGGATCTCAAACATTAATACATGTTAGAGATGAGCCCTCTCAACCTTTCGAAAGCTCTAAAATAGCGTTATGATTAGCAAAAGGAACTCATTTGGACTGAGGCTAATTATGGGTGGGTTCATTTACGCCTACAGGACTTTAAAACTGTGACAAAATACAACCATGTTGTTTATAACATTTGCTCCAAGTTGAAGTTTTGCGAACAAGAGCCAACGGAGGCAGATAAGATAGAGAAAACTCTATCAACTATGCTTCCGAAGGACAGGATACTGACTCAACAGTATCGCGCTAACAATTTCCAGAAACATTCTCTGCTTATACATACATTGACTCAGGCAGAAAGACACCATGGGCATTCTTTAACCAACAGCACCCGCCGGGCTCTGCTCCACTGCCTGAGGTGCACTACAATGTAAAAAATAATGCTGAGAATAAGAAAGGATTCAAGGGAAATTCTTCGAATAATCCTAAGAATCTGAATGGGAAGCGCAAACGCAACAACAAAAGGCGCAAATTCAAGGGTCGAAAGAAAGGAAAAGGGAAGGGTAAGGCACCACAACCTCGTAGCAATGGCAACAAGCATTGCAACAGGTGTGGATCTGACACTCATGTCGCTAAAAACTACCGCATCCTGAAACATCTTGTTCTCTTGTACCAAAATTCCCTCTAGGAAAAAAAATCTTCTGAGAAACCAAGATTTGAAGCCTACTTCAATCTTACACATGAAGAGCGCCCTGAGGTTGCAAGTTCTCACCAGGCTCCTGTTGAACCAGAAAGCAACCTCAATGTTCTCCCAGAAGATGTCGCTCCACTCTCTGCGATGGACGATATATTCATCGAATATTGCTCAACGGACCCACTTGGAGATTTGCAATAATCTCGGTGCGTCCCTCTTGGAGATGAAGCTGCTCTTATCTCAGTGTGCTTAAAACAGTATATTGATATCCTATAAGTTTGCCAAACAATATTGGTTGTAATAAGTAGATAAGTACGAACTCCCTTATATTGTAATGTTGTATGACTTGCTAGTCATTAGAGTATGTACTTTTAACATATGTAAACGTCATACTATGTATTTGATGTTTTAATTACTATATGTATGTATGTATATATATTGGATAAAGAATTCTTAATCAAGCAATTCTTCTTTCATTATAGATGTCTAAGGATATCGCTCCGATTGGAAAGGAATTATGTCTTGTGGACAGTGGTACCACAAACTCTATACTTAGGGAGATCAAATACTTTCAAACTCTCAAAAAGAGAGAAGGCAAAGTTTTGACTATCGCTGGGCGCAATACTGTGATAGTAGGCTCAGGACGAGCAACTATTACACTCCCAATGGGTACACAAATTACAATCGAGGATGCTTTATTGTATCCTGATTCAACCCGTACCCTACTAAGTTATAGAGATATCCGTCAAAATGGGTTTAACATTGAAACCCATATGCATAATCGAGAAGAATTTCTTCTCCTAACCAAACAAAATGGATATGGCAAGCGCATTTGCGAGAAAATTCCATCTCTCAGATGGGGATTGTACTACACATACATTAAGCCCATTGCACATGTTGCGTACAAAGTAGTTTTTCAAAATGTTGATGCATTCCACACATAGCATGATCGACTTGGGCACCCCGGTATCGGGATGATGAGAAAAATTATTGGCAACTCTATTGGTCATCATTTGATCACTGACAAATTTCCCAAATCCTCTGATTTCGTATGCACTGCATGTGCTACTAGGAAACTGATTTTGAGACCATCTTATCTCAAAATTAGAGCCGAACCACTTAAATTCCTTGAACGCATTCAAGGAGATATTTGTGGCCCTATTGTGCAAAGATCTGGACCGTTCAGGTACTTTATGGTTATGATTGACGCATTTACTAGATGGTCTCATGTGTGTCTTCTATCGACACAAAACCATGCCTTTGCCAAACTAATGTATCAAATTATAAGGCTGAAGGCAAGTTACCCTAAACATAGGATTCAATCAATCCGTATGGACAACGTTGCCAAAATTACATCTCATGCTTTCGATGATTATCGTATGGCATTGGGAATTCAGGTTCAGCACTTTGTTCCATATGTCCACACACAAAATGGTTTGGCTGAATCATTGATCAAAAGAATTAAGCTTATTGTCCGACCATTATTGATGAATTGCAAATTACCTTCGTCGTGTTGGGGTCATGCAGTACTGCATGCTGCTGACCTTGTCCAACTACGACCAACTGCATATCATGAAACTTCCCCAATGCAGTTAGTATGTGGAAATCCTCCAAGTATTTCCCATTTGCGTAAGTTCGGTTGTACTGTATACATACCGATCTCACCACCACAACGTACTGCTATGGGCCCACACAGGAAAGTGGGGATCTATGTGGAATTCAAATCTCCATCGATCATAAAGTATTTAGAACCGTTAACAGGTGATCTATTTACTGCCCGATTCGCTGACTCTATTTTTGATGAGGAACATTTCTCAGCATTAGGGGGAGACTTCAAGTACCAGAAAGAATGCCAGGAAATTGATTGGGATGCCCAGGGTATTCCAGCCTCAGACCCACGTACTACTGAAACTGAACTTCAAGTTCAAAAAATTATACATCTGCAAAGACTTGCAAACTTGCCAGATGCATTTACCAATTATAAAGGTGTGACTAAATCTTTCATTCCCGCTCAGAATGCGCCAGAAAGAGTGGAGGTACCAAATAAAACCACTTAACTTCCACTCACTAAAAAGAGAGGAAGAAGTATGGCCACTCAGCGAGAAACAATTGCTAATAAGCAAAGAAAGACGGTAAATGCAAACCAACCTTTAGTTGGTACACACCAAATTGATACTATATATCAAGCAGATCATGATAGTCTGCAACCTAGCTCGGTGGTGCACAATGCTGAGACTAGGAATTCGGAAGACCATAGACACATTGTTTCGGAAGATCTTGATGAGTCTATAACGGTTGATGAAATTGCCATCAACTACTCTGAAACTGGATAATCTTTTGATAGAAGAGCTACAATTGTCGACATTAATTTTTCTGAACAAATTGCTGATTGCCTCCAAGTTTATCCAGAACCTAGGTCTATAAAAGAGTGCCAAAAGCGCTCTGACTGGCACAAATGGAAGAACGCAATTGACGGTGAATTAGCCTCGCTTTACAAAAGAGATATATTCTCGGCTATAATGCCTACTCCTCGTGGTATCTTTCCTATGGGATACAAATGGGTTTTTGTCCGGAAACGGAATGGAAACAACGAGGTGGTGAGATATAAAGCAAGGCTTGTAGCACAAGGTTTTACGCAAAAACCTGGCGTTGATTTCAACGAAACTTACTCTCCAGTTATGAGTGGTATAACTTTCCGATATTTAATATCATTGGCAGTACAAAATCTTCTATTTATGCATTTGATGGACGTAGTGACAGCATATCTTTATGGGTCACTTGATTCTGATATTTACAAGAAGGTTCCTGACGGAATCGATATCCCGAATCAGAAGGTAAATCGTAACATGTATTGTGTTATGTTGCAGAAGTCACTTTATGGCTTAAAAGAATCGAGCAGGATGTGGTACAACCGATTAAGTGAATTCCTTTCACTAAAGGGATACACTCAAAATGATGATGCCCGTGCGTCTTTATCAAAAAGTCCCCCACAGGATTTTATATTATCTCGGTATATGTCGATGATCTCAACATCATTGGCAATACACAAGATATTAATGAAGCACGTCATCATTTAAAGACGGAATTTGAGATGAAGGATTTGGGTCAAACCAAATTTTTCTTAGGTCTACAACTTGAGCATTTACCTTCCGGAATCCTTGTGCACCAAAGTGCATATACCCAGAAAATTTTGGAGAAATTTAATATGGACAAGTCATATCCTTCTAAACCCGTATGGTGGTTCCATCTCTAGACATGGAGAAAGATCCATTTAGACCAAAGGAAGATGGTGAGGATGTGCTTGGACCTGATTTTCCATATCTTAGTGCTATTGGCGCACTTATGTACCTTGCAAATAGTACGAGGCCAGATATTGCTTTCTCGGTAAATCTATTAGCAAGATACAGCGCTGCTCCTACCAAACGCCATTGGACTGGAGTTAAGAATGTCTTTCAATATCTTAATGCCACAAGAGATCTTGGACATTTCTTTAAAAAGAACCAGGATTCGACTTTAATTGGGTATACTGATGCTGGCTATCTATCTGATCCCCACAATGCTAGATCACAAACAGGATTCGTATTTTTACAAGGTGGAACTGCTATTTCACGGAAGTCTTCTAAACAGACTTTGTTAGCCACTTTCACAAATCATTCTGAAATAATTGCATTATATGAGGCATCACGTGAATGTGTATGGCTCCGCAGAATGATCAACCACGTATTAACATCTTGTGGTATTGGTTCACTAGAATCACTTACCATTATCTATGAAGATAATGCTGCTTGTGTTGTTCAGATGGAAACTAGTTATACTAAGAGCAACATCACTAAGCATATTGCTCCTAAATTATTTTATCCTCATGAGCTTCAGCAACATGGAGAGATAAACATCTTGTAAACTAAGTCATGTGATAATCTTGCTGATTTATTCACAAAATCTCTGTCATACTCCACATTTTTTAAATGTGTCGTAGGAATTGGTATGAGACGACTTAAAAATTTGCAGGATTCAGGGGGAGTATCTTCCTCTAGAAAATAACCTATTGTCGTCATATTATACTCTTTTTCCTTTGTATGAGTTTTACCCTTTAGTTTTTCTCATCCAAAGATTTTAACGAGGTAATATCAACATAAGATTATATGTCTTATCATTTGACTTTTCCCCACTGGGGTTTTTACTAAATGATAATTATAGACATTATACTATTTTGGATCATACTATGAGCTTTACTCATAGAGATCTAAAAATAGTCAATAATATATGGCGGTTCTCTCCTTATTTTTTCCACTGAGTTTTCGAAGAGTTTTACGTGATCTATTTAATATACTAACTGTAATTATTTCTAAGATTATCTTTGCAGATATCTAGAACAATAAATGAGCAATGATCACTGGTTGATTCGATCAAGGAGGAGTGTTAAAAAACTACGGGTGATCTCATCCACCCAAGGAAATAGGAACAACGGTTCCTAATCTAACCGGTAGAGAAGAGGAGATCGCTCCTCTCTCTCTCCCTTTGGCGTCCCACTCGACAACTGATGCGATGTTCCCAAACATCGTGTCCCCTGCGGTTGACACCGCTTCACATTGTATAAATGTACTGTTGATCTATCCATTTTGCTCTATTGTATTCAATTCTCTCTCTCGCTCAATCTCTCTCTGCTCCAATCAATTCTATTCACAATAGAACCTGCCACGGTCACGGTATTAAATTTCGAGACAAACTAGAAAATGGGTGCGCCATTGGCTCATCAACTAAAAGTACCTGTGAAAATTTATATTTTTCGTTTAAGATATATAAATGTTGTAGAGTTATTTAGAATTAGTTTGATTTCTTAAATATATATGAGATGGAATAAAAGATATTTTTCGGTGGTATTTGTGATATTTTTATTTGGAAAAAAATATCTGCAATATTTGTAGTTGGAAAAAAAATGGAAATGTTTATTTCCCGACAAACATATTACACTTAGATAAACGGAAACTTGGCAAAAAAAAATCTAAGCTCAAAATAATATATCAAAAGAGACATGACTTTGCTGTATAATGGGCCAACAAGTAAAATATATTAATGTGCTAGAATGTAGAATGTTTTATTTGGCCAATGTTGTAAACGTTCACGTGCAACACTTTTGAGCAATTCTTCGATATAATTAACGATTCTTAGAGAAGGCAAGAGCTAGCTCTTCGGGAAAATAAACGTGCTGGTTAGCGTTCTCTGTATGGCCTGTATATATTGGCAAGGGTAATTAATGGAAATATTTTGCTAGACTTTATAGGAATTAGCTCAATTTTTATCAAATTCTTGTGAAGATCGTGCACATTGAGGTATTCACAATAGAAGCACATATGTTTCACGATGCCCAATAACCTTAATGTACCCTTGGTAGATTTTGTATTTCAGCTCTCTACCTTTTATGTTTAAGTCCTTTTATTTTATTAATTAATATTTCTCTTGATTTTTTACCCTAGTAACAATAGATAAGAAAATTAATTACATAGACGCCCTATGGGCCCACTTCACATTCTAATTACTCTCTCCATCTCCAAAAAATCGCTCATTTGAGTTTAAAATTGGGGCAATTGCATCGGTGCCCTCACTTTCAAAGCCAATTGCTGTCTTACCCCCATATTTTAGGGTTTGCAGTTTTACCCTCACTTTTTGAATCTGAAGCAGCTGTGTACCCTCACTTCTAACAGCCTGTTTTAACGGCGTTAGTTGTAGAGAAAAGGACATTTATACCCTCGGTGGTTATTGCATTTTTGCCCTCATTTTTTCTAGCTTTGTGTTATTTTGCCCCTATTTTGTGCTAGGAAGGTTTCAAGGATGTGTGAAAGATTTAAATCATGTTCTGTAGTCATCATTAAGGCCATGATGCATTGATGCTACAAAAATCATTTCCAGCGCTATATATCTGATCACTCCAAGAAAATGCAGCTACACAAGTACCCATCACATAAGTTATTTATATCAGAACTTAAAAGTGCCCTTCTATGCAAAAGCTGTCATCCTTAAGAGAATAAGAATCACCTTTGTCATAAATGGTGAGCATAAACTGTGAAGATTATGGATACCCCATACCCATACGGCATGTATAGTCCGACTGGGTATGGGGTGCCATGTATAGATAGAATATCTTTAAAAGGATTCGGGTTAAATTCCAAACTTGTACGTGAAGGAAATACCCGGGATCTTAGTCGGTTATAATTATATCATATCTGTAATTACCTATTCCGTTAGGGATATGGGCTGTACTTTGTAACACGGACTCCTTCCCCTATATAAGGAGGGGTCCGGGTTCCCTTTGGGGGACGATTTTTCTTTTACCCAGATCATACGATCAATAATACACTCGGCAGATCAATCCCCGGACAGGAGTAGGGTATTACTTCTTATTAAGAAGGCCTGAACCTATATAAAATTCCTTGTCTCCAAACCCATCCACTTTTCCAGCTTGATAGCCACCCCTTTTAGTATTGCCGAAATCTTGTTTCGACAGTTGGCGCGCTAGGTAGGGGTAGCGTCAAGTTCTTCGCCGACTAGTGCGATGGATTTCGTTTCCGGCATCGACGACTTCGTCTTCCCTCCCGGGCGGGCGTTCCGGTTCGGCAGCCTCGACTTCATCACCAACGACTTCAGCAAGATTTCTCTCCTCGACTCGAGTTCGAACCAATCGAAGAGAGGCCAGATCTCCGCCCTGTTCGGTATCCCGAACTCGGCTGAGATCTACCCCAAGATCAACTCCACCGAGTCGGCTTCAAACCACTCGGACGAGATCCAATCTACTCCAACACGACCTGATCAAGACGATGGAGCCAATCCGCCAATCCTGATGAGACTCCCCGATGATTTGGCTGCTGTCTTCACCACAAAGGCGTCCTCTCCCCGTAGGCCTAGGCGGGATCCGGCTTCAGCCCCGGTCCAGCCTAGCTCTAGGGAAGTCGGCGTCATATTCCAGCCTCTCGGCACGGTTTCGATGGAACAACTAGACGGCTACCCCAGCTCCCCCGGCGTCGACTCACGACCAACGGAGATCGTAGAGTACGACGACTTTGGCTACCGCAACGACTACTGCAACCTCGACGACTTCGATGAAGGCTTTGAAGACAACTACACACTCCTCTACTTCAGCGTTTTCATGGCCGACAACGAGACGGAAGAACAGCGCAGAGCCCGAGAAGTAGAAGAGCAACGCGTGCAACAGGAAGCCGAACAACGCCGACTGGAAGAGGAGCGCCAAGCACAAGAGCAAGAACGGCTGCAGCGTGAGCAACAGGAGCGCGAACGGGCTGCAAAAGAAGCTGAAGACCGGCGGCAGCGCGCCTTGGATGCCGGACGACGAGCACGAGAACTCATCAGGCAGCAAGACGTCGAAGGAACAGCTGTTTTTCGCACCCCTCAACAGAACGCAGTTGCAGCGATCACCCTCCTCGACACCCTCCTCAAGGAAGACGCACTCAATCAAGCCAATCACGTCATCAACATCTTGAACCAGACCAAGACCATCATCGCCGCCTCGGTCCCGGTTAACTCCGCGAGCGTCAGCACACCGACTGGCAGCCGAGTTCCCCCTCTTCGATCTCAAGACTATCACCAACCAAGCCTCGGCGTCGTTGGCGCAGGATCCAGTCACAGGAGCAGGGGTCGCGACGAGCGATCTGTCCACTCGCCCCCCGAACGATACATGGAGCGTCGAGTCGAACAACATCGCTCCCCACACCGTAGGCACCCCGTCGATCTTCGCGATACTATCAACCAGCGCCGCACGGCAAGAGGCTACGCTCCCCACCATTCACTAGATCGCTATGACGACGACGTGGATGGAGTCGCTGCCTTCACAAGCGACCTGCGTCGAGTGGATTGGCCAGCCGGCTTCAAGCCGATTGGAATCGAGAAGTATGCGGCACCACTAACCCGCAGTCTTGGCTCACCATCTACGGTCTCGCAATTCACACAGCAGGAGGAGACAACAAAGCCATGGTAAACTACCTGCCTGTGGCCCTAGCGGATTCTGCCCGGTCCTGGCTTCACGGGTTACCCCGTGGCACGATCGGATCTTGGGCGGAACTCCGCGACCACTTCATCGCCAACTTCCAGGGTACCTTTGAACGCCCTGGTACACAATTTGATCTCTACAACGTTATTCAGAAGTCTGGAGAATCCCTTTGAGATTACATCCAACGCTTTTCCGAGCAATGCAACAAGATCTCTGACATCACCGACGACGTCGTCATCGCCGCCTTCACCAAGGGCATTCGCCACGATGACCTAGTCGGCATGTTCGGGCGCAAGCCTCCTAGGACGGACAAGCAGATGTTCAAAAAAGCCAATGAGTACGCCAAAGCCGAAGATGCCATCACCGCGTCCAAGCAGTCGGGCACCACTTGGAAGCCGAAGAAAGATATGCCGACTACAGGAAGGAGTGGAAGTACCAATCACAAGGATCGCAAGCGTAAGCCCGAGGAACTTGTGCCAACTACTACACCATCCTCCCGACAACGTTCACGCGTCAACATTTTTCACAAGATCATGAACTCCCAATGTCCGCATCATCCAAACTCCAATCACGCGGCCAAAGATTGCTTTATCTACAAACAGTTCGCAAAACAATACGCCAAGAGCGCACGCAAGAACTCTGATGGAGATCAAAGCACGACAAAGAAGAAGGACAATGAAGATGAAGCCCCGACTAGTTTTCAAGACCATCGTAAGGAAGTCAATCACATCTTTGGCGGACCCCTAGCTTATGAATCCAAGAGAAAGCAAAAGCTAACCGAATGAGAGATCAATGCTGTTCAACCCAGCACATCCCAATATCTTTGATGGTCAGAGACAACAATTAAGTTTGACTGCTCGGATCACCCCGACCGAGTGGTCCACCCGGGGCGGTACCCCCTGGTACTAGACCCAGTGGTTCGCAACGTCAAGCTTCGCAGATCCCTCATCGATGGTGGCAGCACACTCAACATCCTTTTCGCCAAGACTCTGGACGAATGCAGATCCCTCGCACGGAATTAAAGCCGAGTAATGCGCCCTTCCACGGAGTCATCCCAGGGTTGTCTGCTACACCACTCGGCCAGATCACGCTTCCGGTTACTTTCGGTACTCGGGAGAATTTCCGCACAGAGAACATTTGTTTCAAGGTCGCTGATTTCGAAACAGCGTATCATGCCATACTCGGACGACCGGCGTTAGCCAAGTTCATGGCTGTCCCACACTATACCTACATGATGATGAAGACGCCTGGTCCTATAGGAGTTATATCCCTGCGGAGCGACATCAAGCAAGCCATCACGTGTGACAAGGAAAGTTCCAAGATGGCCCAGACCCGCGAGTCATGCTCACCCGAGAAGAAATCCAGCTAGCTGCGTCCACAACATGCGAAGGAGAAGTGCCTACAACCAAGATGCCAAAGAGCGGAGAAAGCGACGCCAAGACCAAGAAGATTCCTCTAGATCCCTCTGATCCTACCAAGACTGCTGTAATAGGCGCCGAGTTAGATTGTAAATAGGAAAGCGCGCTCATCACCTTTCTTCAAAATAATAAAGATATCTTTGCGTGGAAACCATCTGATATGCCTGGTATTCCTAGAGAGGTGATTGAGCACTCTTTACATATTAAGGAAGACGCTAAACCAATCAAGTAATGACTCCGCCGTTTCGCACAGGATAGGAAGGATGCAATCAAGGAGGAATTGACCAAGCTGTTAGCAGCAGGCTTTATCAAGGAAGTCCTTCATCCCGACTGGTTGGCCAACCCAGTCCTTGTTCGGAAGAAGACGAGGCAATGGCGCATGTGTGTTGATTACACCAACCTCAACAAGTCTTGTCCCAAAGATCCCTTTTGGTTACCTCGCATTGACCAGGTAGTTGACTCAACGGCCGGCTGCGAGCTACTCAGTTTTTTTGGATTGCTACTCAGGATATCATCAGATCCGACTAAAGGAATCTGACTGCTTAAAGACTTCATTCATCACGCCCTTCGGGGCTTACTGCTACATCACCATGCCTTTTGGATTAAAGAACGTGGGAGCGACTTATCAACGCATGATCCAGAGATGTTTTTCAACTCAGATCGGCCGCAACGTTGAAGCTTATGTGGATGATGTAGTCGTCAAGACCAAGCAGAAGGATGATTTGATTATGGACCTAGAAGAGACCTTTGCGAGCATCCGCGCTTTCAGGATAAAATTAAACCCTGAAAAGTGCATCTTTGGAGTACCATCAGGGAAGCTGCTTGAATTTATGTTATCCCATATAGGTATACAAGCCAACCCGGAGAAAATTAATGTCATCCTCAACATGAAACCGCCGAGCACCCAAAAAGACGTTCAAAAGTTAACTGGCTGCATGGCGGCACTCAGCCGGTTCGTCTCACGACTCGGCGAGTGGGGGATGCCTTTTTTCAAGCTTTTAAAGAAAATCGACAATTTCCAGTGGGGACCCGAAGCACAAAAAGCCTTTGAAGTCTTCAAAAAACTTCTCACTACTCCACCAATCTTAGCTTCACCACATCCGCAGGAGCCACTGTTGTTATACGTGCCGGCAACTTCCTAGGTTGTAAGCACAGTCCTGGTTGTTGAGCGTGAGGAAGAAGGCCATGTTCAGAAAGTCCAACGTCCAATCTATTTCGTCAGCGAGGTTTTAGCCGACTCCAAGACAAGATATCCTCATGATTATCTCACTACTTCCAGAGTCACTCGGTCACGGTGGTCACGCCGTTTCCACTTGGGGATATACTTCACAATCGCGAAGCAAATGGGCGGATCACAAAGTGGGGCCTAGAGTTGATGTCCTTGGATTTATCTTTCAAGCCGCGAACTTTGATCAAGTCCCAAGCCCTAGCGGATTTCGTCGCCGAGTGGACCGAGTGCCAGGAAGACACGCCTGTAGAAAAGATGGAGTATTGGACTATGCACTTTGACGGGTCAGAGAGGCTTTCAGGCACCGGAGCAGGGGTTGTTCTGATTTCCCCGACTGGAGAGAGGTTGAGCTACGTATTGTGGATACATTTTTCTGCGTCTCACAACGTGGCAGAATATGAGGCGCTCCTACAGGTACTAAGGATTGCAATCTCTTTGGGAATTCGGCGCCTGATAGTTCGTGGAGATTCTCAGTTGGTTGTTAATCAAGTCATGAAAGAATGGTCCTGCCTTGATGATAACATGACCGCTTACCGGCAGGAGGTTCGCAAGTTGGAAGACAAGTTCGATGGACTTGAGCTCACTCATGTTCTTCGACACAATAATGAGGCAGCCGATAGACTAGCTAATTTTGGTTCAAAACGAGAAGCAGCTCCTTCCGACGTGTTTGTTGAACATCTCTACGAGCCGACCGTACCAAGGAAAGAAGCAATCAAGGCCACGGACACTCAAGACGTAAGTATGATTGAAGCCGACTGGAGAGAACCCCTCATAAGATTTTTGACAAAACAAGAACTCCCTCAAGATAAAGATGAAGCCGAGCGGATCTCCAGGCGCAGCAGACTTTATGTCATACATGAGACCGAGCTATACAAGAAAAGTCCATCAGGAATCCTGCAACGCTGTGTGTCTTTGGAGGAGGGAAGACAATTGCTAAAGAATATACATTCAGGCATCTGTGGCAATCATGCTGCCGCACGAACTATTGTTGGCAAGGCCTACCGGCAAGGCTTTTTCTGGCCCACAGCCGTGTCCGACGCTGACAAAATTGTGCGAACATGTGAGGGCTGTCAATTTTTTGCCCGACAAACTTATCTACCGGCTCCGGAGTTGCAAACCATCCCGTTGTCTTGGCCATTTGCGGTTTGGGGGCTCGACATGGTTGGCCCGTTTAAAAAGGCTGTCGGTGGTTATACTCATCTCTTCGTAGCTGTTGACAAATTTTCCAAGTGGATCGAAGCTAAACCGGTCATTACAATCACGGTAGACAAAGCTAGAGATTTCTTCATCAACATTGTGCACCGGTTTGGGGTACCCAATCGGATCATCACTGATAACGGCACTCAATTCACGGGCGGAGTATTTAAAGATTTCTGTGAGGACTTCGGCATCAAAATCTGTTACGCCTCCGTAGCGCACCCCATGAGCAATGGACAAGTCGAACATGCCAATGGTATGATACTTCAAGGAATAAAAGCGTGAGTTTTCGACCGATCGCATCCCTATGCTGGCAAGTGGGTAGAACAGTTGCCATCTGTCCTTTGGTCTCTGCGCACCACACCCAGTCGGGCTACGGGCCAGTCGCCATTTTTTCTAGTCTATGGAGCACAAGCAATGTTGCCAAGCAACGTAGAATTCGAATCGCTGCGATTTCGTAACTTCAGCGAGGAACGCTACGGAGAAAACCGAGTAGATGATCTCAACCGACTGGAGGAAGCCCGTGAAGCAGCTTTAATTCAGTCGGCTCGGTATTTACAAGGGATGCGCTGTTATCACAATCGCAATGTTCGATCACGAGCTTTCTTGGTTGGCGACCTGGTTCTGAGGAAAATTCAAACTACACGGGATCGACACAAATTATCTCCCTTGTGGGAAGGACCATTCATAATTTCTGAAGTTACTCGGCCAGGTTCTTAACGACTCAAGCGTGAAGACGGTATTCATATCGACAACTCTTGGAATATTGAACATCTTCGTCGTTTTTATGCTTAGGCATTATTTTTGTATCTTCCACTTTGACTGCTAACATCAAGTTTTTCCTTGAGTTATCAGTTAGTGGCTACTATAATAATAATGGAGTGTGATTTTTATCAATTCAATTTGCTTACTTGATTTATCATTGCCTTGTTTGAGTTTTTCGCTTAGTTAATGAGGACTGAAAGTTTTTTAACAAATTTTGCGGGTTCTAGGCTCAATAAGGTTTGGCAAAAACTTTTAAGAAATCAGGAGCTGAGTTTAAATCATCAAGCACAGCATAAATACATTAGTATTGTACAAATTGTGCCTCCATCATCATCATCATTATCATCAAAATACAACATCAATCAGCTACGGTTTTTTCGTCATCAGAACTATCAGACCCAGCTGGCCTGAGGTCGTTTTCCTGAAACCTCTCAACTACATCAGTGGCTATCTTGTCAGCAGCTTTCTGCGCATCATTGATGAGATCAAGGGCGGCTTCTTCACTTGTCCCGTCTGCAAAGCCATCAACAGCATCAATATCAATCTTCGGGTACAAGGACTTGGTCATTGCCAACGCTAGGCTTGCTCCCATGCATCCAGCTTCTTTGATATTCTTAAAATAGGTATCAGGAGCAGTTCTCAGTTTGTCGAAGATTTCGACAGCATCAATTGAACTCAAACCGTTGTTATTAAAAAACATGGCTTGGATGAGTGGCGTAGCGGCATTGGCGACTTCATCTCTGGCTCCTTCAAGCTTCTTGATTTTATTGACCAAGACATCGAATTGAGCCTGGGATTGGATTTTACGATCTGCACAAATGATTCACGTTAGCAACAAAGCAGCAAGACAAGAATGGTTTTAAAGCTCCAGTTATAACTACCTTCGATGTCTTTCAGAGCCGAGTCCCTTTGCTTGGTCAGTTCACCCTTGTCTTTTTCCAGAGCCTTGATTTGATTCTCTAGCTCGGATATCTTGGCAGCTTGCACTGTATTGCTTTCCGCTGGTTAGTCGCACATGAATAGCAACATGAAACAAGTCAGACAAAGATGAGAGTTACCTTTTGATGAGCCGTTTAGCTCAAAGTTGGAGTCTTGAAGCTCGGCGATCCGGTCTCTCAGATCATGTTCAGTTTTCCTGGCAAGCTCCTTGGCTTTATGCAGTTAGGCTCGGGTAGCTTCTAGGGTTCCAAGGTGAGGGACCAATTTCTCAAGGGTCGCAGTCTTCGCCTCATTCCTGAGATGGATCCTCTGCATTGCCAATACATTTCTATTTAGTAAAGTGGCCAACAGGGTAATTCAAGTTGTGTGTATAGGGAGACTTACATTTACAATACATTTCTTTTTAGCAGGCATACTTCCTCGTCTTCCTTTTGTTTATTTATTACAATTCCCTGTGGCCGTATCTCATCATCCCACAATTTGACTAATATGGGTGAGCGAAAATCTTCAGTCGACCGTATCCGGAGGACCTCTTCTTCATCACCAACCATTGGGCCTTACATATTTTTGGACAATGATGCAGTAATTGGAGAAAGTTTGACGGATCGAAATGGATTTGGAAGAGTTGTTTACCTGTTACGACTTCCGGTCGGGGACGAGCAGTCCCTTGCACCCTAACAGGTGAGCTGGACCTTGGGTCGGAGCTAGTATCTTTTCGGGGAGGGCTGCTTGCTTGAGCCTCTACCTCTAGGATGTCTTCGTTTGGCTCTGTACCCGACTGGTTTCCAGTCGGGGGCTCCTGATCAGCACTGACTTCAGCCTCGTCCGACTGGTTTCCAGTCGGGGGCTTGTTGCTGGTATCTATATTGCCGGTTGCTGGTTGATTATTATCCGGGCGGTCTTCGGCAGTCGGCCCGGTTTCTGCTGAAGGACCAGTCTACGTGCCAGTCGGCGTGGGGTCTATGTCAGTTGGTTTTCTACAAATTTGAGACACGCTATCAGCTTTGCTTCAATAGTGGGTGACTAGCGGAACAGAGGAAATTGCTAGATGACACATACCTGGATGACTTCCTTATTTTTGGCATAGGACGACTGGATGTTTTCTTCTTCAGGTTGGCTTGTTTGGGCTGTTTCCCAGTCATCCCTTTGTTGCCAGCCTTTTCAGCATTGTCATCTTCATCGTCGCTCATAACCAGTTTCCTCTTACGAGAGTCTGACTGGCTAGTCGACTGCGAGGTGTTGGGTTGAGAGTCGGACCGGATTTTTGGCCCTCCACTAGCCTGACTAGTCTGCCGACGGGGTGAGCGGCGTCGGGTAATCGGAGGATCTGATTTCATCAAAGCGAATTCCGGTGCATGGTATTCGAAGTTTTTGGTCAACCTTACAGAAGATAAAAGCATGCTTTGAGAAAAGAGGAGTTGTATAATACATACCGGTGGAGGGGGGTTGAAGGCATTATATGGCACGACTGGCAATAAGTGTGAGTAGCTGACCACGATAGCATTCGAGAAGATTTTGTACATTCTCTCCTGCATAATCTTGAACTCAAGAGACTCTGGGTCCTCTCGGTTAGGGTCATGCTTTCCATCAAACTCGAAAGCTGTTCGGGATCTTTCCTTGATTGGTGCCAGCCGGCTCTTGATGAAGTGCCGAGTAATTTGTTCCCCCTGCAGACCTTGTTCATTCAGCTTCAGTATGCGGTCCAACAGGTCGAGCGTTTGGGCAGCTTCTTCTCCCGTAGGAAGTGAGTTCCAGGTATCACGGTATACTGGAGGAACACAGGAATACCCAGGAAGCGCTGGCTCGGGGTTTTGCACATAGAACCAGTTCGCGTGCCAACCTTTGTTCGAGGTTTTGAATGGCATGGAGAAATATTTTTGGCTCAAGGTCCCCCTCAGTTGGAATCCGGCTCCCCCAACTACGCATGGTTTGCTTTTGTTTGGCTGGGGCTTGAGGAAGAAGATGCGGCGGAACAGAGTGAAATGCGGCCTAATCCCTAGAAAAGCTTCGCAAGCATGGATGAAGTTGGCGATGTGGACTATGGAATTGGGGTTTAGGTGGTGCAGGCTGATCCCATAGAAATCAAAAATTCGCCGGAAGAAACTCGAGGTCGGAAGAGAAAACCCGCCATAAAAGAAATGGGAAAATACCACCGCCTCGTGCGTGTTGGGGGTCGGAAATGCTTCGCCGCACGCCGCACGCCACCCGATGATCTCCTTCGCCGGAAGAATGTCTTGTGCCACCATCTTCTTCAAGTTTTCCTCCGTCACATCAGAGGGCGCCCACTGACTCTCAAAGCTTTCTCTCTCCTCCGCCATGGAAGCGAATTGGAAAATGCGATTTGATTTGAAAATGGCCGGGAATGGATGGGAGATCGATGCGGCGGTTGCGTGGAAGATTTTTGTGGAGCTCTGGAGGATGGATTGGAGGTGATTTGCGAACCCTAGCTTTCGTCGGTGTGTTTCGCACTGTAGCAGAGAGTGTGGAAAATGGCGAAAGTTTCGGCGGGGAAGACGAAATGGCACCTCGTTTCCGGTGGTTATTTCGCTAGGGTATCAGGAGTACTAATGGGCTTGGGCCTAAAAAGTACTTCAGCCCAATTTTGCTATCGACGTGGTTTAGTTGTGATCCTTAGGGACTTAGGCATTTTGCTTCGGCAACATTTGCTCACAACAGTTTAACCTAATGCTATTAAAATCCTTTTTGATGCAGTTAGATAATTCCTTGGAATTACTACGATGCAAATAAAAAGGTGCCCGATGGAACATTGTTATACTAATTTTGTAAGCCTTTTTAGGCTGCAAAGGCTGTCTGGGCTTTATTTAGATGACTGGTTTTTTACAGTCATTCTCTCGGCATGCTATATGCTTATCTTGATATAGTGTGAGTCATAGCTTAGGCGATTAAGACTCACCTATTGTCATGATTTATATCACATTTGATGGATCTTTTTGAGAGTTTTTACTCGGATTCTTGTCATATGTGTTGATTTATGGGCCTTCAGAGTATTTTTTGCTCGGACCTCTTTATATCTCCATTTTTTTATAATAAAAGCTAAAGCAGTCGGCTGGATGTTTTATTACACATCGCACATGCTTAGCTGTATGATACTTTGGATGATTTGGTTGTAAAACCACTCGGTTGGATGTTATTCGAGCCTTGACTATATGTTTAGTTTTTAACTAATCATATAGTCGGGGGCTATACCTAATTAGGTGCATCTAGTCGATACACCTGATTTTTTTTATTTTCAGCCCTTCATAGTCTTTGCTTTTGGTGCTCGGGAGATCAGGGAAGAAAAAGTCGGAGTATGCGGATTATCGTTTTGGATTACGAGAGAAGACTATTTCATGGACCGTAAAGGTCTCAGCGGCTACTGTGGAGATTATGGATACCCCATATCCATACGACATGTATAGTCCGACTGGGTATGGAGTGCCATGTATAGATAGAATATCTTTAAAAGGATTCGGGTTAAATTCCAAACTTGTACGTCAAGGAAATACCCGGGATTTTAGTCGATTATGATTATATCATATCTGTAATTACCTATTCCGTTAGGGATATGGGCTTATTTTGTAATACGAACTCCTTCCCATATATAAGGAGGGGTCCGGGTGCCCTTTGGGGACGATTTTTCTTTTATCCAGATTATATGATCAATAATACACTCGGCGGATCAATCCCCGGACAGGAGTAGGGTATTACTTCTTATTAAGAAGGCATGAACCTGTATAAAATTCCTTGTTTCTAAACTCATCCACTTTTCCAGCTTGATAGCCACCCTTTTTAGTATTGCCGAAATCTTGTTTCGACGTAAACCATAGCACAATTTTTAGTATTTCCATCCCCCTGAAATTATTCCTTGATGCAAACAAGGTTAAGATATTCAGTGTAGCTCAAAACTTGGACTAAAACAGTGTTAAAATCTTATTGCTGAATATCAAGCAAATCTGCAAAATGCCGGTCTGCAACTTAATGCAGACCTATCATGACTTGAAATACAGAAAAAGAGATCGCTTCACTATGCCACGGATGGACAAAAGGGATTAAAAAAATTCTGACATTCAGCAATAGTTAAACAACGAGAAGGAGTAAACGCCGTTGTCCCCCTAGCAGGCAGCAACCAAGCTCCTTGCAGCAACGCGATTCGCTGCTTGCCGGTGCTGCTCCGAGTCGCCTCGCGCGCGCCCACGGCTGCCGCCGCCTCACGCCCGGCGCGCCCGCGGCCGCCGTCGCCACCTCGCGCGCGCGCCCTCGCCGTCGCCTCCGCGCCGCGCCCCCCTCGCCGCCACCGCCTTGCAAATCAACGCACGGGGTGGGAAACTCACTCAAGTGGTCAACCATATCCATTCCCTCAGGGTACAAAGGTAATTTGATAATTCCTAAAACTTTTTTTCATTTTCTTTTGTATTTCTTTAACACATAATATGGGACCCACCAAACGGCTGTCACAAGTGAGGGTACACGGCTTCTTCAGATTCAAAAAATAAGGGTAAAACTGCAAACCCTAAAAAGTGAGGGTAAAACAGCAATTGGCTTTCAAAGTGAGGGTACAGATGTAATTGTCCCTTTAAAATTTGTCCCAAAATAATACTACTAACCTTAGGGTGTGTTTGAGTGAAGGAGAAAAGAGAAGAATGATAGATACGAAAAATGAGATAAGTCATTAGCGTATGATTAATGATTATTAATTTTTTTAATCCTAAAAAATGGATTAATATTTTTAAGATAACTTTTCTACAAAGTTCTTTTGAGTAAATTTTATTTTGGGCCACATTTTATTACCGATGTTTCACTTTTGATCACTCTTAACTAATGTTTTTACTTTGGAATGGGTAATCTTGCCTTTGTTACTTTCTTTTCGTACATGCACATGAACGATCTCAAGTACTCCTGTTCTTATTTGTCAATAAACTCTCTCAACTGTATGTCGTAGACCGTTCTTTGGTATATGACAATTTAGATGTAAATGGGTAAAACAATTGAGGATGGTACAAAATGCAACAAAGGTAGTGTTATCCGGACAAAACCGAAAAAAATGGTTGAAAGGTGATGCAAAGAGAAACAACGGCGACAAAAAAATGTCCGAAGGTGAAATTTACTCCTCTGTTTACAATAAAAAAAACTGCTCTTTTGGGTTTAAAATTTATCCCAAAATAACTACTGCTTTGAGTGTGTTTGAGTAAATGAGAAAAGAGAACAATGGTAAGATACACAAAATAACGTGGTTAAGTAGTATTACTTATTTTAAATCGAAAAAATAGATTAATATGAATTTTTGAAATAAATTCCCTATAGATTTTTCTTTTGAAAAAACACGTCATTTATTAGTTCGGGTAAAGTATAGAAAACGAGATTTTTTTTTCACCTTCTCACACTGTCGAACACAGATTAGTGTTCTCGTCAGTTGTACATATTTTCTACTAAGTCAAAACGGCTTATCAAAAATTAGAAATTAATTTATAGTTTAAACTTTTATACATGTATTTTAGCGAACTAAAAGTAATGCTGAAATAAAAACTACGTTGAAAAATATCTTAAAATCAACTTTAAAATTAAGTTTAAAAATTTAAATTTTAACTCTAGTCTGGGCTTATCAGGGAAACCAATATGGTTCTCAGTCATGCAGGGAGATCAGATATTTGTCTTTTTTTTTATGGGTTAATTGGATCCATGCCACTGTAAATGTGGCAAATCAGAAAAATGCCACATATATTCGCGTTATCAGCTGAATGCCACTGCAAATTTTTAAAATTGAAACCATGCCACTCCCATCCCTTTTTCTGTCTCCTCTCAAACGCCGTCCCCGTTTCCGCCTCCCTCTTCGTTCTCCCTTCTTTCGCTCGGCGTCGAGCACGGCAAGGTCGGCGGCGGTGGCACAGCAAGGATGGCGACGGCCTCCTTCGTTGATGACAACCTTGCGCCGCCTCCTTTGTTGATGACGACGGCAGGGGCGACGATGCGTCGACCAGGCGGAGCACAGCGGTGCCGTGGTCTGGACGGCGGTCGAGGAGAAAGAGGGCGGCGCGGGGAGCAGGCGGCTGTGGCGGCTGAGGAGGTGCCCGCTGTGCCGCGGCGGGCTGTCATCGTTGCCGCCGCTTCCGAAGCCTGGCTACCGGTGAGCGTCTGCGGGCTAAAGGAGGTCGGAGAGGTAGATGGCGACGCTCGCGGGGAAGTGGAGGGAGCGCGCGGTGGACGACAGTGAGGATGCACGTCGGCGGGGAGGTCATCGAGGGACACCTCCAAGAGCCCCGGGAGTGCGGTGATGGAGATGGACGGCGGGAGGGAAGAGAAGATGGACGGCAGGAGAGAAGCGAGATGGACGGCAGGAGGGAGGCGAGATGGACGGGCGCCGCCACCGCCACCGTCCTTGCTGTGCCGCCGCCGCCGACCTTGCCGTGTTCGACGCCGGGTGGAAGAAGGGAGAACGAAGAGGGAGACGGAAACGGGGACGGCGTTTGAGAGGAGACAGAAAAATGGACGGGAGTGGCATGGTTTTAATTTTAAAAATTTGCAGTGGCATCCAGCCGATAACGCGAATATGTATGGCATTTTTTTGATTTGCCACATTTACAGTGGCATGGATCCAATTAACCCTTTTTTTATTATATGCAGTATATTTGTCTATGTTTTAATGCAGCCTTGTGGTGAACAGTTAATTAAATAGAAAAAAAAAAGAGGGAAAACGCATACCAAAGCACTACCACTAGGGCATACTTGGAAATAAGCGCGTCTTTTGGCACGATGATTGCATAGCCCATGGATACTGTGTAATTCGGGGTACATAAATGTTGTATTGTTTATTTAAAAATCCTTAGACATATATGAAATGGGAAAAAGGTAGATCAAGCAACAGTAATCGATGATGTTTAAAAATATAGAACCCAACAGATCTAATGCATAAAACGCCCCTCAACAAATTTAATGGTTATCTATAATCAGTTAAGCATGACTTTGTTCTTATAGACTAAATGAAAAATAATTAGAAAAAAATAGTGATTTCTATTTTATCCGTCCCATAATAAGTTCATTCTAGCTCCTTCCTTTTGTTATAAAATAAGTTTATTTTTAAGTAATTATTCTATCGGAGTTTGTAAAAATAAAAAAGATAATTTTATTAAAAGTAGAAAATAAATTTATAAATAGAAGTTTCTTTAAAATAGCAAATAAACATATTTTTCAAGTTTGTAATAACTAAAAGACAACTAATCATGCACTAATGACTTTCTCAATTTGTGTATCCTCTCTATTTTCATTAATTTCAAACACCGTCTTAGTGGTATAATGTCAAGGATACACCAATAATGTATTTTGGAGTTGAATCTTAGTTTTACGTATCTAATCGATTTCAAACTCCGAGCCATATAAGGTTGCTGAGTTGGCCGTGTTTCTGTTTCGGCCATGCTTGTGTTCGTGCACGAGAGGAGAAAGAAAAGTTACCATTTTTTGGAAGTATGCAAGTTAGATCTGGAAAGAATTAGTAGATTGGTTTGGTTTCTATTTGGGCCACGCAGAAAAGGTAAAAAGGAATCGGTTTCCTTCTCTCAGAATTTTCACCGAGTCCCACCCCCTTGCATGCGGCGTTCTTTCCTCGAGTCCGACTCCCTCCAAATCACGTACATCACGAAGTGTGAGTCGTGTCAAACACCTTGATGAATTTTTGTTTGGTGTCAGTTTCGAGATCTGTTTAGAAAAACGGAACCGACATAAATTCAGCATTCCATTTTTGTATTATTTTTAATTTTAGTTTGGACTTTTACATTTGAGTCCCAGTAAATTTTATATTTACATTTGATATTTACATTTGAGTCCCTATATAATCTTGCATTAAAGTCATTGTGTTGGTTTTTGTCAAAAAAATCAAAAAAAAGAGAGAAGAAAAGGTAGAAAGGTGCATAAAAAAATAAAAATAAAAGCCGCACCAAAAAAAGAAAGAAAAGAAAGAAAAGAAAAAGAAAGAAAGAAAGAAGGCAAAGAAAAAAAATCGGTTGTATCTTTGAGTTTAGTTTCATATATCAGAGTGTGCTTGAGTTGTTTGTGGTGTTATCTTGTGGTATCGTTTGTATCTAGGCTCGCGTCTCTAGTACGTTCTAGTCTAGGACCAGCACGGTACTGACTTTGAATGATTATTCAACTTTGCATTCTCTGATTTGAACCATTGATTTCCTTTGCTACATATTTAAGCTTACCTAGAGCTCCACAGAATTGATTGCAGCCGTACAGTAAGTGTTTGCCAAGGCATCGATACATCCAAACTCCATTGGGGTGCTTGGTCGAATCGGTGTACGTCACCATTCCGCTTGCTTTGGTAAGAACTGGTAAGAGCTTGGTTAAAAGCTTGAGTGTGTGTGTGATATTTCAGCTGCCACTACCTAGTAGTTGATAGGAACGTATATATTCTTGTATATGTTTTTTGTTTGCTACTAACTATGGCAGGGTTACACAAAGAGTTTGGAGCTGTTCGTGCTCAATATGGACATTTTCACATTCAACAACACATGGCAAGCGACCAACATGACGCAAATAAGGTACATGATCATAATCTTGCAAGAGTAGAGTCTGTTTTGCCATCTTTTGATGGAAAGTATGATTCCGCTGCATACGTTAATTGGGAGCTAGCAGTAGAAACACAATTTGATGAGTACGATTTTTCTAATTCTCAAATGATTAAGGCTGCTAGTAATAAGCTTGAAACTTGGGATGAATGCAAAATACTGATGAGAAAAAGATTTGTGTTTTCCATACCATAGACGTGCTCTCTTTGAGAAATTTGAACATCTAAAACAAGGTGATAAAACTGTTAGGGAGTACTTTCATGATTTTAAGATTTGTATCACTTATAGTGGTTTACAAGAATCTAATGAGAACACAGTGACTAGATTTTTCAGAGGGCTTAATTCCAATATTCATGCTGGGCTTGTTAATATGACATATAATCATATAGGCCAATTGTTCATGCTTGCTTGCACGTTGAGCGCAAAATTTTGGAGAACCCAACGGAGCAACAAGCTATGCTTGTGCCTCCTATCACTGATGTTTTGCAGGAAGTTCAGAACAGTCCCCAAAATGAGAAGAACGATATGTTTGAGATGTCACTTCCATCACTCGCGAATGAGGAGAAGGCTGATGCACCTACATTATCTGAAGAGGGCATAAAAGGTAAATTAAAAGGTGCAGAAATTACTCAAGGTGAGTATGCTTCTGATGAATTACATTTTTCCACTTTCCATGCTGACCTAGAGCAAACTTTTGTGGAACCTACTTATGAATTGCATTTGTCACAAGTTAATTTGCATTCTGTTCCTTGTGATAAAGAAAAGTTGTGCGATAGTACTTCACTTATATCCATTCCACAACTAGTGAATTAACATGCTACTTTTAATCTTGATTCTCCATGTACTGAATTTAAGCATGTTATTCACACATCCGGCGGGAATGATGAACTTCAATTGCAATCTTCTTTAAATACATTGGGCTATATTCTGTTTGATGATTCTTATGAGCTCAATTATTTGAAGGACAAAAGTATTTGCTCATTCTGATTTTTCATGTCCTCGTAATGTTATTTTTCACATCTTTGGCAAATATAATGATAGAGAAATTTATTTGATGCACAAAGTTTACATTTGTTCAGATATGCAACCCTCTATTGTTGTGCCAAGAAAATACAAACTGGAGAGTAGTGTTAGGACTACTGATGTTACTTCAAGTTTGTTTTGCTTTTGTCCAAAGACGCAGGTTGGTTCTAGAGAAGGGGAGCGACGAGATCACTCAATGTTGCTGCCATATACAATAAAGAATGCGCCATATGAAGCGTTGCGTGAGGATATGCTGCGTGAATTACCCATGTTAAAACCGAGGACGGTTTTCCGTGAAGAAGGAGAGGATGATGTGATCATGCCTACGACGGATACAACCATTGATCATGTCATATACCCATAGGTGGTCTCGTTTCATAACAAGTGCGAATTTAATCTAATCAAGAATATGACACTACCTCATAATGTATGCATTTATATGTTCAGAACCAATCCATTTATTTGGGTCTGCATGTGGAAGATAAACACGATAGCCATGGTGCATGCAGAGATGGAGATAAAGTCCATCGCGTTCTGCAATCCAATTCGGCCACCTGAGATAGTGCTAAATTCAAACAGTGGCCAAATCTCATATGGCCTCCTTTTGGGCCCACGAGTACTTGATGGAAAGCTCTCGGAATCCTCTTTCCAACGGATCCAACCTCATTGTCAAATTCCATCTGAGTCATCCGCAATTGATGGAATAAGGTGCTGCGTCACCTGTAATAGGTCTATGGGCTTGTAAATTCGTTTGGGACCATGGCCCAAGTGGGGCCCATGTGGGGTGCACCCTAACTAGGCGGAGGACCACCTAGAGGTCCTCCCACCTCCTTAAATAGTTAGGTACCCCTTCAAGGTTTCTTGGGTTTTGTTTAGATTAAAGTTTAGCCATTACTACTTCCTTGCAGCGCGCGTGTCGGCTAGACCGTCCATCTGCTTGTATTCGAAACCCCAACTTATCGTGTGTAATATCAGATTACTTTTATTTTGTTCTTACTTGTTTCTTCGATTTGCTTGCAGAAATAAGGTTGATCTGCACCGGCAAGATCAACAACCCACAGAGATGTGTATCGATCGCAAAGGCGCAATATAACATCTTGTACGGTTGTAGTCGGGTCATCAACGTTTCTCCCAAATCGTAGTTATCATCAACTCACCGAAAAATCGGGCCAAATAACTGCCTTGAGTGTCGAAAGGTACTTAGGATTCATCAATAGGGATGAGGCAGTCGGGATGGGGATGGGGATGAGGATGAGGTGGAGAGTAGTAGTAGTTGGGAACGTGGGGTCCACTTTAATTCTCATTTTTTTAATATACACAGTGAAAATGTTCATATAAAATGATGGAATCCACCTGGGCCCACCCTAATGCCTACTTTCACTTTATACATTGCTGTTGCCCTAAGACATGACTACCAAAGAGACTCTTTTGTCTTTGCTCAATGAATTTCTGGCTCTCCCTCTCAATATTTAAAATTTAGGCAATTTTCTCTTCGAAGAGTACACAAAGCATATATTTGATTTCAATTCATAATGAGATTTGTGAGACGATAGTACCAACATTCAACAACAATGGCATGCATCATCCTTGGAAGCCTACCTCGTACGGCTGTCCGGCGCCGACGCCCCGGACGGACAAGTACACCACCCACCCGGACACGAAGCACCACCGCACCACCTGCCCCGCCACCGCCACCGTCGCGTCGCTTCGCCGGCGGAAGACGTCCACCGTGCACAGCACCACCCCGTCGAAGGTCTCCGCGCCGGCGTCCGCGTGCCCCTCGACGCGCCGCGCGCGCGTCCCGAACCGGCCGTCCATGATCCGCCTCGCCATCTCCTCCCGCCGCACCGCCCAGTCCGCGCCCTGCCGCCCGAGGTGGTAGCTCACGTGGACGGGCGGCGGCGGCGGCGTCGTGCGCGGTGCGTCCCTCGCCGGGCTGTCCCACTCGGCGACCACGTAGAGGACATGCTCCGGCAGCGCCGCCACCGATGCCGGCTCGTCGCCGTACCCGGCGGCCATCCACTCCGGCTGCTCGTACCGGGATGGCTGGCTGCAGTAGTGCGCGTCCCACGCTGGGAGGTGCTCGTCGTCGCCGTCGTCCTGCGTCATGGCCTGCAGGCGGTGGAAGCTCCCGAAGGCGGCGGCGGAGGCGAAGCGGAAGTGCGGCGGCAGTGCGTCCATGGACGACAGCGCGAGCGCCATGACGTCGGCGCTCTCCGAGAGCGCGAGCTCCACGAACAGCTCCAGCTTCTCGCCGGTGCCGCCGCCGTCCGCGTACAGGAACACCACGTGCGCGCGCGGGCGGCGCCACGGTGTCGTGAGGTCCGGGAACGCGAACGCGTGCGCCGTGGCGCCCGGCGACGCCGGCGGCTTGACGGAGAAGCTCACCGCTCTCCGCGCGAGCAGCGACGCCGCGACCGGCTGGAACGGCACGAACCGCCTGGCGCGGCCGCCGCTCTCGACGAGCTTCACGAAGTCGCCGACGCCAACCGCCAGCCGCTCGAACCGCCGCACGGTGCCGCCGTTCAGCTGCTGCTCGTCTCCGCCGCCTCCGCCGCCGCCGCCAAAGGCGAAGAGCTTCTCGCCAGCTGCCCGAGCAACGCGCCTCGGAAACCAAAGGCGGCGCGCATCATCATCGGTGTCACGCCGCCGCCGCCGCCTGTAGTCCCGCAGGACGCGCTCGCCCTCGTCGGCGGCGCGCTTGAGCTTGTCGCGCCACCGCACGAGCGGGCGGTTGGTGATGTGCCAGCCGTCGGCCTCCTCGACGGCGGCCTGAATCCTGAGCAGCGCCACCTCCATCCTCTCCTCGTCATGCTCGGCTCCATCGCCGGCGGCCACCTCCTCCTCACCACGGCTGATGAGGTACGAGCATATCCGGCCGACGGCCTCGCCGACGACCGCCGAGCCGACGATCTCCACCACCGACGGTTGCTGCATAAACTTCAGTTGCTCTCTTACATCATCTGCACTAGTAACAAGTACTCCCAAGTATAGTGGTCACATGATCATGTCAATATTCCAAAAGTTTTGACAAAATTACATCGAAAGATAAACAATGTATTCATGAGAAATGTGAAACTGAAATCTTACATGTTTGAATTTTTATCAATTATATTTGATTTGCATGTGGTTAAGTTCAACCCTTTCATTGTCGATGAATGACCTAAAGATAAGAAATAATATTCTTATGTATTATAGATGTGCAATTTCATCCTAGACAGACTATTATCTGGCACATAGAAAGGTCGTGTTAAGTAGGAAGACAAAGATTGTGTGAAATCATGACCTTTGTAGTGAGGTTTCTACTGCAAAGAACAACGACGATAACAGTGGTTGACTGAAGAAACGGAGAAACCGTATAACGAAAAGGATCATAGTCAACATGGATGTTGATGAGATAGTGGCTCCACATTTTTTACACATCGAAATATTATATTTGCAAGGAAAAAGTTCAAATAACCCCATAAACTTTGGGTGGAAAACCGTCTAGCACCCAAAACTTTGAAACCAGACATTATTCAACCCCCTAAACTATACAATACCATTTATATAACCCCCTAAGTTGGTTTTGCATAGTGGTTTTTATCTAATTTGTTTATAAGTTGGATGAGTTTGATCACATATCATACACTTCAGATATATATATTAAAGTTTTGACTTAAATATTTCATAATGCTCCCTATTAGCTCTCTCTCACAAAAAAGTACCAATGTAATAATAGCATGGTATCACTGTATAAAAATAAATTGATGATTTATAACTGATCATATGCAAATATACTATATTAGTTATTCAAAATTGTTCGTTTAAGCTTCCAAAATATGCAAAGCCATCATCTAAAACTAACTTAGAGGGTAATATGGATGGTATGGTAAAGTTCAGGAGATTAGATGTCCCAGTTTTAAAGTTCAGGGTGTTAGACGGATTTTAATCTAAAGTTCAGGGAGATATTAGATATTTGGACTTTTTCCTATTTGCAACCATAGCACCAAAACCTATATCCCCAGCTCTCCAAGTGAACCAGCCGGCTGGACGACCGACTTCGCGATGACAACGATGTCACACCAGATGGCAAAGCCATCGTTCTTGCCGTACCAAACTTACTACCATTGACTCCTCCAATTATGACTCCTCCAATTAGGAAAACTATTCTAAACTCTCGAGAAAATGTTCTCTCGTTGTTTACATGTCATTCAAATGGTTATAAAAAAATAAAAAAAATATGTGAAGATATATTAATATGTGATATATCACTCCATAAACATACAACTTACAATTTAACTTCTACATGTCGCAACGAAAAAAACAAATTAAACTACAACTAGAAGTTGAATTTTAACTTGCATGTTTAAGAGTGATATACCACATGTTAATGCATCTTCTTAATTTTTTTAATATTTTTATAATTATTTAAGCGACATGCAAGCGACGAGACCTTTAGACTTCATAATCCACTCCCGCAGAAAGAGCAGTTTTGGGCAGAGGCCATAGCCAACGCCGTGGGAGCTTTGTTACGCCTAGCTTTTCATGTTCTTCTTCTCCTCGTTTACTCTTTTAGGAGCGTCTAGTTTAGTGTTAGCCGTTTCTTTTTCACTTGCAGGAATAATCGGCCGGGTCGCTTAACGCCCCATAGTGACCACCTCGGCGTGTCACCGTTCTATGCTATTCTTCTCCTTCTTCTAATATATATTGACGTGTGAGGCTTTTGCAGGTTCGCGAAAAAAGAACCCATATGGTAGCCCTCCTTCTTGCTCCCCTGGTAAAGAAGCCCCTCCTGCAGCTATGCTCGCACGGTCGCGCCAAACCACAGTGGTAAATTCACCAATATGCAATTAAATTCCTATATTAATTGGGGAAGCACAAGCATTATGGTTGTGCACATACTCCACTCATTAGCGTTTATGTCACGGTCTGTACGAATATTACACTTACTATGGTGACTTTTTAAAAAAGAAATTTAGTGAGGATAGAGATTTACTACTGATCTTGCTCATCTATTTCATCGTGTGTTAGAGGGTGTACTCGTGGGTATGTCGCGTACGTAGTGGAATATGTGCATTGTATGTCTTATTTGTATTCGAATAAAATCATACATAAATCAAGCAATTTCATATTTTCAAATGGCAAAAAAAAAGACACACAATTGGTATGGATTTGTTATTCGTGATTCAATTGGAATATTCACTAGTAGAGAAACCATCTTTTGTCGGTCGGCCGAATTCCACAATAGTCCCGGTTGCAATAAAAACCGGGACTAAAGATGATTTTTAGTCCTGGTTAAAAAGGGTAACGGGCATATTTGATCTTTAGTCCCGGTTTAGAAAGATCATCTTTAGTCTCGGTTCAAATGCTGTCAGGGCTTGTCAGGCCCCCCCGGATCTTTAGTCCCGGTTGGTGTCAACCGGGACTAAAGATCGTAACTTTAGTTAAGATCCTGGTGATCTTTAGTACCGGTTGGTAATACCAACCGGGACTAAAGTCCCACCCCTTTATATATGTCTTCTTCCTCCTCTAGCCCGAGTAAGCTTCAAAATTTCTTCAAAAAAGAGGGGAGGTCATGCCAAAATTTATAGTGAATTTACTTTGGTGATTATATACAAATCGGAGGTGCCTAAAAGGTTAGCAACTTTATCCTCCAATGTTTTTTTTGGTCATATTACATTTGGAGCTATGTTTTGCAAACTTTTTTGTCTCCAAAATTTTGTTGTAAGTTGATGAGAGAGAAAATTTGTGTGGGAAAAGAAAGAATATATAGAAATTTTGTTTATTTGCTAAATAAGGTTTTATAAAATAGTTGAGTAGGAAAATATAGTGAAAGTTAATCTTAAATAAAAGAAAACAAACTAAATTGAAAATTAAAAGAATTTAAAACTTAAAAAATAATAAATAAGAATTATTTGGTGGAATATTTTATAATTTTTGTATGAATAATGATGTCATTTTTGTATGACTGTTGGAAGAGTTTATGATTATTTTATCATTATTGTATGACTGTCATTATTGTACGAATGATTATTTGTGTACGATTTTTTTTTCATTTCATGTAGATGGATCGGCAATGGATGTATGCTGACCGGCGGTCCAAAGAGTTTATTGACGGCGTGCATTGTTTTTTGAGAGTGGCCGAAGCTAACAAGCAGAAGGGTTTTATTTGTTGTCCATGCAATAAGTGTAAGAATCAGAAGGAGTATTCTGCATTCAGGACTATTCATTTCCACTTGTTTGAGTCGGGGTTCACGCCAAGCTATAATTGTTGGACATCCTACGGAGAGTAAGGGGTTGAAATGGAAGAATATGAAGTGGAAGACGACAATATTCCAGACTTTGCTCAGTACGCTGGATTTGAAGGAAATCAAACGGGCGAGGAGGACAGAGATGCTGATTATAACGACGTTGCGGATGATCTTGGTCAGATGTTGCAGGATGCCAAAGAGGACTGCGAAAGTGAAAAGGGGGCCCATAAATTGGACAAGATGTTAGAGGACCACAGAACGTCATTGTACCCAGGTTGCGAGTAGGGGCGCAAAAAGTTGGATGCTACTCTGGAGTTCTTGCAATGGAAGGCAAAAAATGGTGTTAGTGATAAGGCATTTGGCGATTTATTGAAACTCGTCAAGAACATTCTTCCGGAGGGAAACAAATTGCCCGAGACAACGTACGAGGCTAAGAAGATAGTCTACCCTCTAGGACTGGAAGTTTAGAAGATTCACGCATGTCCGAATGATTGTATCCTATATCGCGGAGAGGAGTACGAGAACCTAGAAGCATGCCCTGTTTGTAAAGCACTACGATACAAGATTAGACGAGATGATCCAGGTGAGGTTGACGGGCAGCTAACGAAGAAGAGAATTCCTGCTAAGGTGATGTGGTATTTCCCTATAATACCATGGCTAAGGCGTTTGTTCAGGAACAAGGGGAATGCTAGAATGATGCATTGGCACGCTGAAGAACGTCAACAGGACGGGATGCTGAGACACCCCGTAGATGGTTCGCAGTGGCGAAACATCAACAGAAAATTTAAAGACTTTGGAAAGGACGCACGAAACATACGGTTTGTTTTAAGTACGGATGGCATGAATCCTTTTGGAGAGATGAGCAGCGGCCACAGCACTTGGCCCATTACGATGTGTATCTACAACCTCCCCCCTTGGCTATGCATGAAGAGGAAGTACATAATGATGCCGATTATTATTCAAGGCCCCAAGCAACCTGGTAACGACATCGATGTGTTCCTAAGACCACTGGTCGAAGATCTTAAACTGTTGTGGAAGAAGGAAGGTGTCCCCGTATGGGACGAGGACAAACAGGAGGAGTTTAACCTACGAGCGTTGCTGTTCGTAACCATCAACGATTGGCCTGCACTTAGCAACCTATCCGGGCAGTCAAACAAGGGGTACAAGGCTTGCACTCACTGTATGGATGAAACAGAAAGTACGTATCTTAAGCAATGCAGGAAGGTTGTGTACATGGGTTATCGTCAATTTCTTGCTGCAAACCACTCGGTACGGAAGAAATACTTTGAACATAAGGCAGACCACCGTACGAAGCCTAAACATCGCAGCGGGAAAAACAGTGTTTGCTATGATGAAAGATTTTAAAGTAGTGTTTGGAAAGGGGCCTGGCAGCCAGCCTATAGAGTGCGAAGATGGTCACGCGGCGATGTGGATAAAAAACTCCATATTTTGGGAGTTACCCTATTGGGAATTCTTGGACGTCCGCCACGCAATCGACGTGATACACCTCACTAAGAACCTTTGCGTAAACCTTCTTGGCTTCCTAGGTGTATATGGAAAGTTGAAAGATACACTGGAAGCACGTAATGATCTGAAGCATATGGAACAACGTGGCGACCTTCACCCGGAACCAAAGGAGAAAGGCAGCCATTACTTGAGTCCAGCCAGCTACACTCTTAGCAAGGCAGAGAAGGAAAGTATGTTTCAATGCTTGGAGAGCATCAAGGTACCATCTGGATACTCCACGAATATAAAACGAATAATAAACACGAAGGAGAAGAAGTTCACAAACCTAAAGTCTCATGACTGTCACGTGTTGATGACACAGCTGCTACCAGTTATAATAAGGGGTATCCTCCCAGACAATGTCCGGGCAACAATAACAAAGCTATGTTCTTTCATGAACGCAATTTCGCAGAAGGTCATCGATCCGAATAGGTTAGAAGCCCTTCAGAATGATATGGTGCAATGTCTTGTCAGCTTTGAGTTGATATTTCCACCTTCATTTTTCAATATAATGACGTATCTGCTTTGTCATCTAGTGAAAGAGATCGGTATTCTCGGACCTGTGTTCCTACACAACATGTTTCCTTTCGAGAGGTACATGGGCGTTCTGAAGAAGTATGTTCGTAACTGTGCTCGTCCAGAGGCAAGCATCGCCAAGGGGTATGGAACAGAGGAGGTCATTGAATTCTGCGTAGAATTTATTGAAGACCTTCACCCAATCGGGGTACCTGAATCACGCCATGAAGGGAGACTACGGGGAAAGGGGACTCTCGGAAGGAAAGCAACAATGACGGTAGACAACAATTTATTCCGTATAGCCCATTTCACGGTTTTATAACAATCTTCATTGGTGGCTCCTTACATCGAGGAACACTTGGCTCTAGTTCGCGCTAGAAACATCGGTAACTCCGATGCATGGATTACACGGCATCACATTGATACTTTCCCCGCATGGCTGCGACAACATCTCATGGGTAACGAGACGATTAACCAGCAACTGGCCTTCCTGGCGAGGGGTCCATCTGGCTCGATCGCAACATTCCAGGGATATGAGATCAATGGGTACACATTCTACACAAGAGCCCAAGACATGAAGAGCACGAACCAGAACAGTGCTGTTCGTATCGATGCCATAGGACACGATGGTACAACTGGCACGTCTTACGGTGCTATCAAGGAGATATGGGAACTTGACTATGGACCTCTCAAGGTCCCTCTGTTCCGGTGCCAATGGGTTAGGTTGACTGGTGGAGGCGTAACGATTGATGACAGTGGGATGACAACGGTTGACCTTAACAAGGTTGGATACTCGGACTAACCTTTTGTCCTTGCCAATGATGTAACGCAAGTTTTTTACGTGAAGGACATGTCTAGCAAAGGAAAGAAAGGCAAAGGGCCTGACGAGCCGAAGCGCCACGTGGTTCTCCCAGGCAAAAGAAAAATCGTCGGAGTAGAGGACAAGACTGACGAGGATTACGATCAGTTTGATGGGCGACCCCCTTTCACGGTGACGATTGACCCTAGCATCCTCCTATCAAATGAAGACACCCCTTACTCACGTAGCGATCACAAGGAAGGAACAATAGTGAGGAGAAAGTACGTGCGGACAATCGTCACCGCCGATGTATTGCCATGATTGTTGTAAACTACTTTGAATGTATTGAATATGCTAGTTATATATGATTATTAACAAATTTATATCATGCATATGCTAGGTATATATAATTATTAGAATTTTTAAAAGTTTTAAATCATGCACGTGGGATTTCCATATGTTAATTAGAATTTTTAACAATTTAATATCATGCATATGCTAATTATATATGATTATTAGAATTTTTATTAATTTTAAATCATGCGTGTGGGATTTACATATGTTAATTAGAATTTTTAACAATTTAATATCATGCATATGCTAATTATATATGCTTATTAGAATTTTTAAAAGTTTTAAATCATGCATTTGGGATTTACATAAGTTAATTAGAATTTTTAACAATTTAAAATCATGCATATGCTAATAATATATGCTTATTAGAATTTTTAAAAGTTTTAAATCATGCATGTGGGATTTACATATGTTAATTAGAATTTTTAACAATTTAATATCATGCATATGCTAATTATATATGATTATTAGAATTTTTAAAAGTTTTAAATCATGGATGTGGGGTTTACATATGTTAATTAGAATTTTTAACAATTTAATATCATGCATATGCTAATTATATATGATTATTAGAATTTTTATTAATTTTAAATCATGCGTGTGGGATTTACATATGTTAATTAGAATTTCTAACAATTTAATATCATGCAAATGCTAATTATATATGCTTATTAGAATTTTTAAAAGTTTTAAATCATACATGTGGGATTTACATATGTTAATTAGAATTTTTAACAATTTAATATCATGTATATGCTAATAATATATGCCTATTAGAATTTTTAAAAGTTTTAAATCATGCATGTGGGATTTACATATGTTAATTAGAATTTTTTAACAATTTAATATCATGCATATGCTAATAATATATGCTTATTAGAATTTTTATTAATTTTAAATCATGCATGTGGTATTTACATAGGTTAATTAGAATTTTTAACAATTTAATATCATGCATATGCTAATTATATATGATTATTAGAATTTTTAACAATTTTAAATCATTCACATGCTTATTATATATTATCCACTTAATTTACTACAGACAACAATAATTTTTCGAAGGTTTTGACATTAATTTTTCGACTTTAAATAATTTTAATGCATTATTTACTATTTTAGAAACACATATGCAACGAAAATTTAATATTCAGTGCTATTATCTTTAGTCCCGGTTCTTAACCCTAACCGAGTTTATAAAGAATTTTAAAATAGCGGGAAAATATTTTTAGTCCCGGTTGGTGAGAACAACCAGGAGTAAAGATATGTTTACTCCCGGTTCATAAGAACAACCGGGAGTAAAGATCCTTATCTTTAGTCCCGGTTGTTCTTACAAACCGGGAGTAAAGATATCTTTACTCCCGGTTGTTCTCTCCAACCGGGACTAAAGATCTAGGGGTATATATACTCCCGATGCGCCCTCGTCTTCTCCACCAACACTTAGAAGTTTTTCCTCCGATCGGCTTCTAGCTCCTTCGCCGCCACTGCCTAGGCATCCCCGCGCCGACGCCGCCATCGTCTCTCCCATCGTCTCGCGGTCCTCGCCGCCTCCGCCGCCGACACCGCCGCCGCATCTCTCGGGTGAGAGCCGCTGCTGCCTCCCTCTCTCTCGATCTCGATCTCGATCTCTCTCTCTCTCTCTCCAAACCGCCGCCACCTAGCTCGTTGCCGACGCCGCCGCCAACGTAGACGCGCCGATGCCGACCCCTCCTCCGCCTGCTGCCAATGCCAACCTCGACTTCCACGCCGCCGCCACCGACGACGCCGCCGTGTCCACGCGGCCGCCACGGTCACAACGCCGACGCCCCCGCCTCGAGCTCGCCACACTGCCGCGCCGCCATGCCGCGTCCACGCCGCCACCCGCGCCACGAGCTTGCCACGCCACCGCGCCGCCACACCGTGCGACGCCCCGCCTCCGCCACGCCGCCGGGCCGCGCCACGCTGCCGCGACGCCCCACCGCCGCCGCGACACGCTGCCGCCACACCGCTGCGCCGCCACGTCGCCGCTCCACTGCCACCACGGCCGCCCGAACATGAACGAGGAGGGGAACGTGGAGGATGCGGAGAGGAACGCGAACGAACGCGAACAAAACGTGAACGAACGCGAATGAACGTGATTGAAACGCGAACGAACATGAACGAACGCGAACGAACGTGAACGAACGCGAACGAAACGTGAACGAACGCAGACGAACGCGAACGAACATGACTGAAATGTGAACGAATGTGAGTGTTAGTGAAAGAATGCGAACGAACATGAATGAAACGCGAACAAACGTGATTGAAACCGGAACGAACGTGAACGCACTTGAACTAAAAGTGTGAGAACGAACGCGAGCGAAACGTGTACGAACGAGATAATTAAACTGTTGTTGAACTTAGCATACATATATGATTATATATACTTGAAAACGTGAAATATATTATATGTTCCTTTGCGTTTAGACTAATACATTTTTTTTGCATGTTGCAGAGAAGACGTCGTCGTCGTCGCCCCTCAAGCCGAAGTGGTAGCTAGCCCTCGAAGGAATTCGCGCAGGCAAGTGATGTAAAGATGTGATTGTTAGAAATATAATATAAGATTGTTGGATTTCTAATATAAGATTATTAGATTATTAGAGTTAGCATATGTGAGTGTTAGAGATTATTAGATTATTAGACTTAGCATATTTGAGTGTTAGAGATCGTTAGAGATTTAATATAAGATTATTAGAGGTTTAATGTACGAAACTTAATTAGACTTAGCATATGTGAGTGTTAGAAATTGTTAGAGATTTAATATAAGATTATTAGAGGTTTAATATACGGAACTTAATTAGACTTAGCATATTTGATTGTTAGAGATTTAATATAAGATTATTAGAGATGTAATATTCGAAACATATTTGATTGTTAGAGATTTAATATAAGATTATTAGAGATGTAATGTTCGAAACTTAATTAGACTTAGCATATATGATTATCTACCGTACAAATACACGACACTTAGACGTAGCATATATGATTATTTGAGTTTTAATACAAGATTAGTAGAGTGTTAATATTACGCTTAGCAAATATTTCTTCTATGAACAGATGGCTGATCACGATGAGGAACAGATACTATACGATACAATCGCAGAGGGAAGCAGCCAGTACTGGAACGAAGAAGAGGGGAACGAGGATCCAAACCGGTACTTGAACGAGGAGGGGAACGTGGAGAGGGATGCAGAGGGGAGCGAGGAGGGGAACGTGGAGAGGGATGCGGAGGGGAACGAGGAGGAGGCTAGTGGAAGTCATCCCTCCACTGGACAGAAGAGGGCACGCGGACAACGAGGTGCCGCGAAGAAGATAGAGGGTCGGCACATCATAACTGAGGTGGACGCAGACGGCCGACCTAGTGCCCCGACAGAAGCAGCCAATAATTTTGTACGCCACAGCGGTTGGGTTGTGAGGGATAACGTGCCTGTCAGCAAGGTGTACTGGCGCAGAACAAGGGCACGCGGGGATAATGACAGCTTTGTCCCGGAATCAGAGAAAGAGATGTTGTGGACCACAATGCTCGAGACGTTCACGCTCCTTGCGGGTACGGAGAACATAGTGAAAAAGTGGACTCTTAAGAAAATGGCAGAATAGTTCCAGATCTTCAAGGGAGATCTGTACCGGAAATACATCCTGAAGAGGCAGACACCGAACTTCGACGTATTCCCGAAGCTAAGGGATCACTGGGACGAGTTCGTTGCTTACAAGACAGGTCAACAAGGGCAGGCGATGATGGAAAGAAACAAAGAAAATGCCGCCAAGAAGAAGTACCATCACCACTTGGGGTCAGGCGGCAATAGCATCGCAATGCTGAAGTGGGAGGAGATGGAGGCAAGCTGGCTTGAGAGGGGTATCGAACCGGCCACCGCTAAATGGCCTGATCGATCGAAGTTCTGGTACTATGCTCACGGTGGAACGCTCAACCCAGTTGATGGCTCCTTGGTCTTCAGCGATCAGATACGCGAGGCTGCGAATCGACTAACGGACGCAGTGAAAGCCTCTTCTCAGGGCACGTTCCGACCCGATAGAGAGAAGGACGAGCTGTCACTCGCCCTACAGACTCCCGAGCATCCAGGACGAACACGAGGGAAAGGCGTGATTCCCTGGAAGATTGGATTCAAGGAGGACATCCACACGTACAGGAGTCAGATGAGGAGCAAGAGAGATACTGAGGCGAAGATTGCAGATCTTGAGTACAGGGTATTGAGCTATGAGCTCAGCATGCAAGAGGAGGTGGCTCGGAAGGTGGATGAACGCATGGCAGCACATCGGTCACACGATCCCCAGTCGTACATACCTCCTCCAATGGTCAGCCCATCAGGCAATCGTAGCAGCTGCGCCTCAACGGGGCAGGTAGGATCACATAGCATGGACGCCATGCAAACCTAGGACGAAACCACCTGCCCCGTTGATGAGATCACGCAACGGACACCATGTGAGCTGCATATTCCCTTCAAGAACTTATCAATCAAGGTATGCTCGATGTAATATATGATTTTTGACTCGTACGTTCCGCAAGTTGCTGCTTAGGTTGATTACTAATAGATAACCTCTCATCACATGAAGGTGGCGTCGGGAATGGCTATCCCAACGGACATTTTAGGGACTTACCACGGCAGGCCGATTCCAGCAGGATACTTGAGGGTCAAAGTTGAGCTGGTGGAAGCCGTGTATGAGGACCTCGAGTTGGACTACCCAGGAGGAGACAGTGAGACGCATATACGAGACACAAGCCACGCCATTATACTATGGCGCAAGCGGTACATCATCCTCCCTAGGCGACAAGCGGCGTCTCGTGCACCATCTCCTCCGGTTCCTCCGCCACGTCCTCCTGCACCATCTCCTCCGGCTCCTCCGCCACCTCCTCCTGCACCATCTCCTCCGGCTCCTCCGCCTCCTCCACCTCCACCTCCACCGTGTCCGCCTACACCTCCCAAGACAAGGTCTCGCCAAGCTCCACCTCCTGCCAGCACAAGGGCAACGAAGAAGGCCAAAGTTGACACCACCAAAAACAAGGAGCCGCCGTACGATTGCAGTCAAGAGGAGCTTGACGCTTATGTGGCAGGAGAAGTGAAGAGGCAACTCAAGCCTCGGAGTCCTGAAAAGAAGATACCTATTGACCCGAGCGTGAAGAATTTCTTCAAGGGAATATCCACCGCAAACAAGGAGGCCTTAAAGCTATCAGACTATGACCGAACACTTAGAAAAGCCTATTACAAGAAGTCCAAACCAGTTCCTCAGCTTGGAGAACAACCACACCAAGTGGTCGAGTCGTTGGTGACTGGCGAAGACTTTAGCATAACAGATTTCATTTCGGACACCGGTCTAACTGTGGCTCAGTTGGTTGGAGGCGCACCAATCCCGAAGGCGGAAGTGGCATACAAGTTTGAACTCGGTAAACCGCTTGTCAGGCCTGAGTAGCTGCAGTCCCTATCAACACAAATGTACAAATTCCATGAACGGTACATGGAAATGAGCGCCAATGGTAGAGAGATGTTCGGAGCGAGAATCAAAAACCCCGACTTCTTGCAAGGAGAAGATGTTCTATGGATACATTTCAAGGATGTCTTCGATCTGTACCATCGGGACGCCCTCGGCGTCTCTCTTCTGAGCGCATGGATTTTGTAAGTATCTTTGAGTTCAATTTGTTTTGTTCAATAATTAGCTCCTGGCATATATGTAAGCAATAATAATTTCCTTTCATTGTTGTAGAATGGAGATTCAAAGGGCCCGACGGCAGGGGGTTTACGATACTGGGTTCATCGACCCTCGGAAAATCAACACCGAAATGCTTGACAAGTACAAGAAAGACACAGAGGACAATCTCGTCCATCTCCTAACGCAGCAGCATTTCAAGACGTTCATACTATTGCCGTACAACACAGAGTGAGTTTTTATTGTCGTTCGAACAAATTTCATTCCCATACATATAACATGTACATTCTGATATTTATCTCATCTCACGCATATTCCAGATTCCACTGGGTCCTGTTCTTTTTCGACTTGGACGCATGCAGAGTCACTGTGTACGACTCAATGAATAAAGAGGAGAAGGTTTTTGAGAAGGTCTTCCAACTGATAGACAGGTAATATAATGCCATCTATTCCAAAGTCGCGGGACTCTGTTGCTATTATGTTGATCTCGGGTAATAATTAATTAATCATATCTTGCAACTGCACATGTAGGGCTTGGGATCGGTTCCGTCAATTGGTCCGCGGGACTTGGAAAGAAAAACTTGGACGGAGGTTTCATTTTCCAGTGAGTACATGCATGATCCAAAATTATATTGAATTGAATCTCTAATTACAGTTAATATAAAGAGTATATTAAATCTCTCATCGTTTCTCATGTAGTATGTAAAGCAGGACCAGGGAACTAACTTATGCGGCTACTACGTATGCGATTATGCCCACTGCCTATCAAACCAAATATACACCACACGAGAGCTCGATGTACGTATACATAAACCATTCAAAATTTCATTGCGTATCGATTTGTTAAGTTGTTTATTAATTTCATATATTGATATGTCATTATTTTTCGAATGATAGCGTATTCACATGAGGGAAAATCTCCCACACAAGGATTTTATCACGGCTGTTCAAGAACAACTGATGGGGTTCATCAACGAAGAAGTCCTTAATCCCGATGGAGAATTCTACTACGACGGATCGACAATCCATAACGTCGGTCCTTCCTCTTCTGATATAACGCCAGCGTCGAAGTCGTAACTATAGCTAGCGAGCAAATGAATTGTACTATACATGCATGTATATATATATTTACATATGTACGTACATTTATTTACTTTAGTGTTAATATATATTTTGGTAACATATATGCACATAAAATGTTAAGTGCTCTAAATTATAAATATGTGTGTAATATATGTATTTATACATATACACATACGCGCATATATATATATATATATATATATATATATATATATATATATATATATATATATATATATATATATATATATATATATATTCTATATATATGCATAATATATATATATAAAATCAACCATGCAGCAAACAGGGCCATGCAAATAAAAAAAAATGGTATACAGATCTTTAGTCCCGGTTGGTAACTCCAACCGAGACTAAAGATGGATCAGCCGGCCACGTGGCTGACCGATATTTAGTCCCGGTTCGTGTTACCAACCGGGACTAAAGATCGATCTTTAGTCCCGGTTATTTCACCCGGGACTAGAGATCGCTATCTTTAGTCCCGGATTCGTAGTCCCGGTTGGACAACCGGGACTAAAGGAGGGTTACGAACCGGAACTGCAAACGATTTCTCCACCAGTGATTCTCTATATATGTTTGCGGAGGTTAGAGAAAAGAAAATATTATGCTTTTTTTTTGCGGGGAAAAACAATTATGCTTTGTCATTGATAAGAAAATAGAATCAAAATACAAAATCAACTATGGATAATAATTGAACATGGAGAGTAACGATCGACAAACTCTCGTAGGGGGAATAAAGCACCCCAAGAAAAACTCCAAAAACTTGAGCTTGGCAACTTGGGCGAAGCTCAAGGTATGGTTGAGCGTGCACAGATCGTCGTTGCACTTGCAGACCATCCCCAGCCTCTCCAGGTCGGCCGGCTGGACCACGGGCTCCTTCACGACCAACTTATTGACGACCACGATGTCGCACCGGATCGCGAACCCGTCATCCTTGAGGTACCACAGTGGTAGTCGATTTGTTTGTAAGGTACGTTGGTAGGGTTCAGTTAATTAAATATATATGGAGTAGAAGTCAGGTAGATGTCGGCCTGTAGTTCGTCTCGGATAAGAGCTATTTTCGGATAAGCATGTTGTCGATACGGATGCAATTACATTATTAATTAAGTTGTATTACTACTACATGTTGGATATCACGGATCGTTGCAAACTCTTCAAGTCTCTGTCCGGTTCGTAAACGGACAAGGGAGAGATATTACTGATTTTAAGAGATTTCTTAAGTTGCTATGAAAAGCTAGTAAAAACTAATGTGTTAATGAAAATTATTTAGTATGAATCATATTAATGTATCCACTATAGCAAGCCACCCAAAATATTGTAAATTATATTCCCCTGCTTCACCTTGTCCCGTTCTCTTTCCCTGCCCTACTTCCCTCCTAATGTAAAATAATCACTCTTACTTTTACATGAAAATAGGGTTCCATCGCTACCAATCCCCTCTCTGGTGCCCTCCACTATCACTCCCCCACTCCATCCTCTTGCTGTCCTGTCCAATCACACACTTCTCTAAGGTTTTAACTGTGCGTCCTAAGGTTACGTTGGGTTAGAATAATTTCTTGTTTATCATGAGCACATTTATCAAACTGCTAAATTGAAAGAAAAAATTATATATGTGTTTCAAAACAAACAAATAAATTTGTTTCTCAAATTTATTATAGTTAATACTTCCTCCATTCTAAAATAAAAATAAAGAAACAATTATTATCACCTCATTTGAATGATCCCAATTAATACAATACATAAATATAATAGTTAATTACATATGTCACATGCCTTGAATTATGAAACATTAAAAAAATAGTTATGCATTATATTTTTGAATGGAGCGATTACTTAAATAATCGTAAGCTAATTGATTTTCTCATTTTTTCCATGACACTAACTAGCTAACTTCAAAAGCTAGCAAACTATTCTCATGTCCCACTCGTTCATAGTGCCACACAAGATTTCAAATTTATAAAATATAATGTAGAAAAAGATCGGGATATTGCGTCGCAGCTGGCCCTTTCTTTGTGTTGGAGAATAGGAGCCTTTTGTTTGAGAGCTCATGCCTGCAGAGAATTTGATATATTAGTACTCCGACTTCAAAAAGCTCGATAAGCAAACATGTTAACACATTCGTAAAATGAAAAAACAAGCAGCATGAATAACCTTCAAGTTATCTGATTTATTTGTCACTTTGTTCTCCCCAGTTTGATGGCCAACTTTTTCATCAAGGGAGTCATGTTCTGCAGAAACATTCTTCTCTTCAGAGGCGTCAGGAACATCACCAAATATATCATCGATACTCCAAGCAGCAATAATGCTCCCATCTTCACTGATGCGTTTCTTTAACTCTTTCTGCACGGATGGTAAATTAATCAACGAGCACACGGCATGCGCAATTTTACAGTTGATGGTTAGACAAGACAAGAATTTCAGATAAAAGCTAACCCATTGATACATCCTCGCAAGGGGCACGACTGCTTCACGGTAATCGAAAACCGACATCTCGGTAAACTTCAGCCACAGATCTTGCATTTCAGAACGAACCTGATCAAACTGCAATGCAAAAAAACCGTGATAATTAAGAATATAATTGACAAAACAAGAATGAACACAAGGAGAGAACAGTAAACTGAAACGATGCTCAAAGTTTCAGACCTCAGAGCTTGATAAATCTTTAGGACAAGCCCTCAATTTCTTCTTGATTCTGTCAAGGATCTCAGCTAATTCACTGCACTTCCTCCTCCTCATCTCTGACAGGGTCTCTGATTTCATTCCACCAGGAGGTAGGTTTAACACTAGCTCGATCATACCATCTATGCTCTGAAACTGTAACACCTCATCGTGGCATGAATAGCCATCCTGTGATGCATTCTCAGTTTTAAATTTTCCACATAGTTTTGTGTCGAGAAATGCCTTCAAATTCACCCATAGATCGTCCGGGTGCTTATTGCGCAGATGTTCCAGCAAAGATGCAGTGTCCAGGAACTTCTTGCCTGCACATTGGCCCGAACATCGCGGGCAAATCCAGAAACACCATGAACCGTGTGCCTTGGAGAAGCGGCGCGCTTCGGAAACTGTATTCGCCGCGATTTGGTCGATCTTGCTGTAGTGTTCGCGCAATTCGTCGATGCTGACGGAGAGGATCTGAGCTTGCTTCTCGCTTTCCATGGATGCCCAATCGTGTACGGCTAACAAGACAAGCTTCTTCTGAAGATCACTGAGTTGTTTCCTGAGGGATGATACCATGTCGTCGTACTCTTCTCCGATCACTGATCCGAGGGGGATTTCGTGCGCCGCCGGGTCGTCGGGGTTGTCGACGGCGAGGGCGCGGCGGCATTCGGCCTCGGCGGCGTCGTAGTCGTGGAGGCAGGCAAGCAGCTTCGCGCGGAACAGCGCGACCACGAGCGATCGGTCGAAGGTGCGGGCGGCGGTGTCCATCGTGGCGAGCGCGCGGCGCAGCGTCTTGTGTCTCGGGGTGGTCGCCGTCGCCGGGGACGCCGCGCCGCCGCGGCGCGCGCGCTAGCTCCACTGCCACGTAGGCCGGGAGGCACTGCGCCCGCGCCGACGACGGGTAGCGGTCGGCGAGCTTCGCCGCGCCGTGCACGGCGGAGGCGGCGCCGTGGTGCTCGACGGTTGCGAGCACCTCGGCGACGGCGTCCTCGCAGCGCGCGTTGGAGTAGCAGTCGATGGCGCGGCGCAGCCTCGCCTTGGCCATCTCCACCCTCTCCCCCCTCGTCAGCCCCGCGCTCCGGCCGTAGCCGCCCAGGCGGTGCACCGCCGGGTCGGCCGGGTGGGCGATCGCGGCGGCGCGCATGAACGCGTCCCACGCCGGCTTCCACATCCCTGTCCCGACGAGGGCCTCGCCGTAGGCGGCGAACGTCTCGACGCAGTCGGGGACGGCGTCGAGCGACATCTTGTAGCAGGTGGCGGCGAACTTGGCCTGCTTCCCCGCCAGCGCCTTGTCGTCGTCGGCGGCGCCGCGGCTGCGGCGGCGGTTCCGGCGGCGGTTCCGGCGGCGGTCACCGGAGAGGTTGAGCGCGAGCGGGGAGGACCGCTTGTGCTGGATGGCGAGGTCCATCGCGCGGGACAGCGCCTCGTCGCGGCGGCCGTCGCGGTGGAGCCTGAGCGCAGCCTCGGCCTCCGCACGGATGAGGTCGTCGTCGAGGTCAGGCGCCATTGCCGGAGACGGTGGGGGGAGCGGGTTGGCGGCGGCGTGATCGGCGAGGCGAGGCGTGTCCGCGTGTGTAGGGTATTTGTAACGGACTAACGAGCGGAACGGCGATTTTGGGGTGGTCGAGTCAAACAAGATTTGGGTTGAATCCTTGTACGTTGCCAAAGATTGGGAGGGCGATACATTCCATAGTTTCTCTCTGTTTCCATAGATTTTTTTGGAAGTTTCCATTGTTTTTTTTCCCTGATTATTGCGCGAAACTGAATTGCGCCGTATATAATCCATATGAAATTCCTATAAAATTCATTTGTGGAACTATAGTAGCTCAAGTACGTAGCAACATACTTGGTTTTTTTTGGACTGGCCAATATTCCTTCCGCCGGGAATTAGAATTGCTAGAGTGCTAGTTGCATGGTGTATAGTCAATCATCTGTTTTATGAAAAAAAAATGACCCGCATAAATATTACGAAGTTTCATGTCAATATGACAGTAAAAAAATTATATAAGAACATAATCCTAGAAGGTTAATTATAATTAGAAAAAGGAAAAAAAAAAGCACCATGCCCTCACCCACAACATTGGGAACTTATCCTCTACCATTGAAACTAGAATGGCAGACAGCTATAGTACTCTCTACCATGAGCCATTTTCAGCCATTAGATTAAATGTGGATGGATGAGATTGATTGCTACAGTACCTAACAGTAAATTAATGCCGTACTAACGGTTGGTATTTTACATTTGTTTGTACAGAGGTTTTTACTGTAGCTATGGTAAAACACTGTACCATCCCTCACGTTTTACTGTTTACCTCTGCCATTTACCTCTAATGGCAGAGGATGTGAACCCCACAACACAAACACGTATCGAAGAAAAAACAGGAGCTTAGAACAACCCGACAAGCTCAACTTTGCCCACGCTTTGTGTTGGAGAAGGCGAGGGCTAGAAATAATGTATCTGTCGCCCACATAGTCCCGCCAACGTGGCCATCGTACTGGCTAAAAGCGCCACTAGAAGAGGACAACCGTCTGGAGATGGGATTGGTAGGAAATGGACCATCAAACAACGCCTCCAAGGAGGTTATGACGCGACAACACTGACACCATCACCCGTCTTGAGGATCAGGGCATGATTTTCTCCCGAAGAAAACCATCAAGAGGAATGTGATATGCCACAACAACACCCTAACGAGGGTTGGGCTATCGCAAAGCATCATCGCTGCCGCCCCAGAACGGGCTAAGCTTTCGCCTAGCAATCTTCCTACCTCGACCTGTCGTTGAGTCCCTGTCGAAAACAGAAAACAACAGTCATCACTATCTAAAGCACATTTGTTGATGATGGTTAAGTACAAATTTTGAACACCAACCAGCACCATGTATAAAGGAAAAATTAGCATATGTTACACGTATATCAATAACAAATAATGTAGTTGTATTAGGACTGAAAAACAAATGTGGATGTAGAGAATATACATCAAAGTGAAGGAGAAATAAAGACAACATACGAAGAAACACACTTCCGACGAATCACGTGTGAGCACACAGATTAAAAGACCCACAAGTCAGTTCAAACCGACTCAAAGTGGGGCCAACCACCTGGAAACCGACTAAGGGGCTCATATGGCAGCCTCACCTAGAAGAGCCGCGCTTCCTTCAACAAGAGGTAAGTGATGCCCCGCCCTTCCCCTCATTCCTCCTTCCAGAACCATATTCTTTTGCTTCCGCGATGCCCTATTGCTTTAAAACTCAAAAATCCTTCCTGTCATATCATTGGAAGTATTAATTTTGTTTCATCAGGCCGACAGTTTTGCCCAAAGCAAATTGTTACTCCCTCTGTTTCAAAATATAGTAATTTATAGCTATTTATCTAGACAAACATTTCAGACATATAGCTAAAAATTATTATATTTTGATACCGAGGTAGTAGTTAACTGCTAAACGGCATGACATTTCATAACTGTATACACAATGGTACATTTCAGATGGTTAGTAAATGGCAATTGCTTTTGTGACTGAAGAGTCTTTTTTAATACAGTATGTGATAAAGATGAATATACCGCTGACGGGTTACTAGGTTTGATGACGGGGGACCTTTGGTTATCTACGTGTTTTGAGCATCGTACATTCTTCAAAAAAATTAAGTTTGAAAGATACTACTTTATATACCATCTGACTAGAAAGCCTATCTTGATGCTAACATGCTGTAGAAGGAACATGCCAATATAACGGTTAGGTTTATATACATGATGTTCTGTTGGAGGGTTGGAAACCTCTCCCCTCTACACGCAAAACAGAGCAATAGATTAACACATGACTACTTAAGTATTAACTATAAAAAACATGAAAATAGATTAATATGAATTTTGAAGCAATTTTCATATATAAGCTTTTTTCAAAACGCGTACCATTTAGCAGTTTGAAAAGCGTGTACGCGGGACAAGATGTGTAGTTTTGAGAAACAACATGTATTGGCAAAAGCTAGTTGTATATGATCCAACACGGATTTGGGCTTTTGCCAACTAAAGGGCTAAGGCCAGCCATACCAAATGGGCTTCTCTGCTTATTTTTCTTCTGACAGCAAGGTTGTTTTGGGCAGAAATAAGTTCATCTGAGGTCCCTTATCTTATCAACGAATCTGATTTTTGTCCTTCAACCGGAAATCCAGATACAACGGGTTGCTCAACTGCCAAAACCAGTGCAAAATAAGTCTCAAGGCAGTTTGGACGGCGGTTTCAGCTGACGTGGTGCTCACATGGCTAATTTGACTCGGTATTTATCTGACGTGGCACATAAAGCAAAATTTAACAATTTAGTAAATAAAACAAAATATGTGGGCCCACATGTTAGTCCAATAATAAGATAAAAAAATAGTGCGGCACATATGTCAATGGGCCCCACTTCCTTAACCTCATCCCCTCTCTTCTCTATCTTCTCCCATTCTCCTTCTTCCTCTTCCCTAGATGTGGCCGGCACATGCATCGACCGGCATGCCAGCTAGCGATAGCGGAGGCGCAGCGGAGGCGTGGGGAGGCTGGCGAGCGGGGGTGGCGCCAGGAGGCAATGAGGTGGGCGAGCCACTCACCGTGAGATGGAAGGCGGACACGACGACTGGGGAAGAAGACGACCGCTAACACAACTCCACCGCTCTCGACTTGAGTGAGGGCCACACTTTTGCTCCCCCTCCTCCCCTCTTCGTTCCCCATCCGCTTCTGGTGGTGGCCCCTGACGTGGTTGAATCCCCTCCTCCGACTCCTCCGATGTATGATGAGGGTGGAGCCGGAGCTTGTCTGGGCGCCGTTCCGCCGCCGTTCTTAGGCTTGTATAAGGGAAGAGGAAGAGAGGTCGCCGTCAACGCGAGCGCGACTGATAGGGTGCGGCCGAAGAACACAACGGCCAAGATGGGACGATGCATCGCTCAAGCTCATCAGCTCCCCTCCCCTCTCCCTCACCTCCATCCTCTCCTCATCGAGGAACCTGGCCGCCGACCGTCTTCTCTCTCTAGGCGTGACGCCCATCGTCTCTACTTGTTCCTCTCCTAACGACCGCTTTGCACCACCCCTTCTCCCCACCGGCCACCGCCCTTTTCCCCGCCGCCTCTGTCTGCCGTCGTGCCTAGAGAGGGGATAAGAGAAAGGAGAGGGGAGAGAGATGAAGAGAAGGGAGACGGGGAGACAGAGGAGGAAGAAGCTCGCCAGGACAGAGAGGCGACAGAAGAGGAGGGGAGTGAGAATGACACGTGGGGCCCATGCGGGCCCCTCAATTTTTAATTATTTTTTGTTGTAACTGACATGTGGGCCCACAATTTTTATTATTTTCCAGATCAAATTGTCACGTCATTGCCACGTTGGATGAAGACTTAGTTAAAGAGCTATATAGGCGTCACGTCAGCCAAAACCGGGGTCATTACTGCCGAGGGACCTTGTTTGTACTGGTTTTGTAAATTGGGGACATGTCGTTTCTGGTTTTTCGGTTTAAGGATGAAAATCGTATTCGGTGTAAGTTAAGGGACCTCGAATAAACTTATTCCTTTTGGGTGCATGACATCTCATATCGGTGTTTGCTGTGTCCGCCTTATGCCAGCATCCTGCATCATTATTGGTGTTCTATACTATCGAACTGATTAGTTTTACTTCTGTTATTATTGATATGTCTGTTGAAAGTTGGAACCATATATTTATTGCATCTCTCTGTATCCTCTTTGATGAACTAATGGTTTGTGTACATTTCTGAATTCTTATTTATAGCCTTATGGTCCAGCTTCAGACATCTGAGACTGATAGCTCAGTCAATAAATTCAGACAACTCATATCACCTCGTGAATTGTGCAGTAATTAGATAGTTTAAGCATTATGGGTATGATTTCGTTAATAGGGGGCGTTTAGATAGAGGTGTAAAGTTTTGGCGTGTCACATCGGGTATTATATAGGGTGTTGTATGGGGTGTTCGGGCACTAATAGAAAAACTAATTACAGAATCCGTCAATAAACCGCTCGACAAATTTATGAAGCCTAATTAATTCGTCATTAGCAAATTTTTACTGTGGCACCACATTGTCAAATCATGGAGCAATTAGGCTTAAAAGATTTGTCTCGCAAATTAGTCGTAATCTATGCAATTAGTTATTTTTCAGCCTATATTTAATACTTTATACAGGTGTTCAAACGTTCGACGTGACAGGGTGAAAAATTTTAGGGTGGGATTTAAACAGGCCTATAATCTAACTTTTTTATTATTATGAACAAAACAAGGACCATAATTGAGGTACAAAATGTGCCTTTTTTTCTCTTTTACTTATATCATCAAAAATATATTTTCTCGCAATCTCCTTATATCATCGAAAACCATCCTTTTTCCATTATTTTGTGTTCTAACATGCCAAAATCATTTTGTATTTACCTTCTCGATATTCGATAGACATCGAAGTATTATTTGTATTCGTCTTCGTCCTTCATTATAATGTTCACATTATGGCTTACTTTTCCATAGTGAGAACTATTTCATACAAATTCACAATTCAGAAATTATACAGAGGCCAATTTGAGTATTTCTGTACCAACTATTTGCCTTAATATTTATGTGCTATTAATGAAGCACCGATATGATAGGTTCACTAGTTACGAGTGTATATTTAGTACTCCTGTATGTTGATTATTTCATTTGGCAATTTTCAGGTAATTATAAATCATCTGCATAAGCAGTGTTATCCCCCGACCAGTGATTGACCCGGTCAGGTCTTCGGTTGAACCGTAGGTTTTCTTTGCATACGTTCATTCAGGGATTATGGGCTTGTTTACTTTGACGTTACTATCAATCCTATTAAATTTTGATATGAGTAAATTGCATATTCACGGTACATCAACTTAGTAAGTTGGTGTAATTTAGTGGAGAAGAGAAATAAACATGCTATGATAACAACTTACTAAGTGGATGTAACGTAGTACAACAACTTAATAAATTAGCTTATGGGTATGACTATTTGAAAGGTGGGTGTGATTTTGATACAATAACTTGAGAAGTGGTGTAAAAACTTAATTATGTATTTTTGGCCATATGTAAATGGATTTTACTTACCCAGTTGTTAATAAACTTATGTAGATTTTTACAAGCATATTTTCTTTGTCATTCTAGTAACTAAAAGTCTGAGTAAAAAAATTACTGTGTAGAAATTTTCTAGTTGATATTTGAGATGGTGAAAAAAAAATCTAAATCAATGGTGCAAATTAGGTGAAAAATATATTTTTACAGATTACATCAAATATTATAAGATTATATCTACGGAATTGCTATGTGATGACATATTAACATCATGAAAAAACTTACATAGCACTCATTAACCAAGATAGCACATATCTAGCCAAGTTATTGCACAAAAATATTAAATTCTCAAATTCTTGTATGAAAGTGCACCCACTTGCTAAGTTATTGCACTTTAGACGTCACATTCTTCTTGTGCTAAATAGAACCCACGTATCAACTTGTTGTACTGCGAGTGCAATTTACTCTTTTGATAAAGTAAAAAACTGAACTTATACATATATAGCAATGCTATCTTACCAATCTTTGGTAACTTTACGGCTTACTCGGTTTGGAGGAATTTGAATCCATGGGAATAGGAAAATTGAAGGAATATAAATGTTTGCACACATCCATCCATAGGAATTTTTTCTAAGAGATTTGAGTGGATGGAAAAATTCTTATGTTTCCTCTATATAACTTGTAGAAAAGGAATTTTTTTCTTTGGTTTTCTTATACTTCAATCATATAAATTGAATGACACTCATAAGAATTGATCTTTAGGAATCCAAATTGTTTGTTTTTCCTCCAAAACGAACAAGCCCTTACAAGATTTCACTATTGAAAATTCCCTCAACTTGTAAGGTTTTAAACTAAACATATCCAACACTATTAAAATTTGATAATGTATAAATGTGGCAAATTTTAGTAGGGTAAAAAGTGGCTACAAAGTTAACAAGCCCTTATATATGATTGGTTGGTTGTATCATGTGGGTCAGAAAAGACTAGGTAGTTCTATGGGTTTTCGCTGGTCTAAATCGACTCGACACCGGAGACACTTCCTTCTAGAATTTAAATTTTGTCTCACAAAAAATCAACTTCTACCACTCTATCTGCTCTCAGCATATAAAACGATAAGTTTTATCCCTTAAATATCCTTTACCTACCTATCACTATTACTACTTTTTCTAATAATGATAGGTATTTTGGTTATTTTTACTCTCCACTAGTTTCTTAGGATTTTAGGATTTGATACTTTGCGGGACAGAGGGAGTAGTCTGACTGAACAGGTGAAGGTGAACAGGTGAGGTGTTAGGTCTGGCCAAATCGTGGTCCTAGCGTTTCGAGTGACTTGAAACGATAATTTACTCGTTATTCTTTAAAATGATTTTTAAATTACTAAACTGTTATTGTGTGAAAAAAATTATATAGAAATTTCTTTAAAAATTATATTAATCTAATTTTAAGTTTGTAATAACTAATATTTGATTAAAATTATACGCTAATGACTTATCTAGTTTTTTCTCAGCCAACACTCCTGGAGAGATGCACATCTCTCCCGGTTCGTAATCCCCTTTGTTCCTAGGTAACGAACCGGGAGAAAAAATCCGGGACTAAAGATCGCCATCTTTATCAGGTTAAAATACCCGGGATTAAAAATAGATCTTTAGTTCCGGTTGAAGACTCCAACCGGGAGCAAAAATAAAAGCGCCACGTAGCGCTTTTTCTCTCTCTTTTCTTTTTTTTATTTTTTTTGCTACTTTCATATTGATTTCGCACCGAACTCAAGAACAAATTCATCCACACAGACAAAATCATTCAACATCACATATTCATTTGCAGCTTCATAGAAATATCTAAAAATCATCCACAAATTTACATCACAAAATCATCCACAAATTCACAAAAACATCTAAAAAGGCACCCACAAATTTACATCCTAAAATTATCCCCCAAATCATCCCAGAATTATCACAAAGTCGTCGTCTCCGTGTACGCCGTCAGTGGCCGCCTCCCATCCGCGCCGCCTTCTCCCTGCGCCCGCCGCCTCCACCGCCGTGCCGTCGCCACGTGGGGCTGCTGTCGCCCGCTGCGCGCAGGCCACCGCCTCCCTCCACCGCTGCGCGGGCTGCCGCCGCCCGCCATGGCCACCGCCTGCTGCTGTTCACCCCGCCGGGCGCGGCCCTACCGCCGCTGGCCGCCTGCCCGCCGCCGCTGGCCGCCGGATGGGAGGGGAGGAGGGGGAGAGGGGAGGGGAGGAGGAAGGGGAGGAGGGGGAGGAGGAGAGGGGAGGGGGGGAGGGGAGGAGGAAGGGAGCTGAGGTGTTGGTGGCTCTCAGATCCAATCTTATCTAGATATTTCGGTGAGGAGGAAAGTCTCGTCTGGGACTTAACCGATCAAATATAGTAGAGAAATATTTACTCCCGGTTGGAGTTACCAGCCGAAACTAAAGATGGATTTTCAATTCCGGTTGGTACTACCAACCGGGAGTAAAGATCTAAATAATCTTTAATCCCGGTTGGTAGTACCAACCGACTACCAACCGGGACTAAAGCTCCTCGGCCCCCTGGCAGGGGATGAATAAGGACTAAATATTATCTTTAGTTTTTAACCGGGACTAAAGATCAAAATTTTTTTAACCGGGACTAAAGAACACCAACCGGGATTATAGATCAAAATTTTTTTAACCGGGACTAAAAACAATTTTAGTCCCGGTTCTTATTAGAACCTGAACTATTGTGGAAATCAGCCGACCCAGCAAAGATCACTTCTCCAGTAGTGCAAAATGCTAAGTCGAACTTACCCTAATAATACAATACACCAGTACTGTACAAGGTTAAAAGACCCATAAAATTGTCCTGAATTACATGAAAAATAATAAAAGTGAACAGCGATCAATATTTATGCGTATAATATGATATTTAACAAGTTAGTATCTGAATGCATTTACTTTCGGCTGCAAAATGCAAATTAGAAGTTGCTTTTGGCAGATGCTTGCACATATATTTTCACGCCAAAATTGAAAGTTTGGTTGAAATTGAAACGATGTGATGGAAAAGTTGAAAATTTATGTATGTAGAAAAGTTTTGATGTGATAGAAAAGTTGAAAGATTGAAGAAAAATTTTGGAACTAAACTCGGCCTTATATAGACTTTACGCCTTTACTTGGCAGGAAAATGCTCTCTTGTACCTGTGCACATCTTATAGGTGTACGCTATAAAATTGTGCATATCTTATGGGTGTGTTTGGTTCACGTTAAAATTATAAGTTTGGTTGAAATTGGAACGACGTGATGGAAAAGTTGAAAGTTTGTGTGTGTCACAGTTTTGATGTGATTAAAAAATTGAAAGTTTGAAGAAAAAGTTTGAAACTAGGCCTAGGTATCTACATATGTGAAAGCAACAAGCTTCCTCAAAAACTAGTAAGCCGGGTCATGTGAATAATAATAGCCTTAGGATGAGAGTAGGAATAAAATTGGACCGTTGGATCCATTTGTGTTATACCAATCACACATCAGGAAAGTTCCAGTTGAATAGGTCCTATGCATCGATCGGTGTATATACAGATAGTTTCAGATGGTAGTAGTCAAAGCAAAACTAGTACAGATGGAGAGCACCAGCAGCTCGTCTCATTGACCCGCAACTAAAGAAATCCATCCACCGTAGTGCCAATTCTATTCGGCGCTGTTTAGTTCACAAAACAAAAATTTTCACGCTGTCATATCAAATATTTGGACACATGTATGGATCATTAAATATAGTAAAAAAACTAATTACACAAATTGCGTATAAATTGCGAGACGAATCTTTTAAGTATTATTGTGCCATGATTTGACAATGTGGTGCTACAGGAAACATTTGCTAATGATGGATTAATTAGGCTTAATAAATTTGTCTCGCAGTTTCCTAACGGAATCTCTACGTTTAATACTTCAAATGTGTGTCCATATATCCGATGTGACAACCAAACCTAAAAATTTTTCCCAGTTAAACAAGGCCTTACTCCCCTCATCTCAAAATATAGCTACCTTTAATATATATAATTTATCCTATTTCACATATTCCTTCATCTCAACCAACTACAACCATTTTCTATTTAATTTCATCATATACTTCTTTATCTCAATCAACCATAACCTTCACACTTTCTATCAGAAACAAAAATAAAACACAACCCTCCCATTTAATTTTATTGCCCTCTTCTTAATCCCTTAAAAAAACATAAAGGTAGCTACTCTCTATCTACAAATATAAGCATCACAAATGTTTAAAATTTATTAAAAAATATAAGGATTTATATAATAACTTACCTTCAATCTCACCTCCCATTCAAAAATTTTTTTATCTTACTCTTGACTATTTTCTCAACTCCTATCATTTTTTGGTAAAGGGATATAAAGTTTTATATGATCGAACATAACCTTTGTTAAACAATATGAAAATCCTTATATTTGAAAACAGAGAGAATAGTCTTACAAAAATTATCCCGTAATTATCAAGATCAGTCGTCAACTCCTATACGCAGGTTATGCCAGCGCACGGAGTCGCGCGAAGCGGGACTGGGTGGCTAGTTTAGGTGGTTCTAGCTGCAACAAAAAAAAAATGCGAACGCTAGCTGCAACAAAATCACTGCAATGAAAGTAAATGTTTTCCTAAATGTAGAACTGGTGTAACAGAAAGCAGTTTTTATAGAGCGCTGTAGTTCTTTAAAATTGTAGCAATGCCATACTGGAATTTTTGCAGGGTGGAGTTGTAGCTGGGTCAATGTTGCCTGCATAGTGCATTTAATACAGTCCACTACTGATCAGTACTTTGCCCGGAACATCAATGCATCTGCATCTACCAGTTCGGAATATGCACATAAGTTTTCGGTACACACTTCCTACGCATCAACTAGCAAATATCATATAAAATTTTAGAAAAAATAACATATTTCCACTAATATTACACCTAAATGTGAAATCTTATCTTCAAATTCATTATATTTTAGCCTTAAAAAGACAAAATTATAACATTTTTACCCTCAAAATTATCAGATTTTTCACAAAATATAATGAATTTGAATAGTAGGAGATTTTACATATATGTGTAATATTATTAGACGTAAATGTCTAATTTTTTATAATTTTTTTATGAAATTTACTAGCTTGTGTGCATAGGATATGTCCCCTAACTAGTTGTCTCTTTAGGTGTTGATATGATATATAATTTCTCTCTCCCCTGATGTTATCACGAACTCCTACATGACTTTTAATGGATATGCTCACTTGAAATGAAGATTTCTAACTTTTCACTGCCCTTTCTCAAGACAGAAAAAAATGGAAGAGCAGAGGCCCAAGGCCAGCGAGAACAAGCCTGTGATGACAGAATGAGCATCTCCTAAAACAGCATTTGTTGCCTATGGGTGTGTTTAGTTCACACCAAAATTAAAAGTTTAATTGAAATTGAAACGATGTGATAGAAAAGTTAAAAGTTTAAAGAGGACCTAAGTCTACATTTAATTAGACTTAGAAATGATCAGGCTTCTTTTCTTCAGTCATGAATGTCTTTTATGTAATTCTTTTGTAATTTTGTACTCTTAACCTTTTTATAATATATACCGTACGGGCTTCCCCTACTTTTTCCTTTTAAAAAAAATTGAAAGTTTATATGTATAGAAAAGTTTTGATGTGATGAAAAAGTTAAAAGTTTGAAGAAAAAGTTTGTAACTAAACTCGGCCTAACAAACTTTCGCTAGCTTAAAACGAAAGCTTCCTGAGATTTTTCATGCACGGCATAGTCTCCCTTTCTAGCCTGTAGAATTTTGGATGCTCTGGTTGAACGTGCACCGACTGTTGCTGTTACAGTGAGATGGATTGGATCCCGCAGCTACCTATGAATCCCTGATCCTTCTCTGATCAATGAGAGATGCATATGATTGAGAGCCTTTTTTCCAGACATCATCCTGTTCCTGGTTGGTGCATCCGTACCAGGGGTGGGGTGCCACTGCCATGGTGTTCATCTCTCCTTTTCTCTCCCATCTCTTAGATATAAGATATAAGATATAGATTTTATCTCGATTTATATTAACATGATTTTTAATCGGTTAAACATTATATTTTATACGATGATGTTCTTTTAAAATATTAGATAATTACATTTTTAAGTTTAAAATAATTATAATTTAACCAATAATATGCTAATGGTTTTTTTTTACGTGTCCATGTAGGGTCGAACCAGGCCACATGTATCCAGAGATTCTAGAGGAGGAGGCAGGAAAGCGGAAAAGTGAGTTTTAGGCCGGCTCCTCGTCCGTTTCGATCCGTTGCATGGAAGAATGGCATCCTAAGCCTTCTAATTCGATGCATTGTTGCATGGCATCATTTGGCCTGAGATTTGTGTGTTTGCTGCCATGTGTGATGATCTCGCTGTCGTTTTCGACGAGGCCACGTTGCATGTGAAGAGGTAGTGAAGCTGAAGCTGAAGGGTTCTTGGTTTGTTTGGCTGGCTGGTGTTATGAGTTTGTTGGAATTGTGCTATGTTTTGGTACTCTTTTATCTTGCAAGCTGTTTGATGAGTTTTTGTGCAAAAAAAAATAATTCATATAAGATATAATAAATTATTGGGCATTTAATTTTGTACGAAAATATTATCTGCCACCCAATTTTATTAAATATATACGAGACGTGTCTATATGACATGTGGGCCCAGGAATTTTAAATATCACGGTGTCCGAGTATATTTGATATTGGACTCGTTTTGATGTATAATTCGAATAGAAAGTAATGGTTCAAATGGATTTTAAATCCGATGTACAATTTAAAAGATTGGAGCAATTAAAAGAAAAGAAATAAGCAAGTGCTATCGTTACTTGCTTTGCTACGTGAGGATCATTATCTCCAATTTGGAAATTGACAGGCGATTAAACACATGGGCCCACCGTCATTAGGCATGTTAATCACATAATTATCTCCAGTACACGGCGACAGATTGGCTCGTCTCTGCATCGGTTTATCACGAGGATTAGCGTACGGGGCGCTGGAAATTCGAAGGCTGTTTCCGTCGCCGCTGCCTATATAAGGAGCAGAACCCATCTAGAGCGGGGGACGCCGAGGACGCCACAGGAGACACCCATCTGCCCATTTTCATTCATCCCATTCTTCTTAGTAGATTAGGAAAATCAGGAGAGGAGATTGAAGTCGCCCGGTGATAGCAAACCGACGCCGCTGCGGAGAAAATTAAACACCGCAGCCAGTGTCCTTCGTCAAGTCGAGTCATTTATCGACAACATACCGCCATTCAGGATATTTGCGTTGGATGGTGAGCACATTGAATAAATATTAATTTTCTAGATTAAACACAATAGATGTTCGGTCCTTATTGGCGATCGGAACATCTGCGTGTTCTTAATCTATCTTGATCTTGATGATTAAAGCCAGAGCAATGATAGCCGAAACACGGTTATCATTAAACTCCATTTATACAATCAATGGTATAAGACTGGTCCGGTCCTCATTGGTGATCGGATTATCCAAATACTATTTGATATTTTCTATGCTCAAAATTAGATGTCCGACCCTTATTGGAGATTAGATCATATATTTGTTACTATGATACCGATAACAACGGCGCTAGATATGTCCAACTTTTATTGGTGATTGGATAATCTAAGCGGTGTTTTACAAAATATATTTTGCTACCATGCACACGCATGGGAGCTATTCGTGATCTTTGGAAGATAAAAATTATGGCCGAGCATTTATGAGGCCGGAGTCATGATATTATTAACATGTCCAAACATATAGGAACGGATACACGTTACTAGGTTCCGACGAGGCAAAAGTAACGATATATCCATATCTAATAAAGGCTGGCATATATGACTGGGCACCGACGAGGTAAAAGTCATCCCCTTTATTATAATACCTGATTCATGTATGGACGTGGTGATAATATATTGTGACCAGGTTTCGGCAAAACAAAGCCACCTATATCACAATTATCATTAAATTTCTGCACTAACCTCAACCTTCGGCGAGCAATTAATTTTGAAGACGACGATCACAAAGCGCAGCTTAATCGGAGGTGTTACATAGGCTCGTCCTATGGATGTAATTAACCGGTAGCCTCATTGCTAGGCGCCGGGAATCAGCGGACTGCACGCAATCTCTAGTCAGCATACCTTTCCATTAAGTATTCCTCGCGAAGGCAAAAAGCAAACTCCTGTGGGAGTCCTGATGTATTTGTAAACATTCATGTTAATAAATCGTGATTAATAAAATACAGGGTTTTCTTATTTTCTATGTGTTCATTATTTTGTTTTCATCAAACACAAGCCAAGTTGGAGTGCTGGATTGATAGGTGAAATACTTAGAGAACTGTGGCCCTGAGGTATTAGTCCTGCTAGTTTCTTCAGATTCAGAAACAATTCTCCTCTGCTACTGTTCAAATGTGAATAAATGTGGTAGAAACAAGAAGATTATATTACCTGCCAGCACCAAATGAGATGGCCCATGATGGTGTCCTCCCTTTCAATACACCCAGAGATGTTTAGAGACCTGAGGCCTTGTTTAATTCGCGAAAAGAAAACATTTAGGTGTCACATCGAACGTTTAACCGATATCGGAAGGTGTTTTCGGATACAAATGAAAAACTAATTTCATAACTCGCCTGGAAACCGTGAGATAAATTTATTAAGTCTAATTAATCCGTCATTTACATATGTGGGTTACTGTAGCACTTATGGTAATCATGGAGTAATTAGGCTTAAAAGATTCGTCTCGTGATTTTCATGTAAACTATACAATTATTATTTTTTTAATCTATATTTAGTGCTCCATATATATGTCCAAAGATCCGGTGTGACGTTTTTGGAAAAAAAATTAACAACTCGCCTGAGTATTGATTTTTAGTTGCTGAATGACCACACATCATCAGGACATCACTACCCAACAATGTAGGTAGTAAACAAATACTATCAAAGCTGTTTGGTCAGGTAAATCATTAGGTTGGTTAAGTCTCAATTACACATAACTGAACTTGTTGATTGATTGGTGATGCAGCTGAACAGTCAGGTCATCACTAGTCTACTACCACCCCCGTCCTAAAATACAAACATTCTTAGATGTGCACGGATGTTAAAAAAAATACGTAGAAATGATTAGAGAAACAATATAGTTGGTTGAAAAGAAAAAATAGATAAATTAAAAACAATTAAATGGCTAATGGTTATGATTGATTGAGAGAAGAAGTAAATAAAAGAAATAGCTATGTTTTAAAATAGCACATTGTACTACAATAACTATATTTTGAGATAACTATATGACACGGCCCGAGGCCGTGTTTAGATTCTCCCCTATTCCCAACTTTCCATCATATCATGTCACATCAAAAACTTTCCTACACACATAAATTTTTAATTTTTTTTAAACTCCTAATTTTCTTCAAAATTTCAATTTTTTTCAGGAACTAAATACACCCGAAATGAACCAACGTTATTGAGACATTTGTCAGCTGGGTCTACGGTTAGGCACACCTTCATCCAGGATCACTGCATCTATAGTTGCATTATTGAAGCTGCAGGGAACAGTGTGTGTGTGTCAGTGGTCACACAGGCAGGAGAAGCTGTGGGAACGGATACATGTAGCACACCATACGGCCCGATAATAAAGAGGGACTTGTGCCTCTGCCACTGACGCGTGGGCTCACGAGGGTGGGTCCCACTTGACAGTGACACATGTCCATCTTTACTCTACGTCGGAGGAACTGCTTCCCAATACGGCCATGCATTTTGGTTGGTCTCTTCAGGAAATGGAGCATTGCTATATGTTTGTAAAGACACTGTTTGGTTGCCTGCTGGTCCTGCTCTTGGCATTGTGAAGACACTGTTTTAGACATTTCCTTTTTCTTGCTCATAGATCTGATCTGGGGTTTATGGTGAGTTGGTGACAGTACATACAAACAAGAAAAAAAGAAATACATGGATAAAGGTTTTAACATTATCAAATTTCGGTAGGGTAAAAGAACTACCCGACCTCGACGAAGTGTAACACATTGTGAGGCGCTAACTGTTGCCGACATGTGCTCGAAATCTTCACTGATCTAAGTTCAATTATTTGCTTTGATATTGACCTTTTTGGCGGAATACAAAAAGGTTAGAGGCAGAGGGTACAAATCTATAAAAGCGAGTGCTACTGATTAGCGACGAAATTCCGAAAAACAAAAGTCTTATCAATTATCACCCTACTCTGTGTACTCCAAATCGGCAGGTACTGATCACCGTGATCTCTGGGAAATGAAATTTGACAACATGTAACCCTATAACCACTAACCTTTTGCCTTTTGGTTGCACGGCTCTAGGCCTTTTTGACAATGCTAGGGAAATTTTAATGCAGATGTTATGGCAGCATTATGGGCTTGATTAGTTGGTGTTAATTCGTCTTTGTTGTTCTGTCCAAGTTGTTCTTGCATAAGGTAGTTGAGGAATGAGGATTGGAATGAGGAACAATTTGGCCAAGCAAAAAGCTACTGATGACTTTTTTTCTTTTTCTCTGCTTTTATATTTTGGGGCGTCTCTGTTACTACTACTGTACCATGGCAGTACATTGAAGTGACACACTCTCTTTCTCAGACAGACTGGTGATGTACCTTGACAGTGTAATGACACGCGGTAAGTGACTTTGTTGACTGTAATTTTTTCCTCCGTGAGTTAATACCACCTAGGCCATGTTGAAAGTGACATACTGAATTCGAGCGTTCACAGTGCGTCACCCACTTTTATTGTTCCTCACATGCCACATAGATTAGGAACACTATTTGCCACACCCTTCACAATGCATGTTTATTGTTGCCGGTCCCACCATCTCTCTGAAGTTCCTTCTTTTCGCCTCCGCCAGGGGTCCCACCATCTCTCTCCTTCCTTTTTTTCACCCCTCTTTTCACCTTCCCTGGCGGAGGAAGCGAGGCTAACGTAGCGACGCCAGTGCCGGCAACGGGCAGGAGCTCGGCGTCGCACGAGCAGGAGATGGTGGGAGCTCGGCGGCGCTATAGGTATCGGCGGCGATGCATCCCAAGTGGCGCCATCGATGGGCGGGAGCTCGGTGGCACACGAGTGGGGGACGACAGGCGGGAGCTCGACGGTGCTACGAATGGGGGACGGCAGGAGCTCGGCGGGGCGGATCTGGCCTCCTCTTCCTCTGGCGCCAACAGCGAGGTTAGGTGCCGCCACCATCGCCTCCTCTTCCTCTGGCGCTGCCCCATCAAGCTCGCCAAATCCGGCCTCGAGTTCACCGGATCTGGCGAGTGGCACCATTTTGGGGGCTCGGCGCAGTTTGCTCGGGGCAGTGGCCTCACCGGCACGGAGAATGCTGGAGGGGAATAGCGGCAGCGCGCGAAACCACGGAGCGACGAGGCGATGACCTCCACAACACCGCGCCCCTGCCTTTCTCCCCATGCCGCATACCTCGATTCCAGCGAAGTCCGTGTGACCAGTTTTTACTCCACGGCTGACATGTCGTCAAATATTTGGTTCTCACCAACAAGGCTGAACGACACGTCCTCCCACTGTGAACGCCCTAAGGGAAACTGAACCGTATGAATTACTGAAAATATGTCTGAATGCTTTACATGAGAAATATAAGAAAATTAACAATTTTGGTAGCAGTCTCTAATTGGTAGTAGAATCAATCTTAGTCCTATTTTCTAGATATATGGTACATATCTATGTACACAACCATATCACCTAACAGTAGTAAAATAGTTTATTTATGCTGGCAGTAATAGCCATAAATCAATGGTTTAAATTGTTTCTACTAATGATAATAATAAATATTTGGCAGTGCTTCAAACAAGATTATAGATTTGTAGAAAGGAGTGACCTTCTTCTTGGCCTCCTTAGGAACACAAACCTTACCAAAAAAAAATTGCGGGACTCTCACATGGATTAGTTTAATCCTGTAAGAACTGAGAGAAAATTCATGTGCTACAAAGGATCCATTGGAACAGTCCCTAGAATATTCGCCATTGGATTCCACCATTTTTTTTCTAGGATATTCTTCTGCTAAAGAAAACCTAATTTATAAACGTGCACGTGATTGCATCTTGCAGACACTACATAACCGCATAATGGCAGGAAGTTAGGGTTAGTGTTAGAGTCAAGGAGGTGGAGGGGGAAGGGCCTAAGGGGAAAGCTGGGGAGGCGGAAGTGGCGGATCGAGCTTAGAGGGATGGCATGGGAGATGGTGCATAAGTGGTAAGCAATCAGTGTCAGGAAGGGTGGCGATGGCAATGGCGATGCCACCAAAGCCTTGGGGTCGGTCGCACGTGGGGGGCAAAGCATGTCAATATGTAGGGGGAGGAGGCCGGCCAGACAGGGTCGCGCCAACACATTGATACTTTTCGACGCTAGCAAGGCCAGACGGTGATGGTGGAGGAATAGGAAATCAAAGCTAATTTGTGTTTGGATAACATGAGAGGAGCAGAGGGAGTTCGTCAGAGATATCTTCGCCATTCCTATTATCCCTATCACAATAGAAAATAGTGTGTAAAGAAGATAAGACAGAGAGAGAAGTAGGGGCTAATGGATTGGGCTGTCGCAACGTGACTTACCTTTATTGAAACCATGGGATACTAGCAAACACTAGATATTATTAATTACTATAAGTACGTAAAACATCTTGCTTTAGAGTATTTTGACGAACTGCCAGAAACATTTTGGCTGCTTATAGTTGGGCCCATTTGTCTGTCTCATTGGTAAAAGTACTCCCGTAATAGTGTCTGTACTTTGTACTGGTCCACAGTAATAGCATTCATTGTAGTTGTAGTTCACACATGGAGCTTCAGACCCAAAAAAAAAAGTTTACAAGAATTAAATTAAGTCTCGTCTTATGAAGTGCTGTAATTCGGGCGCCAATGCAGAAGTTATAAAGCAGACATAGAAAAAAAATGCAATTATTTCATTGAAAAGAAAGATTTGCAATCTTTTGGAACTCGAAACGGAAAGGACCATTTAAACTTTGGACTTCAAATGGGTGGTAGGAGTAGAACGTTTTGACCTTTGAACGACGAAGTCTTGTCGTGAAGGGATTGCGTACAAGAGCTTCGTGGCCTTTGAGCTACGCAATTCCTACTGCTGAAGGCAAAACCTTGAAGTCCTGAACAAGATCAAAGGAAAATCAAAATCAGTTACTCTGATGTCTAAAATAGTAATCCCTCCGGCCATGAAAATAAGACGTATTTAATTTATTTTATTTCGTTTGGACGAGACGTGGACCAATTATATAAAACATAATCTTAAATAATTCTAAATAATGACATTATTTTTATGCAACAAAAATTATGTCCATTTAAAGTAATTATTAATCAAAGCCTAATCGTAACAACGTTTTAAATAGCGGGATAAGACATTTAGCGGTTAGCTTTCTGAAATAGGTATAGCGGCTAAATTGTACATGAGAGCAAATAGTTAGAACCATTTATAGCCGGAGAGATTGTAACAACACAAAATACACCTCTATAATTTTCAACGGAGCGAGTATCCGACATCGTGCAAATTCTTGAAATTTACAACTTCCTGTTAAATTCGAACAATGTGGAAATTTTCGGCTATAGAGGAACTTCTTACCTGTACCCGGGGTAACCGTAAATCCGAAAATCCCAAAAGATTCAAACCATGGTGGAGCCAACCATTTGTAATCCTTATTATTACTAGTAGTATTATACGTAGTATTTCCGTATAATTACACATGGCGCGAACCCGTGCCACTGCAACACCCTCCCGCCAAATCACCACAAAACCCACCCGCACACAGCCACACTATCTCTCATCATCATCATCATCAAACTTTTTTACTCCTCCTCATCTCTTTCCCCCTCCATGCCAAAGATCGCCACTGTGCGACACCACATGGCACCACGCCGCAACGCGCCATGCTGCCTCCACTGATTGCGTGCGCGTCCAGGCCAAGCTCCGTGCCACCCATGGCCGCGCCTAGGTAGCAGCTACTAGCCGACGAAGCCAAGCCACCCCGGCGCGCCCCCACCGAGCGAAGAAGACGACAATGGTGGCGCGGCGCCTGTGCGCCGACAGTGGCGGCGATGGCGGTGATGATGGCGACCTCCTCGAACGCGACGCGCCGCTGCGGCTGGCGCTGTCCGTGCTCCACGACCTGCTCGGCGCGGCCGCCTTCGTCGCGTCCCACCCGCTCCACGCCGCGTACGCGCTCTTCTTCGCGCGCCACCTCCTCGCGCTCGCCTGCTTCTTCTCCCCGCTCCTCGCCACCACCGCGCTCCTCCTCGCCGTCCTCGTCACCGTCGCCCCCTGCGCCGGCGCCCGCCGCGGGGAGGAGTCGCTGCCGGAGCTGTGCTCGCTCGGGTGGACCTGCGGCATTGCCGTCGGCGCGCTCCGCGCCGAGCTCGCGCCGGACGGTGCTGGCGGTGGCGCCGTCGCGCTCCTTGGCCAGCTCTGCTCCTTCGTCCTCGGCCCCGGCGACGCCGCCGCCGTGTTCCGCGTCGGCGAGATCATGGGTGAGCTGTGCGACACCGGCGATTATTGCCTCATTCTAGAGCACAAGCCAGCTGTGCTGTTCGACCACACCGAGCTCGAGCTCCCATGGCATCAGGCCGCCATTGACGGCCAAATCTCCATGGATCAAGAGGTTCTTGACGAGATCAAGGACGGAATCGAGGAGAAGAAGGTCGTTCTCGAGGATCTAAACCAGCTAAGTGCTCCGCATTTTTCTTCAGAGAGTTGTTCATCGAGGAGCGACACGTCGGTGCAAGACATTCAGCGACAGAGCTTTGGTTCGTCATCAGATGGTGATGGCGTTGAGGAGAAGAGATTGGAGTGTGACCCAGTCTCAGTGGAGATCAAGAAATGCGAGCCTCCCGCGAAATCGCTTTCCTCGGTTTCTCGGAGAATCTTGCAATGGGAGGCGCAGGCTTCTGGCAATTTCAAGAGAGTTCTTGATGAAATGGAGGAGAATTCGGTGGATTTCAGTTTGGAGAAAGCCCCATTCCTGGATTTCAAGGAATGCAACAAATTGGATGGTGGAGCTTACACAGAAAAATGCGAAGTTGAAGAAATTGCTTCTGTTGCAGAGTCTGGCATGCACCAAGAAGAACAAGTATTCAAGGATGTGAAAGAATGCGTGCAATCTGAAGCTGAAACCTGCACTGAGAAATGCAGCAAGGACCAGCAATCTGAAGAAAGCGTAGTGGTGGTTCAGTCTGAAGAAGAATGGCAAGAAGAAAACCTGAAAATTGTTCTTCCTGAACCACAACTGCAAGATCAGGAGTACAAAGATGTGGAACCTGTGAAAGAATTGCAGGATCAGGAGTACAAATTTCTGCAACCTGAAGAAGAAGAAGAAGAAGAACAGCAAGAACAAGATTCTGAAAATGATGCACAACCTGAAGAACAGTTACAAGAGCAAGATTGTGACAATGGCGTGCAACCTGAAGAAGAAGAAGAAGAATCGCAGGAGCACGAGATGCGACTGCAAGAATCGCACGATGATCAGGAGGAGTTCAAGGACGCGGCGGACCAAGAATCTCCAAGGGAGGATCCCCTCCGGCCGTCGACGTCGATCGCGCGGCGGGTGCACTCGCGGACGTCGTCGGAGCACCTCCTCGTCGTCGGCGAGGGGTCGCCGCGGAAGGAGAAGGAGTGGAAGCGGACGCTGGCGTGCAAGCTCTACGAGGAGCGGATGCAGCTCAAGCTCTGCCGCGACCGCGCCGTCGTCGAGTCGTCCAGTGACAACATGGACATGCTCTGGGAGGCCTACGAGGTCGGCGGCGGCGGCGGCGGCGCCACCTCCACCAAGCGCGGCGCCAGCAAGGCGAAACGCAAGCAAGAACGAGCCGCCGTCGAAGGCAAGCAAGAACACGCGGCCGCCGACGAGGAAGACGACGACGACGACGGCGACGAGGAGGAAGGCTCGGTGAGGCAGCTCTGCTGCCTCCAGGCTCTCAAGTTCTCGACGAGGAAGATGAGCTTCGGCGGCGGCGGCGGCAAGCCGAGCCTGGCCAAGATCTCCAAGGTGCTGAGGAGGGTGGCCGCGTTGTCGAGGTCCGGATCGCGGCGAAGCACCAAAGGTTGAAGAAGAAGAAGAAGAAGAAACACCAGCAATGGCGATGAATCCATCCAATCCACCATGGACGCAACGCAATGCATTGCATCCACCAGCAATGGATTGTTCACTGTATTTGTGCTCCTTTTTAATTGCTCGAATTTTTCTTCTTTTTCTTTTTCTTTTTTGAAGTTTGTGTAGATATATGATATATGTGTACCCAATGGTTTCAGAGAGATTGGGGCTGGTAATTACAGGGCTGTCACTCTGGCATGCTCAATGTAATAAAGCTTAATTGGGTGTGTGTTACGTTTGTTAGCTTTGTGTAAATTTCTCCATGGGACTATGGGTAAGGCTTTGGTGTCTAGTTCAGATTCCAAGGAGGCAAAAGGTAGAGGAAATGCATCATTTGATTGTTTCTTTGCTTTCTGTGCTCAACTGATATACTCCCTCCGTTTCATAATCTAAGTCATTTTAGCATTTTCCACATTCATATTAATGTTAATAAATCTAGACATATATATCTATCTAGATTCATTAACATCAATATGAATGTGAAAAGTGCTAGAATGACTTACATTGTGAAACGGGAGAAGTACTATATATATTCTGAAAACAAGAATGGCCAATCTTTCTCATAGTATGATTTATGCAGATTCAGTGCCTTTTCACCGCAAAGATTTTTAACATCCTACATGAAAATCCACATATTTTTGACCCGACTTCTGAAAATCCAAATTCGCTCCTGATTGATAACTTTGTTTTTATATAGTTCAAATGTTTTATGTCACCAGCCTATACCATCAAACACAGCCAATAAGTTTGTTTTTTTAGTTAAGATAAAAAAATATATCCTGAAAAACCGTTTATAAGAATATAGCACAAGTGCATGTAATATCAAACTCCTACAAAAGCATCATATACTATTACTAATATACTAATAGTGAAGCCAGTTGGAACATACGAAGATAACAGTACTGAGTTAGGCTTTTTCTTTTTTTGGTTATTGAAAATTATATCATCGTGTCAACACCATGTTGATCGCTTTTGAGCTATAATGTCTGGGTTCATCCTGAATTCTTACAGTCTTAACACAATGGCAGTGACAATTATCTGAAACACAGAGGGAATGGCAAAATGGCATTGTTTGCTAGAACAAAACTCTGAAGGCAGCATTTGCTGTCACTTCTCATTGCTCCTTGCATCCCCTCAGCTCTGCATGTCTCACAGTTACAATAATTCAAGGGCAGCAAAAGGGTACCAGGAAGGGACCAAGCTTTGGTTCTTCCTCCTCCCTAATCTTTTGTGCATCACTGTGTGTCCTCCTTTTTGGAAGCACCTCTCTGTTGCAATTGAAGGCTTTTTCTTTATCATCATCCAGGCCCGTCCTCTCTCTCTCTCAGCCTCAGAAGTGAGTGAGCTCTCTGTGCCCGCTGACACTGGACACTGCTGGCCCTGGGCAGCAGCTTAGCATGCTCCTCCTGCAAACATTATCAGTGGTGTTGGGCTTTTAAGACACCTGTTGCTAATCTGCATTTTGCACGAGTTGTGCCGCTTCCAAGGCTCCAATTACAAAATCATGTCAATTTTATTAGAAACTATAATGTTATCCATTTGACTGATTGAGTCCACATATCAATCATAAAAGGAGGGCAAAGTTACAGTTTTATATTAAAATCATTAAATATATGATCCATATTTTAGAATGCAATAGTTCTTTACCTACTAGGATTACTATTTTTTTCTCTTTATATATCTTTTGCAAGAACCGGCGCCGCATAGGAGGTTACGATGGTCCATTGTATCCCATGCATTGTAATTATCTCCTCGATATTAATCATTGCCGGTTGACATGCCCTTGTTTTTTTTAAGGTTGACATGCCCTTGTTTTTTGTAAGGATTTTTCACATAAAAAATGTGTCTCCATTGTGCATCTGCTTTTATAACAAAAATTGTTTGTTACTGTTGTAGTTTTGTGGATATTAAGTTAAAATTACACTTAAGTATTATTTTTGATAAAATGTTTGTAGTTTTGTGAATTTTGCGCACTTGACAACTCCCTGTCACACGTGCGCATGAATAAACCCTCGTTGGGGCGCCTACATGCCCTAATTGTAGTCTCGTACATAATCTACACCGAGCTTATATAAGTAACACAAGGCACGTATAAATAAGATGGAGATGATGTTGAGATGTTAAGTGCAGAGAAAGTTAGAATGATTTTTCCATGTGGTCTTAAGTTGGAGGATTGGTGGAATCCTATTTGTGTTCTTTCTTTCACAATGGTTCGCCATGGTATTAGTACAATTTAATGCCTCTATAAAATCCATCCTCTCTCTTCTTTGACATTAAAAATGCTCTCAATTTGTATTTTATACGTAGTGATATCTTGCGGCTTCATCTTTTCGCTTATACTTATATTTATCTGCTAAAATTTGAATTTTCGATCTTAAATTTTCAACCTTTATGTGAACCTCAAAAAACCTTTATTGTATTGTACTGGTAACTAGAATATCACATAAATGCATACAATAAGTTCTGGAAAATGCAAAGCTGTTTGTTGGTTGGTCTATTAAGGACACCCTTTATACATTGTAGAACCAGTACCCTATAAAGGTGGCTGGGCCTTAGGATGGTCGTAGTATTTTTTGCATAAATATGATGAGTAAAAGAGATTATTGCTGGAATTATTGGTGTACCTTGCGGTACATGATTATTGTAGGCTATATCTACTGTCGACGTAAGGTCAGACCAATCATGCATGTTGTTGTTCACATAGAAGCAGCTTGCTGAATGTAAACTTTGTAGCCTGTGCATGCGTGTCCTAGCTTGCATAGGAACAGCCGGTCTACACACATGTACAGTCAGGGAAAAGTGCATGGATGCTCAAAAGTTGATATCTGTCTGTCCGTCATCGTATAATTTTGACAGAGTTGACTTTTTTAAAAACTTTGACCCTCGTATAATGCCGTGTTTAGTTTGTGTGCCAATTTTTTTAAATATACGAACCCACATTTGAAGTATTAAACGTAGACTAATAATAAAAACAAATTACAGATTCCGCCTGTAAACTGCGAGACGAATTTATTAAGCCTAATTAACCCGTTATTAGCAAATGTTTACTGTAGCCTCACATTGTCAAATCATGGTGTAATTAGGCTTAAAAGATTCGTCTCGCAATTTACATGTAATCTGTGCAATTAATTTTTTTCGTCCACATTTAATGCTCTATGTATGTGTCCAAACTTTTGATGTGACAGAACTTTTGTTAGTTTAAAGGAAACTGAACACTGTCTAAGGCCCCATTTGGCACAGCTCCAGCTCCCAACTCCAACTTACCTAGAACTGGAGCTGTGCCAAACGGTACAGATTCTTTATTTTTCGGAGCGGAGCTAGCAGAGTTGCTCCATAAATTCGTACTACGGGGGTGGAGCTGGGTTTGTTCTGCTGCACAACTCGACTACACCCCAAAAGACCCACAACACTTTAATTTTTCAATGTATTTACACAAAAGTGCCACTGAACAACCCCTCTACACACCACTCCCTCGTTCTCTCTCTTCCACGTCTTCCTCCCGACCTCTCTCTCTTCCTCCCGACGCGGCGACTGGCGGAGGGCTACGGCACCGGCGTCGGCGGGCGCGCGGCACAGTGGCGAAGCGGCGCACCCCGACAACAGCCAGCAGGTAGCAGCGACGGGGACGTTCAAGGTCACAGGTGGTGGCGGCGCGCGAGGTCGCAGGCGGTGATGGCCCAGGCTGGGCGGCGACGCTTGGGGCACAGGCTGCGGTGGCCCGGGCGGTGGCGCGCGAGGTCACAGGCGGCACGGCGTCGGCAGTGCGCTGGCTGACTGGCGGCGGCGCGCGTGCGGAGTGGCGTCGGCGGAACGCGGAAGGACTGGTGGCAGTGCGCGTGCGGCAGCGACGCCACAAGGTGTTCTTTAAAATGTCGATAAGGGAGGTCGTGGCGTGGAGCTAACAAATCTAGCCAAACACTTTGACACCCACCTCAGCTTCTATTGGATCCAGCTCCCACTGGAGTTGGAGTTTGGAGCACTACCAAAATGGGCCTAAGTAAGGTTTGTGTATATAGCTATACCGCTTTATCGTGTAACAGACTTCAACAATTGTTGATGTAAAAACACGAGGCCTAGGAGATCTGCTTAACTCCAGTGCAAGTCCAAAAGCTTGCCTTTAGGTGTATGAGCGTGCTAGTTGATTTGATCCTGCAATCAACAAGAAATAAAGACAAAGAAACCGCGGTTAAATCCATAAACGATAGCTGATCGGCTAGTTGCCGATGACATATTATTTATCTTTGAGCCGATGTCATATGTAGATCTATCGGCAGTCATGAATAAGTAAGAAAGAACTAAATCTACTCGATCGGCTGTAGATATTAACAATATATAATCCTTATGTCGATATATATTTAAATCAAGTGATTGGGATAGATCGGTCGCCATGCCGAGACAGTATAAATCACTTAGATCGAAATATATATTAACAACAGGACTATATATGTTCATAGAATAGCCAATTAGACAGATCTAGCATGTATCGGCTAGTACTCCGATACCACTCTACATTAAGTTATCAAAGCAAGTAGAATATACCAAACAAAAGCCTAATATACTTAAATGCAACGAGATCTTAATATAAAGGGCAGATTTAATATGTCAATCAAGCATATGAGAAAAAGATAGTTAAATCAGGTAAGATCGGCTGAAACCCTAATGCTACCCTAATCGGCAACCAAAGGCAGGCTAGAGATTGAGATTGTAATCACGACTTATAAGATCAAACTCAACTGTTGCAGCTATAAGTATGAAAAGAAGGACAATATCTAGACAATCAAGCCGTTGGATGTTTCATAGAGTGGTAGATATCCTATATAATCTAAGTCAACGTCGATATTTAATCTAATCGGCTGCCTTCTAGTAACTGACGTTAGCCGATTAGAGGTTAGATAGCAATATTGCCAGAGATTATATACGATATATGATAAGTCGACGAATTACATAAACAAGATTAGAGCATTATAAATATGGAAGCACTAATCCCTAGAACGCAAGCCGCCATAACAAGTTTTACCTCTACTTGAAGATCGAAACCGATGCAGCTCAACCCGAAAGCAAGAACTCGTCGAAACAAAACGAAAGTAGAAGGGTGGCGATGCGACGAGATTGTATTGAACGTGTGTTAGATTGATTACATGGGGTTCGGGGTCTATTTATACCCGAGATTACAAAATATGTCCATATCGGACATGACTCTTATCTCTAACAAACTCTAAGATACCATAAGTCTTTACGGCGGACTTTTTCCCAAACATATCTCTAAGGAAATTACATGAAATATCCTAATTAATAGATACAATTGCCTTCTCAGGACTCTATCCATGCATGGCAATCCTCATGAAGCACATTAACTCAACCTGACAACGTATACCGTGTCATGTTGTCGGATCCGACTCGATCGGCTAACCTTGTTCAACTCGAACTATGCCGATCCTGGTCGTAGCCGATTCGGACTTTAGCCGATCCTTGCTCTGTTTCTGGAACGATTTCCATCTTTGATCCCACTCCGATCCTATCTTCATCTTTGATACTTGGATTACAAAATTTGGTCGTTAACACATGCCCCCCAAGTCCGGAATATTTGAAAATGTTTCGGATTTGCCATATCTCAACTCCGAGGGAATATCGCACTTTCCTTTTTCTGACCATTATCGCTTCGCTTTAAATACTAACCGTTGTCCCCGAGAAACTTTACACCGTCACTTCCGTTTTCACCGCTTAAGCCAACTCCGTCTTCTCTCTCTCCGGCGATCCCCTCGGCGCACCAGGCGATCTCGAAGCGATTTCCTTTCCGACCGGACTTCCGCTCGCGGTGATGTCGTCTTCCGCCAGCCTGTCGACCGTGCCATCGGCCGAGTATGCAAAGGTAAGTATCCATCGGCTGGATCCCCTTCTCCCATGTTGTAGATCAGTTTCTCCTTGTTCTCATCTTGTTTTCTTCTTCTCTATTCTCGTATGTATCTGCAGCACTTGTCCAATCTGGTAACGATTCCCAGTCTGTCACACGAGAACCACTACTTTCTTGGTCCAATTGGCGATCTTGACCCCACTGAATTCATCATCGCCGAAACTAATAGAATCCCCTTTAGATTAGCCAACCCCAATCTAGGTCACTGGAAAAACACTTTCAAGTCTTGGCCATCTCTTGAGAAAACTTTACCCGAAAAAAGTTGGGCTGTGTGGTTCAAATGGGTATCGGCTAGCAAACAAGCTCACTGGGATGAAATCAGAATCGGCCACGCACTCGCCCTCACCATAGCAAATTCGGCCAAGGATGAACCCCTGATAACTGCCGCCACCTATTTTTTATTCAACACCATCAATGCCTTCCTATTCAACCAAGGGCCGATGACCCCAACATTGATTGACATCACCATGATTACTGGATTAGATGTGACCTCATCAGCTAATCCTATGAGCCTGAACACCAAGAACAAATTCGACTTCAGGACCAAGAGCATAGGTGGTTGGTCTGATTATGTGGCAGCATATATGGGCAAAGGACCTGTCACTCCCCGAGAACATGTGGCTTTCCTACTGATGTGGCTTGAAAAGTTCCTTTTCTGTGGATCAAGTTGCGGCCCTACAACCAACTGGTAGTTTTTAGCCGAAGCCTTAGAATAAAAAAGGCAATTTCCTCTAGGCAAGATCCTTCTCGGCTACCTATATCAAACACTGAACAATGCATCAGCCAAGATTGCTGTCGGCTCAATTGTTGGTGCAGGAGGACCATGGTGGCTACTGCAAACTTGGTTAAATCTGGTAGCCATGAAAGCTGTCAATCGGCCATCTGTGCTGAATTCCCAAGATTGGAGCCGATTACAGATGAAGATGGAGAAGAGCGCACCCATCATAGATGTATGTCCTATGGAGAGTATGCCTCCACACCAGCCGATGCTGGAGCAAAGTTATCGGCTGAATTGCTCAAAGATTGGTTCTGTAGCTTCTATGAAGGCTTTCAAAAAGATGCTCGGGTTTGGTTCCCTTATGAGGACTCGGTAAATCTTGAACTCTCAGCAGATTTTAGATTCGAAGATATCAATCATGAGAGATACCAAAAATCCAGAGAAGTCTTCTCAGCTGCTATTAGCCCATGCATCCTTCCTGTCGGCATTCATCAAGGGAGAAACATACAGGTTTCTTATGAATTTTATCACCCAATGAGCTCTGCCAGACAGTTTGGGATGGGACAACTACCAATCGGCTTGTTCTTTGCCGATAAAATCCAATGCCAAGGAGAAATTTCATCAACCCTGATGATTGATCGGCTACTCAACATTCTAGGGCCTCCTTTGTGCAGCATTGAGAACATAGAGCTGGCAAAATTCAGGAGAAAAAACTTCGACAGATGGTGGGGAGAATGTAAACAACATATATTCCATCAGTCAGCTTCTATGTATATGACAGATCTGTTCCCCGATGTTGTCCCTCAGGTACACCTTTACTTTACTAATTTCACTTGAATAATTATTAGCCGACTTGAATTTAGACTAATTTTCCTCTTTATCTTGCAGACAAGAGAATCTTCTCCTCCACACAAAAGCAACAGTGGTAAGGATATAGAGTATGCTCTAGGCCTCTTGCCAAATGGTGGTGGATTAACTCCTCCAGTCATCGGCTACCATGCCCCCAAGACCTCAAGTCTGCTTCAAGGGCAAATGAGAGAACCAACCGATGTTGGCAGGAAAAGAAAGATCAAGGCACCGGCAATTGATCCATCGGCCTTGGCTCCCAAGAAGAAGGCAAAGAAGCACAAACCTAAGCCAGCCGATGACCTGCCTGCCTTAGATCCATCCATCGAGCAAGCTCTGGATGAAGAAGAGATTGAAGAGGATGTTGATTGAGCTGCAGCCGAAGTAAGTGACACAGAAAAAACTCCATCGGCTTCACCCAAGCGAACTCCTCCGACTCCTTCTGCCCCAGCTCATTTCTCAAGGGTAAACAACTCTCCTTGATTTCCTTTTACAACTATTTATTCATAGCCGATTGCTCATAGATTTTATACTTGCAGAAAAAGAAAACTGCTATAAGGAAGAAATCGGCAGCAACAACACTAAAACCAGCTGCTCCACCGGTAAGATTTTCCCATAAATTCTTTCACTAATCTGATCATAGCTGATATTTACTTAACACTTGTCTTTTTGCAGCCTCCTCCTCCTTCACCTCCTGTACAACAAACATCAAGTGATCGAACTTCATCTGCTACAGGAAGTCATGATGTTGAGGAAGAAGAACAACCAGCTGTTCCTGCTATCCCAGTAAGTCTTTCTTTAACACAAGGTCTTAGATTGGCTATATCTGTTTGATATTTAACTGTCTTTAAATTGCTCTCTTGTAGGCCTTAGCCGATCTGTTCTCCTTTGATATCAAAGATTACTTTGATGAAACAGAAGAAGACACCACTAGCAAAGCTTTGGTCCCTCTTTCTGATGATGTGAAGAGAATACTTCAAGACATCTCTCATCAGCTAGAGGCATCATCACTAGACAATCTAGTGGTCGATTGCGGGTCAACCAGGGCTCGGCTACATGAGATCCAATCTCAAATCCCGAATGACCTAGCCGATGTCGTTACTCCAGCCGTTTATCTCGAGCAACACCAATTCAAGCTGGAGAAAGCCAAGAAAAGATTAGCCGATCGTCAGGAACGCAAGGATATTGAGGCTACAATCCAAATTAATCGACAGTTAGTGCATGAAGAAAAGTCCAAGCTTGATCTCCTTTCTGAAGGTCCGATCAAATCTAACATCAATCGACTTGAAGCTCGGAAAATTGAGCTCATAGCACAACTCGAAGAATGTAACGCCAAGCTGGATTTGGAGCAAAAGAAACTAACCGATCTCCTGAAGGCTATTGAAGAACAGAAGTCAAGACTGAAATCGGCTATCAGAAACGTTGCCGATATGACAATGTCCTTGAAAATCATCCCTGGAACCGATGTACAAGATGCCCAGGCAATTGAAGAAGTAGAACAAATCAGACAACGTGCTATATCGGCAATCCAACGATACTTGTCTCAGTCACTTTCTATGTAATAGGATTTAGGAAAAATTTTTGTAATCGGCTAAGAAATTCTTGATACTTCTTCTGTTGCTGAACTGATGTGCCGATTAATATGACTTCTTATATGTACTAAAAAATTTGCAACTTTTTGCAACTTTTGCATGTATATGTGCCGCCCTAATTTTATAATGTCGAAAGCATTGATAAAATTATAAGTTGAACTAAGGCGATATAACAATATCGGCCATTGTATATCGGCAAAACACAACTGATTACAATATGAAAATAACTAAAGGCGATATAACCATATCGGCCATTGTACATCGGCAAAACACAACCGATTACAATAAAAACAACTAAGGGCGATATAACCATATCGGCCATCTCAAGGCGATGTGAACACATCGGCTATCATGTATCGGCAACACCAGCCGATCATGCATTAACCCAAATGCTTGGGTAATATTTCTTCAAAAATTTATCATTTAATGCTCGTCCATAAACTTCCACATCAAGTCCTTGCAACATGTAAGCTCCTTTAGATACAACTTTATGGATTTGAAACGGCCCTTCCCAATTTGGTGACCACTTGCCGAATTTGTTATCTCGAGATCCTATCGGCAAAATCAATTTCCACACAAGTTCACTTTCCAAAAAAGACTTGGGCACCACTTTCTTGTTGTAATGTCGAGCAAAGCGTTCCTTATCCTTAGTAACTTTTGCATGGGCTCTCAACCTTGATTAAACCAAGTCTTTCCTTTCATCGGCCATGAGATTATAACACTCATCGGTTGTCAACTCATTTTGCAACCCTGTTTTTCTTGAGCCGATTCTAACTTCCCATGGTAAAACAATCTCATGTCCATAAACAAGCTTATAAGGAGGAATTTGTATTAAACCATGACAAGCCATCCGATAGGACCACAATGCTTCGGCCAATCGAGTATGCCATTGCCGAGGATAATCGGAAATCTTTCTCTTAATCAATTTGATCAAACTCTTGTTAGATGCCTCGGCTTGCCCATTAGCTTGTGCATAATATGGTGAAGAATTAAACAACTTGATACCCATGATATCGGCAAACTGAACAAACTCATCGGACACAAAGATCGAACCTTGATCGGTTGTAATGGTCTGAGGAATACCAAATCGGTAGATTATATGCTCTTAAACGAATTGTATAGCATCCCCAGAATCAACTTTCTTCAAAGGAATCGCCTCTACCCACTTGGTGAAGTAATCGGTTGCCACCAATATAAACTTGTGTCCTTTGCTTGATGGTGGATTAATCATACCGATCATATCGATTCCCCAACCTCTGAATGGCCACGGCTTGATGATAGGATTCATAGCCGATGCTGGTGCCCTTTGAAACAACCCTCCAGCATTGTCGGCCAAAAATATCCTGCATGTCGAAGCAACCACTTCATCTTATGAGCCGATTGATGAGTTCCACAAATTTGTTCATGTACCTCGCCGATTGCAACCTTAGCTTGATCAGCACTCAAATATTTAAGCAATACCCCATCAATCGTCCGATAATAAAGCTCATCATCCAACAAGGTATACTTCAAAGCCGTATAACGCAATTTCTGACAAGCCGATTGAGATGGATTTTGCAAATAATGATGCACATCAAACCTCCAATCATCGGCTGTTAATGTGGCAACTTGTACTTTGACATTCTTGATCATCGGCTTATATCCCGATGCCCCTTGGGCCAAATCATTGGCTTCAACATTCTGTTCTCGAGATACATGCTTCAAAGTCACCAGCCGAAATTCTTTCATCAACTCTCGGCACTTCTCATTGTAAACCATTAATGTATTATTTTTGCACTCGTATTCTCCCGCCAATTGACTGATCACTAGCAAGGAATCACCCATAATTTCAACAGCATCGGCTTCAACCTCCTTAAGCAACTGCAATCCTTTGAGAACCGCCTCATACTCAGCCTGATTGTTGGTTGCATAAGGTTTAATAGTGTAAGCAAAGTCAAAACTTGCCTCCCGAGGGGAAATTATAACCAAGCCGATACCACAACCATGAGTGCATACTGACCCATCAGAAAACAAAGTCCAGGGCACAGTCTCAACTGAGCCGATTGAATCATCACGATGATCAACAATAAAATCGGCTATAGCCTGCCCCTTGATCGCCTTGGGTGACTCATACCGAAGATCAAATTCCGTTAAGGAAAATATACACTTTCCAACCATTCCTTTCAAAATCGGAGCCGATAACATGCAATTAACCGCATCAGCCTTGCATATTACAGTGCATTCATTGGACAATAGATAATGCGTTAACCTTGTACAGGAAATATAGAAGCACAAGCACAACTTCTCCACAGGAGAATATCTCGTTTCTGCATCCAAAAGCCGACGGCTCAAATAGAACACAATTCTTTCTTTTCCTTCAAGCTCCTGAATCAAGACCAAGCCAATTGACTTCTCACCAGCTGATAGATATAATCTAAAAGGTATTCCCTTTTGTGGAGGAATCAAAACCGGAGGAGAGCTAAGATATTCTTTAATACTTTCCAAAGCCTTCTGTTGCTCTGCCCCCCAAGTAAATTTTTGATCGGTTTTCAATCTCAACAACGGTGTAAAAGGCTCTAATCTTCTAGACAAATTAGAGATAAACCTTCTAACAAAATTTATCTTGCCGATCATCTCCTGCAATTCTGTCTTGTCTTCCTGAGGTTGAATCTTTTTGATCGCATTAACACTCCTCTGAGTTATTTCAATCCCCCTTTCATGAACAAGAAACCCCAAAAACTGGCTAGCCGATACACCAAAAGCACACTTTGTCAGATTCATCTTCAGGCCATACTTCCTAGTCCTCTCAAAAACCTTCCTCAAATCGGCTATGTGATCCTTTATATCCTTGGACTTAACAACCACATCATCAATATAGACCTCAACCAACCAGCCGAATTAGATCATGGTATATGTAATTCATCGCCCTTTGATATGTAGCTCCAGTACTTTTCAAGCCAAAAGTCATCACAACCCACTCAAACAAGCCGATTGCACCAGGACACCGAAAAGCTGTCTTATGGATATCTTCTTCAGCCATAAAGATCTGATTGTAACCTGCATTACCATCCATAAAACTTAATATCTTGTGCCCTGAAGCAGCATCGACCAGCTGATCGGCTACTGGCATTGGATACTCATCCTTTGGGGTAGCTTTGTTCAAGTCTCGGAAATCAATGCACACCCCGACTTTGCCATTTTTCTTGATAACTGGAACTATGCTGGAAACCCATTCAGTATTTCGACAAGGACGAATAAAACCAGCATCATACAAACGTTTAATTTCAGCCTTAACAGGTTCGAGCATATCGGCTTTGCATCTTCTCGGCGGCTACTGGTACGGTCTAACCCCCGGTTTGATAGGTAGCCGATGTTCAACAATTGATCGGCTGAGTCCTGGCATCTCATAATACTCCCAAACAAAGCAATCTCTGTATTCTTTTAAGAGCTCTATCAATTTGGTTCTAAATTCTGAAGATAAGTTCTTACTGATAAATGTCGGCCTTGGTCTATCACCTGGACCTATATCAACTTCTTCCAAATCATCGGCCAACATGAAACCCTGTCCTTGTTTGTCATCGAGATCATCTACTGTGTCCTTGGTGTAGACGTTTGAACCCTATACGAGGCCCTCAAAATAATAACTTGGGCTCTCCATCTTCAATTGGCTATATATCACAATCGGACACTTTTAGAAAATCTCCATCCCAAATCTTTCCAAACAAGCAATCAATACCGTCCATCTCCCAAAGAGCTAAATTGGCACTGGCAACATTAACTGACCTGTCGGCTGGCACGATCTCAATCTTGTCGCCTTGCCATTAAATCAAGCATTGATGTATGGTTGAAGTAATACAACAATTAGCATGTATCCAATCCCTTCCAAGCATCAAGCTGTAGGAACCCTTCCCATCGATGACAAAAAATGTTGTAGGTACGGTCTTGCTGCCGACTATCAGCTCCACATTCAAAATTCCTTTTGTTTCCGATAGATTGCCACCAAAGTCTTTGAGCACCGTATTCGTCTTGATGAGATCTTCAGTATTCCTGCCTAGCTTACTGAATGTAGCATATGGCATCAAATTTACCACAGCCCCACCATCAACCATCATCTTGGACATCGGCTTCCCATTGACATAGCCGTTTATATAAAATGGTTTTAGGTGCCAATTCTCTGTCCCTTCTGGCTTCTCAAAGATCGCTTGCTCTGGTGACAAAACCAACCTAGCCGAAGCTTCCTCAACTTCATCAACATCGGCTTGTTTAGCTCTGAATTCCATAGGTAACGTGAAAACCATGTTAACCGATGCGGTCACAACACTCTTTCCTTTAGCCAACCTTTTCGCCTCATCAGCTATAGCAGCTAGATTCTTAACACGCCACTCCTGCCTTGGCTTTGCCTTCTTCAGCCGATGGTTGATTTCTTGCTCAACCTCCTGAAAGCATTCCCCGTTCCTCAACCTTTGAACCCTTCTGTTCAGATTCTTTGTAAAAATACCAGAAGGACACCATTGAGTTTTCCTGCCCTCATCGTCCTCTTGGCCACGATCTTAGTTCACTGGGCCCAATCTTTGATGAATAGGAACCCTTGTTTGCCTCAACCGATTGCTTCTATTGTAAGATCGGCTTGAACCTTCTGCAACATTGCTGCATCCAGGACAATCTTCGATAGATGGTAGCCTCATACATTCATTCTAGCAAAATCTGAAAAACTCACAGTCCCAATGAAGGTCAAAACCACCATCATCTTCTTCACAATACCTCTCCTACTGCTTATCATACTTTCTCTGGTATTTGTTAATAATCTTAGCCGAATTTACTTGAAAACCTCGAGCTCTTCCTCCATCGGCTGTTCGGCCCGCTGTATGCACCATATTGACAGGAAAAGGATTGCAATCGACCTTCATCGGCTTCTTGGAATCGTCAAACTTGACTTTTCCTCCCTCGATAGCCGACGGAATCTACTGTCTGAAGACTTTGCAATCATTAGTAGAATGAGACCCAGAGTTATGCCACTTGCAATACCTTCTCTTGCCCAATTCCTCAGCCGATGGGATTGTATGACCAACAGGAAGTTGAATCCGCTTCTCCCGAAGTAACAGATCGAAAATCTTATCAGCCTTGGTAATGTCAAAGTCATACCTCTCCTCTTTTCCAGAACTCTTTACCCATTGGCATAGTATAACCTTCTTGCTTCTGACCCACTCAGCTGCTGCTACTTCGGAATCATCATCATCATCATCGGATCCATACATGTAAGGATAGACATGATTGATCTTTTTGAAGTTCTTCTTGGCTTCTGCAAATCTCTGTTCATGTAGGGTTACCTTCTGTGCAAGATGTGATAGACTATCAAACTCCTGAGATGAGAATTTCTCCTTGATTGGAGCTATCAGGCCCCGAAAAGCCAAATCGGCTAACTGGGCATCAGTCAAACTCAAACTGTAGCACCTATTCCTCATCTCTCTGAACCTCCGAATATAATCTTGCACAGGTTCATCATGCCTTTGTCTAATCGCTGTTAGATTGGACAGTTTCATCTCATGAACCCCACTATAGAAGTAACTATGAAATTGTTTCTCCAAATCGGCCCAACTGTTTATTGAATTGTATGGTAAAGAAGAAAACCAAGTAAAAGCCGATTCGGATAAAGACAAAGGAAACAACCTGACCCTTATGGCGTCAACAGCCGATGCCTCACCACACTGAGCTAAGAATCGGCTGACTTATTCATAGGTTGAGACACTGTCTTGCCCTGAGAATTTTGAAAAATCTGGAACTTTGTATCGGTTAGGCAATTGAACCCTCTCGAACCACTCAGGGTACGGATGCCGATACAAGTTTCCAGTGTCCTTTGGCTTAAGCCCAAACTGCTCTCTCATCACATCTGCAATTATATCGGCCCATGGTCTCTGCTGAGGCATCCCTTGTGCTTGTTGAGGTATAGGCTCGAATTGATTGTACTGAGGAGCAAACTGAGGCTGAGCTGATCCCCTTTGCTGATACTCAATCTATGGCGATGGGGGCTGATATTGGTAATTCAAATTGCCCCCTTGATAATTCTGAAAGTTTGGTTGTATGTTGCGCACCAAATGTTCGGGAAATAACTTGAGGTATCACCAATTGATCTAGTTGCACATTATGAACCAAATGCTCAGGGACAACTTGAGTTGTGACATGCTGCCTTAGCTAATTATCAGGCGTCGGAAACTTTGCTACTGAATCGGCTGAGCAATCTGCTGCCTTGGCGGCGTCTGCTGAACCGGCTATTGCTGTACTGGGTCAACAGTAGGCTGAGTTGGTAAAAACATAGCAGCAACCTGTTCCTGAGTCAGTCGATTAACATTTTGTCCAGCATGTTTTGGCTGCTCTCTAGTCAACAACCGAGGATTGGTTAGTTGCCTTGATGCCAATGATGGTGCAGCAGGTGCAGGAGCCGATACCGGTGCTGTCGGCTGAGCTGGTGGTGCATTGGAAGCAGTCGGCTGATTATTGGTGATCAAGGGCCGATAGTTTGGGAAAACACCTCCTGGTAAATAAACTGGTCCTGTAGCCTGATACTCAGCTATTGAACCATCAACCATTGACTTCATCATGTTTGACAAGGTATTGACTAACACTCCAGATTGATTAATCAAAGCATGTTGCACGGCGTAGTCAATCCGATCTTGGAAACTATTAAACTGTAATTGTGTTGTATTACCATTTGGACCAAGATCCTCAACTTGCACCCCCTGAGAACCGTCACCTTTATCTCCTGAGCTCTCTGCAGCACTTTTACCGCCTGATTCAGTTGTACCAGCCGGAACTTGTTGTACTTCTCCATCCTTAGAAGAACCTGTTCCAGGAACATCAGCAACTAGTTTTACCTTATACTTTTTAACAACTGTTCCCTTACGGGTCTCCATGAATGAGTTCAAGAACTGGTGTTGTGTTTGCTGCATCATAAGATCGAGCTCCTTCTTTTGTTCCGGTGTTAGTTTGTCTATAGTGACGGCAACAATGTTTCCCTCATGTACTTCAAACCCACTAGGCTTTGGGATATTAGTCTTGGAAGAAATCTTTGACTTGCCAGCCGAAGACGGTGACGGTGGTGGTTTTTCAGCCATGAGAGAATGCTATTGCAACTCTAACTTCTAATCGGTCCCACCAGACGTGCCAAAAGCGTGTTGATGTAAAAACACGAGGCCTGGGAGATCTGCTTAACTCCAGTGCAGGTCCAAAAGCTTGCCTTTAGGTGCATGAGCGTGCCAGTTGATTTGATCCTGCAATCAACAAGAAATAAAGACAAAGAAACCGCGGTTAAATCCATAAACGATAGCCGATCGGCTAGTTGCCGATGACATATCGTTTATCTTTGAGCCGATGTCATATGTAGATCGATCGGCAGTCATGAGTAAGTAAGAAATAACTAAATCTACTCGATCGGCTGTAGATATTAACAATATATAATCCTTATGTCGATATATATTTAAATCAAGTGATTAGGATAGATCAACAGGACTATATATGTTCATAGCATAGCCGATCAGATAGATCTAGCATGTATCGGGGATACCACTCTATATTAAGATACCAAACAAAAGCCTAATATACTTAAATGCAACAAGATCTTAATATAAAGGGCAGATTTAACATGTCAATCAAGCATATGAGAAAAAGGTAGTTAAATCAGGTAAGATCGGCTGAAACCCCGATGATACCCTAATCGGCAACCAATGGCAGGCTAGAGATTGAGATTCTAATCATGACTCATAAGATCAAACTCAGCTGATGCTGCTATGAGTATGAAAAGAAGGACAATATCTAGACAATCAAGCCGTTGGATGTTTCATAGAGTGGTAGATATCCTATATAATCTAAATCAACGTCGATATTTAACCTAATCGGCTGTCTTCTAGTAATAGACGTTAGCCGATTAGAGGTTAGATAGCGATATTGCTAGAGATTATATAAGATACATGATAAGTCGACGAATTATATAAACAAGATTAGAGTATCATAAATATGGAAGCACTAATCCCTAGAACGCAAGCCGCCATAACAAGTTTTACCTCTAGTTAAAGATCGAAACTGATGCAGCTCAACCCGAAAGCAAGAACTCGTCGAAACAAAACGAAAGTAGAAGGGTGGCGATGCTCCGAGATTGTATTGAACGTGTGTTAGATTGATTACATAGGGTTCGGGGTCTATTTATACTCGAGATTACAAAATATGTCCATATCGGACACGACTCTTATCTCTAACAAACTCTAAGATATGCTTCAACCTTGTTCAAACATAAGTCTTTATGGCGGACTTTTGCCCAAACATATCTCTAAGGAAATTACATGAAATATCCTAATTAATAGATACAATTGCCTACTCAGGACTCTATCCATGCATGGCAATCCTCATGAAGCACATTAAATCAACCCGATAACGTATACCGTGTCATGTTGTCGGATCCTACTCGATCGGCTAACCTTGTTCAACTCGGACTCTGCCGATCCTGGTCGCAGCCAATTCGGACTTTAGCCGATCCTTGCTATGTTTCTAGAACAATTTACATCTTTGATCCCACTCCGATCCTATCTTCATCTCCGATACTTGGATTACCAAATTTCGTCGTTAACAACAATTATATTTAAAATATTCGTAACTTCATTAATAATATTTAGTTATAAAGTTTGGATGCAAATATATAGTGTAGAGGTAGCTGGTAAGTATCTTTTTTTGTAAAAAGAAAAGGTGATAAGTATATCTGAGAGTGGAAAAGTGCCCCTTTTCATTTAGAATTCATGTTTGATAGTGAAAGTTGCTCAAAAAAAATCTGACAAAAGATTTTTTTTAAGATAATGGAATGAAACATCCCGGCCTTTTGCTCAAAAGAGCTACATCCCATTATTACAAGAGTAGCACACTAAAAGAGCTTAGTCCAAAATAAAGCAAATATACCAACCACGAATAAAGGAAAAGCAAACAAGACAAAGAGAACTACTAGAGTCTGTTGGTGAATCTCCATCCATTATTGGCAAAAAGTTGCATAACCGTCGTCTCAAGATTACGACATGCAACATTCAAGAACTCTCCATCTTCCTCACACTTTTGCACTTGAGCCCACAGCCGAAGCCAATATGTTGCTCTGAAAATTACCTGCATATAGGAAATAGATGGTGATTTATCAAAAACCCTATCATTCCTACTCAACCATAGAGCCCAACATAAAGCAGAGACACCAACAAGTATCAATTTACTCCTTTTCTTGTCCACCCCCCAAAGCCAACCTTAAAAAATATCAGATATGCTTCTAGGAAGGTATAATCCAAAAGAAAACTGAACAGCTCTCCAAATAAACTTCGCATAATGACAGTCTATGAACAAATGATGAATAGTCTCATTTTTCATACAGAAACTACATCTTAAACTCCCATTCAAATTCCTTTTTGCTAGATTATCTTTAGTTAACACAACTCCCTTTAGCAAGTACCACATAAAGATCTTAATCTTTAACGGCATCTTAAGCTTCCAAATGAACTTATTTCTATCAATGTAACCGTTATTAATTAAATGTAAGTACATTGATCTAACCGAGAACTGACCATTCTGATGATAATTCCATCTAAAACAATAAGAAGAATCATCCAACTGGATATGAGCAATAGAAGCACACAATTCATACCAACTTGTTAGATTCTGTCCAACTAAAGCTCTCCTAAAGGAAACATTAAGTGGAACAGAGCCCATAACACTAGCAATAGAAGCACTTTTCCTTCTGACAATAGCATATAAAGATAGATATTTATCTCTGAAGGCCCTATTCCCTAGCCATTTATCCTCCCAAAATCTTGTATGTTCCCTATTATTCACAATCCAAGAACCCATACTTAAAAAAGTATTTTTGGCATTCATGAGTCCCGACCGAAAATGAGAATCACCTTGTTTTCTTTCAACTTGTGTTATAGACTTATTATAAAGATACTTTCTCTTCAATAAGTCTTGCCAAACACCATTCTCATTAATTAACTTGTATAACATTTACTCAAAAGACATTTATTTTGAATATCTAAATTATGAACACCCAAACCGCTCTGGTCTTTGGGTTGACAAATTATATCTCATCTAGTTAATCTATACTTTTTCTTATGATCATCCCCTTGCCAAAAGAAACGTGATCTAAAATAATCAATCTTTTAAAGAACCCCTTTCGGTATCTCAAATAATAATATCATAAACATAGCTAAACTTGAAAGGACTGAATTGATCAAAACCAATCTACCCCGAACAGACAAAACTTTACCTTTCCAACTACTAAGTTTTTTCTCAATTCTTTGCTTAATAACTTTCCGATCTTTGTTACTCAACTTCCTAAAATGTATTGGAATCTCAAGATATTTAAAAGGAAAAGACCCTGGCTTACAACCAAAAATACTAGAATATTGATCATAACACTCATTTGCCTAGCCAAAACAAAATAACTCAATTTTATTAAAGTTAATTTTCAAGCCAGATAAATTTTCAAACATAGATAAGATCAATTTTAGATTCTTTGCTTGTTGTAAATCTTGCTGCAAGAAAATTATAGTATCATCTGCATATTGCAACATAGACAAACCATCATCTACTAAATGAGGGATTACCCCATTAAGAAAACCACTATCTTTAGCCCTTTTAATTAGCAAAGCTAACATATCAGCTACTATGTTAAAGAGAATTGGTGATAAAGGATCACTTTGTCTAAGACCTTTATGTGTTTGAAAGTTATCACCAATTTGATCGTTAACTTTAATACCAGCATGTCCCCCTTTGGATAAAAGAGGATATCCACTCACACCATTTGGGAGAGGAACCCTTCTTCCTCAAAGTCTGTTAAACAAATGACCATTTTACTTTATCATAAACTTTCTCAAAATCAATGTTAAAAATTACTCCACTCATATTTGTACGATGCAATTCATGTAATGTCTTATGCAAAATAACCACACCTTCCATGATGTTTCTCCCACGAATAAAAGCAAAGATGGTGGCATAACATATTTTTTGAGACCCTCTAGCGTACACATATGTGCGATGCGTGTAGCATAATAACCCTCTAATGCCGTTATGTCAAAGTCCATTTCTTTATGTAATTTAAGCAAAGTCCATTTTTTTTACTCTTGTATAAAAAACGGCTTTGTAGTTTATGGTGAAAAATGGAATTTAAGCGACGTTCAATGAGTTAAAACGGACTCTGGCATTAATTAGTTTTGTGGTTGTGCTAGTGTTTTAAGGAGGGTCTAAACAGTGGACTTTTTATCCTAAGTAGAGGCTTAAAAAAGGATGGTTACTATTAACACATTTTAGCGCTGTCAGATTTGGGGCAATCTATGTATACGATTATTTTTCAATTGTAATTAATTAATTATTTAGTGTTCGTAAGCCGGACTATGCAAACATGCATATTAAACTAAACCGGTTAGATTTCTTATATTGAAACTTATGTGCTAAGATTTAAATACTAGATTTAACACTGGTGCTTTCATGTACAACTAATCATTTTTCATTCATTCAGTGTTTACCGACGTAGCCATGGATAACGAAACATCTCTGATGACTATTAATCTCAAAATATCCCGGATTAATCTCTTGGAGGAGTTTCTACAGGTAGAGCGTGCATGTGTATATTGAGTTTCCACAGGTAGAGCGTGCATATGTATATTAAAGTGTGTGTTTTTTTGTATATGGAAGCATATGCGTCTGTAAAAAGATATTAAGCACTTAACAAACGCTTTGCAGGTAGAGTACAGAAAAGATTGATAGCCCAGCCCAGCGTCGCCACTGGGCCCTTTGGTACCATTTCATGACTCGGCCGATCTGCTAGGAGGTTCGTCCGTTCGTGAATGGAATAAGTTCATCTGAGGTCCCTAAACTTGTCGACGAATCCAATTTTCGTCCTTCAACCGGAAAACTAGATACAACGCGTCCCTTAACCATTAAAACCAGTGTAAATGAGATCCCTCAGCAGTTTGGACGGCGGTTTTTACTGACGTGACGCCTACGTGGCTAATTTGACTTGGTCTTCATTTGACGTGGCGCTTACGTGGCGATTCGATCTGCAAGGCAGCAAGGGTAGCCAGTAGCCATGTACATATTTTTTTAAAACAATATCTTCTCGAGGAAGTGAAATGTTGATCCCAACGATAACTCCTTTCTCCTCCTCTTCTCAGAACCCTCTCCGATCCCTCCTCGTCTCTGGTGGTTTGCCGCCGGCGATGGGGGAAGAGAGGTCGGGGGCTCCTTTAATTTCTTTGTAGATCCGTCGTCGGACTTGTCCTGTGTGTCAAATTTTCTTGTAGTTGAGAGTTTCCTTTGGTGCTCGAGGTTGTAGTCGACGCTAGTCGTCCTCATCATAGCGCCATCGCGACTGCCTCCGGTGGTTTTGCCGGAGTTTGCTCACCATGTCTCTACCTTTCTTGCTGCTATATATCGTCAATTGGGTCATACTCAGATCTGATCAAGGCTTGGTAGCGCCGACCATATCGTCCCTCTCCGGCATGCAAGAATTAAAGGTGGCAACCTTAGCACGCTTCTACGTTGAAAAAACTGCAGTAATGAAGCTTCTACCTCCAATGTTTGGAGGCCCCAGCTATGGCTCAGCTCCTAGGCCGATCCAGGTGTGTTGCTTTCTCTTTTTATCTCTGACAGTATATTTCTGTGGTAAGGCTGAGTCCATCAGGTTTGCCAAAGGCAAAACCTCGTTGAGGGATTGAGCCAAGGCAAAATCTGCTGCAGCTTGCTATGTGCAATCAAGGCTGTGTTTAGTTGGATCCAAAGTTTAGATTTTGGTTGAAATTGGAGATGATGTAACTGAAAAGTTGTGTGTGTATGACAGGTTGATGTGATGGAAAAGGACTGAAGTTTGGATCCAAACTTTGGATCTAAACACAACCCAGGTCATCTTTGGCGCCAGATCTAGCAAGGCATGCATGGAGGTCTGCTCAAGGACTTGATTGCTTTTCTTGTACTAGCCTAGAGCCCGTACGTTGCAATGGAAAATAAATTGAGTTTCTAGCTTATTAAATCAATTAATAAAACACTTATTTAGTCCAGGTAATAATATGATTTTTCTTATTGAACAAGTAGGTAATTTTGAAATTTGGAGTGAGTCAATAGTGAAATAGGGAAGTACTTGCTAAAATATGGTGTAACACTATAGATTGTGGGACCCACATGTTAGTGGTAGGAGCGGTGATGTTAAGTGTACAGTTTTTCTATAGTCGTTTGCTAAATTAAGGACTTTTATGTATGTTCTCTGTAACCAAAAGGGGTTGTCCTGTAAGATTGGCTATATGAGCCCAGTCCTTTTAATAAATAAATCAACGGCAATTTGCCAATTTTTCATTAACTAGTAAGGGAACCCGCGTATTGCGCGGGCATGTATTTCAGGTTGCCTTTGAAAATTTTAGATAAGCGAAATATCAACAGGATGATAACGGCCATGTTTCAAAAGTACTATTTCTCCATAATTTTTCTAAGCTATTTGTTAGCTTTTAAAATTATATATATTTAATTCATTCATATAAATAGTTATCTATCATCTGTATAAATACCAACCATGTTTCAAAAGTAAATATTTAGATTGTGTGGAAACTTGTCAGACAAATAATTAAACGTAAACTAAAAAGTAAAATGTTTTGTCTTGTTTAATTGAATGTTTGGTAGCCTTTTTTAACAAATCCTAAAGAACTATTTTTGTTAGTAAACATGCTTTCCTTATCTGTACCATCAAGTTAGTTCTCTTTTTAGTTGGTTCAGATTCATACAAGCTGAGAGGGGAGGGGACGGCTAGTATTCTGTTGTGCCCATGTGAAAGGAAGGCGAAGTGGAGGGGGTATTTTGTTCAAAATGATTTAAGTGAAAATTGATGATCCTGTTTCTTTCGTCAAAATTTCTAATATCCTTTTTTTTAAATTTTAAGATGTAACACATGACGGCTTAAGATTTTCTCTAAAATTATATCTATTGGTTAAAAATAATGGATCCACCTATTAAGTGCAAACTGATGGTCACATGTATTTTCTTACAATTTGTAAGGTTTTATTTTTAATTAAGACGTAACACGTGATGCCTTAAGTGTGCTACAGAGGATGTACATTGATTTGAGGTGATATAATACTTATTGTCAATTTTTACAAAGCTCTGTTTTTTTATATTTGGTCAGCATGCAAAGGATAGGTGTCTATGCTCAAATTGTGTATTTCTTTATTTTTATAAAGTGAAATATGAGTGATATGGATCTTGAATTATTTATTTAACTATAAATAAAATAACAATTCAAATAAACTAAAAATCAGATATAATATAAGAATCATAATTATTTAGCTTTCCAATTATTGATCATTTTTATATTATGTTGTTAATTAGTTAAAAATTATAAGACGGATGAGTTGAGTGAGAGAGGAGAAGAAGAGAAAGTCAAATGGGACAAAATATGAAGACTACAAATCTACTAATTTTATTATTGATTTATTATACTATCAGAATGGGAGAAGTAATTTTTTGGAACAATACTCAGTGTTATTAGGTTTATTTTACTTTTGTCATTATAGATCTAATTGAATTATTGTGAACTTATATACGATGATAAAACATATATCATTATTTTTTACAATTTTATAATTGTTTGAATGACATGCAAAAGTCAGAAAACATAACCCCAAATATGGGTCTTTAAATGTAAGATAATGAAAAGATATAAGAAAAATATTACTTGTATGATTTAGGGGATCCCATGATTTATGGTATAGCTGCTTATTTTTTAGCATAACTCTTGCTTTCTAACTAAAATATTTTGGGAACATTACTCATAGTTATTTTTATTTTATGTTTATGATTGTAGATATCATTTAATTATTATGAAGTGTATAATATTATTATTATTTCATATTTTTACAATTTCTTGAATGGCACGCAAAAGTCTAATATTATAATCCAAAATGACATCTTTTCCTCAAAGTTGAATTATAGTGGAAATTTGGTCTTTAGCTGTAAATTAAATCATAAATAATTTTAAAGATATAAGCGGATAAACATTAGTTGTATGATTTAGGTGTTATAATTGCTGAATTATTGAATACAAATTTTTTTGTTTTTCAAACTCTAATAATAGGATAATAAATATGTGAAAAATATGAAGAAATTGAGGGAAGTATGGGTGGATGTACGTACTATATTATAAAAGAAACGTAGGTAACGCACAGGCCCATGGTATACCCCGTTTTGGGGTTAGGTAGGATTTTTCTTTAGATAAACCTATTGTTGGAAAATAAGGGTCCACCTAAGTTAATGAAAATTAGCGGATAGATATTTTATTTTTTCTTAGAAATTTTATAAATTTATATAATTTATTATAGTGCCACGTGGTGGCTTATGAGCGTCTGTAGGATGCCACGTGTCGGTATAGGAGTGTCTTAGGGATATATGCCTATATGTACAGGTACATACATATGCCATGGCTACGTACAGGACACTGGTGTAGATGGAAAGATTTGTTTAAATTGATCTGGCAGATGAAAATAGTGGGTCCACCAACTTAACTTAAAATCATGGGATAAATATTTTGTTTTTTCTTAGAATTTTTTGGAATTTCTCTATTTTTTAGAGTGCCATGTGGTGGTTTGAGAGCGTTTGTAAAGAATAAATGGATTAAATGGGCTAGGGTATTTCAACTCTTTATGTGGTACTATGTTTGAACGGCATGCAAAGGATCAAAATAAAATGAATGTAATTTTTACAAGTGCAATTATAGTCAACAGGTGTATCAAATTTTAATTTGTGATTTTAATCTTGCATAAATAACGTAATGATACAAATAGAACGTATAATTAAAAGTTAAAAGATGTTATGATTATTTAGAGTATCCAAAATATTTCTTAAAAAGAGTAGCCAAATTTGGTCTGTTAGAAAAGAAACATTCGTAAAGAGAGAAACGGAGAGGAGGTACATACGTATGTGCAAACCGCACACACCCTGCATCCACGGGAAGAGGGACACCTTTTATTATTAAGAAAGAAAGAGAAAAAATGTAATCCAGTGGATTGGAGTGGTAAGCCCATTATATTGAGTGAAAATCAAAGGCTATTTGTTTCTTTTTTCTTAGAATTTCTAAAATTTCTTCTAATTTATTAGAGCCGCACATGACGCTATAGAGCGTTTATAAGAGTGGCATGTGGTGGTTTAGGAGCGTTTATAAGAAGTATAATAGATTTTTAGTATATAATAGATAGATTGGATATCGTCAATATAATTCAGGACGTGTTTGTAGAATTATTTAAGGTGACATAATATATGTTGTCAACTTTTTATAATTAAAATATTTCCTGGTTATATTTTGTTGCGATGCAAAGAATATGGCCCATATAAAGAACAATATGAATCAACAATATGGACATTGTTTAATTATAAATATAACAACAATAAAAAGTAAAACATGTGACTTAAATTTAACACTGAAATTAGAGATTGGGAAATGTAGTATGTACAAACCTACCGGAGGAAATTAGGGAACGTACTGGGAGGGGAGGTGGGGACAGGTGCATGTGGAGAGAGGGATTTTGTTTTTAGAGTAAAGTCCGTCACCGGTCTTTAAACTTGTACCGCTATGTCATCCCGGTCTCTAAACTCGCAAATCGATTATTCAGGTCCTCAAACTTGTTCGACTATATCATCCCGGTCCCTAAACTTGCAGATCACTCGTTTAGGTCCTCTAACTTGTTCAGTTGTTTCACCCCGGTCCCTAAACAGTACGGAATAAAAACTTTATATCAAAAAATAATTCATCACCTTTTCATGTGAACTCTAATGAAGACAAATTTTATATCAAAATTGTAGCCCTCGACGCGACCTACAACTTTGTAGATGAAAAGTTTTTGAATTAAAACTGGTTAGGGTCCCAAAATATTGTTGTATGTTTATAGATTTTGAAATTTTAATTTTAAAACTTCATTTTGGGACAAAAAATGACTTGAAATAAAAAAAATTCAACTACAAAGTTGTAGATCGCGTCGAGGGCTACAAGTTTGATATAAAGTTTGTCTTCATTAGAGTTCACATGGAAAAGTTATGAATTATTTTTAGATATAAAGTTTTTAGACCGTCCTATTTGACCCAGATGATATTCAAATCTAAGTTTAAGAACCGGGGTGACACAACTGAACAAGTTGGAGGACCTAAACGAGTGATCTGCAAGTTTAGGGACCGGGATAACATAATCGAACAAGTTTGAGAACCTGAACAGTCGATTTGCGAGTTTAGAGACCGGGATGATACAGCGGTATAAGTTTAGGGACCGGTGATGGACTTTACTCTTGTTTTTATTAGACCTAATGTTGGAAATATTGGCCCCACCAATTTAAAGAAAAATTAATGGTTACATTTTAGAGTGTCACTTGACGGCTTAGGAGTGTTTATAAGACGCCACGTGGCGGCTTAGTAGCGTTTCTAGAAAGTTTAATGGACTTTTAGTATATAATAATAGATAGATAGATTTATTAATAATAACTAATACTGTATTGTTTAAACTAAATTATTAGTAATTCGTTTGGACGATTTATCAAAATATGACCAACCAGTCCACGCTTGCTGGTGCAGCCAGACCAGCAATACACGACCAAACGAGAATTATAGAAAGAAAAACCTATTGCATTGATGGCACAGCGCGGAAGAAATCATTCGACCTAGGGTTCGGGATTGCCGGCACATTGTCGTATGTGTTAGTCCTCGATAGGTGGCTGTGATCTGTACGTCGCCACTCTCGCATAGTCGACGCCAGCGCCTTCAGGCATCAGTCAGCGCCACCAATATTCCAACCACGGCGTCCTTGCACGGTGCTGCGTTCGTTGGCTGCTCGCCGTGTGAGGCAACAGCTGCACTGCAAGTTCCATCACACATGCATGTCTTTTGATGTGCATACGTCTTCCGCCACACTCACGGATCCAGCACCCCCTACCCCTTACACACAGATCCCACCACCCCTCCGACCCCTCCCCCTCCCCCTCCCCCTCCCCCTGCGCAAGGATATGCTGGCGGTTTCGAGCAAGGACGATGACGATAAGGATGACGGTGGCGGTGAAGTTGTCTTTTGGATTCCGGGTTAGGGTTTTGATTTTTGGAATTTCTTTTTACGATTTTTCCTTTTCATAGTCAGACCGCTTACGCGTCGGCATTAAAAAACCGATTTTCACATGCACTTGTTCTACACGCATGCAAAATTTTTATTTTCACAGATACATAGGGTCACCCTCCCGCATGTAAAATTTTTTTTTTTTCGCAAGGAAGAATCTTTTACATAGTAGTGAAGATAGTAATCAAATATTTTTTTTATCCCAAACTTCCCTTAATACCTTTGTGGGGTACACGGTACCCGGGTATCCAAGAGAAGCCTTGGGCCGCACCGCATGGGGTGGGCCGAGTGTCCTAGGCCCATACATGCGGCATACTTAAGAGAGATTCCCTGGATAAGATATAAATCTCGGGAATCCTGCATATCTTTTATAGATATAGAATAGAGAGATCTGTTAAATACTTTAATTTCTTTGTAACCCTCCCTCCTCATCCTATATAAGAGGGGGCAGGGGTACCGAGAGAGGAGGTCGGATCATCTCCACAACCCGACATATCTCCTCTTCTTGGCTTCTTAGTTCATTTTTCTACCCAGATACAGAGAAAAACACACTGGATATAGGGTACTACCTTTTCCTGAGGATCTGAACTAGGATAAACACCTGCGTCACTATCTCTGCTTAATCTTGTGTACCTCATAAAATATATTACCGATCATAAAAATCGACAACCCTGCTTATGGCCTTATATGGTCAAGCGATCCAACGGTGAAGTAAGAATATTTTATTTTCTAGCATAGACCGAAAAGAGAGAAGAAGCAGGAAAAAAAAAAAGTCCGAGCGGTTAGGTAGCAGCGGTGAGCACACGCGGCAGTCCTCTCGTACAGAAGCCGCACTACTGTGTCCGAACAGCTCCATCTTTATAAAGTCAGGAGAACTATGCCAAAGTCCTCGCCAACGTCTCCGTGCACTGGATTTAATAATAAATTAAAAACATGCGTCTATAATAAACTAGACCGGTAGTATTGGGGACATGGTGTAGTGAGATATCGGTTTAAAAACCAGACCGGTAGTATTGGGGATGGTTTTTCTTTAGGACATCACTAATATATGTGGCAAAATGATATATAGATAGGTTCCATGTAAGTATACTTTACCTATAGCAATTGTTACAATGTATATAGACACAAAGTATCATTAGGAGAAAAAAAGAGAGGAGTCGAGATAGATAATATTATTTATTTCCATATGGATAGTCCATATGTATGTGGGTACTTTTTGTTATTTTTTCTATATAGACTAGTTGCACAATGGTAATAAGTGGTATATAGAATGATGATTCAAATATAAAAGTAAGATAATATGACTTTATGAGAGAAGAAAATTAGGAAGATAGTTTGGACCATAGATTAATCATCTAAGAGTTAAAAATAATTGAAGTGATATGGATCATCCTTTTCTCATTCTCAGCTGCGCTACGGTGTTCTCCCCAGAACCGTTTGAGAGGAAGATTGGCAAGTTCAAAGGGGTGAATAACTCTGGAGTCTCACGTAAACTGGTTTTCAGAAGTGCTGGGAGTGCAAACTCATCCTCGTCAAGTAAAAGTAGGGTGAACAATGGAATGAGGCCATTCCGCCAAGTGGTTGATCGATTTGATGGTCTTCAACCCCTTACTCATCATTGCTCTTTTTCTCTCTCCACAAGTTCTTGGGGGTGTTGTTGTGTTTGCTTGTTTATCCATCAGCGTAGGTGCCTTCTCCTCTCTTATTATACGACTCTCATCTTTTATTTTATCGTCTCTTGTTTGTTAAGTTTATAAATCTATTGTTATTTGGGTTTCCTTCTATAAGTTGACAGGTGACAGGGTTTCATTTGTCTTTATCTTTACCTATGTTGGTATTTCTTAATGACATTACTAGAAATATAATTACCAGCAATGGCGCAGAAACACTCGTGGTATTTATGGTTATAATTTCATCCGCAAGCGCACGGATATACCATTGTAGCATTTCACTTGAGAGTATTCCAAGGGTATCGTATTTGTTTAATCCCGAGGGAAGATTATAATAGAGAGAACCAAACTAATATTTATATGTTACTTGTAATAATCAAAGTCTAGGCATGGATCAGTTTAATTCAAAAGGTACGGTGACACAAACCAGAAGCATTCACTATTCTCATACATACTAATTCTAGGCCAAGTGGAAAGAATATGAAAAGAATAATTTCCTATACTTCTAATATACATACACACTTTAGTCGATATTATCAACTACCTCCGTCCCAAATTAGTGGTCGCTTTGACTTTTTTCATGCAACGTTTGACCATTCGTCTTATTTGAAAAATTAGTGCAAATATAAAAGATGATAATTTATACTTAAAGTAATTTTGATAATAAAACAAGTCATAAATAAAATAAATAATAATTCTATAATTTTTTGAATAAGACGAATGATCAAAAGTTACAAACAAAATCAAAGTGACAAGTATTTGGGACGGAGGTAGCACTATATGATTATATAGCCAATACCCCTTACGATGCCATTCTGGTGTTTCGAGAGACCACCCCTGGTTGCCGAGTTTCTTGCGACAACCCGTCATGGTCATCCAACCAGGGATAAATACAAAGAAGTACCCTTCCCAGAAAAGTAACTTAGGATTATATACACGTGCGGTGGAATACCCGTACTGAGCTATCACCATTAACGGCCCACCTTGACGTATCTACAGCATATAACCCCTAATAATGATATTCAATAGCCTAAGCACCTCGCTTATCTACCAAATACTACTCTACAATCACCGACGTGACTCAAGAGTATTCATATAAATGAACATTATACCCACACCATTGCATCTCCCGAGTAAGCTAGCTAGACAATTATATCTCGAATAATATCTTATAAAGTCAGTACTCAAATAATCACAGTGAAGTAAAGTACCGTAAATATATTGAGAAGAATATTCTATAAATAGTACAAGTCTTATAAAAGAAAGAAAAACTACTAGGGCCATACCCGAACTCTTCCGAAGACTTCGGGGACTGAAGATTCTATCCTATTTTTATTCCACTATGCTCTAGAGACTATACTAAACCTGAGAGAATGTATGAAGCTTCTTGCTTGAGGTGTGTCTTGAAATGGAGGGAGTGAGGGTTTTTTATAGGCTGGTAATGACATTTATGGCGGTTGGAAAGGTCGGTAGTACCCTCCAACCACCAACCACCATAGGGAAGCAATCTAGACCATCCAGCCAAACCCTGCATCGGATGGCGTTGCGGCTGGTTCGGCTGAACCATGGGCTGGCCCAATTGGCCCAAACTTTGGCAGGCGGCCTCCTCTTCTGCTCCTCTCCACAGACTTGTGAATTTTGATCTTCCTAGGTCTTGTAAATTTGGTGTTCTCAGCCCATTTGTCTTCAAGTCTGATTCTCGACAGTGTAGGATTGATCGATCGTATGGTTTTGCTATCGAATCTCCTCCATTTATGTTTATTCTCTGCAAGAGGTTAGAAATCCTAGTTCTAGTGGAATATAACTTATTTTGACACAATATGCATTGCAAGCATGACTTAGTTCTCCTTTATTTTGGTAATATTGATAGGCGAAACTGATCTGCTTCCAACCATAAATTAGTTCGTCCATCCAACATTTTCCATACATCGTGCATATGTGTCCAATCCGGCCCCGTGCTCCCTCCCTCTCCCGCGGCTTTCTGCTGGCGCCTCCCCTCCCTGTTGCCCCATCGTCCTAGCACTCCTCTCCTCCTGTGCGCCCCCTCCCTCCTCTCTAGCAGCCATCTCCTCCCAGCGCGCTACTCTTCTCCCGACCCTCCATCCCTTCTCACCAGTGCGTCCTCCCGAAGCACACTGGCTTCAACGCTAGGGAAGATGATGAATATTGTTAGTTGATTTCTGTTTGTCTTTCGTTCCTCCCTCGTGTCAACTAAAACGGAATCCCCCTCACTCGGAAACACATTTTGACACATTCATCTGGCCGTATTCACCACCAGAGCTCGTTGTTGTTGTTTTCCGAGGACCACTTCATTGCCACCCGTGTTCTTGCTATCATTGTCAACCGCAGCGTGTTCAAGGAAAATAGAATCCCCTCATCTGGGAACGCGTTTTGACACACTCACCTGTCCGTGTTCACCACCAGAGCTCGTCAAGTTGCTGTTTCTCTACCGGGACCATGTCATTGGCGCCCGCATTCCCATTGTTTTGGTAATTCAGTTTTCTTCGATGCCAACAATAGCATGTTCAAAGAAAAAGGAATCCCCTCATTCGCGAACATGTTTTAACGCACTCACCCGGCCGTGTTCACCACTGGAGCTCGTTGTTGCCGTTTCTCTTCCTGTTAGGACCACATCGTTGTTGGTCGCGTTTCTGTTGTTCTGGTTTTCTTTGTTGCCAACCACTGCTATCTATGGATGAGTCACATCGTGGAACACATCCGGACACTTTCCTCGCTACCGTTTGGTGAATTGGAAAATTTTAATATATGTCAAAGAAACGAACCCGTTCAAAATTAATATTTCATCTATGTTCTAAAATAAGTTTTTTCAATTTCTAGCTAATTTTAATTTTCAGTTGTTTTTCTATTTACAGTATTTGTTTTACTATTTGATCCATTAAAAATTATTGAAACCTATATTTTTCCTTCGCATTGAATTATTTATAGCTATATGAATAAAAGGGGACTTTAGCATTATATTAAAAATTCCGGTCAAAATTATTTGTAGTTTCATGTTGTTATTTCTATGATTATATTTCCTTTATTATTTATGCTCAGTTGTAATATATGGTTTAGGATTTTAATTTATATTGATGAATGTTATTTAGGACATGTTGCAACGGGAGGCATTACGCTAGTCTCTTCTACTACTTAAAATATAAAAAGTGTTTCTGTCGTCCGTCAAAATAAAAAAACAGTGAAAAAAAATACGGTTCCCAAAGTGGCGAAAAAGCAAAAAAAAAAAAAATAACACGCTGTAGATCCAATTCCTCCTAAAATGGGAAAAAATAAAAAAAATCATATTCCTATAAAAGGGGAACAAAAGTGGTGAAAAAGGAAAAGGAAAACGTAGATCTGATTTTCCATAAAATGGGGAAAGCAATAAAAAAATCCGATTTCTATAAAAGGAGAAAAGAAAAAAACCGTAAAAAATAAAAAAAATAGAAAAGGTCGGACTCCCTAAGAAAGTGGAAAAAAAGGCGAGAAAAAAAGTAAAAAGGGCAGAAAAAAAGGCGCGGCAAAAAAAAAAGTCCAATTTCTATTCGTTTTAATAGTCATTATACATCTCTTCACTATCTCTAATCTAATCTAATCTAACTATTTAAAAATGCGCGAGAAAATAAAAACGCGTGAGAAAAAGTCAGAAAAAAGAGCAAAAGAAAACGTGATAGAAAAAAAGTTTCCGTTGTCCATAAAAAAAGCGCGGGAAAAAAATATTTCCATGGTCTTAAAAAAGCAAAAAAAACATGCGAGGAAAAAACTGTCAGAAAAAAGGAAAAAACGCGCCATTTCTAAAAAATGGTTTGAAAATACATCGCAAGAAAAAAACATCGTTTATAAAAAAAACAAGCCGCTCTTGAAAAAACTGTAAGGAAAGCGCTAAATTGATAGACGTTTGGGTCGGATCTGATCCATCAATATTTTTTCTATCTTCTACACGGCTTTTGTTTCGTTATCTATTCTCCTGTATTGAAGACCCTGCATATTTTGGAGGCAATTATTAGACTATTTTTTTAAGTATAGCTACTATTTTGGATAACATGTTATATGAAAATAATATTAAAAAATAAACATATTTTAATTGTTATTTAGAGAAAAGTATATTTTGTGTAGACTTAGATCATGCGAGGTACTGTAGGATTTGATTGATCTTATTATTGGTTGCAAGAATGACATTGGAAGAGTATTTTAAATTATATGCATGGTGTCACACAAATAATCCAATTATTTTAGGTAAAGTAAGCATCGATAAGGTTGCCATCATCAAGGTTGGGCTATTACATTGAAGATGTTCGAATTTTCTGATTGTCTTAGCTACAAACAATCCATACAAACATTATCATTGATATGGTTATGCATGAAAAACGTATATTGTAATTAGAATTATTTCACCTGTTGCAGCGCACGGGCATTTTTGCGTTAAAAAAAGAGAACAGCAAAAATGTCCGAGCGGTTAGGTAGGAGCGGCGAGCACGAGTCAGTCCTGTGTCCGAAGTCCGAACAGAAGCCGCAGTACTGTGTCCGAACAGCTCCATCTCCCTTTTAAAGTCGCGAGAACCAATGCCAAAGTCCTCGCCAACCGTCTCCGTGCACTGCCCTCGATTGCAATCCACGTTCGTCGTAAGTCGTGACACGAACACGACACGTACGACCATGACGATGGGTAGCGCCGGTGCGGCGGCGGTGGCGACGGCGGCCGGCGGCGGCGGTAGAGACGGAGACCTGCACGTGGTGATGTTCCCGTTCCTGGCGTTCGGCCACATCAGCCCGTTCGCGCAGCTGGCGCGGAAGATGGTCGGCGTCGGCGCCGGGGTGCGCGTCACGTTCCTGTCGGCGGCGGCCAACGTGCCCCGCGTCGAGGCCATGCTGGGCGGCACCGGCAGCACGTCCACCGTGGCGGCGCTCGAGCTGCCGCGCGTGCCGGGGCTCCCCGAGGGCGCGGAGAGCACGGCGGAGGTGTCGGCGGACGGTGCCGAGCTGCTCAAGCTCGCCGTCGACGGCACGCGGCCGCAGGTGGAGGCGCTGCTCGCGAGGCTCCGCCCGGACGTCGTGCTGTTCGACTTCGCGACGCCGTGGGTCGTCGACGTCGCCAGGCCGCTCGGCGTCAAGGCGGCGCTCTTCTCCGTGTTCGCCGCGGTCTCCGGCGCGTACGTCATGGCCCCCGCGCGCCGCCGCCTCCCCGGGCCGGGGTGCCCGACCGTCGACGACCTCGCGTCTGCGCCGGAGGGGTTCCCGCCGTCGTCGCCGCTCGCCACCGTGCCGGCCTACCAGGCCGCCGACTTCAGCTACGTGTTCGAGAGCTTCCACGGCATGCCGTGCGTGTACGACCGCGTCGCCGCGTGCCAGAACGCCTGCGACGCCCTGGTCATCAAGACCTGCGCCGAGATGGAAGGCCCCTACATCGACTACATCGCGGCACAGCACGGCAAGCCGGTGCTCGTGACGGGGCCCATCGTGCCGGAGCCGCCGCGAGGCGAGCTGGAGGAGCGGTGGGCGACGTGGCTCTCCTCCTTCCCGGACAACTCCGTGGTGTTCGCCTCCTTCGGCAGCGAGACCTTCCTGCCGCACGCCGCCGCGACGGAGCTCCTCCTCGGACTAGAGGCCACAGCCCTGCCGTTCCTCGCCGTGCTCAACTTCCCCAAGGGCACGGACGCCGAGGTGGAGCTGAGGAAGCTCACGCCTCCGGGGTTGGAGGAGAGGGTGAAGGGGAGAGGGATCCTGCACACCGGGTGGGTGCAGCAGCAGCACATCCTGCGCCACCGCAGCGTGGGCTGCTTCGTCAACCACTCCGGGCTCAGCTCCGTCGTGGAGGGGCTCGTCGCCGGCTGCCGCCTCGTGCTGCTGCCGATGAAGGGCGACCAGTACCTCAACGCCGCGCTGTTCGCGCGCGAGCTCCGCGTGGGCACCGAGGTCGCGCGCCGCGACGCCGACGGGTGGTTCGGGCGCGAGGACGTGCGCGACGCGGTGACCGCGGCGTTCGCCGGAGGAGTAGAAGACGGCGGCGGCGGCGGCGGCGGCGAGGAGAAGAAGTGGCGGGAGTTCTTGATGGACGACGCCGCGCAGAGGAGGTTCGCGCGGGAGTTCGTGGCGGGGCTGAGAAGGCTCAAAATTGAAGGAAAAGACACGTCAGCAATCTAAGAATTGGCTTATTGGCGCGCTTTCGATCGGTTTCTTTGGAGTACTATATTATGAAAAATGAACTTGTCGTTGCATTAGTACTGTAGTTCGCAAGTTCGATCAAATAATGATGGTCTAGACTAGACCACTGGTGAGTGTTATTAAGTTTGTCGAACTCACATCTAATGCAACGATTTAATCACAAGTCTGCTGTTTATTAGTGTTAATTTCCTCTGTCCCAAATCCATATCAAATAAAAAAATGTCTAAGATTTCCGTTTGATTTTTTTTGGTTCATTTATATGACCTTAGGAGCAAACTATGTGTTTATTTTATTGAAAGAAATAAGTGATGACAACTCTATCCATTGGATTAACTCTGATGGTAGAAATGAAGTAAAGTCACGGTGTGACTTTACCGGCCAAAGGTAGAGGATCTGTGTCGCGACATGGATCCTGCCAAAAGTAAGAGCACAATTCAGCACTTATAGGTATTTTGAATTTAAAAAGGGAGATGAACTATCTTTTATGAATAAAACCAAATATAAATTATGCAACCAAGATTAGTCATGTTTCAGTACAGAAACTTTCCATTCAACATACTGGCACTTAACTTCTACTATGTGAATTGCCTTTATTGCATCTTAAAATCTGTTCAGACTCCATATATAATAAAATAGCTCAGAAAAATGTATTGAAGGCAAATTTTATTCAAGCTAATAATCACACAAAACGAACTAATATCCACTACTAGAAAACTGATTTTTGTTGGGTCGGTCAAAAACTACAATAGTCCCGGGACAAAAAAACATTTTTAGTCCCGGTTAAAAAAACCTTAATCTTTAGTTCCGGTTGGTAAGATGATTTTTAGTCCCGGTTCATTCCCTGTAACTGGCTTGTCTGGGGACCGAGGACTTTTATCCCGGTTGATACCATCAACCGGGACTAAAGTTCACCAGTTTAGTACTGGTTGGTAATACCAACAGGGAGTAAAGATTATGTAGATCTTTAGTCCCGGATGGTATTACCAACAAGGACTAAAAATCCATATACAGCATAGAATCCTTACGACTTATCCTCCCAACTCCTCGTCTTCTTCTGTCTCTTATTCTTATCCTCTCCTTCTCCTCATCTTCCTCTCTCTCTTATCCTTATCCTCCCCTTCTCCTCAACTTCTCCTTCTCTCTCTGTTCTCCGGCAGCAGATCGAGGAGAGGCTGGGCGGAGGGCCTGCAGCCAGCGGTGAGGCCGCGCGGAGGGGCGACGGCTGGCGGCGAAGCCACGCGGTAGGCGGCGGCGGCCGGTGCGGAGGCGGCCGACGTGGCAGGCAGCGGCTGCGCCTCTGCCGGAGGGGAGGCGGCAGGCACGGATCGAGGATGTATTTGATTTTTTTTCTTTTTTTTAAGAATTTGTGATTGGATCTGAGATGTATTTGTGTATGATGTGAATATGTGATGTATTTGTGATGATTTTTGTAGAACTTGTGATGTAATTTTTTTTTAGAATTTGTGATGTATTTGGTGATGATTGATTTGAGGATTTGGAGATATCCTTTTTGTGTTGTGATCTGTGTTGATTGATTTGGGGTTGATTTGTGGATGGAGTGAAATCATTATTCGATGTTAAAAACAATAAAAAAAAGAAAAAAGGAACCTGGCGTCTGGTTCCATTTTTAGTCCCGGTTGGTCTTACCAGCCAGGACTAAAGATCTATTTTTACTCCCGGTTATTTTAATCGGAAGTAAAAAGGGTTACAAACCGGGAGTGAAGAGCCTTTCCCCAGTAGTGATCCTGTTTCAAATGCAACATAGTTTCCACCTCTCTTTCAGATTTCAGTTTGTTTAGTCGTTTCCAAGTTTTACAGTGAGTAAATAATAAAGTAGAGAATAAATCATTGCAATATCAATAATGAAGTAAAGAATGATTACTTCCTCAAAGGACTTTTAGCTTGCAAGAGGAATCAGATCACACGCAGGAGTTATCAACGTCTTCTGCAAATGACATTTAACAAATGAAAAGTACTAAAAGAAGTAATTGTTTACACAAAGAGACCGATGCCTTCTTCTCTTCTAAAAGATTCGCGAGAGACAACTGGGAGAAAATAAGACAACCACATGTGTCGGAGGATGAACTCCTCGAGCGGGGGATCGTGAGATCCCTCCTTTTTCAGTTCGGCCGGGGGCAACGGGTGTAGATTGAGGAACTGGGCGTATTAGGAAGAATCGAGGGGGGTCGGGGTTGTGATCTAGCAGGCGAGACAGGAAGGATTATACATGTTCGGGCCGCTAATAAGCGTACCACCTTACTCCTGTGTTTGATGATTTTTCTGAGCTTTAAAGGTCTCTAAATCTCTGGTGTACAAGTTAGGGTTGAGTGTTCTACTCTTACTTGTCCTCCCCCCTCTCACTGGATGTCCACCTCCTTTTATACTCCAAGGGGTTGTTACATGCGTCGGATGTGCCGTCTAGTAAAAAGGGCAAATATTCCCTATATTAAATGTGTGTCTTGCGCTACAGCTTGGAAATCATGAGCATCCGCTGTCGAGCGGGCCCCATCAAATCATGCCGGCTAACGCAAGCCGACATGGAGGGGGATCCCTATCATTCTTCATTTAATGGTTGTAGAGCTGGGGCTCGGAAGTGCCGGGAACGCCGTCCCGGACGCTATGTCTCCTGTCATGTTGATGGGACAGGGCATACCAACCGCACGCCGCCTAGTGTCCGGGCAGACCGCGCGTGGCCTGCCGCTGTCTAGTCTATCGTTTCAATCGGTCAAGCCTGGTCAAGATTCGGATAGGCGAGCGGCATGCCAAATTTAATGCGGCCAAGCATGCTCGCTCTGCCCACATTAAATGCAGTTAGGTGAGCGTGGAGGGGTGTCCACCAATAGCCTTTGCATGGTGGCCACGTGGTGACCACCCAGAGGGGTCGGGGCACCCCGACCCCTCAGGTTAGGTACGGGTGGCTTCCACTCGTCCATGGGAGCGACCCCTTGGGGCGAACGCCACATGGATGCTGAGGGCGGCTCCTCTCCTTTAAGCATGGTACCCTTGGGCCCATATCACTGACAATATGGATCATGTAGATGAGCAGGTGCATGATGCGTGGGAGGCAGCGAGGGCCCAGCGATGGGAGGCCTCAAATCTGTGAGCTCGAGACGGTATTCTGGAGAGGAGTTGTCACACTCTGAAGTTCTTCTCCTAAGCCTAAATCAAATTAATAAATGGTCTCAAGAAATTACCTTTGTAAAAGCAAGAGAGAAACCCTAATTGAATTAATGCGAATAATAATCAGAAATGGCATGTGGGATTTTTCATGAGTTCTACATGTCAAAATATGCTAACAGGATTTTTAGTGAAATTTTCAGAGCTCTAGATATAATTTTAACCAATTAAAATTGAGCACAAGCATTATTCTTGAGTTGTTTTTCCTTTTTTTTTCCTCCTTTTTCCTTTCGGGCCGCCGGCCCATTCCCTCCTCTCCCCGCCGGCCCACTTCCCCCTCCTCCCGCGCGCCAGCTGGGCCGGCCCGAGGCTAAGGCCCAGCCCGCCGCCGCGCCGCCCCCTCCCCTCTCCGATAGGTAGGGCCCACCTGTCGGACCCGTCTCCCACCTCCGGCCGGCGCCGCCACGCCCGCAACCGCCGCTCCCGCCCTCTCCGCGCGCGCCCGCGCCCACGTCGCCCACTCCCGCGCCACCTCCCACACACCCTGCAACCGCCGCACCACTTCCCCACCCGCACCCGCGCTCGAGACGTCCGGGATTCGATTTTTGAATCTTGCCTCTCTCTCCTCCCCACCTCCCCCACGTCGCCGGCCGATTCCCGCGCCTCCCGGACACGATCGACCCCCTCGAGCCTATATAAAGCACCCCCGGCCCCTCCTCTCTCTCTTTTTCGCATTGCAATCACCCGTTCCCAAGCTCTCCTCCGCCCTAGCACCGCGCACCACTGTTGGTATTTCTTAACGACATTACTAGAAATATAATTCCCAGCAATGGCGCAGAAATACTTCTGGTATATTATGGTTACAGAGTTCATCCGCAAGCGCACGGATATACCATTGTAGCATTTCACCCGAGAGTATTTCAAGGGTATCGTATTTATTTTATCCCGTGGGAAGATTATGTAGAGAGAACTTAACTAATAATTTATAAATTACTTGTGATAATCATATTCTAAGTAGGGGTTAAGATAATCCAAGGGTAGAGTGACATACAAGCATTAACTACTCATTCTCATAATAAATCATCTAAGCTGAGTGGAAAGAAAAGAGAAAGAAAATCTATTCCTATACTTGTAATATACATAGTATACATACATTCTAGTTAACTGATATACTAGCTAATACACTCTATCCGATGCCCTCCTGGTACTTCGAGAAGCCACCCCTGACTGCCGAGTTCCTTACGACAACCTGTCATGACCATACAACTGGCACTAAATATGGAGGAATACCCTCCCCATGGAATTAACTTAGGATTATATACCGGCGCGGAGGAATACCTGTACTGAGCTGTCACCATCAGCGGCCCACTTCTCATCCGCAATATATAACCCCAAATAATGATATCCCGTAATCTAGACACCACGTCTAAACTACCAGATACTACTCTAATATCATCGTCATGACATAGAGCAATTGCATAAGCAAACATTATACCCGCACCAAAGCATCTCCCAGATAAGCTAGCCGTATATTCAGTATAACATGAACATAATGTAAAGTAGGTACTTATATACTCAGAAAGTATTTCAATACCATAAATGTATATAGAAGAGTATTCTAATAAAAGTACAAAGCTTACAAAAGAGAAGAGAAAAGCTACTAGAGCCATACCCGAACTCTTCCGAAGGCTTCCGGACTCCTGATTTCTACTCTATTCCTATTCCACCAGCTAGATACTACTAAACTAAACTTAAGAGAAATGAGAGAGCAATTGCTTGAGGTGTGTGTTGAAGTGAAGAGAGTGAACTCCTTAAATAGGCAGGTAATGACGGTTATGGCGGTTGGAAAGGTCGGTAATACCCTCCAACCACCATACGGAGTGAATCTCCACTGTTCCCTCAAAACCCTGCATCCATCGGCGCTGGCATAGGTTCGGCCGAACCCTGGGCTGGCCCAACCAGCCCACAAGTTGGCTGGTGGCCTCCTCTGGTGTTCCTATCCATAGACTTGTGAACATTGGCCCAGTGTGTCGTGTCATTTTTGAGTTCTTGGCCTATTCATACATAAGTTTGGTTCTCGACATCGTCCAAATGATTTATCGTCTGTGTTGATGTCGATTCTCCTCCACTTTATTGTCATTCTCTACAAAAGGTTAGTATACCTAATACTAGTGGAATATTATTATTCTAACATATTTATGCATTGCAAGCATCACTAGTTCTCCTCTATTTTGGTAATATTGACGGTCGAAATTGATCAATAACGACCGTCAACAGCCACCCACCGCCGCCGCTTTAACCGTCTCCGGCCGCCGCTCGCCGCCGTTAGCGCCGCCGCCGAGCCTCGCCGCCGCCTCCGTCAGGTTCGCGAGCCCGAGGGCCACGCCGTCCACCCCTTCTCCGTCCGATCGCGCCGCTGGATTCCGCCTTCCGTCGCGCGCCGGTGAGCTCGCCATTGCCGCGGCCTTCGGCCAGCGCCTCCGCCCGCCGCACTCTCTCTTTCTCTCTAATCGCTCCCGTTTCATTCCCCAGGTCACTCCGGAGCCCGTCCCACCGTTGCCGCCGTCTCCCACCGCTCGCCGTCGCTCGTCGTCGTCGGTGAGGCCTCCCTCCTCCCTCCCTCTCTCTTTGCCGCGCTGCTGCCTAACGCCGCCGCTCACCGTCGTCGGCCGCTCGCCGTCGCCGGGCCGGCTTGCGCCACGCCGCCGCATGCCGTGCCGCCGTGCACCAAGCCGCCGGGCCGGCTTAAGCCACCCGCGCGTGCGCCGGCCGCGCGCCGCCTCCGCCCGCGTCCGCGTGGCAGCCCACGTGGCCGCCGCATCGGCGCCACGTGGTGCTCCCGTCCCCTGTCCCGTGGACTCGGTCCACCGTGGACCGGCGGTTTGTGCTGATGACATGTGGGGCCCGGATATCGTCGCCGCCCCCTTCCTTGGCTGACGTCATTCGGGGATATTAAATGCTCAATAATCCTATTAAGGCTTTTTCTTTTATAGTAAAAACACAGTGAATCTTCTAAAATTCATAGAAAATTCATCCGTGTTCCGTTTAAGCCCATTCAAGTATTAGTAAATCAAGAAAAAAAATGCAAAGAATCCATTAAAAATGGTTTTGCTCTCTGTTTCAGTAGTCTTATAGCCTGCTTGTATTGTTTGCCTTATATGTCGCATAGATTCCGGCTCTTCCGACGCTCCGGTGTACTTTGAGATAGTCGCCGAGGTCCCTCTAGCCGCAGAGCAAGGCAAGTCATGCTTGTCACTTGAACATGTTGATCCCATATTACAAATGCTCTATTGTTTTTCTTTAAATACTGCATTATTTTATAATGATACCATGGGATGATTACCTACTGTCTCAGCCATACTATTTGTTACCTTGTTCCTTTGTTAGCTTGGGGATATAACATGATTAGCTGTTGAACTAGGGATTGTTTAGCCATGCTTAGCTCAACTAGCACACAATGGGAGATATACATTAATGCATAGACTTCAGATTCTAGTATTGGTGTTGGACTAGTACCACCGCTCTGGTGTTGGTTAACTAAAATATACTAAATGGTGGGCTGTGGGTGCATGGTTTTGATGGTTGCACCCATGGCAATTAAGGACCGGTTAGCCAGCGTGGGCAACAGCTAGGCTTGTAGTGTAGCTTTCCTCTAGCTGGCGCATCCAGGCAAGGGTGGGTGTGATGGAGCGGGATGGGCCCTGTGATGGCCTTTGTCGCTTCCGGATTCACCTAGGCACGAGAGGGGACTGCCCGCTGCCATGCGAGGAGTGGGGGTGAAACCTGAGATGTGGTGTGTTTGGTTAGAGGGGGTTATGCGAAGGGCCCTATCACGACCTCTTTCCGGTCTGTCGTGGTGGCATGTCGGCGCACGGAAACGTGTCATGGGGCTGTGTCTTGTGGATACAGTTGTACACTTTTGATCAGAGTAAAACTATTCGAATAGCTGTGCCCGCGGTTATGGGCGGTCAACCAGATTTACCGTGATTAGTCTCACCCTAGTTTAGTCCAATGGAATGGATTAGTTCAGGTGGTTGGTTGGGCCTGTTGCAACGTGGTGTAGCGTTGGACAGTGGATGAGTAATATTGATTAATTATTACAACTATTTTAATGCTTTCAACTACTGTTTATAAATGTCAGCTTTATGCAAATGATCCCCTTTAGCCTTCTTTTGGTTATACATTGCATCATACCCTCCGTTCCGGTATGACTTGCTGAGTACAGAGGGTAGTACTCAGTCTTGCTATATCTCCCAACCCTCAGAGTTCGAGTATGCATCTGATGGTGGTTTCTCCGAGGAGTAGGCTTCGTCCGTGCCATCGAGGATGCCTGTGGAGTGGTGTTCCCGCTGCAATCCAAGTCAAGGCTTAGCTCTAGTTATCCTTTATTTTTCCGCTGCATTTATGTAAGACTTTTATAATGTTTGTAAGACATGGATATGTATGTCAACTTTGTCGTTTGTGTACCCTGGCCGGTCTTGGACAGGGGTTTTAATGCACATTCTGCTTGGGATTCTATTCAGGAATTTCTGGGCGTGATAGGAGTCTACAGGGTTAAGAAGCCAATGGCCGTCAGGATAGCTCCGTCGGGCAGTAGTCTACAAGGGAGAAGGTGGAGAGCTTGGGCGACTGGCTGCCACCTCCGCTTCCCCATGCATCTGCACCACCGCGTACCTGCCAATTGCCATCCGCATATTCTCCTCGATTCGCCGCTGTGATATTGGGGGTGGAGCAGCGAGCCAGTGATGGGATGCGGCAGCGTGAGGAGGAAACACGGGGAAGAAGGGTGGTCTTAAAATTTAAGGTATAAAAAAATAAGCAAGTATTAAAACAATTAAAAAGAAAAATATATTTTTTACTATTTCATAATTTTACTATTTTTTTTTGGAAATTCAATGATTTATTTCTAAATGACAATGTTAAAATTCAAAATAGGTAACTTAAGCATATTGATATCCCATGTCTATAAAAAAAATTGAAACAATGAATAGAAACTGTAAACAAAAAAAAAAATTTGTCCTACTTTTACAAGTTATAATAGCTTATATTCAATACCTCTAAATTTACGAAGGTAAGATAGGATATTTAGAAAATATACTTTTTATCCTTATAAATTATAATATCATTTTCACCGCTTTGTTAGTAGCACGTATCATTACCATGTTTTGATTTTTTTTTTTCGAAGTTGTCTATAAATATAAAACTAACATAACACTTTTAGGTTCTCATTGATGGCTGGCTGGGCTATAGCTTTTCAGCCAAAGCCCATCGACTTGCTGATTGGGCCGAGACTTTTCAGCTTAATATTGTGGGGCCAGCAAGGGAGTCGGGCCATCGGTGGTGGCTAATGCAGTGAACTCTCTGGTGGCCGCATGCCAAAAAGAAAAAACTGCAAAATAGAAATTGGAGTTTACAAGGGCCACTGACACCCATGGCACAACACGACGCCATAGTACAAAGGCGTGGTGTACTGGTGTTTAGAAGCTTTTGAAATTTAGGCATATTTGTTTACGCATGTGTGTCATTTACGCTCATCTAGCTTTTCATGATGTGTATGAAAGATTGCTATAGTATAAGCTCTTCCCGCACTTCATCAATTGTGTTGGAGCATTTAATAGCACCCATAGTTTGGTTGTTGTTCCACAAAAGGAGCGCATGACCATGTGTAGGGTATCCAAGAACAAGTGGAAGATTTTAAGGGGCATACCCTTGTACAACACGAAACGGCATATAAAAATAATCGCATGTTTTGTCTTGCATAATTTTGTGTAGGATATGGTGCATGATGATCAGGACATTAGCGATAAAGAGTTCGATGAGATGTATGTTCACTCACGAGGAGGACGATGTGCAACAAAATCCACCAAAGGATGACAACTACATGCAGCCGCTACGAGATTAAACGGTACCAAATAATATTGCTACAAATTAGTGGTCAATGCACTGATTGTGTAATGTGCCTATTTGATTCCCTAATTAGTCGTGGTTCGTGAACTTATTCATTGCAAATGGCTAGCCGTACTCCTTAATCATTGTAGTTAATTAGTGTGATTAGTGCCTTTTATAATAGATGGTGTTGTTATTCATATCCTCTTTAGATAATTCTAAATCCCAATGCCACAAACTAGGAGTTACAAGCATCGCGATTAGTGCCTTCGCTTATAATAGATGGTGTTATTCATATGCTCTTTGGATAATTCTAAATCCCAATGCCACAAACTAGGAGTTACAAGCATCAGCCATAGAAGATCACTCATCAAGCCATTTAACCAAGAGGCAAATACACATTTGACCCTATTTTAAGATCTAACTCCTGATTTGACTATGTTCTTATTACTTTGCTCATTTGACCCTCCTTTTCAAAATCGAAGCTACAATCTGACTCTCTTCTATTAAGGGCACTTGACGGTGTTAACAAAAGACCAAAATACCACTTCTACCCTTGCTGATGTCGCACCTCTCTTCTCACCGTGGGTGTCTCTGAACTCGGAGACGGCGTCACCCCTCCACAGCCGCCGCTGTGTCGGCGGTCCACCTCGTTGCAGTCGTCGCCGATGTCGCCAAGCCGACGCAGCCATCGCTGCCGCCGGCAGACCTCCTGTCCTCGTCACCCCTCCGCTGTCGCTAGTGGACCTCCTCGTCACGCCGCAGACACAGCTACCGCTGCCGTGGTGGTCCTCCTACCCTCATCGCCCCTCTGCAGCCGGCGGTCCTCCTCATTGTAGTTGCCACTGCCGAGCCGACATAGCCGTTGCTGCCACCAGCAGTCCTCCTACCCTCGTTGCCCTTCCGTAGCCACCATCGAGCCAACTCAGCCGCTGTTGCCGGCGGTCCTCCTACCCTCGTCTCCCCTCTGCAGCCGCCGGCGGTCCTCCACGTTGCGCCACCGGTGGTGGTCCTCATGCCCTCATCGCCCCTTTGCAGCCGCTGCTGCCGCTGGTGGTCCTCCTCAACGAGCCACCGCCGCCGAGCCTAGCTGCCGCTGAGCCGACGCCGGTCCTCCTGCCCCCATCGCCCCTCCGCTGCCGCCGGCGGTCCTCCTTATCGCACCGAACTGGTCCCTTATCCAACATGTTCGGTGAGACAGTCGCTGCTCCTTCAACCTGCAAATAAACAGGGTTATAGAGAGGATAGAGAGGATAAGGAACGAGTGGTAGAGGATAGTGTTGATGTGTTCAGTGGCTTTTTAGTCACTTAGGCTTGCAAATACATGTTTTTTGCCTTTTTTAATGAAATATCCAAGATATAGTGAAAGTAGGGTCAGATAGTAACTTCGGTTTTGAAAAACAGGGCCAGAAGAGTAAACTTAAAAGAAAATAGGGTCAAAATGATAGTTATGTTTCAGAACAGGGTCAAATGAGCAATTTTCTCTTTAAGGAATTAAACTAACCAAGGGAATTGCTTTGGCTGAATTGGAAAAGAAACTTTTGGCTTATCAGTCTAAGAATATAGCTTAAATAAGATATAAATAGAAATCACATGTTCCATTAGAAAATTTTTCTAGTGAAGTCTCAAAGTGAAAGAAGAGAACAGTGCATAATGCGATCGATGAGAATAGATGAATATCTGACCTCCAACCTCTACTCTTCCCTACGGCTTGTCATTTTTAGGAATCTCTTCTTCCTATATAGTTAGTATCCACTAAGTCATAATTGCTACAAATCTTGCACCACAGCTCGCCATGTCATCGATGCATATTAACAGTCATAACTTGATCGCATGGCCTTCAAACATCACATGTATCCAGTTTGCTGTTGGCAAAAAAAAAAAACAGAACGAACCTCTCCCTTGACGTCTCCGCCTAGTGGGCTGTTGGCCCAGCAAGTAATAGAAGAAAATATTTTCGTTCTTTCTTAGCAGCCAACGGACGAAAGCGGCCCACAATTGATAAACACGTACTCCCTCCGTCCAAAAAAAAACTTAACCTAAGTACAACGAATCAAAGAGCTGTCCAGATTCATTGTACTAGGAGGGGTCACATCCCCTACTAAGGTTGAGTTTTTTTAGGACGGAGGGAGTACTCCACATTATTTTGTCAGAAAAAAAAACACGCAACCAATGAGTAAAAAAAAGGAAACACATGAAGATTGATCAACAATATTTCTTGGTAAGAATTCTCAAATCCCGCTGCGACGCGCGGGGCATCCACTAGTTCATCAACCTTTGATCCCTTATCCAAGTAGTGACTCTACATGACGATGTTGAAGACGCAATTAAGTGAAAATTCACGGCAACCCGCCAATACACGACAAAGACAGTGTGGAGATTATGGGTACTAGGTACCACACGGCTGGGCTATCCGACTGGTTACATGTGATAGATTATGTATATAAAATATGTATAAGGATAGGACCTGGGTATTACATTTACTTGTGTATCAAGGAACGGTTTGTAGTCCTGATCTATTAAGATTGTAGATTAGATATAGGAAACTTAAACCGTATGGGGATAAGTTTCTATCTTGTAACCCTGCCCTCAAACCAATATAAAGTGAGCAGGGAGCCCCCTCCAAGGGGCATGATAAACAGAGATCCACAATCAGATCATCAGATCAATACAACACCCGGCGGATACAATTCCCAAACAGGAGTAATGTATTACCTCTTATTGAGAGGGCCTAAACATGTCTAAATCCTTGTCTCTGCATCCATCCACTTCTAGGTCTCGTATGCTACCCCGTTTATATTGCTGAATTCTACTTTCGACAGACAGTATGTCGGATCCAGTTTGAAGGTGTAATTTCCACAGTGTTCACAAACCTGATCAATAGGAATGGGCACCATCAAAAATACAAATTCTTTTTACGGTTGATTATCCAAAATAGAGTATGGACGCTGACCGACTACAAGAGCGACAATTGCCAAATCAACATCCATGCTCGCTTTGCCAAGCTGCGCCAGATATGGCACCTCACCTACTAACACATTGCAATCGAAAGGATTTGAGATACAATCAGAACTTGGTCGCGATTGCATCTCCAAACCGTTGCATGGCTCAACCACACTAGAGTAGAGTAGTAGTGCACATCCATCCATCCTAATAACACAAAATGTACTGAGAGTCCGAGAGAACTACTAAAATAGTTGGTAATCCTAGTTTCCTTATAGCTTTGTCAGGGGAGAGACTCAAGAATTTTAAGACATCTAGCTAATACCCCAACAAACATCACTTCAAGAATCAAAGGCAAGAAGCAAGAAAATAGGTAAACCAACCTTTTTGTCTCTTAGCTACTCCCTCCATCCCAGAAAGAAGGGATTCCTGGAAGCCCAAGGTAGTTTTAGGACAAATAGCAAAAGACTAAACTACCCTCAGGAAAAGTACACCCAATCATTAGCTACAAATAAAATAGTGCAAGTTGGATTAGTATTACTACTGCTGTCACACATGCATACATTAATAAAGTAGTAGTAGTACTCCATACTCCTATTTCTGCTGCACACATGCAGACATTACAATCACACAGGCAGACACAGGGCGTCAGGTGCCAAAAATTTTGAATAAAGAGTTAAGCGCCACTTAATTGGCGGGAAGTAATACAAATTTAGCACACCCCACCACAACAAACCCTACAAGTTTCAAATCAGAAGTTTTCCTCCCACTTTATCACTTCATAACTCTGCAAAAACACATGTTTCCCTCCCACTTTATCCCTTCATAACTCTGCAAAAACACATCCATGGCTTTAGATCTAAATATACCATTAGATGAGGGAGATAAACAGGCTGTACCTAACCTCAATGAAGCAGTGGCTGATCAGGAGGATGACCAGCTTGGAGGTGATCTGCAGGGAGGTGCCAACCATGTGCTTCCTTTTGATCTCAACTTGTATGCAGCTGACCATCAAGGAGAAATACATACAGGTAACCTTGTAAACATGTTGAAAACAATTGATCTTTGTAGATATGGCTTGCATAAATCACTCTAAAATCTTTTCCATTTCTCTGTAAAAATGATCTATAACACGTGCATTGATGCTATCTTCTTGGAACAAAATTGATCTTTGATAAGTTTGAGAAAACAATTAGGACTTGATTTTTTTTCTTTGATATTTACCAACTCAATTCTGTCAATGAGTTGAGCATAATGAAATTCATTTCCTTCCATAATATCAGAGGTTATACATGTATCTACCTACAACTAATCATGATATGCTAGATTCTACATGGTCACATGGATAGTTTCCTTTATAGTACTGGTATTGAGCTAAATTGTCTGTAGTTCAAGCAACATCATCTTAATATAAAGTAGGAATAAACATGAGAAACCAGAAAGCAAGACCACTGTTTCCATCTATGTGTAAAATCATTAACTGGAATAATAAACAAACAATTTCTATATCTTCCTTTGTAATGTCATAATTTCAGCTAGTACTATAAAAACAAATTAGATTATACCTCCAATGTTGTACACAAAGAGCACTGAACTTCAGCACGATATATGGAACCATGGATCAATATAAAATAATCTGCATGGAACCATGGACAAATATAGAATAATCTGCATGGCAAAAAGTATTGTTTTTGGACATGGTACTCACATGGTATTTGTTATTGTAAACGATGCTGATTCCATGGATCAAGTTCTGCAAGTAAATGGAGATCACAACCATAATGCCTTTCCTTTTGATCTCAACTTTGATGCCGATGAGGAAGACCTTGAAATGCATCCAGGTAAGCCCTTTAACCGACATGAATATTAGACTTACAAAAAAAATGATAAAATGTGGTTTTACCCAAAGGATCATTGAAGAATAATATTATTTATCTGAAACCATGTTTTTAATTAGAAGTTAGTAATATTATATCATGCCAACTACCTACAATAGTCCAGCCGTGTCATTGATTGTATTAGTTGCAATAACAATTAAGGATTGTAAATTAGACATTTCAACACATAGTAAATCACAAAGAATAATGAGATTGACCAATAAATACATTGATATGTTGTATTTACATACAATTGTCATGTCAATTGGTTCACTACCACAGCAATCTGAAAGAAAGCACATAAACTAAATTGTGTCAATGACTCTCTGTCGCACTTAGATCTAATATGTATGGTTAAATCATATTACAAATAAAACCACGTGGTGAACCTAAAAAGTTATGCCATAATTTTGCAAGCATGTTGATCCATGACAATAAAATATTAAAATTCTGAATTGTACAGATGACTAACCTTATAATTGTTGTTGTAGATATGCAAGAGTACGGCGTGTATGCGGGTGATGTGGAAGTTGTTTTCGAACAAGAGGAGTTGGATGATTCAAATCAGGAAGATGAACATCAAAACAAAAATCCGACCAAAATACAAAGACAACAGATATATGCAGCATTGGCTGGAAAAACTAACAATGGAACCCTAAAAAAAAATGCTACTTCCTCCGTTTCATATTGTAAGACTTTCTAGCATTGTCTATATTCATATATATGTTAATGAATCTAGACATATATATGCGCCTAGATTCGTTAACATCTATATGAATGTAGACAATGCTAGAAAGTCTTATAACCTAAAACGGAGGTAGTACAACTGAAGTTACAGCTATGTGTAATGTGAAAAGGGCTAGAGTGCAAGCTATTTGGTGAAGAGTGAAGCAATGTCTTGCCAAGGGAATACCAATTGATGTAAGGTCTAGGAAAAAAAAGAATTGTGGTTGCAAAAAGAATGAAATCAACCTGACAGATGTTGCTAATGTTCCCTTGCAACTAAGGGGCACTTTACGGTCATTTGCATCAGCCTCTAGTATACCAAAGAGCATGTTTCATAGGATGTTGAAAGAAGGGCTGCTAAGACGTCACTCAAACACACTAAAGCCATTGTTGAAGGAAGAGAATAAATAATCAAGGTTGCGGTGGTGTCTTTCCATGTTAGATTGGCATACTTTGCCAAATGAACCCAAGTTCATTGATATGCGAAACGCTGTACACATAGATAAAAAATGGTTCAATACAACTAAAAGGACAAGAACCATTTACATGGTCCATTGGGAGGATGATCTATACAGACCTGTCCAAAACAAAATTTCTATTGAGAAAGTGATGTTCTTGGCAGCAGTTGCTAGGCCTAAATACAATGAAGAAGGTATCTGCACTTTTGACGGCAAGATAGGCTTGTGGCCTTTCACCAGAAAAGTACCATAACCTCTTCATATATGCATTTTTACTTAGTGATTTGATCTGAAAATTAATTGTTAATCTAACTTGATTATTGTACTACTTAGGAACCACCGCAAAGGACAAGTCATAATAGACCAAGGGGGACTCTAGTCACCAAGACAATCAAGGTTGATCGAGATACCGTAAGGTCATTTCTGATTGCTAAAGTCCTACCAGCTATAATAGCAAGTTGGCCTCGAGAAGAGGCACACAACAATATATGGATTCAGTAGGATAATGCTCCTTCTCATGTCCTAGTGGATGATCCTCGATTTGCCTATGCAGTTTCCAAAACAGGGTTTGACATCCGACTCATGCATCAGCCTCCTAATTCCCCATATATGAATGCACTAGATCTTGGGTTTTTTGCATCTCTACAATCATTATCATATAGAACGATATCTAGGAATATGGATGACCTAATACATAATGCTGAGCAGGAATTTCGGGCCTATGATGAGAACAAGCTAAATAGGGTGTTCCTAACATTGCAATCTTGCTTGTTAGAGGTTATGAAAACTGATGGTGGAAATGGATACAAGATCCCTCATATGGGTAAAGAGAGGCTAGAGCGTCTAGACATTCTCCCCAATACCCTTAGTTGTGGTTTTGAGCTATATGATAAGGTAAAAACAGCATTAGCCAACCAAGTGCAGTAAATCATGCAATATGGTAAAGCACTATCATGGTCTCAGCTTTTGGTTAAATGTCAGGTTGTATATGTGATAAGTTAAAATCAGTGTTACGCAAGTAAATGCAACAAACCATGTAATGTGGAAAGTTTTATGATGGTTTCAGCTTTTGAAAGATGTAATATGGGAAGTTTATATATATATATATATATATAAATACACACACGGTCACGCTACATGGCGCGTGTGCCATGCAGCGCGCCATGTAGCTTCCCAGCGCGCATCACAGGAAGCGCCCTCGCTCTGGTGACCGGTTTTTCCGTGCGGCATGCATTGATGCACCCCTCATCGCTTCCTATTGGCCCCAGTACTGCCTACCAATATTTTAGACGACAAAAAAAATTACTTTTCTACTTTTTGATCCACATGCATCTATTGGTCCCCAGTAAAAAATTTACTGAGCCATTCCATGTGTATCTATTGGTTCCAGTAAAAAAATTACTGAGTCATGAATACTATTAGTTGAAAACCACCTCCATCCAGCCACGAGTAATATGTGACCCACAGTAAAAAAAGTTATTGGCTCTATCGTCCAGGGTTGTTATCAGGTTTATTCAAGTAATTTATTTACTATAAGATTTAAGTTGTATTTATTCCATAAATAAAAAATGTAAAAATTTCAATCATTAATGCATTACATGGAAAGTAAATTTTTTACAATGTATTTGTTACTGTCAAAAATCAAAATCTCACCGGATCAAAAACTTATCTTTGGTAATTTTTTTACTGATGATCAACAGCGCTGCTTCCTAAAAAGCGGTAGTTATTTTTTTACTGAACTGCTTCCTAAAAAGCGGTAGTTATTTTTTAACTCCAATATCATGTGGATTGTAGAGTGAATCACATGTAAAAAAAAGTTACACACGGTAAAAAACAGCATGATATAGTAATTTTTTTATCAAATAGTATTCGCTTTGTAGAAAAAGTATAGCAGTAATTATATTCTCTGTGATTAATCACATGCAGACACATCACACACGGTAGAAAATAGATCGACAAAGCAGGGCCAGCGGGCGGCGGCTGTGGCCTGTGGAGTAGTCCTCTATGCTCCTCCCACCAGCGAAGAAGATGACCGAGGCAGATCTCATCAGCACGATGATTAGCGAGGAGGTGGTGGCGCCGGTCGACCCAGCGTATTGGCTTCCGGTGGCGGCGAGAAGGTGGATGGTGTAGCGGCCAGTATTTGGAGTTTGGCAATGAACTGATCTGCACTCTGCCACGGATCTGGATGCCTCCCGCGGCCTGCCTCCACCGGACCGGAAGCAGCTGCATCAGCGGAGATGGTCACGCGAGGAGATGACGAAGGGCGTCTGCGTTGGCACTCCCTCCCGGCGCCGGCGGTGAGTTTGCCTGCAGGCTCTCCTGCGGGACCTCTCCGTGGCGAGCTGGTAGTGGACGACGATGGCCAAGGAAGGGGCCTCCTCGTTGGTGGTGGACGAAGCTACCAAGTCGCCTCCCATATCTGACAATCGCCGCCTCGAGTTCACGCCGTCGCCAACCGTGGATGCATCGCATGTTTCCCGGATGAGTGGCTGGCGCCAGAGTAGGGACGGCCAAGGCCCAACCATCCTCCTCTCGCCCGTCGCTCCTCCGATCCCCACCACCGTAGACGTCAACGCCGGGTGTTTGGTCCTCGTCGCCACCACCATCTGCTCCTCTCGGTGCGCCACGACGCAGTTCCCTGGCTACATCCCTATTGCCGTTGTTACTTCTTCCCGATCTGGTACGGGCACACTGTTAGGCACCAGGGAGGAGAGCTCCAAGGCGGCGGAGTACCAGCCGACGATGCCGGTGGACCTGGGAGCCTGAGCTGCAACAAGGAGCCTCATGACAAGGAAGAAGGCGTACTCCCAGAAGGCGGCGGAGTACCAGCCGACGATGCCGGTGGACCTGGGAGCCTGAGCTGCAACAAGGAGCCTCATGACAAGGAAGAAGGCGTACTCCCAGAAGGCGGCGGAGTACCAGCCGACGATGCCGGTGGACCTGGGAGCCTGAGCTGCAACAAGGAGCCTCATGACAAGGAAGAAGGCGTACTCCCAGAAGGCGTCAAAGCAAGGGAGAAGCGTATTCGTAGGATAAATAGAAATGTCGTTGGTCCGGAATGGGCTGTGTAATTGTTTGGCCCATGTGAGGCCTGTAATGGGGAGAGAGAGACACACACGCAAGAGACATACAAAACGCAACGGCAAGTTGATTGTCGATTATCGAACATGAACTTGGCGGCGAACGGCGGCGGCGGCTTGGTCCGGTTGGACGCGAGAAGAAATTACTAGTTCCTGAATTTTGTTGTTGTTCTTGAGGGAGAGATTGAGAGATCCTAACATTCTGGTATCAGAGCTTCTTCTACCACAAACCCTTGATTTAGCCGTAGAATTACTAGAGGGGATTGAGATCTGCCTTGGGTGGAATCTCGCGAAAAGTTCTTCGGGAACTTGCCCCAATAGGTTGGCCGAATTCGGGGCGATAGAGAGTTCGTGAAACTGGACAAGCCAAGGTATATCACTAAGCAAGCGGCGCAGATCATGGCGCAGCAGGGCAAACTCGATTTGCTGCTCAAGACCTTGGAGGAGAATGAGAAGAGGAGGCAGGAGGTGGAGGTTAGGGTGAGAGCCGATGTGGCGGAGATCAAGGCGGCGGTGGAGGCGAGGCTTCCCCAAGTGGAGAAACGAACAGCTGGAAGGCTCGGTGGCGAAGAACTCAAATCCAGACCAAGGGGAGAGGGAGCCCAAGGAAGAAGCACCAGATCCGTTTACTTCTCAGTCCACACCCTTTTTGCACGGTAGGAGAGATCCTCACTTAAATTCTGGAAATCTGTTTGGGATTGAACCACCTACATCGCATGTTGATGGTAGTGGGGGTTTGAATCTTAGCAATGCTCTGCCTCCTATGTCTTGCCCTCAGTTCAATGGAGACAACCCGCAAATGTGGAGAGCAAATTGTGAAGTGTACTTTGATGTTTATGGGATTGCAGCGAATACTTGGGTGAAGGTAGCTACATTGAACTTTTTGGGAAATGCAGCCTTTCAGCTACAGTCAGTCAGGAACCAATTGATAGGCATCACTTGGCACGATTTGTGTGAACGAATTAGTGCAAGGTTCACTAGGGATAGGCAGGAATCCCTGATTAGGCAGTGGTTTCACATCAGGCAGACCTCATCTGTGGTGGACTATGTAGAACGATTTGATAGCTTGATGCACCAGTTGAATGTTTATGAAAGTATTGCTCCTATGGTTTACTTTGTGACAAAATTCATAGAAGGGTTGAAGGATGAGGTGAGGGTTCAGGTTAAGATGCAGAGACCCCATGATCTTGACACTACCTGTGCTCTAGCATTGCTGCAGGAAGAGGCAATGGAAGGTATAAGGGGAACTAGTTCCAAGAAGGTTGACCATGTGAGTTATGGTAAGAATGTTACACACCAAGGGTGCAAAATACTCCAACTACTGAAGAGAAAAGAACACCTGTATTTACCAAGACAAGGGATGATAGGTTGTCTTCTCTGAAGGCTTATAGGAAGGCTAAAGGACTATGTTTCACTTGTGGGGAGAGATGGGGAAGGGATCACAAATGTGCAACTTCAGTTCAGCTGCATGTGGTCCAGGAACTGTTGGAAGTTCTACAAAGTGAATCTGAAGAAAGTACTGAAACAGAGGTGGCTGGTGAGGAAGGGGAAGTTAGTCTGATGGCCTTATCTCCTCAAGCTGTTAATGGAACTGAATCTGTGACTTCCATTAGAATGAGGGGCTGGATCCAGGAAACAGAGGTGCTCATGCTTGTTGATTTAGGTAGCACTCACTCTTTTATTGATGAACAAATTGGATTGAAACTAAAGGGGGTAGAACCACTGAAGCAGGCTCTCAGGGTGCAAATAGCTGATGGGGGACAGTTGACTTGCTCTAAGATGATACCAGACTGCCAGTGGTTGTTACAGGGCAGGAGTTTCAAAACTGATTTCTAGTTGATTCCTCTGGGAAGTTATGACATCATTTTGGGAATGGATTGGTTGCAACAAAACAGTCCCATGAAGGTGGATTGGGTACATAAATGGGTGGAGTTCAACTATCAGGGACAAATTGTGAGATTGCTTGGCCTACAGCAGAAATTGGACTAGTGTGCAGTAATTACTTCTGAGCAGCTTTGGGGAATGGTTAAGACAGGGTCTATCATGTATATGGTGCAATTAGTAGAACCAACTCAGAAGGATAATGAAATACCCATAGCTGTCCAGGAAGTCATATAGAGATATCAGTCAATTTTTGAGGAGCCCAAGGGCCTTCCCCCTAGAAGAGATTGTGACCACATGATTCCCCTAATTCCTGGAGCACAACCAATTAACCTCAGGCCTTATAGGTATAACCCTGAACTTAAAAATGAAATTGAAAGACAAGTGACAGAAATGCTGGCTTCTGGAGTCATTCAACCAAGTCAGAGTGCTTGGTCCTCTGCAGCTTTGTTGGTCAGAAAGAAGGATGGGAGTTGGCGCCTATGTGTGGATTACAGGCAGCTTAATGCCTTGACTGTTAAAAGTAAATATCCTGTCCCTGTCATAGATGAGTTACTGCATGAACTGGCAGGATCAAAATGGTTCTCCAAATTGGATTTGAGAGCAGGCTATCACCAGATCAGATTGGTCCAAGGGGAGGAGCACAAGACTGCATTCCAAACACACTCGGGACACTTTGAGTATAAAGTGATGTCGTTTGGTTTGACTGGAGCACCAGCCACATTTCAAGGAGCCATGAACAAGCACTTGCATCCATGTTAAGAAAATGTGCCTTAGTATTCTTTGACGACATCTTTGATATACAGTCCCACTTTGGAAGCACATCTGGAACATTTGCAAGTAGTTTTTCAACTTCTGAAGCAAGACAAATGGCAGGTTAAGCTAAGTAAATGTTCTTTTGCCTAATAGTAGGTTTCTTATCTAGGACATGTCATTGGGGTTGGGGGAGTCACTACTGAACCTAGTAAGATTGTGGATGTACAAAATTGGGCTATGCCAACTACTGTCAAGAAATTAAGGGGATTCTTGGGATTAGCCAGATATTATAGAAAGTTTGTCAAAAATTTTGGACTAATCAGCAAACCCTAAACTAACTTGCTAAGGAAGGGAGTTTCTTTCAAGTGGACTGAGGAAGCCAATAGTGCATTCTTACAGCTTAAGGAAGCTTTGGTCACTGCACCAGTGTTAGCACTACCTAATTTTGCTCAAGGTTTCACAATGGAGACAGATGCTAGTGAGCTTGGCATTGGTGCTATTTTATCACAGAATGGTCATCCTATAGCCTATCTGAGTAAGGCTTTGGGTCCGAAATCCAAGGGATTATCAACCTATGAGAAGGAATGCATGGCAGTGCTCCTAGCAGTGGATCATTGGCGCCATTATTTACAACATCAGCAGTTCACCATATTGACTGACCACCATAGCTTGGTTCATCTTGATGACCAGCGGTTGTACACACTCTGGCAACAATGAACTTTTACTAAATTGCTGGGGTTGAATTATAAGATCTGCTACAGGAAGGGTAGTACAAATAATGCAGCCGATGCCCTGTCCAGGAGAGAAGACGACATGGTGGGTCAGTTAGCAGCTATTTCTAGCAGTACCCCAGTATGGTTACAGGCAGTCATTCAGGGATATGAACAAGATTCCTCTGCTTCCAAACTATTGGCTGAACTAGTTATTAACCCTGCTGCTAGAGAGCACTATCAATTGCAGAATGGTTTGATTAGATACAAGGGACGTATATGGATTGGTAATAATCCTGCTTTGCAGAAGCAAGTGATTGATGAACTTCATGCAAATCCCATTGGGGTTCATTCTAGCTTTCCTGTCACTTACAGGAGAATTAAACACTTGTTTGCATGGCCTGGGATGAAAAAGCAAGTTTGTGAGTACCTCCAACAGTGCCAAGTTTGCTTGCAAGCTAAACCTGAGAGGGTGAAGTATCCTGGTCTACTTCAACCCTTGCCAGTTTCACCTGGTGCTTGGCAGGTTATTTCCCTCGATTTCATTGAAGGTTTGCCCATGTCTCATAAATACAACTGCATCTTGGTTGTTGTTGACAAATTCTCAAAATATGCTCATTTCCTGCCACTCACCCACCCTTTTACTGCTCGGGGGTTGCTACTCTTTTCATGACTAACATTTATAAGTTACATGGGAGGTTATCATTTCCGATAGAGATCGAGTTTTCACCAGTCAGTTATGGGAGTACCTGTTCACTAAGTCTGGTATCAAGTTGCATATGAGCTCTTCGTACCATCTTCAGTCTGATGGACAAACAGAGAGAGTGAACCGGTGTTTAGAGATCTTTTTGAGGTGCTTTGTACATGCTACACCTTCTAAGTGGGCCTCCTGGTTATATCTGGCCGAGTTCTGGTATAACAGCTCCTTCCATACTGCAACCAAGAAGTCACCCTTTGAGATTACATATGGTTTCCGACCAGCTCATTTTGGTATTGTAATGGATGATTGTGAAGTTCCTGATTTGGAGGATTGGCTGCAGGATAGACAACTGATGTAGGACTTGGTTAAACAACACATGCATAGAGCTCAACAGCAAATGAAGAGTTATGCAGATAAAAACAGAACTTTCAGGGAGTTTCAGATTGGAGACTGGGTTTATTTGAAGTTGCAGCCTTATGTCCAGACTTCAGTTGCGAGGAGAGCTAACCATAAATTAGCTTTCAAGTACTATGGTCCCTTTCAGATTGTGAGTAAGGTTGGCACTGGGCTTATAAGTTACAACTTCCTGAAGACTGCAGAATTCATCATGTCATACATGTGTCGCAGTTGAGAGCAGCTGTTGGATTCAGTCTGGAAGTGCAATATGAGCTTCCTGCAGAGTTTGGGCATTGGCAAATTCTTGGGCAATTCCTGGATTTTCGCATCTCTAAGAAGGGTAATTCTGTTGTTGAACAAGTACTAACCCAGTGGACAGGTTCATCACCGGAGGAATCAACTTGGGAGGACAAGGAGGAGCTACGGAGGATCTTTCCGCATGCACTGGCTTGGGGGCAAGCTGGTTCTCAAGGAAAGGAGGATGTTAGGCCCTAGGGAGGAGAGCTCCAAGGCAGCGGAGTACCAGCTGACGATGCCGGTGGACCTGGGAGCCTGAGCTGCAACAAGGAGCCTCATGACAAGGAAGAAGGCGTACTCCCAGAAGACGTCAAAGCAAGGGAGAAGCGTATTCATAGGATAAATAGAAATGTCGTCGGTCCTGAATGGGCCATGTAATTGTTTGGCCCATGTGAGGCCTGTAATGGGGTGAGAGAGAGAGAGAGAGAGACAAGAGACATACAAAACGCAACGGCAAGTTGATTGTCGATTTTCGAACAGGAACTTTGCGGCGAACGACGGCGGCAGCTTGGTCCGGTTGGACGAGAGAAGAAATTACTAGTTCCTGAATCTTGTTCTTGTTCTTGAGGGAGAGATTGGGAGATCCTAACACACACCTCCTTGCCGCCTACTCACCAGGGTCATCATGATGGTCCGGCAGTGAAGGCATGCCTTATCCGGGTGAAGTAGGGGTGGCGGTCGCCATGAACCCCTGCCGCCGCCTCATAGGCCCAACCTCTCGGCCCAGGCCGCCGTCGCCGGTGTAGAGATGCCCTCGATCCGGCGGAAGGTGCTACCCGAGATCCAGAAAAAAAGTAAGGGGATTGGAGATATGGGTGGAACAACAACTTCGGTGAGGGTGCCTAGTTATATACCCTTAGGCTGCTGCAGTAAAAAAACTACCATGGGAGTGGGAGGGTGTGGATTGAATGGTGGGAGGAACGGTATAATAGTTCATTAGGATAATAAAATTACTCAGGGTGGGAAAGGTCGTGTGACGTGCTACCTAGCAGTTCTATATGTATATATATATATATATATATAGAAAAGCAAAAATGAACCAAGGGTCATATGCTCCTAGAATCTGGACCATTGGTTGGTTTCAAGATGTGTGCTATCTAAGTGTTCCCTTCCCCTTTATTTGTGGAGGCTTCCTATAGGGGCAAAGGAGAAGGGTGGTACATAATACTACTGTGTCTCCTGCTCCCAATTTTCAGCCTTCCAAGATTACCTCTAGCTAGGTTTTTATTCTCTCTTTCATAAAAAAGTCAACACTACCTTTTCTTCTCAGTCCTAATTTAATTACATTTTTCAATGCAAACATGGTTAGCTTGTCAACCGATCGCTAACAAAAACGGTTCATAACGCACAAAATCAATATGTTTCCATATTGTTTTCACAAATTTGCACCCCATAGTCCATACTTGTTCTCATAATATACCCAATAAAACAGTACTGTTTCTGACGCCCTTTTTTATTTGACTGTCATGCACTAAGTATTTAACATTTTTTTATTGGCAGAGATGATGTGCAGTTTTTTTTAACGGCCAAGAGATAGAATGCATGATTGTTTCCTTTTGACTCATACAGTGCATATTACCCATTAGGATTTGTCAATGATATCTATATATGACATTTGGCGCAATTTATATCTCTAAGCACATTTTTTTCTCAACATGTTATTTACTCAAAAATGACAAATGCTATACCGTTTATATCTGACATCTTGTAAAAAAAAAGATACTCAGTCCCAAAATGACAAATCTACCATGTTTAGTTCATCAAACATATTAAGAATATACGCCGTTTAGCTAATCACAGATCTCGGACAAACATGTGAAATTAAAAGGGCCAAGCATATAAAACACAAGTCTAGAAAAATAATGACAATATCAGTGTTTCTACAAGAAATATGAAAACTACATGAACTAGGGATTTTTACATTTGAAAAAAAAAATGACATCAATACATGATGTTGTAGCAGCCGGATGGAGGGGATTATATTATATCTTTGCTAAACTTTCCCAAAGTCATGTGTAGTAGGATTATATATTGGAAGTAGTAGTAGGATATAACTTTTCATGCGCATGTAAAATGATGCAAGTCCTTAGCATATGATTAGTTTAGTATTGATTTTATTTAACTTGAAAAATATATTCGTTTGACTTTTTCAAGTAACTTTTATATAGAGAGATTTTATTAAAAACACACCATTTAGTAGTTTGGTGGAGTGTGCGTGCAAAATAATGAGGTACTGGTTGAATCTTATTGGGGATTAGCCTAAATATCATTATCATCAAACTTGATGTTTCTGCATACTACATTTGAAAATCAATATCTATAGAATGAAAAATAAAAAATAAATAGCTACTCATTGATGCATAAAAGACAAAACAGAGTATAGTACTGCTTTTTTCTTAGCCCATTGCCCTAACCCATCCAGCTAAGTAGTGTTGAATTGGAATCGGTACTTGAACTACTGTAGTACTTGCTTGAGAGGTATTTTGGACCATATAAATGTGAAAGTGTACGATGCCTTACATTCTCTATAAAGGAACCACATCAGGTAGGTACATTTGATACTAGGTTCTCAACAAAACAACACATAACAAAGTGTACGATGCCTTACATTGGTGTTAAGCAGATCTCCCAGGCCTCGTGTTTTCTGTCAACACGCTTTTGGCACACCCGGTGGGACCAATTAGAAGTCAGAAATCAGTTTTCCTCATGGCCGAGAAGCCGCCACCATCGCCGTCCTCAGCTAGCCCAGGTTCTGTCAAAGAGAAGATCCAGTAATTAGACCAATGTGAAGTTAATGAGGGCAACGTCATGACCATTACTCCGGACAAATTGACACCTGATCAGAAGAAGGAGTTTGAAGCAATGATGTAGCAAGCATAGAACCAGTTCTTGAACTCATTCATGTAGACCCGCAAGGGGACAGTGGTGCAAAAGTATCAGGTGCGAATAGTGGCTGATGTCCCCGGGACCGGTTCTTCCAAGGATGGGGGACTGAAACAAGCCCTACATAGCTCGGCTCAACCGAGCGACAAAGGCACTGCAGATGGATCGGCTCAGGAGAATCAGGGTGACCACTCTTAAGGAGTACATGGAGTTCAATGTGATGGCACTCAGGGACCACAGGGAGGAAATCTTGATCAAGATGGCAGTGCGTCACAAGAATTTTTCAATAATTTTCAAGATCGGGTTGACTATGCTATGCACAATGCTTTAATCAATCAATCTGGGGTATTAGTCAATACAATGTCAAACATGATGAAGTCAATAGCCGATGGTTCGATAGCTGAACATCAGGCTGCAGGCCCAGTTTATTTGCCAGGAGGTACCTTTCCAAATTATCGGCCTGTGATCACCGATATTCATCCACCTATTCAAGCGGTTCCTCCCGTTGCATCATCAGCCCAGCCGACGTCGCCGGTATCGATTCCCCCACCTGCTCCATCAACGCCGGCACCAGGCCAGCTGGTTAATCCTCGGCTGTTGATGAGAGAGTAGCCACACATAGTGGGCAAGTTGCGAATCGGCTAACGCAAGATCAGGTTGCTGCCATGCTTCTACCACCTCAATCTACTGTTGATCCAGTCCAGCAGCAGTCGATTCAACAAACACCCCCTATCCAACAGGTTGTACAACCAATTCAGCAACAGGTTGTGCAGTCAGTTCAATAAACGCTGCCAAGGCAGCAGATTGTACAACCGATCCAGCAAATGCCATTAAGACAGCAGACTATTCAGCCGATTCACCAGCAAGGCTTGATGAATCCATCGGCTGGGCAACATACTCTGAATCAGGTTGTTCCAGAGCATTTGGTCCATCATGTGCAGCCGGACCACACGGTAGTACCTCAGATTGTCCCTGAGCACTTGGTGCGAAATATTCAGCCAAACTACCAAAATTACCAGGGGGGCAATACAAATTATCAATATCAACTCCCTTCCCCGCAAGACCAATATCAGCAAGGGGGATTAATTCAACCTCAATTTGCTCCTCAGTACAGCCAATTCGAGCCCACGCAGCAACAATCGCATGGAGCAGCTCAACAACGACCGTGGGCCGATGCGATTGCTGACGTGATGAGGGAACAGTTCGGACTTTAACGGAAAGATACTGGAAATTTATACCAACAACCATATCCTGAATTGTTTGAGAGAGTCCCTCTCCCTAATCGGTTCAAAGTTCCAGATTTTTCAAAGTTCTCAGGGCAAGATAGTACATCAACTTATGAGCATATTAGCCGATTTTTAGCTCAGTGTGGTGAAGCATCGGCTGTAGATGCCTTGAGGGTTAGGTTGTTTCGGTTGTCTGGCTGGATCGGTTTTTACTTGGTTTTCTGCTTTACCGTATGGATCGATTAACAGCTGGGCCGATCTGGAGAAGCAGTTTCATAGCTATTTCTATAGTGGGGTGCATGAGATAAAGTTATCCGATTTGACATCAATCAAGCAGAGACATGACGAGCCCGTGCATGAATATATTCAGAGGTTCAGAGAGATGAGGAATAAGTGCTTTAGCTTGAGTTTAACTGATGCCCAGTTAGCCGAGTTGGCCTTTCAGGGTATGATTGCTCCGATCAGGGAGAAATTCTCATCTGAAGACTTTGAAAGCTTATCGCATCTTACACAAAAGGTAACTTTGCACGAGCAGAGGTTTGCTGAAGCTAGGAGGAATTCTAGGAAGGTTAATCATGTCTGTTCTTATATGTGTGGATCGGATGATGAGGATGACGATTCTGAAATAGCTGCAGCCGAATGGGTAAGGAGCAAAAAAGTTATACCATGCCAATGGGTGAAGAATTCTGGAAAAGAGGAGAGGTATGACTTTGATATTACCAAGGCTGACAAGATTTTTGATCTGTTAGTCCAAGAAATGCAAATTAAACTCCCTATTGGTCATACTATTCCATCGGCTGAGGAATTAGGCAAGAAAAGGTATTGCAAATGGCACAATTCTAGATCTCATACTACCAATGATTGCAAGGTCTTTAGGCAGCAGATCCAAGCGGCTACCGAAGGAGGCAAAATTAAATTTGATGATTCCAAGAGGCCGATGAAGGTTGATGGCAATCCTTTTCCTGTCAATATGGTGCATACAGTTGGCCGAACAGCCAATGGGGGCCGTGCAAGGGGTATTCAAGTGAATTCGGCTAAGATCATCAATAAGTACGAAAGGAAGTATGATAAACAACAGGGGAGGCATTACGAGGAAGATGATGATGGCTTCGATCCTCATTGGGGTTGTGAGTTTTTTAGATTTTGTTGGAATGAAGGTATGAGGCTGCTATCTATTGAAGACTGTCCTGAATGCGCCAACGTTGCAGAGGGTTCGAGCCGGTCGTATATTAAAGGTAATCGGCTGAAGCATGCAAGGGTTCCTGTTCATCAAAGATTGGGCCCGGTAAACCAAGATCATGACCCGGAGGATGACGAAAATAGGAAGACTCAATGGTGTCCTCCTGGTATATTTACAAAGAATCAAAAGAGAAGGGTTCAAAGATTGAGAAACCGGGAATGCTTTCAGGAAGTCGAGCAGGAAATCAATTATCAGCTAAAGAAAACGAAGCCGAAGAAGGAATGGCGCGTTAAGAAACAAGCTCCTGTAACCGATGAAGCTGTGGTCGATGAAGTAAAGAGATTGGCCAAAGGGAAAAGCTTTGTGATTGCGTTGGTTAACATGGTTTTTACCATACCAGCCGAATTTGGGATCGACCAAGCCGATATTGATGAGATAGAAGAAGAATCGGCTAAATTGATTCTATCGCCAGAACAAGCAGTCTTTAAAAAACCTTAGGGTACAGAGAATCGGCATCTTAAACCATTGTATATAAATGGCTATGTTAATGGGAAGCCGATGTCTAAGATGATGGTTGATGGTGGACCTGCAGTAAATTTGATGCCTTATGCTACGTTCAGGAAGTTGGGCAGAAACGCCGAAGATCTCATCAAAACAAACATGGTGCTCAAAGACTTTGGTGGCAATCCATCAGAAACCAAGGGTGTTCTAAATATGGAGCTGACAGTCGGCAGTAAGACTATTCCTACTACGTTTTTTGTCATCGATGGAAAGGGTTTTTACAGTTTGTTGCTTGGAAGGGATTGGATTTATGCCAATTGTTGTATTCCTTCAACCATGCATCAATGCTTGGTTCAATGGCAAGGCGACAAGGTAGAAATCGTGCCAACCGATAGGTCAGTCAATGTTGCTAGTGCCGATTTAGCTCTTTAGGAGATGGACGGCCTTGATTGTTTATCCGACAAGGTTTGGGGTGGAGATTTTCTAAAAGTGTCCGATTCTGACATACAGCCAATTGAAGATGGAGAACCCAAGCTATTATTTTGAGGGTGTCGTGGAGGGTTCAAACGCCTACACCAAGGACACAGTAGATGATCTCGATGACAAGCAAGGTCAGGGTTTTATGTCGGCCGATGATTTGGAAGAAGTAGATATAGGTCTAGGCGATCGGCCAAGGCCGACATTTATTAGTAAGAATTTATCTTCAGAGTTTAGAACCAAGCTGATAAAGCTCTTGAAAGAATTTAGGGATTGCTTCGCTTGGGAGTATTATGAGATGCCTGGGCTCAGCCGATCGATTATTGAACATCGGCTACCTACCAAACCAGGGGTTAGGCCATTTCAACAACCTCCGAGGAGATGCAAAGCCGACATGCTCGAACCTATCAAGGCTAAGATTAAGCGTTTATATGATGCTGGTTTTATTCGTCATTGCCGATATGCCGAATGGGTTTCTAGCATAGTTCCTGTTATCAAGAAGAACGGCAAGGTGAGAGTGCATTGATTTTAGAGATTTGAATAAAGCTACCCCAAAGGACGAATATCCAATGCCAATGGCCGATCAGTTGGTTGATGCTGCTTCAGGACATAAGATATTAAGTTTATGGATGGAAACGCGAAGTATAATCAAATTTTTATGGCCGAAGAAGACGTCCATAAGACAGCTTTTAGGTGTCCTGGTGCAATCGGCTTGTTTGAATGGGTTGTGATGATTTTCGGCTTAAAGAGTGCTGGAGCTACATATCAACGAGCTATGAATTACATTTACCATGATCTAATCGGCTGGTTGGTTGAGGTCTATATTGATGATGTGGTTGTTAAGTCTAAAGAAATAGAGGACCACATAGCCGATTTGAGAAAGGTTTTCGAGAGTACCAGGAAATATGGCTTGAAGATGAATCCGACAAAGTGTGCTTTTAGTGTATCGGCTGGCTAGTTCTTGGGATTTCTTGTTCATGAGAGGGGGATTGAATTAACTCAGAGAAGTATCAATGCAATCAAGAAGATTACACCTCCGGAGGACAAGACAGAATTGCAGGAGATGATCGGCAAAATTAATTTTGTTCGAAGGTTTATTTCTAATTTGTCTGGAAGGTTAGAACCTTTTACACCATTATTGAGATTAAAGGCCGATCAGCAGTTTACTTGGGGGGCAAAACAACAGAAGGCGTTGGATAATATTAAGGAATATTTGAGTTCTCCTCCAGTATTGATTCCTCCACAGAAGGGAATACCTTTTCGGTTATATTTATCGGCCGATGATAAGTCAATCGGCTCGGTCTTGATTCAGGAGCTCGAAGGAAAAGAGAGGGTTGTATTCTATTTGAGCCGTCGGCTCTTGGATGCAGAGACTAGATATTCTCCTGTGGAGAAGTTATGCTTGTGTTTGTATTTTTCATGTACGAGGTTAAGACATTATCTACTGTCCAATGAATGTACTATCGTATGTAAGGCCGATGTTGTCAAATATATGTTATCGGCTCCTATTCTGAAAGGAAGGATTGGGAAGTGTATATTTTCATTGACTGAGTTTGATCTTCGGTATGAGTCGCCGAAGGCGATCAAAGGACAAGCTATAGCCGATTTTATTGTTGACCATCGTGATGATTCTATCGGCTCGGTTGAGGTTGTGCCATGGACTTTATTCTTCGATGGGTCAGTTTGTACTCATGGTTGTGGTATCGGCTTGGTTATAGTCTCCCCTCGGGGGGCATGCTTTGAGTTTGCCTATACTATTAAACCTTATGCAACTAATAATCAAGCGGAGTATGAGGCAGTTCTCAAGGGGTTGCAGCTACTCCAGGAAGTTGAAGCCGATACTATTGAAATCATGGGGGATTCTTTGTTGGTGATCAGTCATTGGCAGGAGAATATGATTGCAAGAATGATGCGTTGCTAGTTTATAATGAAAAGTGGCAAGAACTGATGAAGAAGTTTCGGCTAGTAACTTTGAAGCTTGTGTCTCGAGAGCAGAATATTGAAGCTAATGATTTAGCCCAAGGGGCATCGGGATATAAGCCGATGATCAAAGATGTTCAGATTGAAGTTGCTGCCATAATAGCCGATGATTGGAGATATGATGTCTATCGGTATTTACGGGATCCATCTTAGTCGGCTTCTCGGAAGTTAAGATATAAAGCATTGAAGTATACATTGTTGGACGATGAGCTTTATTCGGACGATTGACGGGGTGTTGCTTAAATGTTTGAGTACCGATCAGGCAAAAGTAGCAATCGGTGAAGTTCTTGAAGGGATATGTGGCACTCATCAATCGGCTCATAAAATGAAGTAGCTGCTTCGACGTGCTGGATATTTTTGGCTGACAATGCTGGAGGATTGTTTCAGATATTATAAGGGTTGTCAAGATTGTTAGAAATTTGGAGCGATCCAGAGAGCACCAGCATTGGCTATGAATCCTATTATTAAACCATGGTCGTTTAGAGGTTGGGGAATTGATATGATCGGCATGATTAATCCACCGTCGAGTAAAGGACATAAGTTTATATTGGTGACGACTGATTATTTTACCAAGTGGGTAGAGGCGATTCCTTTGAAGAAGGTTGATTCTGGGGATGCTATACAGTTTGTTCAAGAACATATAATCTACCGATTTGGTATTCCCCAAACCATTACGACTGACTAAGGTTCCATTTTTGTGTCTGATGAGTTTGTTCAGTTTGCCGATAGTATGGGAATCAAATTGTTGAATTCTTCACCGTATTATGCACAAGCTAATGGGCAGGCCGAAGCATCTAACAAGAGCTTGATCAAGTTGATTAAGAGGAAGATTTCTGATTATCATCGGGAATGGCATACTCGTTTAGCCGAAGCATTGTGGTCTTATCGGATGGCTTGTCATGGATCGATACAAGTTCCTCCTTATAAATTTGTTTATGCACATGAAGCTGTTTTGCCATGGGAAGTTAGAAACAGCTCTAGGAGAACGGAATTGCAAGATGATTTAACAGCCGATGAGTATTACAACCTTATGGCCGATGAGAGAGAGGATCTGGTTCAATCACGGTTACGAGCCCTCGCAAAGGTTACCAAGGATAAGGAGCGAGTTGCTCAGCATTATAACAAGAAAGTAGTACTCAAAGATTTTTCGGAAAGTGAACTTGTATGGAAGTTGATTTTGCCGATTGGGACTCGGGATAGCAAATTCGGCAAATGGTCGCCGAATTGGGAAGGACCATTCCAAATTCATAAGGTGGTATCTAAGGGAGCTTACATGTTGCAAGGACTCGATGGCGAAGTTTATGGCAGAGCGCTAAATGGCAAGTACTTGAAGAAATATTACCCAAGTGTTTGGGTTAACGCATGATCGGCTGATGTTGCCATTGCATGATAGCCGATGTGTTTACATCGCCTTGAGATGGCCGATATGGTTATATCGCCCTTAGTTCTTTTCATATTGTAATCGGTTGTGGCTTGCCGATGTGCAATGGCCGATATGGTTATATCGTCCTTAGTTGTTTTTGATTATAATCGGTTGTGGTTTGCCGATGTACAATGGCCGATATGGTTATATCGCCCTTAGTTGTTTTTATAATTTTATCAATGCTTTTGACATTGTAAAATTAGGGGGGCATATATATACAAATAATGGAAATTTTTTAGCAAATTTCGAAGTTGTATTAATCGGCACAAAGGACTATCAAGACAGCAAAGTAACTAGAGTATCTTAGCTGATTACAAAAAGTTTCTAAAGTCTATTACATAGAAAGTCATTGAGACAAGTATCGCTGGATAGCCGAAATCGCCCTTTGCCTAATTTGTTCTACTTCCTCAATAGCTTGGGCATCTTTAGCATCAGTTCTAGGGATGACCTTCAAGGACTTGGTCATGTCAGCGACATTCTTGATAGCCGATTTCAGCCTCGCTTACTGTTCTTCGATAGCTTGCGGGAGATCGGCTAGCTTCTTGTGCTCCATATCCAGCTTGGCGTTGCATTCTTGAAGTTGTGTCATGAGATCAATCTTACGAGCTTCAAGCCGATCAATATTTGACTTGATCGGGCCCTCACACAGCTGATCAAGCTTGGATTTCTCTACATGCACAAGCTGCTGTTTGTGCTGGATTGTGGCTTCAATATCTTTGCACTCCCGACGATCGGCTAATCTCTGCCTGGCCTTCTCTAGCTTGAATTGGTGTTGCTCAAGATAGACGGCTGGAGTAAGGGCTTCGGCTAATTCATCTGGGAGTAGAGCTTGGATATCTGTGAACCTTGCCCGGATCGAGTCACAATTGGTTACCAAGTTGTCTAGTGATGCTTCTAGCCGATGAGAGATATCCTCGAGCGTTTTCTTCACATCATCAGACAGAGGAGCTATGGCTTTACTGGTGGTGTCTTCCTCTGTTTCATCGAGATAATCCTTGATGTCGAAAGAAAACAGATCAGCTAAGACCTGTAAGAGATTGTGTTATGGATGGTTAAGGATCAAAACATTATTGGCCGATCTTAAATTTGTGTCAACAAAACTTACTGGAATAGTAGGAGCAGCTGGTTGTTCTTCCTCTTCGACATTATGACTGTCTGCAGCCGATGGAGTACGGTTGCCTGATTCTAGCTGCACAGGAGGTGAAGGAGGTGGAGGAGGCTGTAAAAGAGACAAATGTTAGACATAATCGGCCGAGATCAGTTAATGAGAGGATTGAGAATATCTTACTAGTGGAGCCGGTTTGCGAGTTGGTGCTACCGATTTCTTCTTCACAGCAGTTTTCTTCTTCTGCAACTATAAAGTCAGTGAGCAATCGGCTATAAGAGAAATGATTGCAAAAGGAGCTGAGGAAAGCTGCCTACTCTTGAAAAATGAGCTGGAGCAGAAGGAGTTGGAGGAGTTTGCTTGGGCGAAGCCGATGGTGTTCTCTCTGTATCGCTCACTTCGGCTGCTACCTGATCAATATCATCTTCAATGTCTTCTTCATACAGAGCTTGTTCGATGGATGGATCCAAGACAGGCAGGTCATCGGTTGGCTTGGATTTCTTTGATTTGGTTTTCTTTTTGAGAGCCAGAGCTGATGTGTCTGCAGCCGATGATCTGGTTTTTCTTTTCTCACCTGCATCGGCCGGTTCCCTGATTAGGCCTTGGATGAGGGTTGAAGTCCTGGGGGCATGATAGTCGATGACAGGGGCAGATGGTCCAACTCCGTTGGGAATTAGACCTGGAGCATATTCAATATCCTTGCCACCGTTGCTCTGGTGAGGAGGAGAGGATTCTGTTGTCTGCAGGTTAGAAGAAAAGATTAGTCAAGGTTCAAGTTGGCTACCAGTTGTTCAAGCAAGTTTGATAAAGTGAAGATTTACCTGAGGGATAACATCGGGGAACAGATCTGTCATGTACATAGAAGCTGGTTGATGGAAGATATGTTGTTTCCATTCACCCCACCATCTATCAAAGTTCTAGCTCCTGAATCTTGCCAGCTCTATGTTCTCAATACTGCCCAAGGAGGGTCCTGGGATGTTGAGTAGCCGATCCATCATCAGAGTTGATGAGATTTCTCCTCGGCACTGGATCTTATCGGCAAAGAATAAGCCGATTGGGAGTTGGCCCAATCCAAGTTGTCTAGCCGAGCTTATTGGGTGGTAAAATTCATAAGAGACTTGGATGTTTCTGCCCTGATGAATGCCAACAGGAAGGATGCATGGACTGATTGCAGCTGTAAGAACTTCCCTGGATTTCTGGTATTTTTCATGATTGATATCTTCAAATCTGAAGTCTGATGGAAGTTCAAGATCTGCTGAGTCCTTATAAGGAAACCAAACCCGGGCATCTTTCTAAAAGCCTTCATAAAAGCTGCAGAACCAATCTTTAAGCAGCTCAGCCGACAGCTTTGCTCCAGCATCAGTTGGCGTAGATGCATATTCTCCGTATGACATGCATCTACGTTGAGTGCGTTCTTCTCCATCATCTTCCACAATCGGTTCCAACCTTGGAAATTCAGCTTCTATCACAGATGGCCGATTGTCGACTTTCATAACTACCAAGTTTAGCCAGGTTTGCAGCAACCACCATGGTCCACCTACCCCAACTACTGAGCCGACGGCTATCTTGGCTGATGCATTATTCAACATTTGATATAGGTAGCCGAGGAGGATTTTGCCCAAAGGAAATTGTCTCTTTGATTCTAGGGCTTCGGCTACAAATTGCCAATTGGTTGTAGGGCCACAGCTTGATCCATAGAAAAGGAATTTCTCTAGCCACATCAGCAGAAAGGCTACATGCTCGTTAGGAGTGACAGACCCTTTACCCATATATGCTGCTACGTAACCAGACCAACCACCTATGCTTTTGGTCTTGAAATCAAATTGGTTCTTGGTGTTCAAACTCATGGGATTGGCCGATGAAGTTACATCTAATCCGGTGATCATAGTGATGTCAATCAAAGTTGGGGTCATCGGCCCTTGGTTGAATAGGAAGGCGTTGATGGTGTTGGACTAGAAATAGGTGGCGGCAGCCATCAGAGGTTCGTCCTTAGCGGAATTGGCTATGGTAAGGGCAAGCGCTTGGCTGATCCCGATCTCATCCCAGTGAACTGCCTTACTAGCCGATACACGCTTGTACCATGTGGTCCAATTCTTCTCAGGGGCAGTTTTCTCAATAGATGGCCAGGATTTGAAGGTATTCTTCCAGTCACTCAGATTAGGGTTGGCTAATCTAAAGGGTATTCTGTTGGTTTCAACAGTGATAAAATCAGTGGGGTCAAGGTTGCCAATTGGACCAAGAAAGTAGTGGTTCTCATGCGACAGACTTGGAATCGCAACCAGATTGGACAGATGCTACAGACGCAAATGAGGGTAGAGAAGAAGAAAACAAGATAAGATAAGAAAGGATCAATCTGTTGCGAAAGAAAGAGATCTAGCTGATGGGTACTTACCTCTGCGTATTCGGCCGATGGCTCAGCGGATGGATTGGCGGAAGTCGACATTGCCGCGGGCGGAGATCTAACCGGGGACAGAATCGCCTTAAAATCGCTTGTGCGCCAAGGGGATCGCCGGAGAGAGAAAGAAAACGTGGTTTGCTTCAGCGGTGAAAATGGAGGAAACGGTGTGAAGTTTTTCGGGGTTGACGGTTAGTATTTAAAGGACTGGAATAACGGTCAGAAAACGGCAAGTGCGATATTCGCTCGGAGTCGATATATGGCAAATCCAAAACATTACCAAATATTCTGGACTTGGGGGGCATGTGTTGACGACCAAATTTGGTAATATCAGCATCAGAAAAGAAGATTAGATCGAAGCGGAACCGAAGACGAAGATCGTTGCGAAAACAGAGCAAGAATCGACTGCAATCTGAATCAGCTATGGTCAAGATCGGCAGAGTTTGAATCAGACAGGGCTAGCCGATACAGCCGATTCCAAGAATACGACTCGGTGTACATCATCGGGTTGAGTTGATATGCTTCAAGATGATTGCCACGCATGTATAGAGTCCTGAGAAGGCAATTGTATCTATTAATTAAATATCCATTAATTAGGATATTTTATGTAATTTCCTTAGAGATATGTTTGGCAAAAGTCTGCCGCAAAGACTTATGGCATCTTAGAGTTTGTTAGAGATAATAGTCGTGTCCGGTATGGACATATCTTGTAATTCTCGGGTATAAATAGACCCCGAGCCTTATGTAAAAAAAAGACACACGTTCAATACAATTTCGGCGCATCGCCACTCTTTTTGCTTTAGTTTTATTTCGACGGGCTCTTGCTTTCGAGTTGAGCTGCATCGGTTTCGATCTTCAACAAGAGGTAAAACTTGTTATGGCGGCTTGTGTTCTCAGGATTAGTGCTTCCATCTTTATGACACTCTAATCTTGTCTATGTAATTCGTCAAGTTATCATATATCTTGTATAATCTTCGGTAGTATTGTCATCTAACCTATCATCGGCTAACATCTGTTAGTAGAAGGCGGCCGATTAGGTTAAATAGCGACGTTAGCTTGGATTGTATAAGATATCTACCACTCTATGAAACATCCAACGGCTTGATTGTCTAGATATTGTTCTTCTTTTCATACTTAATGCTGCATCGGTTCAGTTTGATCTATTAAGTCATGCTTAGAATATCAATCTTTAGCTTGCTTCCTGGTTGTCGATTAGGGTAGCATCGGGGTTTCAGCCAATCTTACCTGATTTAACTTCTTTTACCTTATATACATGATTGACATGTTAAATCTGCCATTTATGTTAAGATCTTGTTGCATTTAAGTATATTATGCTTCTATTCGATATATTTTACTTGCTTTAATATCTTAATATAGAGTAGTATCGGAGTATTAGCCAATACATGCTAGATCCATCTGATCGGCTATGATATGAATGTATATAGTTCTATTGTTAATTTATATTTGAGTAAATTTCACATTAGTCTACATTTTCTTACCTATGTTTCACACTGGGCCAGTGCTGAGTCTAAATTTTCACTTAACACTAGTTATATTTGCCAAACAAATGCACTTTGGGCTAGGGTCCACAATGTGAGCCTCATCCACACAAGAGGAGTTTTCTCCTCTCGGCTCCCAAAGAGCACGCGTGACCTCGCCGCCACCACTGCTCATGTTGTAAACCATAGCGCATGAGGGCAAGCGACGTGGTTGAGGGTGAGGTGGAAGACGATGGGCTTCGGAGGCCATCAACGTGGGGATGCTGGGGGTGGTGAAGTATGTGATTATTGGAAGGGATGTGGGGAGTGAACGCCGCCACCATGTTCCTACTCAGCAGCAAAGATGTGGCGAGGAACATGGGAGCGCCAAAGTTCCATATGTTGTGTATAGCGGGAGCCAGCGCACAGCAGGCAAATTACCAAACGGCGGCAGCACCGCAGTGGGCACTGGGTAAGGCAGCGTAACGGCTCAAATGGTGTATCACCGAGCGGTGGCTGCAGTGACGATGCACCTGGGGTGAATCAACAAGTGGCAGTGGTGCAGCAGGTGCTGCGGTTGCGGTGCAGGCAGATGCGAGTCACCAAGCGAGTCGATGGTGTCAACACCAACCAGCTGTCCGTATGGATTAATTGTTTACTGTTCATTCTTTTTACTAATTCAATTACCGGAGAAGAATAGGAGCTGCTCCGGCTTCCTCCCTGCTTGCCGCTTCCCTATGTCTCTTAATGACTTGATCTGACAGACATGGAAACCACTATACCAAAGTAAAAATATTTGGTACAAAACCTGCCCTTAAGTGAAAGCAATGCTTTTGTGGTGGTTCAACATGAAAGTTTGGTAAAGAAACATAGCCCAATATGAAATTTACTCTTTATATTTCGATCTAAGTGATTTATACTATCTCAGCATGGCGACCGATCTATCCTAATCACTTGATTTAAGTATATATCGACATAAGGGTTATATATTGTTAATATCTACAGGCGATCGAGTAGATTTAGTTCTTCTTTAATTATTCATGACTGCCGATCGATGTACACATGACATCGGCCTAAAATAAATGATATGTCATCGGCACCTAGCTGTTCGGCTATCATTTATAGGATTAATTGAGGTTTCTTTGTCTTTATTTCTTGTTGATTGCAGGATCAAATCAACTGGCACGCTCATACATCCGAAGACGAGTTTTGGACCTGCACTGGAGTTAAACAGATCTCCCAGGCCTCATGTTTTCTGTCAACACTCACCTCATTACATATCTTCTCAATCTTCTCTTCCCTCCTCTCAATTACTCATATATGGGAGGAAGTGTGAATGGAGGTGGCATATAGTTGACTCACCCACTAGATCTCATTGCTAATAGTTACATAATACGTTAAAACGTTCAATGAGAATATCGAAAATACTATCGAACCCTACTATTATACTTTGTGTTATATTTTTCTCTCTTCACACCTACAGCTTAGTGTGTGCCTCTGCTCACATGTGCAGCCTAGTATGTGCCTTATGTATAAAGGATAAAGTTTTATTGCCAAGATTTAAATTCTTTTTTCTTTTAAATTCCTCATCTTTTCTTGAATCTATTTATACCATCGTACTCATTGCAATTAAATCTTTATAACAAGATCTAACATGATTATATTCTGATCAAAATAATATATATGTTTTGACCGTTCAAATTCGATGTTTCAAATGTGGAAAGAGAATGTTTCAGCTGGAATCCAAATATGTTGCACATTGAATGTTTCAGTTAAAATCTAAATATGTTGGACATATTAAGTTTTCATGCTATAATCAATTTTTATCTAATGTTATACGTGGTGTTATGTGGATGTGACTTATTGTGATGTTTTGTTGATTCATTTGTAAATGTTGCACATTATATTATTTGGATGTTTTAGTAAATATTATGCGTTGTTTCAATTGTTACACCGGATGTTTCATACCGTATTTAAAAATGTTTCAATTAACAATATTATCAATTGTTCTCATAATATGTTCATGCGGAATCTTATTATAAAGATTTAAATGAAAGGGCGAAAATAAATACAACGGTGTAATCGGATTATAGATTGAATCAATCATTTAGAAAATTGATAAAAAAAAAAGTTTGCATAGACGTGAGGCTACCCGACCAATGAGAGAGGAGAGAAAAATACAAGCTGCCCCGATCCGATCCGTAGTTATCTCCTGAGGATACTAATGTCCACGAAACAACAACCCAAGCAAGGAAAGACCAAGCAACGAGATGCTATGCAGCCCAGGCAAAAAGGCAAAGAGACGCTACAGCAGAGAGATATTTGACCCATGCCATTTGAGATCAGATCGTAACTCCACCGGGCTAAGGTAGATATTTGACCCATGCCATTTGAGATCAGATCGTAACTCCACCGGGCTAAGGTCGCACAAAAAATATGACATACTTTTCAGCAACGCATTTCACTGCAGATTGATAGTATTAATTAATGCAGATAACAGGTTCAGTAGTTCTGACCACATCAGTTCTTTTTTTCCTGGATAGAACTTAACCATTTAACCAACTAAACGTGCACATGAACCCCCATCGGACTCCAAAATACTTACAACCAGCACGACATATAAAAGCAGAGCATACGTAGATACGGGGTAAGGATCTAAGCACCAAGACATCAGGGGCCTTGATGCCTTCTATTCAAAAGCCCACTGGTTCTCCCTGCGGATCTCCTCTTCCTCCTCAGGGGTGAAGTCGTTCTTGATGTTGAAGGTCTTGCGGATCTCCTCAGGAGTCTTCCCCTTGATCATGTCAGCAACTGTCTGGCAAGTAAGGTCCAGCAACCCCTTGATGTTGAGGTAGTTCGCAGCCTGTGGGATTTGAGAATCAAATAAACATGGTATAAGAAGCAGTAATCACTATGGCTAAAGCACAGATCAACATTCAGCCACAAAAGGAATACATAGTTCAACTTTGGAAAAGAAAAGAAAGCATAAATGTAGAAATGAGAACACCATGAACTGAAACAAATTACTTTAGCACATGATTGTGTAGCAAATCCAAATTAAAATGCAGAAATACTAGAAATGGGTTCATGACACCGTGGGATGAGAAACAAACAACATAGTTAGAAATAACAGATATAGGTAAAAACTTCAAGAAAAAAGGCGTGTGTAGCAAATCCAAATTGAAATGCAGAAATACTCGAAATAGGTACGTGACACCGTGGGATGAGAAACAAACAACAAAGTTAGATCCGCAATAGTGGAGTACACAAATAAAACATTGCATGTGAACAAATACGGCATTTTACAAAAAAGAAAAAAAAGGACCCTCCATAGAAAGAAGTTGGTATACACACACTTGAGCAACAAGTTAAAACATGATACATTTTGTTTTGCAATAATTTAATATGCACTGATACCCCATAACCCGTCTCATTGTAAAATTGCAGTGTTGTTAATAGTCCACCACCGTCAAGCAACTTAATTTAGATAGTAAATTATTGTGACAATTAAAGAAAAAAAAGACACTGCAATCATTTGTCTTAGGGATAACAAACCAGAAATAAAAGAACTGTTAAACAATTCATAAAAAAAGAGCAGAAAGAATAAATGAACAAAATAACAGAACTGTTTACAATTCATGAACAAGAGCAGAGAGAATTTATGACCCCAAACTGTAGTGTGCAATGAATTGATCAAGAGAAGAACGAATTTGTGATCACAAACTGTAATATGCAATGAATTTATTACTGGATATCAAAGAAATATCACAGTGAAGATACAGAGACACAATTACTCAATGCCTGAAACATCATAAATTAGAGATACAGAACAAGTACTAAATCCCAAGATAATGCTTCACCATTTTAGCAATACAGTAGTCAATCATACATAAAAGATGCATCACAAGACTACATCAATGCAAGATCATTATCTGTAACAGCCCTAATTTCCTTATGAACATAAGGAGGCTGCATCTATGTAAGGACATAACAAAAGCAATTGACTTATGAACAGGAAAGAAAAACATTACAAACAGAAGGGAGAGAATTTATTACAACATAGAACTACAAACATATATCATGCTTGATATATGAATCTCAAATTCTTACTAACACGAAAGGAAATATAACAACAAACAGAAGGGAACAAATTTAAAGCTTGACCTATCTACCAAATTGGCAAGCATGCATCTAAACAATCAATTTCATACCATATCATGCTTGTTATATAGCGAAGCACAAAATCCTTATGAACAGGGAAGGAATTGTGTAACAGTTAACAACAAAACAGAAGGGGACGAGTTTATTACAACATGGCACTAGAAACATATTTCATACTTCAAATATATATAATCACAAAACTGCATAGTTCTTTATGTATTTCTTTAACTAAATGTTGTATTTAATAAAAACCCATGGTAGCAATACATCAACCGATCATACCAAAAAATCTGCAGAATATCAATTACCACATATACGCAGTCCTGATTTACATAATTACCAGTATGAAACAACTAACAAATAGCAGGGCACGTTTATCCAATCATATGGATACAATCATCGACCATACAGATGAGGATCTGCACAAAGTACACTTGTTTTCCCTAACGATATTCACGCAACCATGATTTCCACAACTGACATGAATGAATGCGTGATGCATGGAAACCACATCCAACCTAGTAACAAACATACCGGACGGAATACATCCCAAAAGCTTGGAACAGAATGCACCTCGAGCTATTGACCAAGAAAACAAATCCAGATCTAGCAATAACCGCAGATCTGAATCCCCATCAAGAAAAGGTAGGGGCGCGATGGGGGAGAGAGAGGGGGGAAAGGGGGGAGGCTTTTATACCAGGATGAGGTCGAAGAGGGTGGCCTGGTCGACCTTGACAAAGTCGGCGTCCCAGTTCTTGAGGTCCTCGCCGGAGGGCGGCGGCACGGCGGCGGCGGCGGACGCGGCGTCGTCGGCGGCCTTGGAGGCCGCGGCGGCCGCGGCGTGCACGTGCTTGTTGCAGTACTCGATGACCTTGGAGAGGATCTTGGAGTTGACGTTGGGGAGCGGGATGCCGTTGTCGGCGCAGTCGTCCTCGATCATGTGGCGGATCGTCTGCGACTCCATCGCCACCGCCTCCTCCACCTCGAACTCCTCCCCGTCGGAGCTCTTCAGGGTGATCATCTTCTTCTCTCCCTCAGCCGCCATCGATCGAGCCCTCCGAAATCGCTCGCGGTCTCGGTCGTCGCCGAGGAGGTGAATCGCACGAAACCCTAGCTTTCGCAGCGGCGGCGATGGGGATTGCGGCGAGATTGGGGGTGGGTGGGGAGGTGGGGGATATTATTATATAGGAGAAATGGGAGGGCGAGGGCTGCGTGGGGACACGTGGAGGGCGGAGACGCCGTCGGATGCGGAGGTGTGGACGGCCACGATTGGGTGTGATGGTCCGGGCCGCACGCTGGGTGGGGCCGGCCGAGCCCATAGAATCCGTTGCCGAATAAAAGAAGGGAAATAATACCACTCTATTTTGTACTTGGAATAGGAATAGACTCCGTTTGATATTGTGCTTGTTTTTTTGTACGTTTTACTACCATGTTCTAGGGTTGGGCAAATATTCCATTTTTTTGAACCTATATAAGCTGGAGATGGGTGGAATTATTGCATGAAAATTATACCGGTAAAATTGTGTTTTGGAAATATGGGAAAATAGGGCCAGAAATGGTAAGTAATAGAATTTGTTTTCGTATTGTTTATTAATGATTAAAAAAATAATGAAAATAATTATAATTACGTATTATTCTCTGTAGTCATAATAAAATATTTGATAAGAATAGGTTAGGACGAACTTTTAAGGCTTAGGTTATCAATAACTTCTCAAAGTGCATAGTTCAAAAAAACATTGGTATATGCAGATTATCTTGAAAAATATTAACATAACATTAAAAGTTATTAGATGTTACATGAAATTGATGGCCAAATTTCAAAAGTTTGATGATATCTTCTGCTAACCATCAAATATTTATGACCATAGAGAGTACAACTTAAAAGATTAAGGGGTTGTTCAGTTTGATGCTAGAATTAACCTTTTAACACCAAAATTTGGTAAAGTTTGATAATGCTAAAATTTGGTAGTTTGGATGTAACTTGGTTTCCTACCAATACCAAATATTCTTATATATCGTTATGTGGAGAAGTTTTTAGAAAATCACCAAATTTTTAGGATGGTAAGATATGGTAGAGTATTTGGATATCTTCAGAGTATATAGCTTAGTGGATGCTACGTAATATAAATAAGTACTTTTATAGCATATTACTTGCAACTAGAGGGGAAATTTCAACTAAGATTGTCATAGGTTCAGCAACTAATAGAGAAATTTCAAATCCGTCATCCATATAGACAATTAGGGTTTGTTAAGCTAGCCAAATCTGCATTGAATAAGAGGGGTGGAAGAATTCTTACCTGCTATCAGAACAGGCTTCTCTTCTCCCTTCATATAGGTCTCCTTGATCCTTCATTAGGCATCAATCAAATCACGTACTGTGTTGTTGGCTAGGCAGAGAAATGGCAGGAAATAGGCTAGGTTGGCGCCAATACTTCATGCCTAGCGACGATGCGGAGAGGGCAGAGAAGTGCGTCCTCATGTTGGAAATAGGGAACGAGGTCATGGAACCGGTGGCAGGAGGAGAGCAAAGAAATATGGGTTATAGGATACAACATGCCCCAAAGGTAGGGTTTTGTGTAAAAAAAATGCTTAACCAGTAGTTCTATGATAAGTGTGCCTATTTACTCTTGAGAATAAGTATATGGGGATTGTGTCAACGACCAATTAGCAGCATTTTGAGTATGTCCTCTCCCAAAGATCCATTTTTTATGTGTGTTAAGCTAAAACAATATAATCACAATATCATTAAAAATTTTGCTAACAAGCTTTTGTCATACAAATTATGCATATGTTCCCATTCGAGGCAAGAAAAGAAGCCATGAGGTCGAGCACCACTTAAGTCTGCGTTCGGGATTAAAGGTTGGGAACTTCTCTTTCATACACGGAAAATGAGGTGGCTCATTAGCACATGATTAACTAAGTTTTAACTTAAATAAACTTGAAACCGGATTAATATAAGTTTTCAAAACAACTTCACTTAAGTTTTTTTTTGCAAAAAAGTTGTATTGTTTAGTAGTTCGGGAAACATGCTAACGGAAAACGAGATATTAGAAGATGGAAACTTGTAGTTCCAAACGCAAACCTTAGGCATTGTTTGGCATCGCATTTTGGTAACTAATCCTCCAAGCAAAATAGAGGGACTCATTAGCACATGATTAATTAAATATTAACTAAACGAACTTGAAAATGGATTAATATGATTTTTTAAAGAACCTTTTCCCAATTTTTTTAATAGTTTAGCAATTTGAAAAATGTGCACACGAAAAAGAGGAAACATAAATTAGGAAAAGGAGTATAGCAAGCAAGTATATGACATGTTTAAGGAAATTCAATCATTTAAAACTCAATATCAAATTACATCTCTACTATTATAAAAATTGAAGAGGTTTTACTGGTATTTTGGTACGTCATCCGTATATGAGTCGGTTTTTAAGTTCATTTGCTTTTGGAAATATGAGTCGGTTTTTAAGATCGTTCACTTTTGGTAATATAGAAGGAATCACATAAGAAATCTATTTAAAAAAAACTCGCATACTAACTTGAGACGATCGGACTCCGAAGTGCAGCTCATGATTTTCTATATATATATATATATATATATAGTAAAATTATCTAGTGCTCTATGGTGAATTTCATCTTAACTAAACCATATAATAATAAGATTAAAATAGACTTCACCCGTTGCAATGCACGGGCATTTTTTTCTAGTTTTTTAAAAACTCAAGAATGAATAGTTATGTTTTGGTTGGTTCGGTCCGGTCTTTAGTCATAACTGAAATGTGTGGTAGTAATTGTAGCAACTTTTCCCTCTGCAGAACATATATGTTGACAATTAAATAGCACATATAACACAACTCATCAAGAGCATCAATCATAGTAATCTAGTATACTTAAACAATTGATCCCCACTAACTGTAATCAATACCAATTCTTTGTTCTCTGGTGTAATCAATAGTACCAATTTTTTGTTCTCTGGTGCAGCCACATCATCTTAATTTATGCTAACCGTTGGATCTAACTTGTGTGTCTAGATTAGCTCCTAATCACCAAGTTGCAACCATCTGAAGATGCACTTAAATCCCCTAGTGGGTTTTAGTGATTAATGACAAGGTGGTTAAAGGGGACTAACGTGTTTATCAAGTTTACTCACAGGAGTTTAGACCCAAAGTATGTTGTGATGGCTAAGAATGCAAGAAGATCCCCCAATTTGAATGTTCCTAAATGCAAGAAGAACTGAAGGTGGTTAGACTAGGTTTTACTCTTTCAAAATTGAGTTTAGGAAAAACCGTACTATTAAGAGGGGTTTCAAGTGTGGTTCTAGGGTATACAAAGTGCTCTTAGTCATATTCATGAGTCAAAAGATTTTTGGAATCATTTTTTGAAAAGAGATTTTTCTCCCCAGGACAGAGAGTCCCACCCGGAGGTTCTGTCCGGAACTTCTGGCACCTGGGTGTAGCGAAAATTTTCCTAAGTGTTGCCCGAAAGTTCCTGGAACTTTGGCCCAGAACTTCCTAGCAGGTTTCCAGTTCAAACTTGTGAGTAACAGCTAGATGGCGTCACCTAGCCGTTATATAAATGGTTTTTGTCCCTAGCTCACCCTTTGGCCATTCCACTTCAGTTCATTCATGTTCCAGGGTTTTCTAGCCTCTCCCAAGGTCCTTTTACTTCTTCTACTTAAATCTAGAGCCTATCGTGAGAGATTGAGAGAATAGATGAGAGTGTAGGAGTGTTTTGAAGATGGTTTGAAGATTAGGTTTGATTGAGCACTTTGGATACCTTGTGGGTGTTGATGAAAAAACGAACACACCGGCCTGGGAGATCTGCTTAGCTCCTGTGCAGGTCCAAAGATTAATGAGATGCGGGCGTGCCAGTCAGTTTGATCCTGCAACTGACAAGATTTGCAAATAATAGATCAAACAGCCGATCGGCTGACAAGCCGATGGAGTAGTTCCAGCCGATAGTCAATAATAGCCGATGCCGATACCAGCCGATAGCGATAAGGTTTAAGCAATCGGCTATATGTCCAATATAGATAATGATATAAAGGCAATCGATTGTTGATAATATAATATAGCAATATAATCCAGTAGAAACCAATCGGCTAACAATATGAAATAGTAGAACAAATATTGATCCGAAGGTTAAAGCACACATCGGCTAGAGGTCCGATGTCATAAGATCCACAAGATTAGATTAAACAGTGAAATCTTTGTTGCCATCGGCTAAATCCAACTTATATGTATATGCAATCCCTACAAGCCGATGCAACGTCTAGATAACTTATCGGCTAGCACCCCGATAAAACATTAGCATGAACCTATCGGCTTAACAAGACTTATATTACCAACAACAATCTAGTAGATCGAACCTAACCGATGCAGCACAAGATTGTATATGATAATCTAGTACTCAATGAGCCGATAGATCTGTCTAATGTGATGGATATAACAAATCTATTTAGAACAGCATTATGATTATAGAGATATATCGGCTAAGACAGGAGATCAAACCTAACCGAGATAGTCCCAACTAAACCGATGCGTCTCCAAACACAATGCAATTAGAGATAGAATTGAGATATTAGGTAGGCAAATATATCAACCAAACCAGAGCGATCCAAGAGATCGAATCGATGCAGCCTTGAACAACACCAACGTAGCTGACAGATTCACCAGGGCCCGACAGAACGTAGGATTTACCCCTTCGCTGGAGATCGAAAGCCGATGCAGCCCTGCGTCAGGTCCCAAGTTCCGCCGGAAGATAAGTAAAAACCTCAGGGAAGAGGGTGGCGATGCGCCAAGAGTATTATTGATCGATAGATTGATAGATTACAATGACCCCGGGTGTACATATTTATACCCATAGGGAGATACTAGTCCTTGTCGGACAAGAAAGAAACTAAAAATGAAAAGATAAAAGTCCTTATCGGACACTAAACACACTTTCCTAAAGATAAAAGGAAACTAACAAACTATGCCTAATTAATAGATAACTGTCATGTCGCATCCTTCTTCAACTCGAACTCTTCTAGGTAAGCTTCCTTTGATTGATCCGACTCCACCAAGAACACGACATCGTGGCGACTTGACTCCCATCGGCTGATTCTAGAACTTTGAAGCCGATAGTGACTCTAAGCCGATGGTAACTTTGGGCTTACCAAATTTCACTGTTAACACATGTCTCCCAGTTTTGGAGTATGAGAACTCATGCTTCAAAATTTCTTGTCTTGATAACTCCAAAACCGATCTTCCTTTGCTTCGTGCAATCGGCTTTCATGAGCCGATATTGTTTGCATTAGATAAGCTAGACTGTCAAACTCGTGGCAAAAGAATCTATCTCTGATAGGTGCTGACAATCCTTGGAATGCAAGATCCGCTAGCTGTTCGTTGCTTAGGCTCAAACTATAACATCGGCTGTAGACATTACGGAATCTCTGAATATATTCCATAGCCGATTCTCCTTCTTACTGCTCAACTGATATTAAGTCTGAAAGCTTCAATTCGCTGACTCCAGCAAAGAAGTAGTCATGAAATTGCTTCTCAAGATCGGCCCATCCTTGGATAGAATTTGATGGTAGCGATGAAAACCATGTGAAAGCCGATCCAGTCAAGGACAATGGAAAAAATCTAACTTTCAGAGCTTCTTCAGCCGATGCCTCCCCACATTGTGTTAAGAATCGGCTGATGTGTTCCATTGTAGATATATCATCTTGCCCTGAAAATTTAGAGAAGTCTGGATCCTTGTATCGGTATGGCAATGGAATCCTATCAAACCACTCAGGATATGGCAGCCTATACACAGAAGTATGTTCCTTAGGTTTGATTCCAAACTGCTCCTCTATTATCTTTGCAATTCTATCAGCCCAATCTTCTATATTCTAATATCTTTGAGATTCTTCTAGCCGATACTGTTAATATAGCTCATCATGCCGACATTGATGTGCCTGCCTCCCAAGCCGATGTTGTTGTTGTTCTTCAATCTGCCTCCCGAGCTGGCTTTTCTGACTAATTAACTCATCAACTGTTACCTTGATCAAATGTTGTAATGTATCCGCCACAACTCAGATTGATCAAACAATGCGTGATGAACTGCTTCATCAACTGTATCTGGAAGTATTTCAACTATCGGCTTGGGGAATCGAGTCTTCTGAGTTGGCCCTTCTGGTGTCATGATGAAACATTGAAGACAACGCATTTGAAAATCAACTACAAACTGCTCCATCTGTTGCCTTTGTTCCTCCGTTAAATTCTCCACTGTGACCATAATCTTGGCATTGACTTCTTCTTCAGACATGTGGATATAAAATTTGTGGTCCCACCAGGCGTGCCAATCTGTGTTGACGAAAAAATCGAACACACCGGCCTAGGAGATCTGCTTAGCTCCTGTGCAGGTCCAAAGATTAATGAGATGCGGGTGTGCCAGTCAGTTTGATCCTGCAACAGACAAGATACAGCACGAGATTGTATATGATAATCTAATACTCGATGAGCCGATAGATCTGTCTAATGTGACAGATATAACAAATCTATTTAGAACAACATTATGATTGTAGAGATATATCGGCTAAAACAGGAGATCAGACCTAACCGAGACAGTCCCAACTAAACCAATGCGTCTCTAAACACAATGCAATTAGAGATAGATTTGAGATATCAGGTAGGCAAATATATCAACCAAAGCAGAGCGATCCAAGAGATCGAATCGATGCAGCTTTGAACAACACCAATGTAGCCGACAGATTCACCAGGGCCCAACAGAACGTAGGACTTACCCCTTCGCTGGAGATCGAAAGCCGATGCAGCCCCGCGTCAGGTGCCCAAATTCCGCCGGAAGATAAGTAAAAACCTCAGGGAAGAGGGTGGCGATGCGCCGAGAGTATTGTTGATCGATAGATTGATAGATTACAATGACTCCGGGTGTACATATTTATACCCTAGGGAGATAGTAGTCCTTGTCAGACAAGAAAGAAACTAAAAAGGAAAAGATAAAGTCCTTATCGGATACTAAACACACTTTCCTAAAGATAAAAGGAAACTAACAAACTATGCCTAATTAATAGATAACTGTCATGTTGCATCCTTCTTGAACTCGAACTCTTCTAGATAAGCTTCCTTTGATTGATCCGACTCCACCAAGAACACGACATCGGCTGATTCTATAACTTTGAAGCCGATACTGACTGTAAGCCGATGGTAACTTTGGGCTTACCAAATTTCACTATTAGCAGTGGGCTGTCACTTGGGCTTATTACTCTTGTAGATCTTGTCGAAACAAGATTTCGGCAATACTAAAAGGGGGTGGCTATCAAGCTAGGAAAGTGGATGGGTTTGGAGATAAAGAATTTTATACAGGTTCAGGCCTTCTCGATGAGAAGTAATACCCTACTCCTGTCCAGGGATTGATCTGCCGAGTGTATTATTGATCGTATGATCTGGGAACAAAAAAGTACCCCAAGAGGCACCTGGACCCCTCCTTATATAGGAGAAGGAGTCCGTATTACAAGGTACAGCCCATATCCTTAATGGAATAGGTAGTTACAGATAAGATACAATCGTAACCGACTAGAATCCCGGGTGCTTCCTTGATACACAAGCTTAGGAATTTAACCCGAAACCCTTTAAAGATATTCTATCTATACATGGTACCCTCATACCCAGTCAAATATACATGCCGTGTGGGTATGGGGTATCCATAATCTCCACAGTAGCCCCTGAGACCTTTACAGTCAACGAAATAGCCTCCAAAACAACAATCCGAGTGCTTCAATTTCTCCTGCCTTGGTCTCCCGAGTACTGAAATCAAAGACTGTGAAGGGCTGAAAATAAAAAATCAGGTGCATCGGCTAGATGCACCTAATTAGGTGTAGCCCCCGACTATGTGATTAGTTGACTAAAAACTAAACATATAGTCAAGGTATATTAAACATCCATCCGAGTGGTTTTATAGCTGAATTACCAAGGTAATTATATAGCTAAGCATATACGACATCGGATGAAACATCCGGCCGACCGCTTTAGCTTTAATGCGCCAAAAATGGCATAGAAAGATCCAAGTGAAAACACTCTAAAGATCTTCAAACCAACATATGTGATAGATATCTGAGTAAAAAACTCTTAAAGGTTTCATCAAATGTTGTATAAAAGATGATTAAGAACAAGTCTAAATAGCACAAGCTATGACCCATGCCATTATCAAAATAAGCATATAACATGCCGAGAGAATGACCATATTAAACTAGTCACCTCCATAAAACCCGAACAGCTTTGTAGCCTAAAAAAAGCCAACCAAATTAGTATAACACCTTTCTATTGGGCACCTTTTTATCTACATCGTAGAAATTCCAAAGAATTATCTAACTGCATCAAAGAGGATTTTAACAGCATTGGGCTATGCTGTCGTGAGCAATTTTTGACGAAGCAAAAGTAAATGCCTAAGTCCCTAAGGATCACAACTAGCCACGCTGATAACGAAATTGGGCTGTAAACACTATTAATGCCCAGGCCCTTTTGTGTTTTTCGATACCCTAGCGAAATAATCGCTATAACCAAACGCCGCTTCATCTTCCCCGCCGCGATCCTCTCCATTTTCCCCACTTCCCGCTACAGTGCAAACACCGCGCCGACGGAAACTAGGGTTCACAAATCCGCACCGATCCACCTCTTTCGAATCTTCGTGCTTTTGCATAGGTCTTCCGCACATCCACCGCACCAATCTCCCCTTCATTCGCTGTCGCCCTCGCTCCAAATCTCATCATCCCTCTCGCATCCATGACCGAGGAGAGAGAAAGCTTTGAAAGTCAATGGGCTCCCTCCGATGTAACGGAGAAAAACTTGAAGGAGATGGTAGCACATGGCGTTCTACCGGCAAATGAGATCATCGGATGGTGTCCGGCATGCAGCGAAGCATTTCTGACCCCTGACACATACGAGGTCGTGGTATTTTCTCACTTCTTCTATGGCGGCTTTTCTCTCCCAACTTCGAAGTTCTTCAAGGGAATTCTAGAATTTTATGGGATTAGTTTACATCACCTAAACCCCAATTCCATAGTCCACATTGCCAATTTCATCCATGCCTGCGAGGCTTTTCTGGGAATTAGGCTGCATTTTGCTCTATTCGGTCGCATCTTTTTCCTAAAGCCCTAGCCAAATAAGAACAAACCGTGAGTTGTTGGGGGAGCCAGCTTTCAGTTAAGAGGCACCCTGAGCCAGAAGTATTTCTCCATGCCGTTCAAAACATCAAACAAGGGCTGGCATGCAAACTGGTTTTATGTACAGAACCCGGAGCCAACTCTTCCAGAATACTATTGCCTTCCTCCGACATACCAAGATACCTGGAACTCACTTCCGATGGGAGATGAAGTTGCTCAAGCGCTTACTGTGATGGAGCGCATGCTGAAACTCAAAGAGCAAGGCTTGCAAGGGGAACAGATCACCCGGCACTTCATCAAGAGCTGACTGGCGCCTATCAAGGAGAGATCCCGCACTGCCTTTGAGTTTGATGGCAAGAATGACCCCAATCGTGAAGACCCAGAGTTTCTTGAGTTCAAGGTTATGAAGGAGAGGATGTACAAAATCTTCTCAAATGCCATCGTGGTTAGCTATTCACACCTGCTGCCAGCAGTGCCATACAGCGCTTTCAATCCCCCTCCACCGGTAAGTATCAAATAATCTGCCCTTTCTCAAGATATCCTTTTATCTTTCATATTGTTGGCGGAGAACTTGAAATATCTTGCATAGGAATTTTCTCTGATGAAATCTGATCCTCCAAACATTCAACGCCGCTCTCCTCGCCGACAAACTGGTCAGGCCAGTGGCGGACCAAAGATCCAGCCTACTGCTCAGCCAAACAGCACAAAGCCAACCAATCAATCGAGCTCTCGGAAGAGGAAACTAGTGCTGAGTGACTACGAAGGCGACAGCGTTGGAAAAGCTGGCAGCAAAGAGGCGACTGAAAAACAACCAAGACAAGCTAACCCGAAGAAGAAAACATCCAGTCGTCCAATGCCAAAAATCAGGAAGTCATCCAGGTACAAGTCATCTTGCAATTTTCTCCTGTATTATCGAACGCACCATCAAGATAGTGTTGATAGCTTATCTCGAATCCGCAGGAAACCATCTGACATCGATCCATCAGGAAAAGACCCTGAGCCGACTAACAAGGAAACCGGTTCTGCGTCTGCCAAGGAAACCGAGCCGACTGGAGACCAGCCGGGTGTACAACAAAATAAGGATGTCCCCGAAGCAAAGGCACAAGCAAACAGCCCTCCCCTAGAGAATACTGACACCGGCCCGAAACCCAGTTCATCTGACAGGGTGCAAGGGCCTGCTCGTCCTCTACCGAAGATCATAATAGGTAATCAATTCTCTAAACTTATTTATACTCGAAAAATTCTCTTCAATCGCTTCATCGCTGCCCGTGTACGTGCAAAGGTCGCATGATCGGCGACGAAGAAGAAGTTCTCCGGATTCGATCAGCTGAAGATTCTCGCCCACCTATCTTAGTGAAATGGTGGGATGATGAGATGCAGCCACAAGGAATCGTAATAAATAAACAAAAAGAAGATGAGGAAGTGTCTTTGCTTGCAAAGACACTCAATCATGCCACTCGTCTCGTAAACGTAAGTTTCTTGCATATAGCTGTGTTCATCCTGTCGGCTACTTCGTTGAACTGATCAAATTCGGTGGTGCAGAGAATTCAATCTTCGAAACGAAGCAAAAACTGCATCCCTTGAGAAATTGGTCCCTCATCTTGGAACCCTGGAGGCAACCCGGGCCCAACTCCATGAGACCAAAGAGCTAGCCAGGAAGGCTGAACATGATCTCAGGGACCGAATTGCCGAGCTCCAAGATTCCAATTTCGTGCTGAGTGGTTCATCCAAAGGTAACTCCTATTCTTGACTGACTTATTCCATGCTGGCATCCACATTCGACTAACCGCTGGGATGTTATTGTAGTACAAGCTGCCAAGATCACCGAGCTAGAAAGGCGAATCAAAGCTCTGGAAAAAGATAAGGGTGAACTAACCCAGTAGAGGAACTCGGCTCAGAAAGATGTTGAAGGTAATTATAGTTCAAGTCTCAAGATTAATCCTGTCTTCGCGCCCAGGTCTTGACATAATCCTTTTATGCAGATCGCAAGATTAAATCTCAAGCTCAATTCGAAGTTTTAGTCAACAAGATCAAGAAGCTTGAAGGAGCCAGGAATGAAGTCTCCAATGCCGCTACACCGATTATCCAAGCCATGTTTTTTAACAACAATGGTCCGAGCTCGTTCGACTCTGTTGAAATCTTCGACAAGTTGAGAGCTGCTCCGGATACATATTTTAAGAACATCAAAGAAGCTAGATGCATGGGAGCGAGCATGGCATTGGCAATGACCAAGTCCTTGTACCCGAAGATCGATGTTGACACTGTCGACGGCTTTGCAGATGGGACGAGTGAAGAAGGTGCCCTTGACCACATCAATAGTACGCAGATGGCTGCTGACAAGATCGCTGCTGACAAGATCGCTGCTGATGTTGTTGAGAGGTTTTAAGACAACAATCTCGGGTCGACTGGGTCCGATAACTCTGATAATGACAAAACTGAGTCGGATTGACATTGTGTAACATGACTTATGACGATGGAGGCACAATTTGTACAATAATGATGAATTTATGCTGTGCTTGATAGTTTAAACTCAGCTCCTGATTCCTTAAAAGTTTTTGTCAACCTTATTGAGCCTAGAACCTGCAAAAGTTATTAAAAAACTTTCAGTCCTCATTGACTAAGCCAAAAAATCAAACAGGGCAATGATAAATCAAGTAAGCAAATTGAATAGATAAGAATCACACTCCATTATTATTATAGTAGCCCCCGACTGGTAACTCAAGGAGCGGCTTGATGTTAGTAGTCAAAGAGGGAAAGAAGGTACAAAAATAGTGTCTAAGCATAAAAACGACGAAGATGCTCAATATTCCAAGAGTTGTCGACATGAGTACCGTCTTCGCGCTTGAGTCGATAAGAATATGGCCGAGTAACTTCAGAAATGATGAACGGTCCCTCCCATAATGGAGATAACTTGTGCCGATCTCGTATAGTTTGAATTTTCCTCAAAACCATGTCTCCGACAAAAAAAGCTCGCGATCGAATATTGCGGTTGTGATAGCGTCGCAACCCTTGTAAATACTGAGCCGACTGAATTAGAGCTGCCTCACGGGCTTCTTACAGTCGGTTGAGATCATCAACCCGGTCTTCTCCGTAGCGCTCCTCCTTGAAGTTGCGAAATTGCAAGGACTCGAATTCTACCTCGCTCGGCAACATTGCTTCTGCACCATAAACCAGGAAGAACAGTGACTGCCCTGTGGCCCGACTGGGCGTAGTGTGCAGGGACCAAAGTACAGATGGCAGCTGATCTACCCATTTGCCGGCGTAGGGATGCAGATGCCCGAGTGTATATCTCTTAGCAATTGCCTCCCCTCCTCCAAAGAAACACAGCGTTGCAGAATTCCTAACGGACTTTTCTTGTACAGCTCGGTCTCATGTATGACATAAAGCCTGCTGCGCCTGGAGATCCGCTCGGCTTCGTCTTTATCCTGAGGGAGTTCTTGCTTGGTCAAGAACTTGATGAGGGGCTCTCTCCAGTCGGCGTCAATCATGCTTACTTCTTGAGTGTCCACAGCCTCGATTGTTTCCTTTCTTGGTACGGTCGGTTCATAAAGATGTTTGACAAACACGTTAGAAGGAGCTATTTCTCGTTTCGAACCGAAATTGGCCAGTCGGTCGGCCGCCTCATTATTGTGTCGGAGAACATGGGTTAACTCGAGACCGTCGAACTTGTCTTCCAACTTGCGTACCTCTTGTCGATAAGCAGCCATATTGTCATCGAGGCATGACCATTCTTTCATGACTTGATTAACAACCAGCTGAGAATCTCCACGGACTATCAGGCGCCGAATCCCTAAAGATACCGTGATCCTTAATCCATGAAGAAGCGCCTCGTACTCCGCCACATTATGGGATGCAGAAAAATGTATCCACAGTACGTAGCTTAGCCTTTCTCCAGTCGGGGAAATCAGGACAATTCCTGCTCTAGTGCCCGAAAGTCTCTTTGACCCGTCAAAATGTATAGTCCAATGCTCCATCTTCTCCGTAGGCGTGTCTTCTTGGCACTCAGTCCACTCGGCGACAAAATTTGCCAAGGCTTGGGACTTGATTGAAGTTCGTAGTTTGAAGGACAGATCCAAGGACATCAACTCTAAGGCCCACTTTGCAATCCGTCCATTTGCCTCGCGATTATGAAGTATGTCTCCGAATGGGAATGATGTGACCACCGTGACCGAGTGACGTTGAAAATAGTGGGATAATTTCCTGACGGTAATTTAAGCACCATATAACAGCTTTTGCACCTGAGGATATCTGGTCTTGGAGTCGGCCAAAACCTCGCTGACAAAGTAAATTGGTCGTTGGACTTTTTGAACATGGCCATCTTCTTCACGCTCGACAACCAGGACCGTGCTCACAAATTGAGATGTTGCCGACACATATAACAGCAGCGGCTCTTGTGGATGTGGTGAAGCTAAGACCGGTGGAGTTGTGAGAAGTTTCTTGAAGTCTTCAAAGGCTTTTTGCGCTTCGGGTCCCCACTGGAAATTGTCGGTCTTCTTTAGCAATTTGAAAAAGGGCATTCCCCACTCGCCGAGTCGTGAGACGAACCGGCTGAGCACCGCCATGCATCCAGTTAGCTTTTGGACGTCTTTCTGGGAACTCGGCGGTTTCATGTTGAGGATGGCATTTATCTTCTCCGGGTTGGCCTGTATGGCCCTGTGGGATACCATAAAGCCAAGCAGCTTCCCTGATGGTACTCCGAATGTGCATTTTTCAGGATTCAACTTCATCCTAAAAGCACGGATGCTTGCAAAGGCCTCTTCTAGATCCGCAATCAAATCATCCTTCTGCTTGGTTTTGACAACTACATCATCAACGTAAGCTTCAACGTTGCAACCAATCTGAGTTGAAAAACACCTCTAGATCATGCGTTGATAAATTGCTCCCGTGTTCTTCAATCCAAAAGGCATGGTAATGTAGCAGTAAGCCCTGAAGGGCGTAATGAATGAAGTCTTCAAACAGTCGGACTCTTTTAAACGGATCTGATGATACCCTGAGTAGCAATCCAGAAAACTGAGTAGCTCGCAGCCGGCCGTTGAGTCAACTACCTGGTCAATGCAAGGTAATCCGAAGGGATCTTTAGGACAAGATTTGTTGAGGTCGGTGTAATCAGCACACATACGCCATTGTCCCGTCTTCTTCCGAACCAGGACAGGGTTTGCCAGCCAGTCGGGATGTAGGACTTCCTTGATGAAACCTACTGCTAACAGCTTGGTCAATTCCTCCTTGATCGCGTCCTTCCTATCTTGTGCGAAACGGCGGAGTCGTTGCTTAATGGGTTTAGCGTCTTCTTGAACATATAAAGAGTGCTCAATCACCTCTCTAGGAATATCAGGCATATCAGATGGTTTCCACACAGAGATATCTTTATTATTTTGGAGAAAGGTGATGAGTAGATATCTTTACAATCTAACTCAACGCCTATTACAACAGTTTTAGTGGGATCAGAAGGATCTAGAGGAATTTTCTTAGTCTTGGCGTTGTTTTCTCCGCTCTTTGGCATCTTGGTTGCAGGCACTTCTCCTTCGGTTGCTGTTGATGCAGCCAGTCCGATCTCCTCTTGAGCGAGCGTGATCTCGCGGGTCTGAGCCATCTCGCAGCTTTCCTTGTCGCAAGTGACGGCTTGCTTGATGTCACTTCGTAGGGATATGACTCCTCGAGGACCTGGCATCTTCATCATCATGTAGGTATAGTGTGGGACGGCCATGAACTTGGCTAACGCCGGGCGTCCAAGTATAGCGTGGTACACTGTCTCAAAATCAGCAACTTCGAAGCAAACGTTCTCTGTGCGAAAGTTCTCCGAGTGCCGAAGGTGGCCGGCAAGGTGATCTGGGCGAGTGGTGTAGCAGATAGCCCGGAGATAACTCCGTGAAAGGGCGCACTACTCAGCTTTAGTTCCGTCCGAGGGATTTGCATGTCCTCTAGAGTCTTGGCAAAAAGGATATTAAGTGCGCTGCCACCATCGATGAGGGATTGTCGGAGCTTGACGGTGCGAACCACTGGGTCTACTACCAGGGGGTACCGCCCCGGGTGGACCACTCGGTCAAGATGATCTGAGCGGTCAAACTTGATAGCTGTCTCTGACCACCTAAGGTACTGGGGTGTATCGGGCTAAACAGTGTTGATCTCCCGTTCGGTCAGCTTTTGCTTTCGCTTGGATTCATAGGCCAGAGGCCCACCAAAGATGTGGTTGAGTTCCTTGTGAGAGTCTTGAAAACCAGTCGGGGCATCGCCATCATCATCCTTCTTCTTCGACGTGCTTTGATCTCCGTCAATCGGCTTCCGTGCGTTCTTGGCATACTGCTCTACAAACTGTTTGTAGACCAAGCAATCTTTGGCCGCGTGATTTGAATTTGGATGATGCGGGCATTGGGAATTCATGATCTTGTCAAAGGTGTTGATGCGTGAACGCTGTCGGGAGGATGGTGTATTAGTTGCCACAAGTTCTTCGGGCTTACGCTTGTGATCCTTGTGATTGGCACTTCCACTCCCCCCTGTAGTCGGCGCATCTTTCTTTGGCTTCCAAGTACTACCCGACTGCTTGGATGCAGTGACAGCGTCTTCTGCTTTGGCGTACTCGGCTTTTTCAAACATCTGCTTGACCGTCTTGGGAGGCTTGCGTCCAAACTTGCCGACCAAGAGTTCATGGCGAATACCCTTAGTAAAAGCGGCGATGATGACGTCGTCGGTGATGTCAGAGATCTTGTTACGCTATTTAGAGAAACGTCGGATATAATCTCGAAGGGATTCTCCGGACTTCTGGGTGACGTTGTAAAGATCAAACTGGGTGCCAGGGCGTTCAAAAGTGCCTTGGAAGTTGGTGATGAAGTGGTCGCGAAGCTCCGCCCAGGATCCAGTCGTGCCAAGGGGTAACCCGTGGAGCCAGGACTGGGCAGAATCTGCTAAGGCCATGGGCAGATAATTTGCCATGGCTTTGCTGTCTCCTCCTGCTGCGCGAATTGCGAGACCGTAGACGGTGAGCCAAGACTCGGGGTTTGTCGTGCCGTCGTACTTCTCAATGCCAGTCGGTTTGAAGCCGGTTGGCCAATCCACTCGACGCGGGTCACTTGTGAAGGCAGCAACCCCATCCACGTCGTCATCGTAATGATTCGGTGAACGGTGGGGGATGTGACCTCTCACCGCACGACGCTGGTTGATGGTACCGCGAAGATCGATGGGGTGCCTGCGACGTGGAGAGAGGCTGTTCAGCCCGACGATCCCTGTGTCGGTCAGCAGGCGAGTGAACAGATCGTTCACCATGATCCCTGCTCCTGCGACTAGATCTGGCGTCAACAACGCTGAGGCTTGGCTGGTGATAGTCTTGAGATCGTAGAGGTGGAACTCGGCTGCCAGTCGGCGTACGGATGCTTGCGGAGTTCACGGGGACCGAAGCGGCGATCATGGTCTTGATCTGGTTTAAGATGTTGAAGACGTGGTCGGGTGCATCGTGGTCAGCTATCAAAGTGTCCAGAAGGGTGATCGCAGCAACCGCGTTCTGCTGCGGGGTGCGAAAAACCGCCGTGCCTTCAATGTCTTGTTGTCCGATGAGTTCTCGCGCTCGCTGCCCAGCCTCCAAGGCGCGCTGCCGCCGGTCCTCAGCTTCCTTCGCAGCCCGTTCACGTTCCTGTTGCTCACGCTGTAGCCGTTCTCGCTCTTGTGCTTATCGTTCTTCCTCCAGTCGACGACGCTCGACTTCTTGTCATGCGCGTTGTTCCTCTGCTTCTCGGGCTTGACGTTGTTCCGCCGTCTCATTATCAGCCATGAAAACGCCGAAGAAGAAAGGCGTGTAGTTGTCTTCGTAGCCTTCGTCGAATTCGTCGAGGTTGCTGTAGTCGTAGTGGTAGCTGAGGTCATCGTACTCGAGGTTCTCCATCGGTCGAGAATCGACACCAGGGGAGCTAAGGTATCCATCCAATTCTTCCGTCGAAACCGTCCCGAGAGGTTGGAGTATGATGCCGACTTCCCTGGAGCTGGACTGGATTCCGCCTAGCTCTACGGTGAGAACACGCCCTTGTAGTGAAGACAGTGGCCAAATCGTCGGGGAGTTTCATCAGGATTGAGGGATAGGCCCCATCGTCTTGATCCGGTCGTGTTGGAGTAGATTGGATCTCGTCCAAGTGGTTTGAAGCCGACTCGGTTGAGATAACCATGGAGTAGATCTCGGCCGAGTTCGGGATACTGAACGGGGCGGAGACCTGGCCTCTCCCCGACTGGTTCGAATCCGAGTTGAGGAGAGAAATCTTGCCGAAGTCGTTGGTGACGAAGTCGAGGCTGCCGAACCGGAATGCCTGCCCGGGAGGCAAGACGAAGTCGTCGATGCCGGAGATGAAACCCATCGCACTAATCGGCGAAGAACTTGACGCCACCCCTACCTGGCGCGCCAACTGTCGAAACAAGATTTCGGCAATACTAAAAGGGGGTGGCTATCAAGCTAGGAAAGTGGATGGGTTTGGAGACAAGAAATTTTATACAGGTTCAGGCCTTCTCGATGAGAAGTAATAACCTACTCCTGTCCGGGGATTGATCCGCCGAGTGTTTTATTGATCGTATGATCTGGGAACAAAAAACGTACCCCAAGAGGCACCCGGACCCCTCCTTATATAGGAGAAGGAGTCCGTATTATAAAGTACAGCCCATATCCCTAACGGAATAGGTAGTTACAGATAAGATACAATCGTAACCGACTAGAATCCCGGGTGCTTCCTTGATACACAAGCTTAGGAATTTAACCCGAAACCCTTTAAAGATATTCTATCTATACATGGTACCCTCATACCCAGTCAGATATACATGCCGTGTGGGTATGGGGTATCCATAATCTCCACAGATCTTCTCCTAGACGGTTAGGTGTCGCCCGTGAGCTTCCAAAGATCTTGTGGATGTCCCGGGAAGGTTTGTGAAGGTTTTCCTCACCTCCGCAAGGAAACGAGGTAAGTGAGTAAAGGTTCTTGTGCTGAGTTTTCAGAGGTTGTCCTAGGTAGAGCAACTTGCACTTGCGGTCTTCTCTAGAAGGAATTGTGAGTTGGATCTTGGTGGTCACTCAATTCTAGAAAATGACCTAGAGGTGTTAAGTTGAAGGCTGTGGACTTCTTCTGGGATCTTTGCATAAGTGAGACAAGGGAGAGTAGGATCCATGTGATCCGAACTTAGGGAAAAAAATCTCTTTTGTCTCTTTTGTGCTTGTTCTGTGATTGTGTCTGCTAGTAACCTGTGATCTATATCATGTGCATCTCTGTGCTTGAAGTTTCTTAGCTACGACCTATTTTTCCCTGTTGTTTTTGATCTTTTCTGTTACCCGGAAGTTCCTGGCTTAAGAACTTTGGAAGTTCCGGGCTACTCATCACTGCCCGGAAGTTCTGGTGTTCATCACCGGGAGGTTCCGGGCCCTGGTAAATTTGACCGCTGCAATTGTTTGAAGAAATTTTTAGAAAAGCCTATTCAACCCCCCCCCCCCCTCTAGGCTACATCTCTGCACGTTCACCATCCATATTTCATCTTCTGTTAATGTTAGACCAAGCCTAGCCCATCTACACTTCTTTTTTTTAAGCAAATGATGACATGAGCTTTGTCAGATATATTAGAAGAAGAAGCAGTTATAGAGTCCGAAAGAGACCACTACAAGCAATGGTACTTTTAGTGATTTGCAAGCAATGGTACTTTTAGTGATTTACAGACATAGTACTAACAACTTTCTTAAGGCACAAACCTTTAAGTTTGGCGCAAGACCTGTATAAGATCTATAGTTTCTTTTACCATAAAGGCTACTTGTGTGGCACTAAGTTGTTTTTGCTGAAAGATTCTTCTATTACGTTCAAGCCACACCTACCATCAGGTTGCTAGAAGGGCTCCTATTAGTTTCTTTCTTCTCTTTCCTTGTGTTGAAACTACTAATGCTTCCCACCATTCAGAGATATTCTGATTCAGAATTTGATTTGGAGTCTGCGTGAAATTTAGCCATGAGCAAACCTGTTCCTCTAACACCGGTTCCTCTTCTATTGTCATGCATGCATGCAACCATTACAACAAATGATCAATTGATCTCCTAACTTCTGAAACTGCCTTCTTTGCTCTATGTAATACTTCTGGTCATTAAGTGATCTTCAGAGATTCAAGTTACCTTTTCTATCTCTTAGACTATAAAAATACTTAGTCTCTACTGCATAAACTTCTCAGCTCAAACCACATATTGCCCTCCGCTTTCCCTTCAATGTTAGTACATGTGTTCTTTGTCTGATTTTTATATTATATGCATCTATTCGATCACACGATACCATTGATTTGGTGAGTTAAGTCTCAGGTTTCAAAGATGTTCTGTTTTTCTCCCCATTTGAGATTGCTCGTGGGTGTTTTTCTTTTGTTGGTTGTTGCTTGATTTTTTTTTGGTGCGGTTACTCATTTTGCTTCAAGTGCAACATACTCTATCAAGTAGGTTTACATTTAGGTACGAACATTTGGATCTGTCCCATGTAATTCATTTTAATTTTGAATTTACTATATTTTTCAACCATTCTTACATGTTTACAACGGTCAACGATCTTATGGCAGTTTGCCTTTTACCGCATTAACCGCTAATGCACTAAACTTTGACAGGGAATTTTCCTTTTAATCTGTAATGATGTGGATATGAAAAGGATATATGAAAGGACAAGAATCAGTTAGCCTAATGAAGAACATGGGTTGGGTTATATAGATCACTGATTTGTTATCCACAATCAATTTTGTTTCTTTGGTATGTTTTTTTCAGTGTGCAATGTTGAGTGTTGTGGAGCATAATTAATATTTCCCATACGTTCATCCCATAGTGCCGCAACAATGCACATGGCTTTTGACTAGATTTAACTTACAATTTAACACCGATCAAGATACATAATTAGGTCTATTTCCTAATGCCAATTAATCGACAGTGCTAACCGAATTATAACCAAATTAATTTCGGTTAGTTGAAAAGCCTAACGAAAATTTATGTTTATGAGCAAGTTTTATAGAAGAGCTAATTGTCACCCCTAATTTTATCCATGTAAATTAAGCGGTAAATCCTACTCTCTCTCTCTCTTACTTCTTCTCTTCTCCACCTCACCATATTAGCTTAGGTAGCATAGTACTTGCTCTCATAAGAGCATCTTCAACATCATGGCTATTTTTGTTGGAAAGGGGTATTTACCTGCAGGCTGTAGGCGTTGGAGTAGATTGGGAGGCGACGGCAGGGCAGCTAACGGCGGTGGAAACCGGAGGGACGATGGTGGTGGCGAGCGCTTGATCCGGGGCCGATAGCTATCGTTCTGGGGACGACAACGGCCGTGGCAGCAGACGATGGCACGACGAACAAGGGGGCGCAGCGGACAACAGCGTCGGTGACGCGCAATAGCGTCGTGCGCTCAATCGCGTGCTGGATCTGGGGAAGGGGCGGTGGCCTCACGCTCGATCTGGGAGAGGAGGAGGAGGGCGCTCGATTCTGGATGAAGAGAGAATACAGATAGGGTCACGCTTGGCAAGTCAACTTTGGTCAGCACGTGGAGGGGCCTGGCTGATTGGCGATCAGTCGCGCGTGGCGCGCGGCGCGCGATCAGTTCTGGCCTCTTAGTCTCTCTTCTCTACAGTGCATACATATGTATATACTTTATATACATACGTATAAACTTTGCATACATGTATACAAATACGAATGTATATAAAGTATATTCATATGGGCACCATGGTGCCCGGGCACCATGGTATGAAATATATAAATTCGTCTAATTTTTTTAAAATTTTCAAATTATGAGTATATACGTAGTTATAAGTATTCGATTCATACCTATACCTACCATCAAAAGAACTCAAATTTAACTTTATTTCAATATCCAATATTACATACCTGACTAATTATATGTTTGGATGCTATATACCTAGAATCAAAATCTAATAAAAACATATTTAAATTCAGTTCAAACTTGTTAGTAAAGTAGTTAATGTTAATACCTAAACATTTAAAAAAATTTCATACTCATTTGAATTGAGTATATACTCAATTTGAACCATGGAGTCCGGGCATCATGGAGCACCAAACAAATTTAATATATATATATATGTATGTATATATATATATATTTGTGTATATGTATAAAAAATATATACACAAATACAAAATTTGTATACGTCGTATACAAAGTTTGTATATCTATGTATACAAAATATACCAACTTTATATACGTATCTATACAAAGTTTGTGCATTTATGTATTAAAAAAAACATATTCAAAGTTTGTATACACGTATGCAAAGTTTGTATACGTGTATACAAACTGTTGGCGGTATGCCATGAGGCCCTTCGGCCAGACTTGCCGAAACCTGAGAACCAGCAAGGATTCAAGCCAAAGTCATCGAAGCAGACTAGGCGAAGGCCATGAGCAGAGATGGCGAAGGCTGACAAGCCGCGGCGGGTCCACGTGAAGCAAGGGCATCATGGGCGAACGGCATATAGCAAAGGGCATATGGCGAAGCTGCAAGACCCTCGTCAGGACAGGTTCGGCATGCAAGCAACCCCACGGGCTGCTTCGGCCCGACCGGCCCATTCGCCATAGGCCGGGCCCAATCTACCGGCCCATTAGAAGCCCATGAGTGCAAATGACACTGTATACCCATGTAAATGTCCCTTTCATAAGGACAATCATGTAAATTCCTCTGTAAAACCTGAACCCTAATATGGGGACCTGTAACAGGGTTATAAATAGACCCCTAGGGTCATGTAAAGGGGGATCCCAAGAAAAATTCTCAATTTAATACACTTTACCGTTTTCCAATCACGGTAGAGTAACCACGTCTTTCAACGTATGCGGTTGTCGTTTCGACAACAGCTGGCGCCGACCGTGGGGACCTCTGAGCGATACCACTGAGAGCGAATGCCACCAAAGAGGGTCGTGAAGGAGAAGGTTGCAAGGCGGAAGGAAAGTGAAGCTGGGGGGAGATGGCCGCCGAAGAGAGAGCAGAGCCTTCGGCGCCTGTTGCCGACGATGGAGGAGAGCCGTCTACCTCCGCACCTGCGCCATCACTACCATCTTCGGCTCCTGCCGTCTCGGAGCAAGTGCCGAACACGGTCGACGCGACGAAGGCGACTGCGGCGGCAAGGGTGCTCCAGACCAGGGCGGAGATCCTTTCGACAAGCCATCTGCTGGTGCCCCAAACCGCTTCGTCACAGCCAGCGACAACTTCGACCGCGCTCGCCGTTGCGCAAGTCAACCCCAACCCCGAAGCACAAGCCGAAGCCGATATGGAGGCCATGAGCCAGAACATGACTCGACTCCAAGACATGCTTCGCCAGATGCAAGAGCAGCAACAGGCATATGAAGCAATACGACAAGCCAAGGTCGCATCAGCCCCAATACTCCAGTATTCGGCAGGCTACATTCCTCCTCAAGTCTACCCGCAAGCATCGATTCAGGCCCTTCCGCCGCAAGCCATGCAAGCGCCAGTGTACTTCGCCGGGCAGACTTCGGCCGCAACAGTGTACCCGGCCTCTCATGTACAGCCACAGGCTAGGCCGGTTGCTACCCAAGTACACCACCCCCCACCTAGCCGAATGTCACAAGCAATGGCGGAAGGGGCTTCGGCTTTGCAGGCACAACTTCGAGCTTTCCTTTAGCAACTCAGCCAACCCCACAACATTTCAAGCACAGCCCATTCGGCCCGACCGGAGGGGAACATAAGCCAAGGTGCACCCAGTTGGCTGCCGTCGAACCAGCCAGGTCCGGGGGCTTCGCCTTGGAGTCAAGGACCGCAGTTCGACTTCAGCAACGCTGCTCAAGCACCAACCATTCAACCACAGGCACCGACACTAGGCTTCGGAGCAAATCAGGCGCCAAACCAGGTCGCCATGGCTTGGACCCAGCCTCCGTTCGACCAGTCCATGGCGGCACCCCAAGCATCAGCATTCGGAGGCGCGCAGCCGAACACTGTGGCCCAACTTCACGCCAAGCCATGACTTCGCCCTTCGCCACGCCATATCCACAGCAAGGTGCCGTGAACAAAGCGGGGGGCGAAAAGGGGCTACCGCTGAGTGGGGGAATCAAGATCCGTCCAATCCCACCCCAGTTCAAGTTCCCACCCGTTCCGCGATACTCGGGCGAAACAGACCCAAAAGAGTTTCTATCCATCTACGAGTCCGCGATCGAAGCCGCTCATGGTGACGAAAACACCAAGGCAAAGGTAATCCATCTTGCTCTAGATGGCATCGCCCGCTCTTAGTACTTCAATTTACCTGCAATAGCATTTACTCATGGGAGCAATTGCGCGATGTCTTCGTTCTTAACTTTCGAGGCACCTATGAGGAGCCGAAGACACAGCAACACCTGCTTGGCATTCGCCAAAGGCCAGGCGAATCAATACGGGAGTACGTGCGTCGTTTCTCCCAAGCCCGATGCCAAGTTCAAGACATAACCGAAGCGTCTGTTATCAACACCACTTCGGCCGGGCTGCTTGAAGGCGAACTCATAAGAAAAATCGCCAACAAGGAGCCGCAACACTCGAGCACCTGCTTCGCATCATTGATGGGTATGCAAGAGGCGAAGAGGATTCCAAGCGACGACAAGCAATCCAAGCCGAGTATGACAAAGCCTCCATTGCCGCTGCCCAAGCCCAAGTACAAGCGCAAGTCGCCGAACTGGCTCCTCTCAACGTTCGCCAAACTCAGCCGGCGAACCAGGGACAGCCGCCAAGGCCAAGTCCAGCTCCCGCGACATGGAGGAAATTCAGAAATGACCGCACGGGCAAGGCTGTGATGGCCGTCGAAGAGGTCCAGGCCCTCCGCAAGGAATTCGACGCTCAGCAAGCAGGCAGCCATCAACAGCTTGTTCGCAAGAAAGTCAGGAAGGACCTCTATTGCGCGTACCACAGGTGATCCTCGCACACCACCGAGCAATGCCGAAATATCCGGCAGCGTGGCAACAATCAAGACCCAAGGCCGCAACAAGGGGCTGCTGTCGAAGCACCTCGTGAAGCCGCTCAAGAACAAGCACCCCCGGTCGAACAGCGCCAAGACATCCAGCGCAGAGTAATCCAAGTGATTACAAGGGCCGATCCGCCAGCCCAACAGTCGAAGCGGCAAAAGAAAATGCAGCTGCGAGCGGTGCACAACATCACTGCGGCAGCCGAAGGGGCTCCGAGGTACCTGAACCAGCAAATCTCCTTCGGACCAGAAGATGCCGAAGGAGTCCTATTCCCACATCAAGACCCCTTGGTGATCTCGGCCGAGGTAGCTGGCTTCGAAGTCCGGCGAATCCTGGTTGACGGGGGAAGTTCGGCCGACGTCATTTTCGCCGATGCATATGCCAAGATGGGGCTGCCAACCCTAGCCCTCACCCAAGCACCAGCCTCACTTCGTGGTTTCGGCGGCGAAGCAGTACAAGTCTCAGGCCAAGTACAGTATCCTTTGGGCGAAGTGCTATGAGGCAAGGAAATCACTGGCCGACTCAGCAAGTGGGCAGCAGAGTTGTCACCTTTCGACTTGCATTTTGTCGCCCGCACAGCCATCAAGTCCCAAGTCCTAGCCAACTTCGTGGCCGAATGGACACCAGCGTTCGCCCCCAAGCCCGAGCCCGTCGAACAGCCTTGGGTAATGCAATCCGACGGCTCGTGGTCGCACAAGAGGGCGGGCGCCATAGCCATACTCACTTCGCTAGGGGGCATGCCCATTCGGTATGCCGCAAGGCTGCAATTCGACACGACCAACAATACGGCCGAATACGAAGCTGTACTTTTGGGCCTAAGAAAGGCGAAAGCTTTGGGGGTTCGGCGCTTGCTCATCCGAACAGACTCTAAGCTGGTGGCAAGTCATGTTGACAAATCATTTGAGGCAAAAGAAGAAGGAATGAAGAGATATCTGGAGGTTGTTCGGTCTATGGAAAAGTGCTTCGCCGGCATAACGGTCGAACTCTTACCAAGAGGCCAAAATGAGGAAGCGAATACCCTGGCGAAATCCGCCGCCTGTCGAGGCCCGCATTCGCCAGGCATCTTTTTTGAAGTCTTGTATGCACCAAGTGTGCCCACAGAAAGCCTGGACATCATCGCAATCGACCAGGCAGACCTAGGTGAAGACCTAGAGGACTGGCGAACACCGTTCGTCAAGTACCTCAAGAACGACTGGCTCCTAGAGGAGGAAGCAGAAGCGAAGCGCTTACAGCTCAGAGCCACAAAATACAAGCTTGTCTCCGGCCAGCTGTATCACTCTGGGGTGCTCCAACCCTTACTTCGCTGCATTTCTTTCGCCGAAGGAGAAGAAATGGCGAAAGAAATACACCAGGGGCTGTGCGGTGCACATCAAGCCGCAAGAACAGTCGCCTCCAAAGTGTTTCGCCAGGGAGTCTATTGGCCCACCGTGCTGAAATTTTGTGTGAGCAAGCCAGGAAGTGTGAAAGCTGCCAGTGGCATAGCCGAAACCAAACTGCACCTCAGTACGAGCTGCAGCCTATCGCACCAGTATGGCCTTTCGCCAGATGGGGGCTAGACATCATTGGCCCATTCCCTGTGGCAAGAAATGGGTGCGAGTTCGCAATTGTAGCCATCGAATACTTCTCCCGCTGGATCGAGGCCGAACCACTTGGTGCGATCACTTCGGCAGCTGTACAGAAGTTCGTGTGGAAAAACATTGTTTGCCGTTTCGGAGTGCCGAAGGAGTTCATCACTGATAACGGCAAGCAATTCGACTCTAACAAGTTCACAGAAATGTGCGAGGGGCTAAACCTGGAAATCAGGTTCACCTCGGTCGTGCACCCACAGTCAAATGGGGCGGCCGAGCGCACAAATGGCAAAATCCTTGAGGCGCTCAAGAAAAGGCTTGAGGGGGCGGTGAAGGGTAAATGGCCAGACGAAATACTATCCATTCTTTGGGCCCTTCGAACGACCCCCACAAGGCCAACCAAGTTCAGCCCGTTCATGCTCCTCTATGGCGACGAAGCAATGACCCCGACTGAGCTAGGGGCTAATTCGCCAAAAGTAATGTTCTCGGGAGGCGAAGATGGGCACAAGGTGTCACTCGAACTCCTTGAAGGGGTAAGAGTCGAAGCACTGGAACACATGCGCAAATACGCCACAAGCACTTCGGCAACTTATAAAAAAAAGTTCGACCGACAGAGCTGTCGCCTGGTCATCTCGTTCTAAGGAAGAAAGCAAACCCGGTGGCAGTCGGGAAGCTTGAATTGAAGTGGGAAGGGCCGTACCTCATCAAGCACAGGTTCAGGACAGGCTCCTTTCGCCTAGCGACGCTGGAAGGCGAAGAGTTCGACCACTCCTGGAACGCTGCTTCCCTTAAGCGTTTCTATGTCTAGAACGGGTGGCACCCAAATCGCCAACTTGTAAAAATGTACATATTGTTATGTAAGCCTTTCGGCACTATGTAAGCCCTTCGGCACAAAAATACCAAAAAAAAAGAGGAAAATGAAAAAAAAAAGAAAAAAACTGGATGTAGGGTTATTATCCACCTTGGAGGCCCAAACCAGTATAAAATCTTTGTGTTTCTCGCCTCTTTACCTGTGTGAATGATAATTCGTGGAAAAACCCCAAGGCAAACGCCTGATCAGCGAAAACGCCAGGGGGGCGAAACGGATCGGCCGAAGCATCGCTCGCCGAACGTTGAAACCGCAACAACTTATTTCGGAAATAACTAACCGAACACCGTTATACTCGATCCATGTGAAAACATAAGCGCTCCTTTTAGCGTGGAACATCATAGATCGAAAACGGAAGTCGAAAGCTGAAAAGTCAGCATACCTATTTCGCTAAAATACACAACGGGGCCGACATGTTTCGACCCAACGAAAGCATGAAAGGTGACAATGCGAAAATAGCGAAAAGGAAATAAAACACATCTTTATTAACCTAGGAAATATAATCGAAGGTTACAGCCATACAACATGCTACAAGCATACAAAGAAAAGGCCTCACAGCCCAACTTACAAATAGATTATATCTTCGCCCCCAAAGCAATCCCCACTCCCTAAGGAACGATTCGACGAACATGGTTCGTCATCGCTACTAATGTCATACACTACCCTAAGAGGAGAAGGGGGCGAAACACAAACTAGGCCATAGCGGCAACAAGCGATCGCCTCTTGGCGAATCGACCTATTAAAGTATGGCCAAAAGCGTGCGCTGTCCTCGCGGCACGAAACACGATGGCAATCCTAATCTTCTAAGGTCCGACCCGGATGTGTGCGCATCCATTCAGCAACCTTTACGACTTGGTAGCTGTTGCCGTTTATTAACATCTCGCGGTAAACGGGCCGAAGAGGACGTCTAACCTTTGGCAAACCTTTCGCCGCTAAGAACTTCTCGTTCTCCTTTCGCCAATCCCTGGTGGGGGGCCGAACGCATGCTTTTCGGCCACAAGCCTGCTAATAAAGCACCAAAGAACAAGTGCAAAAGGAGAAAAAATCCAGATGAAATCAATACCACTGCCCAACAGGATAGTAGGATTGGCGAAACGACAGTTTTTCCATTAACAAGAAGTCTTAACAGTTACAAGACGAAAGCGGCTAAAAGCCAAATATACAAAGAGCCTATCCATAGTAGGGCTACTAACAAAAAAAGGGAAGTCATATGAGGGCGAAGGGCCTCACACCTAAGGGTGGTCTTGGCCTATGTTGTCTTCGCCCTCGTGTTCGGTCGGTGGCTCCGACGACCCGGGGTCCCCTCCGGTGTGGGCGGCAGCAGCTTCCTTCTCCTTCGCGATCCTCTCAAGGTTCTCGCAAAGGCGGGTCTTCGTGCAATTCCGGCCACCGTCCTCCCAGAAACCCTTTCGGAAGGCCTTCAAGGCCGCCCCGGAGCACTGCGAGTTCGAAGGCCATTCCCCCGCCACATGGTGGGGGAAATCCCTGATATGCTCGCAACCATGCGCGTGTAGCAGGCTAAGGACGAAGCCCGCCGAAACACGAGCACAACAATCCCCGTAAGCGCCGGCTACTTCGACAACTGAGCCGGCCGCCTCTTGCGTCCACTCAGAAAAGTCGAAAGCCGTCATGTCACATCCCGAGGCGTCCTCCGCTCGCGCACCAAGGTCGTTTAGGGCCAGCTTGAGTGTGTAGCAGGCCTGCTTTGCGGATTCCGTCGCCGGCCCTAAAGCCGAAGCAGCAGCTTCGGCCGAAACAAGGCGAGTCTCAAGAGACTTGATCCTCTCTCCGGCCGCAGCAAGCTGGCGATCGTGCTCAGCGCCCCGCTTATTCGCCGCCTCCAGATCGGCACGGAGGAACTTGTTCTCCCCCGCCAAGGACTTGATTTCCGCATTCGCCCTCCTCAAGGTGTCCGCCACAACGCGCCTTTCGTCCTCCTTGTGGCGAAGATCGTCTTCGGCCTTGCGGAGCCGAAGCCGATAACCATCCAGCCTTTCCAAGGCGGACTTCTTCGCACTCAGGTGCGCGGCAAGGCCCTACGAAAGGGAGTCCAAAACCATCAAGAGCGAAAAGGGAAAATTTAAAAAAAAACGCATACCCGAATGAACAAGCTCTCCACGGCGGCACAGCTTTCGCCGAACTCGTTCATTTCGGTAAAAAGACCAAGGCCTTCGGAGGGGGCGATAACTTGACACACCCCATCCACAAAAGGGGTGATCTCTGGCCGAATGGCGAAATCGGCGGGAACGAAGTGTGGGGCGGTAAGTGTCACGTCTGACACAGTCCCCTCATCCGCTGGAGCCTTGCCTTCCCGCTGGCGAGCTGGCGAGGGAATCGCCTTAGCCCATTTGTCCTGAGGGGCGTTCGCCCCAGCCGCTGGCGCCGAAGCACTCCCACCTGTCGCTACTTTGGCGTCGCTAGCAGGCGGCGGAGACGCGTGCCTCCCCCGAGGATGAACGCGCTGAAGAACTGGCGAAGTCGGTGTCCCGTCGGACCCCTCGCTGTCCGAAAAAGCACGACCAACCTGGACGACCTTCCCCTTTTTCCTTCCTCGGGCGACTGATACCGGCTTCGCCGCGGTGCTAGAGATCGCCAGAAGGGCATTCGCCACAGCAATGTCTTGCGGGCGAACGGGTGAAACGTGAGAGCCTGCCCCAGACTTCACCAGGGTCGGATTAGGGGAAAAGCCACGGGAGCCATCGTCCTCAGACCCGGCATCCCTGTTGTCTTCTTCTTCTTCACTGCCGCTTTGGGCCGTGTCCTTCGTGGCGTGACGAGTTCGCACTTGCCCACCCTTCGTGACCGCCCGCTTGCGCTTTCGCGACGTTCCGACGTCGTCGTCACCTGCCTTGGCGGGGATCGATCGACCGGGCAGTTCGCCAGGATAAACCCGGTTCGCCCAGCCGTCGAGCTGACGCAAAAGCAGGCGTGCAAATTCAGCCGAAGTAAGACCCCCAACCATCTTCAATGCCTCCGCTTCAGCATCTGCAAGTGTGCGAACTGGACCAAAATACAGAATGAGTCGAAAGGTGTCCACACGCATACAGAGGGCGCTGATAAACACAAGGAACTTACGCTTGACTCCAGGAGGAAAAGCGAGGTGGGGGAGCCCAAGCACATCTTTGTCCTCACTAACGGACACCCCCCATTCGCGGGCGAAGGGAGAAATCCGAAGCAGGCAGAACTCTTCGCAGAGGTCGCGGGTGCTTAGCCACCGCGCCACCTTGCGAAGGAGAATAAGCCGAGACTCAAGAATACCGTCGACCTCCACGATCGGCTTAGCGGCGATCGAAATAGCAACGCGTTCGAACCTAAGCCAGTTCGCCTTGCTATCTTCGGTGGAATACGGGTTGTTGATATAAAACCACTTCTGCATCCAGTTTCGCTCCCATTTCGCCATCTGGGCGGGCACCGGCCAGACGTCTGAGCGCTCAGGGCGGAGTATGAAATTCACGCACCCGAGCATCGTCTTCCTCAGACCGGCTGGTGTGTCCACGTCCTTCGTTGTCACGCACGCCGTAAACAGAACGGCGAACAGCTCGGCAGTGGGATCGAATCCGCACGTTCGACACATCCACGCGAAAACAGCGAACTTCAGGAACGCCGATGGGCTGAGCTGGGAAAGCCTGACCTCGTACATCTCCAGTACGGACGGCAGAAAGTCGTCGCAAGGGAGGCGAAGCCCGGCAGCAAAGAAGGCAGCGAAGACGACAGTCTGGCCGTCACCGGGCGAAGGGACGACGGCGTCGCCTCCGCAGGTCGCCTGGCCCACGAGAGCGCTGGAAAGGACAAGCTCAGCCAGGGCAGCCCTCTTGACAAGTGATTTGCCGAGGAAACACGACCACCCTTCGCCAAGGCTGCCAGGGTCTTCGCCAGTCGACTTAGCCTTCGTAGGCTTGCGAGGGGCCATCAAGTCCGTGGCGAAAGGAGGGGGCTGATCGAAAGGCACGAGAGCGCGCGAAGGCGAAAGTATCGAATCCTAAGGGCATGAATGCGTAGAAGCAGTAAAAGTAAAAAAGCAAGGGGAGAAAAGCAGTAACCCGGGGCGGGGTTATATAACCCATCGCACAACGGTTCGGCTTCCACCCAATCAGGGCGCGACACGTGTCCAGGGGCAGTCGAAATGGTAAATTCCCATCGGGTTGGGCCGCACAGTGTAGGCCGAAGCCCGAGAGAAGCGTACCGGCCCACGAAGGGCCCCTTACTGTCGTATTTCGGGCCAGAATCAAGGCGATGCAGTTTCGCCCTTTCCAAAAAGGGCGAATGCTAACGTTCTCTAACCAAACCGTGAAAACACCAAGTGTTCATGTTTTTTCTGCAGGACTCTGAGAAGAGGTTCCGGTAGGAACGTTGGCTGAAAGGGGGCGCCTCATACCATACCACATGGTTTGCACGGTCTCGGCCGAAGCTCCTTACTCACCCTTGCCCGTGAGGGGCTTGTTGGCGGTATGCCATGAGGCCTTTGGCCAGACTTGCTGAAACCTGAAATCCAACAAGGATTCAAGCCAAATTCATCGAAGCAGACTAAGCGAAGCCCCATGGCGAAGGCCATGAGCGGAGATGGCGAAGGCTGACAAGCCGCGGCGGGTCCACGTGAAGCAAGGGCATCATGGGCGAATGGCATATAGCAAAGGGCATATGGCGAAGCTGCAAGACCCTCGTTAGGACAGGTTCGGTATGCAAGCAACCCCACGGGCTGCTTCGGCCCGACCGGCCCATTCGCCATAGGCCGGGCCCAATCTACCGACCCATTAGAAGCCCATGAGTGCAAATGACACTGTATACCCATGTAAATGTCCCTTTCATAAGGACAACCATGTAAATTCCTCTGTAAAACCTGAACCCTAATAGGGGAACCTATAACAGGGTTATAAATAGACCCTTAGGGTCATGTAAAGAGGATCCCAAGAAAAATTCTCAATTTAATACACTTTACCATTTTCCAATCACGGTTGAGTAACCACATCTTTCGACGTATGCGGTTGTCGTTTCGACAACACAAACTTTATATACGTATATACAAACTTTGTATACGTACATATTAAAAAACCGAAAAAACTGAAAAAAGAAAAAAGATACGCATAGAAAAAAAACCGTGCGAAAAAAAACCACGGAAAAAACAGAACAAACAGAAGAAAAGAAACGTGCGGGAAAAAAAGAAAACCCAAAAAAAAAAAGAAAACCACGCTGCCTCCCGCGCCCCTTCTCTGCGCGTGATACGTGTCCAGTCACGTGGGAGAGGAGGCACGCGACTGATCACCTATTAGCGTTCTCGTACGTGGAGGATTTTCTTAAACCATCCAGCTGATAAGCCCATCGAGACTACAATTTTGATTCAAAATTGTTAAAATTAAACTGTTTGAGATAGTCACTTTGAAGATGCTCTAGCTCGTTGGTTTCAAAGTTTTGACATTTTTTTCCCACACCGCGGCCAAACCGCGTTCGACATGCCTCCGTTTCTTTCCCCAACTCCAATAATCAAGTATATAATCCCCAACCCAGCCCGCCCCATCCGGAGGGTCAACCCACTCGCGCCAAATCACCCCAAAGGCCCAAACCCAATCGATCCCCATCGATCACCGCCCGCCGCCCGCCGCCCGCCTTCGCCGCGAGAGCTAGGGTTTGCTCGACGACGCGAGGGGGGAGCGACCACCGCCCGCGACCCGATAGGAAGGATGGCGGCGGCCGAGGGCGAGAAGAAGGTTACCAAGTGCCACCATAAAAAAACGTTATTAACAAGTGAGCTGCGCATTTTAAGTTCATATCAAAGTATCAAACATTTATGCCTGTTTGTATCCCTGCTTTGAGCTACGCTTGCTTTTCAATGATTTAATTTTGTTTTTGGTGAATCTTATAATGCCCTGTTTATTTGATTCTGAAATCTCACAGCCTTCACAGAGAAGCGCCTCCAAGATCGCGGGAGATCACGCGGCGGTGAACCCGGCAGCCGCTGATCCACCAATGCCCGTTCCAGGCTTGCACCATCATCATAACATCCCTGCTGCAAACCGCCGGCTCACTCCTGCCGCTCGACTGCTGATCAACTGTGGTATCTTCCTCATCGCCACCGCCGGGTCCTTCATAGTTTTCCACACTGCCGGAGACCCTTCTGCCATCGACGATCCTGCATATGCCCTCGTTGCATTCCTCTTTGTCCTCCTCGGCTTGTCGTTCGTGCTGCTTGCACCTGTTGCCGGTCAGTTCCCTGGAGCCACGAGGGTCGCCGTTGCCATTGCGAAAGCGCTCAAGGGTTACCTGCTCGGCGGCGGCAATTGATCAAAGATTCGATTCATTCTTTATAAAGGTATAGATTTGCTAGCTCACAGTAGTTTTCTGTTTGTTTGTATGTCGTGTTTATAGGCGTTGTAGCCCATGAACTCACTGTAAAGTGTGAAGTGTATATACGTGTTCTTGTAAGTACATCTGTACATGTCTGCTCTGTTCAACCTGACGTTTTGATAAATATTAGCTTTTCAGTTTCTCTTTTAATTTTCGGTTTCATGGATACACACGGTTATTTAAAATTGGTAAAGATCACTTTAACATACATGCTTTATCTCCAAAGGGTAAGACTGATAACTGATTATGACAAGAAAAAAGTTGAAAAGAGAGATAATGCTACCAATGATTTCTCTCCAAAGGGTAATTACTGATTATGACAGTAACTTGATCCATCTGTAGATTGCATCAAGGAGCTCATGCCTGATCTTCAACTTGTGATTGGACAATTTGAAAGGAGGATGTTCTCGGTTTTATATCATGAAAACTCACATTTGTTGGTTCCTGGTTGATTTGTGATGTAGGGCAAGAGGACTAGGAATGATGGTGCTAGTCCTTCTCAATCGTCTCACAAGTTTATGAGAAGTTCTTTACAACAACACTATATATATTTTTTTAAAGAAAAACTATCGAGTCTATTAAAGCTAAAAATCGGGCGCGTATGGAAAGAGATGCAACAAGCAGGTGAGGCACTCAACAACTCTACATGCAAAGTACAACAATAGACCTCTCACTTCTATTATTAATAAATAACTTATTTAACACGTTTTAAACTATTTTTCTTCTAAATTAATTATTCGATATTTGATCTGATTATACCATTATGATCTGATCTATGATTTCTATTTGTACATGATAATATTGTGTACTGATGTTGAGTCAAGTTGGTGCGAACTTGTACTCGAATATGGAATTTATTTGTTGTTCATGTGTAGTTGTTGCTTAAGGCCATGTAAGTATAGTCGGTGATGAATCAGGACTAGACGGTGATGGAACTTGTACTCGAATATGGAATTTATTTGTTGTCGGTGATGGATCAGGATTAGACTTGGGAGAAGTTGTGTTCCAAATGTTCAAGCATAATACGCGGGATGCTCATGCTCAGGCTAGAGAACAATGCACGTGAAGGTGAAGGTTTATATATGCCATACACGTGGTGTTGTGTGCTATGAAAAGAGAGTCAAATTTGGATTGGAGTCAAGTTTGAAAAGATTGAAGTGTGGAGTTGTATGGGGATGTTGTTTTCCTGGTTTGGTAGATGCAAATTTGGATTGGAGTCAAGTTTGAAAAGATTGAAGTGTGGAGTTGTATGGGGATGTTGTTTTCCTGGTTTGGTAGATTTCCTATATGATTAGGAGTCATAGTTCTAGTTGATTCATGGCAAGGGGCAATCATATTGTGGATATAAATAGAAGAGGGATTGAGGCTACAAAAGATCTATTGGGAAAGAAAAGTTACAAAAGATCTATTGGGAAAGAAAAGTTAGGGTTTGGTTCGAGGTTTTAATTGTGATTCGTGAGTTGTCGATATAAATAGAAGAGGGATTGAGGCTACAAAAGATCTATTGGGAAAGAAAAGTTAGGGTTTGGTTCGAGGTTTTAATTGTGATTCGTGAGTTGAGAGAGGAGTGGTTTAGAAAAGTTAGGGTTTGGTTCGAGGTTTTAATTGTGGTTTGTGAGTTGAGAGAGGAGTGGTTTAGATGCACTTTGTAAATCTCGATGGTTAGACACTTAGAACAATATCAGTTCGATTAGACCGGTGGTGGCAGCAGACGACAGCGGCTAGTAGGGCAGTTGTACTGGTGAATATACTCCGGTCAAACCGGTGGTAAGGGCCCGGTCAAACTAGAGGTATCACGTCGGTCAAACTGATCTCCATCGGCGAAATGGTAACTTATATTTCCACTAAAAGTTATGTTTTTTTTTTGTGTTTCTACTATTTACCCTCTAGTAGGCTTGATTCTTTTATTCGATCATATAGGAAATTTGCAAAAAAACATCCCACAAATTACTTGAAGTTTGGCGTTCCTCCACATAAATCATTTGTTGCAAAAATCTCCCTAGTATGCACATGTTTAACCAAATCAATATGCTTTCATAAATTGTGAGGAGTTAATGTGGTTTTTGTCATGGTTACGGATAATGCATACCTCATATCCTATGACTTATGGAATATACGAGTATGGTATACCTTCATGTCCACGGGTTGTTTTCGTATGCGTTGTAGGAATCCGTCACGAATTATGGAAAATATCTCTATGAGTCAAGTGATTTCCAAAGTCCTACTCGGAGGGGATAAAGTTTTTATTGTATCGCATGGGATCCGATATCTTCGAGTCTTACTTGGAGATCAAGATGATCCACGGTATAAAAGAGACCCCCGGGGAGGGGTGCAGGGCATCGAATCTCATCGTCAATACACCCACCATAGTTTACGAAGCCGGAGTACGCGGAGCCAAGCCGCCGGGAGATCTCGTCGAATACATCGATTGCGATCTCATCAGTATCATCGAATTCGTCTACTTCCATTGTATTATGTGGTTTTCCATAATCAATCTCATATAAACTGGACTAGGGCTATTATCTGATAAGGGGCCTGAACCAGTATAATCCTTGTCTTTTATCTGCTTGATGTCGTATTATGTAGATCCTCGTTCCAACGTACCCTAATAACCAACTCATCCGGTCTACGAGTATCACTCGTCGACAGTGGCGTGCCAGGTAGGGTGACTTAGTACTCAAGGTTCTGCCAGTATGACTTCAAGCCACCCCGACAGCAATGTCAACACCGGCGTCAATCAAGGAGCTTCTACCTTGACATCGTTGGTGTGGACTCAAGTCGGATCTATTGTCTTTCCAGTCTATACCGTTACGCCAGTCTCGACTAGCCCAATTACTATATGGAACGAAAACGGTGCGGTTACAACTTCGAGAAACGACATCTTGCCGACAATTCCTCCCACGCAGGAACGGAACATCGACGACTCCAATACCTAGAAGAAATCCTCAAGTGGCCAAATTCTGTCCCCCGCACAGAAACCAGGAGCCGACAAGGATATCCGTCCAGAAGCCGAGATCTTGGTGTCATATCCATAAGACATCCAAGCATACTCTGGAAGACTGCCCAGTGATATTGCACATGAAGGCTGAGCTCTACGCTTGCAGAGAACGTGGGATTCAACGCACTTCACCAACCAATATCATCCATTGTCCGATCCATAAGTCGAGATCTCACGATCTCACGTGCCACAAAATCTTCCTTAAGACGATCAAGCCGCCACGCCCTCAGATCCAATAGCCACGAGTTCAACCTCAATGTGTTGCAGAGGAACGGGACACGGCGATGATCAATATGGCTGAGACCATCACGTCCGCAGCAGCTAGGACGCTTGCTCAACAGCTACGAGCTCTCGACTCAATATTGAGAGAGAGCCCTTTCGATCCTGTCCTGAACCCTGATGTCGATCAGTGGGCAGTATGACTACGAGAAATTGTGGCCAATCTCAATACCGCATTCGTGGAGACAGCAACTAAGCCCTCGCTGCGAGATCCACCACGAGGAAACGGAGAACCAGCCAACTACTTTTTCCAACTTCTAGCCTCTCGTTTTCTGCGCGCATGCTTCTTAACATGTTAAATGGTGTGTTTAGAAAAGTTGCTTTAAAATTCATATTAATCCATTTCAGGTTTATTTTAGCTAATGAATCATGCGCTAATCGATTACTCCGTTTTGCGTGTGGGGAGGTGGAGTTCTCAATCTCCACCTCCGAACGCAGCCTACGTAGAGTGGTGGGCATTTGGAACAACATAAATTGCAGGATGGAATGTAAAACCGATGGTTTTCATAATTTTCCATCCTTCAAAAATTTGTGCCGTGTTTGGATTTCTCCCACAAGGGATCTCGTGTCAAAGGTGCCGTGGCAGTGTGTGTGGGGGCAGGGGGCAGGCAGCCCACACCCACCACACCACCGAGCAGCGAGTGTACAGCCACCACGCGTGCCCACCCCTCGACGACTCGTGCGAGCGCGAGTATCTCCACCACTCGTCGCCGACTCGTGCGAGCGAGAGAGAAGCCGCTGACTGCACTGCACCGCACGCACCCCAAACGCTATCCAACTCTTATCCCCTTCGATCCCCCCTCAACCACGCCATGGCGGCCCTCCGCCCCCGCGCCGCCGCCGCCTCCGCCGTCGCCCGCCCGGTCGCCGTACGCCGGGCCGGCGTCTCCTCCTCATCGTCCTCCCGCTGGAAGCTGCAGGTCCCCCCCCCCTCCCGCCTCCTCTACGTTCTCGGTTCCTCTCTTGCCCGTGATGTGTAAATCCACTAGGGGGGATGCGTAGAGCCTTGTGGTTCCTGCCTTCATTGATCGTTGGTGTCCATGGCGGATGATGATTATGATGATGATGATGATGACGTGGTATTTTATATTTAGGGGCGATGCTTTGCGTAGCGGAGTGATTGATTTGAGATGAGGTGTAGCAAACCTCCTGCGCTGCAATTCTTCCCACTCTTGTTTTTGGAAGTTAGGAGCTTAATTTCGTTACAACGTACCTGTACTGCCTAAATGAGAGTTTTTACTTCTCAAGTAGGCTGTTTCAAACTGGATTCGAGCTCTTTACTTAAACTGAGATGTGTGCAAGGAGATAATTTCTAATGCCTGTTTCTATTAAGTTTTAGTGTTTCCTTGTTATTGCTCAATACTAGTCTTAGTTTTATAGCTTCTAGCGTCTGTTTATGTGAAGTAAAACTTATACTTTAGTCTCTCTCTTTTTTTTATTTGTCAGTTATCGTCTTTCTTCTATCAGTATCCTATCCACTGCACCGTCAAAATTGTTTTCCAGACAAGATATTTCAAAAATTCACTAGTCCACAGCCACAACATGCATCTTTGATTCTTACCGAATTTAGTCTGATTTATTTATGCCCTCTACATCAGTTTAATCTAGTCGTTGCATCATTGATTTGCGCGCTATGAATTTATGATTATATTTCACCTAGAATATTGTCATGACAATTGCTGCCCTATCAACTTTGCAACACAGGGAAGTATGTTGAATTGGAAATCTAAATGCAGTACCAGAAGTCCACGGACTACAGTTGCTGGTGCAAAGCCTGATGACTCTGAATTTGAAAGTGTCGATGCACCACTCGAGCCCCAAACGTGGGAAGGAAGCTTCTTGTGTGGTTTGTTGAAGAACCAGCCACAAGTACTCCCAGTTGCTGCCGCAAAGCAACTTCAAGAACTATCTAATCAAAGAAAGGACACCTTGATCCGCTGGGAACATAGCATCGGTTCTCCTGAGGACTGCCTTCACAGGTCAGTTACAAATGCCCTTTATCAAAAGTGTTTAGTGGTCTCAGGAGGTCGACATGCTGCTATCCTTATTTTTTACCCTTTCAAGTTCTCTGTTATATTTCAAGCATAAATTGTATTAATTATTAAACAGACAACGTTGCACTTTTGTGATAGAATAAAAAACAGCATTCACTTAGGATGGCATTTTATTTTGTTGTGCTGATGAAGAACAACCAATTAGGTAATAACTCTTCAGTCCATAAGCTACCTGTTATTTGGACATATGTTGGATTAGAAAATTTCTCAACTGATTACAGAAATAAAATATAGGTTGGGTTAATGCAATCATGTGAATATTGTAGATTTGCAAGTGAGGCTTGAAATTATAAAAGCTAGCTTCGTTAAATGATGGGATATAACCTGGAGCCCTAGTCTTTTTAATATGAATCATATAGGAGCGTCACTTATAATATACTATGAAATCTACATGGAAGAATATGGAGGGTTAGGTCTTTCTTTAATCTGTTCTAGTTGATGCTGCATCGATATTTTTTAGTCATAAGCTTCATTGTTAAAAACTTAAAATTTACCAAATCATTTCATGTAGCTAGCATAATTGTCACTGCAGGTGATCTATATTCGGCACTAAAAAGTCTATATTGTTTGCTCCTTTTATCTTTATATTGTATTTGCATCTGAATATTAATTGATTTGTTGGGACTTCTACAAATAGGAGGATTGCTGAAATGAAGGAGCATGAGTGCCAGACTGCTATTGAGGATATCATGTACACTTTGATTGTTTATAAATTTTTCAAGATTGAAGTTCCATTGGTTCCAAATCTATCAAAGCTTATCAGCAGTAAAAGACTACAAATATGGCCACCAAGGGAGGCAGAACTAGAATCAATTCATGGACCTGAGGTGCTAGGTTTAATTAGGGAACACTTGACCAGTATTATCAGATGGGTACATAGAAATGGTCCCAAGATCAATCGCTCAACACTTCGAATCAAAAGAATGCAATTTAGTCGGATTTATTCTGCTTCAATAATGTACGGGTACTTTCTGAAATCTGTCACTACAAGGCATCGTTTGGAGCTGATTCTTGCTCAGTCACAAGAATTTTGCCCACCAATTCAGTTTCTGAATGCACAATTTAATAGCACCCAGAAACAAGAACAGGAAGAGTCCATTGGAGGTTCCACAGAAATATCATCTTCCTCAAAACCGAGTTCTGTTGTTGATCTGCATGACTTGAAAAGTTACATGATGGGCTTTGATCCAAAGACCTTGGAGTTATGCGCAAGGCTGCGCTCATGCGAAGCTTCTAATCTCATTGAGAAGCACAGTTGGGCACTGTTCAGAGAAAGCATGAAAGATTTCCTAGAGCCTGATGAGGCAGTGATACTCGATCCGTCATCCCTAAAGAGATTGTTGCTTGAAGCCATTGCATTTGGTTCCTTTCTTTGGGATGTTGAGGATTATGTTGACGAGATTTACAAGTTGCATGATAGCTGAAAAAAGTACATGCAGAAAACTCCTGATGCCTTGTAAATATTCTTGAATCTTGTATATATGATTAGATATTTAGCTTCTTATGCATGTAAATCTTGCTGTCAAAATTTTGCTATTTCTAGCATCCCAGATTGCCAGGGAGCTGAATGACTGCCGTAATTTGCTACTCCTATAAAGGTTTCGGTACGATTTCTGGAGCCAGGTACACCTGGTACTTGTAATTTGTGTTTTTTTCTCCAGGAATTCCTTACTGCCGCTATTCATTAATACAAACGGAGTATAGTTTGCAGTCTTTTACATAAGTACCACTGTAAAACTGAAGCTTAACTCGATGTAATCGTTTGAAAGCTTGAAACATTCAATACTACTACCATGTTTGTGACTCTCAGAGCACCTGATAACTTCAGAAGTGTTTGGATTGGACCCAGAAAATATGGAACTGACTGAACTCATGCCCACAATTACACCAAGCAGCATCACTGCTGACAATTGGACAACTTTCTCATTTGTGACCACATGAGTGACAGAGACTCATGATGGCGTATGAGAGAAGGATGCTCTGCTGCTCCCCTGGTAGCCACTGATTAGCAAATGGATGGTCCAGATCTGAGCCACCATGAACCCCACCACCCCTATGGTCCAATCATTCAACAAAATTGCACAAAACCAAGAATCTCAAATGAGTTTCCAAACATGTTCAGAGCTCCCCAAAGTCCAAACTAATGTGTCAAATGAGCTTCACAGTAAAGAAAGAAAGAAATGGACCATGAATTTTTCCAAATATGTTCAGAGCTCCCCGAGATCCAAAACCAATGGTAATTCTGAACTCTTTCAGGGCCTGTTTGGATCTTCTGGCAAAATTTTTTACCCTGTCACATCGAATATTTAGACACATGCATGGAGTATTAAATATAGAAAAAAACTAATTACATATATTGTGTGTAAATTACGAGACGAATCTTTCAAGCCTAATTGCTCCATGATCTGGCCATGTGGTGCTACAGTAAATATTTGCTAATGATGGATAAATTAGGCTTAATAATTCATCTTGCAGTTTACAGACGGAATCTGTAATTTGTTTTGTTATTAGTCTACATTTAATACTTCAAATGTATATTCGTATATCCGATGTGACACGCCAAAACTTTTCACCCGTGGATATAAACACAGCCTTAAGACCTGTTTAGATCCCACCCTAAAATTTTACACCCTGTTAGATCGTGCGTTTGAACACATGCATGAAATATTAAATATAGGCTAAAAGAATAATATTAAATATAGGCTAAAAGAATAACTAATTGCATAGATTGCGACTAATTTGAGAGACGAATCTTTTAAGCCTAATTGTTACATGATTTGATAATGTGGTGCTACAGTAAACATTTGCTAATGATGGACTAATTAGGTTTAATAAATTTGTATCGCGGTTTACTAACGGATTCTGTAATTAGTTTTTTATTAGTGACCAAACACCCTATATAACATCTTATATAATATGCGATATGACACACCAAAACTTTACGCTCGTTATTAAACACCCCGTTAACCTGGGCCACTCTCCTTGGATATTTGCTCCTCCATTGAACAGCTCCAGAAAGGACACAATGGCAGGTGCCTACAACTGGCTGTCTGGCACTGCATTGAATGCACCTCCTCCTCTCACTCAGTCACTCACACACACACAAGAGAGAGGCTCTGCCTCTGCCTCCTCCATCAAGGAAGGAGTACATCACAGAATACAGATCCAGACTCCAGAGCCCATAGAGAGAGAAAATACAGCTACTCCTAGATGAGACCCTGAGTGAGAGAAGAAGCAAAGAAACAACAACAACAAGAAAGAGAGATCTCCCTCTTCCATCAACAATGCCACCACCATCAATCACCACCACCACCACCACCAAGCTGTTCTTGCTCCTCCTCCTCCTCCATGGAGGCCACTGCCTGAAGAGCTTGGACATGGCCATGGAGATGGAGATGGATTCAGAGGCTCACAGCAGGATGCTGTGGGAGTCCAGCAGCAGCAACGGCAGGAGGTACATCAGCTACGACGCCCTGAGGAGCGACGTGGTGCCGTGCTCGAGGCAGGGTGTCCCTTACTACAACTGCAGGATCATGACCACCGCCAACCCTTACACCCGGGGATGCGAGACCATCACCAGGTGCAGGGATGTGGATCCGTGATTACTACTGCACTCCCTGCTTGTTTTGCTGGATGATCTTGCCATGGGAGGAATTGCCAGGAAAAATGAAGAACTTTTTATGCGATCTACAAACGGAGTGGCTACCTGAGATGCAAATCTTGGTTTTTGTTTTTGTTTTCTTTTTATCCTCTCTTCTGTTCTTTCTTCTTTATGTTCTGCATTTGCTGAATCATTGTAGGTGATTCATGGATGATTTACATGTTCAAGATCTTATGAGTATGTATATGTAAGATCTGGTTGCAAGCTATAATATTATAAGGAAGCTTGGATCAGGGGAGGTGTGCTGCTTTGTGCTTGAAATTGTCGGCATTGATAAGATTTGATGCCATCAATTGGCATGGAAATTGCTCCTTTTCTTCGTTTGTACAATTGTACTGGTATGTTAAAGTTGGTATACGCAATTGAGCACGTTGAATCTTTTCGGCCGCTCATCGTTTCTTCAATTTTTTTTTAATAGCTAGTCGTGTAATGAAACCTGGTTCGTTCTTGTTTAATAAAGATCTTGCTTTGCAGTGTTTTCAGGGGAAAAAGACTCAAATTTCACCAATTCATTATTCATGGTGTGATTCCTCCTCTTTTTTCTTGGTGAGGAAATCATCAGTTTGTGTATCAACTTCCGAACATACTGAATTGTACAGAAGAGAAGGGTATAAGTCTGAATAAATTCAGAAAACACTCTTAATAGATTATGACTGGCATTGTTGCTTCATAAAATTCACACATCTACTTGAGTGTCACAGTAACAAAACAATGAGCATTACTCCGAAGTGCTACTATGTTAGATATTGTAACTGCAGACAAGAGATATCACATGAATTTGGATTTTTTTTCGAGGGAGATTCTTTAAAGAACAGAGATTTTGGTGAGTTAAAAAAAAAAAGAAGACCACATGCTGACCTGTAGTCAGCCACCAATCCTTAATGCAGAGATAACATGGATGCACCGACACAATTACACAAATATGTCATCTACCCATATTTCTCCCACCGGCCTGCGCTGCACTCCCCAAATAGTGCCCTACTGCCCTGACAAGAAATTGACTGTTGAACAGTGTGTTTGTATCGCAGGTCAATGACGTTGGCATCACCATGACTAAAGTGATCCACATAGATGGACCCACATAAAGAGACTTTAACTATAGCAATCTCCACAATGTATATAAATACAAGGTAGCATTAGGCCATCAGCAATGAGTACCCTCAACCGTGTCTCCCCTCACGGCTGTCCGCCTCCCGTCGCTTTTTGAGGCTGATCCGTTCCCCAGCAGGGGAGCGCGGCGCCTCTCGCCCCTCCGCGCCTCGCCCACTTTTTCGTGGGGGGTCTGAGCCAGGCACCGCATTGAAGCGTGGGGGGCTCGTGGACACGGTGCCCTACCCCGATATTTCCCCTTGTACCCTCGCCCTCATCCACGGCCAGCGGCCGGCGGCCTCCTCATCCTCATCTGCCGCCGCTGCCGCCGCTGGTGGCTCGCCGTTGACCACCACGATGGGAGAGAGAGGGAGAGGGACAGGGAGAGGCAAACGGCGGCGGTGAGAGGGAGAGAAGAAGACCAGATCTGGCCACAGCTCGCTGTTGACCACCGCGTCGGCATGCTAGATCCGCGCGTGGCTCCCCCGTCGGCGACGGGCGGAGGAAGAGGGGTGGCGGCGCGGCACACGGCCTCCAGCGACGACCCCGTGACGAGAGAGAGATAGAGAGAGAGAGATCCGGCGGTGGAGTAGGCGGCCCTCCTCGTTGCCCTCGCCGACGAAGCTCCGGCGGCAGCGGCGGCCTTCCTAATCTCCCTCGCGCTGCGGCCGCATCTGGCGAGGGAGAGTGGATGGCGAGCGGCAGCGGCGGGAGAGAGTGGACAGAGAGGTGAGCAGCGGCGGGGGAGAGAGGAGGGAGGTGGTGGTGGCGGCGAGATGGGCGACGAGGAAGCGAAAAGAAGCGAGAAGAGAGGGCGGAAGAAAAGAGAAGGAAAAGGAGAGTGGGTTGGCAGGGAAGGGTATTTGGTGATTTTTCGTCTAGGGCTACTTTGGGCCAAGACACCCATTGTGGGCTATAGTACCCTCACCGGGTTGCTTCAGATTTTGAGGAGCCCATCCAGGAGTATCTCCCATTGTGAGCTGAGTTCCCCTACGAGTGTTCTCAGTTAGTGAGGACACTCTAGGAGTGGCTCACATTGTGGATGCTCTTAGGAGATAAGAGAGAAATAGAGATAGATAGTATTATTTATTTATGGGTAGTCCATATGTTTAATGGATATTTTTTGTTGTTTTCTCTATATGGACTAGTTACATAATGTTAATAGGTAGCTGAATGAAATATAATATTATCTATGTACTACATTTGTATCACATTGTGGATGCGTAACTGTCGAAGGTTTCGCTGGATTTTTGTTTCCCAGTTCACATGAACGTTGAACCAATTTTCATGAAAACTGTTGGAAGAAGTTAGGAGTATTGTTCTTTTCAGCTATTTCACTGGATTAATTTTGTGGATTATCGTATTGCTTAGTTCTCTTGTTTTAAGCTATTTGTTAAGTATATTCATCAAAATATTTAATTTATACCTATAATCATCTAGATAATCAACTGCAATAAAACCGGTCTTGGCTGGAGATGTAAATGAGCAACATGAATTAGAATTACAAGAACATTTCAATGGGCTAAAATATTTTTTATGTGAATATCATTACTATATGGCTATAAATTTGTGATTAGTAATAAAATTACTTCAGGTTCAACCGTTCAATGGTAGCAGAAGTGACTAAACAAGTTTGTTAAAGAGTCGCAAAACTGTCGCCTGTCGGACACTGGCGCGGCATGAGCTGGGGAGCCGTCTACACGCTTGGAAGTATTTTCAAAGAGAAATGGAAATGAAGTGAAAGTAATATTTGTTTAGGATGTGTTTGGAACTACATGTTTTCAACTTCTATTTTCTTATTTTACACGTGCACGTTTCCCGAACGTTAAATTGAATGTATGTTTTAAAAATATTCTATAGGCAAGTTGCTTTAAAAATCATATTTATAAAATTTCTCAAGCTTTTATAGCTAATACTTAAATAATCATGTACTAATGAGTCATCCCGTTTTACGTGTGCAGGAGAAAAATTCCCAACCTTCTTTCTAGAAAGCACCCTTAATCCTTCCCCCAATAGTCTCGACCAATGAAGATCTAATCTCAAAGAAAACAACATGAATTCTACGTGGTTATTTGAAAGTACAGTGCACCCCTACAAAAGATGACACGAGCGGGTTCAAACATCGCTAGAATATCTATTATGTTGTGACGAGAAAGCAAGTTTAATTGCCGATGTGAGTGCTCAGATTCTAATCTTGGTAGGTATCTGGTATATTTTGTGGGAGAAAATTGGTTCATGGTGAGAAGGTGCATGAACCATCGAGGGCGGCAATGGCTATTGGTGTACTCCCCTAAACTATTGGAAAGCCAACCCGAGGAATAGAGGCATTGCTAGATCGGGATGGTGTCAACCATAAGAGGGAATGGTTAAATTGAATGTAGATGCCATTGCCAGGAGATATTCTTTGGGATGATAAAGTAGAGTACATAGCATTGGCAAATGATCGCATGGAGTATTACTGCGGAGATTCATGCCTTGAGGAATGGCTTTTACTAGCTAGAGGTCAACAAGTTGATCGAATCATCACTAAGTTAGATTGTTTCGAAGTCATCACAATGATGCAAAATGGAGGGTTCTCGATGACAGCAGCTGCGGTGATCTATAATGAATGTGTGGTTCTTTCCGAAGCTTCTACATTGGTAACTCTTGTTTACTGTCCTAGAGAGGCTAATTTAGTTTCTCACGAGCTTGCTAGAGCAGCCTGGCTTAATCCACCATCTATTTGGTTGGAGGAGCCACTAGCTTCAATTAAGTGGTTAGTGAGCGATGTAACTGCTCTTTGATCTAATAAAGTTATGAGAGTTTTCCTTTTTTAAAAAAGGACGGCACGTAAGGTAAAAAGGTTACGTGAAAAGCGCATCAATGTTGGCCCTCAATGTTGTTGTGGTTGCAGCAGCGGTGCCACACGCTCCTCACAGCATGTGGGGGCACCGCCAGGCCAAACCGTCCTATACAGCTAGTGTAATGGCTTTCTCCCTTCCCCTTCCATGGCGAGACCTAACGCCGCACAGAGATCCCTACACAATTAAACGCTAGTGTCAGGCCTCCTCGGGGGAACGTGAACCTCAAGGATGATGGTGACACTATTCAGGAGCCTGACGACGACCAAGTGAAGAACAAAACTGAAGAAGCAGAGAAGGAGCTGACCGAACAAGACGAAGGAGAAAAGATGGACTTCAAGACCAAGAAGAAGGCACCTGCTCGCGAGGACCCACAAGACTCAAGGCTGACACTTGCTCCAAGGACAAGAAGGCCAAACCCACTTACGCTGGAGGCCCATGGGTCAAGTAGCAGCACAGCTGTCATGAGCTATCTGGAGAGGGAGAGAGAGTTAGCCAGTAATAAAAGGAAGAACGGTAGTAGAAGGAAAACTTGGCTATGAACTGGGATATACGCGATGGCGTAGGCGGCGGCGGCTCGATCCTGTGGGGTTGAGAGACATTTGTATGCGCAATTCGTGATTAATTCCAGTTCTTGAGAGATATTCGTTGGGAGTTCCTAACAACTTGGTATCAGAGCCACAAATTTTTTTCCAAATTCCACAGCTCTTGATTCGGCTACAAAATTTTCTCCAGGTCAGGGATTGGGATCTACCCTTGCGGTGGAATCCCGCGAAAAGGCAACTTGCCTTGACTTGGTTAGCTGAATTAGAGAGGGATTTGGTTGTTAAGTGAGTGTTGAAGAGGAGGCGCCATGGATGTGGAAGGCAAGCTCGATTTGCTGATGAAGACAATCGCGGAGAACGAGAAGAAGCGGGTGGTGGCGGAAGACCACATCCGTTCGGATCTGGTGGAGCTCAAGGGGGCGGTGGAAGGACGACTACCTCAAGTCGAGAAGCGCGTGGAGGACCTGAATTTGGCTCTAGGAGTACTGAATTCCAAGGTCGAACAATTGGAGATCCAACTTCCGCGAGCGATTCAAGGCGACAAGGGAGGCAACCGTGTGACGTGCAAGGAAGAACCGCAACCAACACAGGCGGGATTCACAACTCTCTCAGCTACAACCTCCCAGGGTATGCATGAATCCCATCTCGCCCCTTCCACTCCTTTTGGTTTTGATTCATCAGTTCAGCAAAGCTCTGCATCTGCAATGTCTATGGGAATTTCTGGTGGAGTACCTCCAATGACCTGCCCTTAGTTTAATGGAGACAATCCTCACATGTGGCGAGCCAACTGTGAAGTGTACTTTGATGTTTATGGTGTGTTACCTCAAAATTGGGTGAAAGTAGCAACTCTGAATTTATGTGGCAATGCTGCCTTTTGGCTGTAGTCAGTTAGAAACCAGCTTATTGGAATTACTTGGCCTAATTTATGTGAGAAGGTCTGTGCTAGATTCTCTAGAGATAGGCAGCAAGCACTAATCCGACAATGGATTCATATGATGCAGAACACTTCAGTGGGGGATTATGTAGAGCGGTTTGACAGTGTGATGCACCAACTGATGGCTTATGAGCACGCAGCTCCACCCATCTATTTTGTCACCAAATTCATGGAGGGGTTAAGGGATGAAATCAGATCAATGGTTATGATGCTGAGGCCACAGGATTTGGGTACTGCCTGTTCTTTGGCTCTACTTCAGGAAGAAGCTGTAGGGGAAGCTAAGCCCAGTGGTTTCAGAAGGACTGACAGCAGTAATTATCTCAAGTCACCACCCAGAACTGTGTCTCCTAATTCTTCACCCAACTCGTCTACTAGATCTAGCCCTACCCACAGTGTTGAAGACAAAAGACCACTTGATTCTAGCAGAACTAGAGATGACAGAGTGTCGGCACTCAGATCATATAGGAGGTCCAAGGGGTTGTGTTTCACATGTGAAGAGAAGTGGGGAAAAGACCATAAGTGTGCTAATTCTATACAACTACATGTGGTTGAAGAGCTGTTAGAAGCATTACAAGCAGATCCTGATTTAATCTCCAACACAGGCAGTATCCCAGAGGGGGAAGAAGACACTCTCATGTCGATTTCTTCACAGGCCTTACATGGCTGTGAATCTTCTAAGTCCATCAAATTAAGAGGTTGGGTTCAGGACAAGGAACTGTTGATGCTAATCGATTCAGGCAGCATACACTCGTTCATTGATGAAAATATGGGCAAGAAACTGAGGGGACTACAACCCTTGCACACTCCTTTGAAAGTACAGATTGCTGATGGAGGGCAACTTCCCTGTTCAATGATCATTCCTCAATGTAGCTGGTGGACTCAGGGAAATAGCTTCAAAACTAATTTCAGATTGTTACCTTTGGGCACCTATGATGTAATACTGGGTATGGATTGGTTAGAGCAGTTTAGCCCTATGCACATTGATTGGGCTCACAAGTGGCTGGAATTCACTCATCAGGATCAACTGGTCAGATTACAAGGACTGACACCTAAACTGGACCAGTGTGAAGGTATTTCTCTTCATCAATTAAGTGGCATGGCTAGAACAGAAGGTGTGCAATGTGGGGTACAGCTGCTTAAGGTGGAAGAAGAAGCAACACATCTGGAGCATCTCAAAATAGTCTTGCAACTTCTGTCTGATCACAATTGGAAGGTCAAATTGAGTAAATGCTCTTCTGGTCGACAGGAAATTGCTTATCTTGGGCACATTATTGGTTCCAAAGGGGTGGCTACTGACCCTAAGAAAATCCAGGATGTGGTCAATTGGGCAGTACCAACTTCTGTCAAGAAACTGAGAGGGTTTCTAGGTCTGGCAGGTTACTATAGAAAATTTGTCAGAGGATTTGGGGTATTGAGCAAACCCCTCACCCAATTACTGAAGAAAGGTGTATCATACAAATGGACCAAAGAAGCTGATCAGGCCTTCCAACAATTAAAACAGGCATTAGTTTATGCTCCTATGTTAGCTCTTCCTGATTTTTCCAAACGGTTCACACTGGAAACTGATGCAAGTGAATTTGGTATTGGGGCTGTTTTGTCCCAAGATAAACATTCAATAGCTTTTCTCAGCAGAGCATTAGGGCCTAAATCTAAGGGGCTGTCCACCTATGAGAAAGAATATATGGCCATTCTGTTAGCCATTGACCACTGGAGACCTTATTTGCAACATGGGGAATTTACCATTCTTACTGACCATCACAGCCTCAAACACTTATCTGAACAACACTTACATACCCCTTGGCAACAAAAGGCCTATACTAAACTGATGGGCCTACAGTATCAGATTCACTACAGGAAGGGCATCCACAACTCTGCAGCAGATGCTCTCTCTAGGAAGGACTCCACTACCTATGCCGAACTAGCAGCCATTTCTGAAGGTGTTCCATTGTGGATGCAGGAGGTGATACAGAACTATGACAATGATGCTCATGCTACTAAACTGATTCAGGAGTTGTCTGTCAGTCCCAACTCTAATTCTCACTTTACATTAAATCAAGGAATACTGAGATAAAAAACAGAATATGGATAGGTGGCCATCTTGATTTACAACACAAGATAATTGATGCTCTCCACTCTTCACCTATTGGAGGACACTCTAGATTTCCTGTAACTTATCGAAAGATCAAGGGCATGTTTGCTTGGTCAGGAATGAAAAAGATTATACAACACAGGCTTATGTCTTGTCAGATTTGCCTTCAAGCCAAACCAGATCGAGCAAAGTACCCAGGTTTGCTCCAACCATTGCCAGTTCCTTCTGCAGCCTGGCATACAATTTCTTTGGACTTTGTTGAAGGCCTTCCTAGATCTCATCACTACAACTGTATTCTTATGGTAGTAGATAAATTCTCTAAGTACGCCCATTTAATTCCTCTAGCTCACCCTTTTACTACTCATAGTGTGGCTATTGAGTTTCTAAAGCATGTGTACAAATTGCATGGGCTAGCCAAGATCATTATCTCAGATAGAGATAAAATATTTACTAGTCAATTTTGGGAACAATTGTTTATTCGATCTGGTACTAAACTACACATGAGCTCAGCTTACCATCCCCAGTCCGATAGACAAACAGAACGGGTGAATCAATGTCTAGAGATATACCTTCGGTGTTTTGTTCATGCCCAACCTACCAAGTGGTCTCAATGGTTGTACTTAGCTGAATTTTGGTATAATAGCTCCACTGAAGAAGCAGAGGAGCTGACCGAACAAGACGAAGGAGGAAAGATGGACTTCAAGACCAAGAAGGCACCTGCTCGCGAGGACCCACAAGACTCAAGAGTGACACTTGCTCCAAGGACAAGAAGGTCAAACCCACGTTACGCTGGAGGCCCATGGGTCAAGTAGCAGCACAGCTGTCATGAGCTGTCTGGAGAGAGAGAAAGATAGCCAGTAATAAAAGGAAAAACGGTAGTAGAAGGAAAACCTGGAATATATGTGGTGGCGTAGGCGACGGCGGCTCGATCCTGCAGGGTTGAGAGATATTTGTATGCGTAATTCGTGATTAATTCCAGTTCTTGAGAGATATTCGTTGGGAGTTCCTAACAACTAATAGCCGCCAACGCGCGATGCGTACCGTCACGTTGCAATCTACAGCAGTCGGCGTATTGGCAATGCGCTGCACGACAGTGGCACATCCATGTACCCAACTCTGAAAAATTCCAGCATTTCTTTTTTTCGTAGCTTCGCACAATTTGATCGTTTAGCAATCCCACAGAAAACGCAAGGTAGGCAGAAATCAAACGGATTGATTATTGGCAAATACTTGACATTCCATGATTCCAAAAGGCACAGCTCCTAGAAATTAGAAACAAGAGGAGGAAAAAAACCGATGGGGGATGAGGTTGGCAACCAAACCAGAGGCAGCAGCAGGGTGGGGGAGAGAGCGTTTTATGAAACCTATAATCTCGATGGGCAGACAAAATCCGTAACACAGGGCCAGCTTGTGCCGAGGAAGAAGTGACGACGACGGCGGTTGACGAGAGCACAGCTGGTCGACGATTAGCGGGATAGGACCATGGTTTGTGTGTGTTTTTAGTTTTCCTACTCCTTGTACTTCATGCTGTCGAGGGTGAAGCCAGGCATGTCGAAGGAGGTGGCGAACTTCTCGACCTCCAGCTTGAGGTTCTCGATGTCCTTGTTGTTCACCAGACCCTTGGAGAAGTCCTTGAGGAGCTTGCCGTGCTCCTTCTGGATGTTGAGGCAGATGGTCACGGCCTGGTGGAGGAACTCGCCGATCTGCTCAAAGTCCTTCTCAACAAGACCCCTGGATGTCATCGCAGGAGTACCTGAAAACCATACAGCCAGAATCCGTTTGAGATGCTTGCGCAAAGAAAGGTTCAGTAGTATTATTACAATTTTCACCCATCTGCTCATGATGCAATAGTACTTGTGTTCGATATAGATATCAGCTATGAACAGAGGCTCTATAGTGGAACATGGAGCGAAGCAATTCACTTCAGATTAATTCATGATTTTGCGGAGTTTGTGTTTTGTAACCATGAATCAATTGCATAGCAATTAGCATGATCCGAACTACGAAATGTTATTACATTAGCATGATACCATTTTCTGTAAAGAGGAATGCACTCACCAATGCGGACACCACCAGGAGCCAATGCGCTGCTGTCACCAAAGACAGCATTCTTGTTAAGTGTAATGCTGCAAAGGTCACACATCTTCTCAACCTTGTTGCCTATATGAGTAAACCAACATTAGGACAAGTTTAATAGCACTGCTTGAAAATTAACAGCAATTATACTGAAGAATGCAGAATAGTCTGCGTACCAGTCAAGCCAAGAGGGCGAAGATCCCAGAGAACAAGGTGGTTCTCAGTTCCATCAGTCACCATTTTGTAGCCCTTGCTCATGAGATACTTGCCAATGGCGACAGCGTTGGCCTTGACCTGCTTTGCATAGGCCTTGAATCCAGGGGTCATGGTTTGCTGCAGAGCAACAGCAAGGGCTGCAATCTGGTGGTTGTGAGGGCCACCTTGCAGTGACGGGAACACTGCGAAGTTGATCTTGTCCTCGTAGTCATAGACAGCACCCTCAGGCTGGCCCTTCTTGGGAGGCTTAGGGCCCTTCCTGTAGAAGATCATGCCAGCTCTTGGTCCTCGGAGGGACTTGTGCGTGGTGGTGGTAACCACATCACAGTACTCAAAAGGATTTGCAGCTTCCTAAATAAATGAAACAAGCATATTTTAGAGACTATAGGACTAAATTTAACATTAATACATCATCAATCAGTTCAGACATGCCAGACATAACCTAAGAAAAACGACCTGAATGAACAGTATATCCTATGATTTTGCCTTTCATATCCCAGCATCGATGCACGTAATAAGAAATTGAGGAATATGTCAAACATGTATTCTTATGGCTAACAGGAATATCCACTCATATAATTCTTTAGAGATCTGTTACCACTCAGCAAAAAAGCTATTGTTTCCGAACAATGTTTATAAATATATAAGATGAAGCAAAACATAACTTGTCACCAATTGATATACTGTGCCCTATTAACACCCAAAACAAACAAATTAGATGGGCGAGCGCAAAATAGCAGATTGTTTGAAAACGACTAGGATTCCATTGTGCATCCACTATCAAAGTGCTCGGCAAGTTGCATGACTGAACACAGGAAAAAAAATCCTCTACCACAGACTACCAGATCTATCATATTTAAAGAATTGCACTAAAGCACACTGAAAGACTCAAATTTTGTATCGAATTGCTAATAAACAAAACAAGCTAGAAGACAAAGAGACATACATCCTTCCAAGATTTGCCTATTCCAAACAACCCCAACACCCCTCACCCAATTTAGGCACTTATAGATATATGTGTATAAAGCTAAAGTTACCACATAGTTTAATCACATACAACCACCAAACCCAACTAACCCAGTCCTTCCATCCGAAAATAGAGCAAAGATACGTCATTAGGATGTTTCTCGGCCGAGTATGCTATATTTCGGGACCAAGGTGTACCTAATAAGATCCAATCAACCAAAACCCCCCAGATCGGCATCCAATTCACTCTAAAACCCAACTCGGGATTACTCACCATCCAGATCCCCAAATCCAACCTTTACAGCAGACAGCAACGAAGCAAATGCCGGCGCACAGAATTTTATCCCATTTCATTATTCATTTCTGAAATGCAACAACTAATCGAGACGAGTTGGGGGTGGGAGGATTGGATTGGATTGGATTGGATTTTTATACCTGCGCGGCGACGAGGCCGCTGATGTGCGCCATGTCGCAGAGGAGCAGCGCCCCGACCTTGTCGGCGACGGCCCTGAGCTTGGCGTAGTCCCAGTCCCTCGGGTACGCGCTGCCGCCACAGATGATGAGCTTGGGGCGGAAGTCGAGCGCCTTCTCCTCCAGCTTCTCGTAGTCGATGTACCCCGTGGCGGCGCTCACCTTGTAGGGGAGGCTCTCGAAGTAGATCGACGTCGCGGAGATCTTCTTCCCGCCCGCGGTGTAGTAGCCATGGGTGAGGTGGCCACCTGAGGGGAGGTCGAGCCCCATGATGCGGTCGTGCGGGTTGAGGAGCGCCGTGTAGGCGGCGAAGTTGGCCGGCGAGCCGGAGTAGGGCTGCACGTTGACGCCCCACGACGCGGCGTCGAGGCGGAACGCGGCGAGGGCGCGGTCGCGGCACAGGTTCTCGATCTCGTCGATGACGTCGTTGCCGCCGTAGTAGCGCGCCCCGGGCATCCCCTCGGAGTACTTGTTGGTGAGCGCGGAGCCGAGGGCCTCCATGACGGCGAAGGAGGTGAAGTTCTCCGAGGCGATGAGCTCGATGCCGCTCCGCTGCCGCCGCTTCTCCCGCTCCAGGAGGTCGTGGACGAGCGGGTCGGCCGCGGCGAGCGGGGTCAGCCCCCACGACGCGACGGAGTCCATGGCGGCGGCTGCGGGTGATGCTGCAGCGAGGCGGCGGTGGTTGTGGCTGAGGTGGCGGCGAGGAGGGAGGAGAGGGGAGTGGTGGGGAGGGGTGGAGAGGAGGGGATATATAGCGGAGGAGAGGAGGGCGCGCGTGCACATGGATGTGGGTTGTGGGGTGGGAGGTTGGTGGTGGTGGGTGCGGGTGAGGTGTTCGACGGAATGCGTATGCGGCTCGCTCAGTCGGGGTTGGTGCGGGTGCGGGTGCGGATGAGAGCCAGACCATGTTTGGGTCGGGATAAGGAGGCGTGGAGATTCGTGCGGAGATCTGCGGTTGAGGTGTCCGTCGTCAGATAGTGAAATCCTATATATCGTTTAACCGTCATTCTTATTTAAAAATTTTATAATTTTTTTTAGAAAAATTCGTCATACATAAAGTACTATTAATGTTTTATCATCTAATAATAATAAAAATATTATATTTATGTTTGGGTCGGGGATAAGGAGCCGTGGAGATTCGTGCGGAGATCTGCTTCGGCTGAGGTGTCCGCCGTCAGGTAGTGGAATCCGTATACAACGTTTAGCCGTCGGTCTTATTTGAAAATTTTATAATTTTTTTTTGAAAAATTCGTCACACATTTTATCATCTAATAATAATAAAAATATTATATTTATGTTTAGGTCGGGGATAAGGAGGCGTGGAGATTCGTGCGGACATATGCTTCGGCTGAGGTGTCTGCCGTCAGGTAGTGGAATCCGTATACAAGGTTTAACCGTCGGTCTTATTTGAAAATTTTATAATTTTTTTTAGAAAAATTCGTCACACATAAAGTACTATTGATATTTTATCATCTAATAATAATAAAAATATTATATTTATGTTTGGGTCGGGGATAAGGAGGCGCGGAGAGTCGTGCGGAGATCTGCTTCAGCTGAGGTGTCCGCCGTCAGGTAGTGGAATCCGTATACAACGTTTAACCGTCGGTCTTATTTGAAAATTTTATAATTTTTTTAGAAAAATTCGTCACACATAAAGTACTACTGATGTTTTATCATTTAATAATAATAAAAATATTATATTTATGTTTGGGTCGGGGATAAGGAGGCGTGGAGATTCGTGCGGAGATCTGCTTCAGCTGAGGTGTCCGCCGTCAGGTAGTGGAATCCGTATACAATGTTTAGCCGTCGGTCTTATTTGAAAATTTTATAATTTTTTTTAGAAAAATTCGTCACACATAAAGTACTGTTGATATTTTGTCATCTAATAAAAATAAAAATATTATATTTATGTTTGGGTCGGGGATAAGGAGGCGCGGAGAGTCGTGCGGAGATCTGCTTCGGCTGAGGTGTCCGCTGTCAGGTAGTGTGATCCGTATACAACGTTTAACCGTCGGTCTTATTTGAAAATTTTATAATTTTTTTTAGAAAAATTCGTCACACATAAAGTACTATTGATGTTTTATCATCTAATAATAATAAAAATATTATATTTATGTTTGTGTCGGGGATAAGGAGGAGCGGAGAGTTGTGCGGAGATCAGCTTCGGCTGAGGTCTCCGCCGTCAGGTAGTGGAATCCGTATACAAAGTTTAACCGTCGGTCTTGTTTGAAAATTTTATAATTTTTTTTAGAAAAATTCGTCACACATAAAGTACTACTGATGTTTTATCATCTAATAATAATAAAAATATTATATTTATGTTTGGGTCGGGGATAAGGAGGCGTGGAGATTCGTGCGGAGATCTGCTTTGGCTGAGGTATCCGCCGTCAGGTAGTGGAATCCGTATACAACGTTTAGCCGTCGGTCTTATTTGAAAATTTTATAATTTTTTTTTGAAAAATTCGTCACAAATAAAGTACTATTGATGTTTTATCATCTACTAATAATAAAAATATTATATTTATGTTTAGGTCAGGGATAAGGAGGCGTGGAGATTCGTGCGGACATATGCTTCGGCTGAGGTGTCTGCCGTCAGGTAGTGGAATCCGTATACAAGGTTTAACCGTCGGTCTTATTTGAAAATTTTATAATTTTTTTAGAAAAATTCGTCACACATAAAGTACTATTGATGTTTTATCATCTAATAATAATAAAAATATTATATTTATGTTTGGGTCGGGGATAAGGAGGCGCGGAGAGTCGTGCGGAGATCTGCTTCGGCTGAGGTGTCCGCCATCAGGTAGTGTGATCCGTATACAACGTTTAACCGTCGGTCTTATTTGAAAATTTTATAATTTTTTTTAGAAAAATTCGTCACACATAAAGTACTAGTGATGTTTTATCATCTAATAATAATAAAAATATTATATTTATGTTTGTGTCGGGGATAAGGAGGAGTGGAGAGTCGTGCGGAGATCAGCTTCGGCTGAGGTGTCCGCCGTCAGGTAGTGGAATCAGTATACAACGTTTAGCCGTCGGTCTTATTTGAAAATTTTATAATTTTTTTTTGAAAAATTCGTCACACATAAAGTACTATTGATGTTTTATCATCTAATAATAATAAAAATATTATATTTATGTTTAGGTCGGGGATAAGGAGGCGTGGAGATTCGTACGGACATATGCTTCGGCTGAGGTGTCTGCCGTCAGGTAGTGGAATCCGTATACAAGGTTTAACCGTCGGTCTTATTTGAAAATTTTATAATTTTTTTAGAAAAATTCGTCACACATAAAGTAGTATTGATGTTTTATCATCTAATAATAATAAAAATATTATATTTATGTTTGGGTCGGGGATAAGGAGGCGCGGAGAGTCATGCGGAGATCTGCTTCGGCTGAGCTGTCCGCAGTCAGGTAGTGGAATCCGTATACAACGTTTAACCGTCGGTCTTATTTGAAAATTTTATAATTTTTTTTTAGAAAAATTCGTCACACATAAAGTACTATTGATGTTTTATCATCTCATAATAATAAAAATATTATATTTATGTTTGGGTCGGGGATAAGGAGGCGTGGAGATTCGTGCGGAGATCTGCTTCGGCTGAGGTGTCCGCCGTTAGGTAGTGGAATCCGTATACAACGTTTAACCGTCGGTCTTATTTGAAAATTTTATAATTTTTTTAGAAAAATTCGTCACACATAAAGTACTATTGATGTTTTATTATCTAATAATAATAAGAATATTATATTTATGTTTGGGTCGGGGATAAGGAGGCGTGGAGATTCGTGCGGAGATTTGCTTCGGCTGAGGTGTCCGCCGTCGGGTAGTGGAATCCGTATACAACGTTTAACCGTCGGTCTTATTTGAAAATTTTATAATGTTTTTTAGAAAAATTCGTCACACATAAAGTACTATTGATGTTTTATCATCTAATAATAATAAAAATATTATATTTATGTTTGGGTCAGGGATAAGGATGCGTGGAGATTCGTGCGAATATCTGCTTCGGCTGAGGTGTCCGCCGTCAGGTAGTGGAATCCATATACAATGTTTAACCGTTGGTCTTATTTGAAAATTTTATAATTTTTTTAGAAAAATTCGTCACACATGAAGTACTATTGATGTTTTATCATCTAATAATAATAAAAATATTTTATTTATTTTAGGACGGTCAAACGTTAGACATAAACAGTATAAAAGTACATTTATTTTAGGACGGAGGGAGTACATTTTGAGGCGTTTTTTTTCTTCTTTTAATTTGTGTGTGTTTGTGTGTGTTTGGTGGCTAGCTGAGCAAACAACGGTACACAGGAGTTGGAGCAATGTACAGGGCATATGAAAAGAATGTGTAGTAATGTTGTTTTCTAAAGAAAAGAAATGTAATGTATATGTGCAAGTGTATGTCTCTTTTGAACCTTGGCATGTTAGCATGTGGATTTTCTTCTCTTTTTTTCGAGGACATGAAAGCATGTGGTTCTTACTCTAAAAAGTAGGCATATATTTCATCCGTTTCACAATGTAAGACTTTACAGCATTACCCATGAATCTAGATATATGCATGTGTTTATATTTATTAACGTCTATATGTATGTGGACAATGCTAGAAAGTCTTATATTGTAAAATGGAGTGAGTAGTTGATATGAAAGCGAGGGTGATAAAGGTTTGCATAACTTTCTCTCTACGTATATTGAGGATAACTTTCATTTACCCCTCTCTTATTAAGCTTTTCAAGAGCTGAACTCTTTGTCAGTCATTTTAAATGATGTGAATCTGTCTCATGATAAGGATGTCTGGGCATACATTTGGTGTAATTTGAAGTATTTTTCTCAGAAATTCTATGCTTTGAACTTTAGAGCTATGCAGCCACCTTCTTATTTTCTCTGGTTTTGAAAGTGCAAGGCAATTTCGAAAGTTAAAGTCTTTGGGTGGCTGTTATTGATAAATAGACTGAATACAAAATATATGTTGGGTCATAAGCATTGTGCTACTCCTGACTGTGATCTAAGTTATGTGCTCTTTCCAGTTAATTCTGTGGAGGACTTGATCCATCTCTTTTTTCAATGCGTTTACACATAATGTTTTTGTTATTTCTTGGGATACTTCAATGAGCATTGAAAGTATGTCGCGGCACACAAAATCCCTTTATCAGGGACAGTGCTTCATGGACAAATTTTTATATGGTGCTTGGAATATCTGGAAACAGAGGAATGGTTTTATTTTTGAGCAAAAAATTCCTTCCTTGAATTCTTGGAGGCAACTCTTAAAGGGTGACATCCTCCTTCTGCTGTCTAGAATTAAGGAGAGAGATAAGGATGTAATCTTAAATTGGATTAGTTTGTTGTAATTTTCTTTTTTTATTTATTTTTAATCAAAGCTTTCTAACAGCGGGGCCCTCCCCTGTTGTGCTCCTTTAAAAAAAAAGAGATTATTTCAGCAATTGAGCATATACAAGCAAAAATACCTAGTACTACCTATGTCCCAAATAGCTACACACGGGTACAGATGGATCAACTATTTTAAGATAGCTACACACGGGTACAGATGGATCAACTATTTTAAGATAGGGAAGTACACATATGATAGCCCGATGGAGACAATCGATACATTATCTTTCAAGATAACAAAGCAAGAGGTAGAGTCTCGTGGTATTAGCTATCCGTCTCAATGTTTCAAAGATTGTTTAAGGTAGATGGGCCTTCTTTAAATTTTTTTTAGATAAAAATAATATGTGATAGGTTTATAACGAGCGATATAAACCATCAATAATTATGTATATCATGGGTTTTCTAAGATTATATGCTTTTGCATGGAGAATAGACAAAAAAAAAGTATGAACAACTAACTTGTGTAGATGTGTAAAACTAGACTAAAGCCAGCCACATGCCAATGCTACTACATTAGTTGTTTTTTTTAACCTATGGCCAGTCAGCCATCAAGGTAGGCACGAGCATGAGCCACAGTGTCACGAGCCATGGAGAGGCAATAGAGGTGAGAGTATATATCAATGGTGGAGCTAAAGTGTAATTATTAACGGGTCTAATGAACCAGTGAACTTCCATAAACTCTATGGTAAATAATGTTAGTCATGGTTAAGAAAACAAGATTGACTTTATTGTACAACGTACACAACACAAGTGACCCTGGTGATTTTTTCCCCAAGATCCAACTCTGATTGGTATGGTGTGCAAACATTAAGGTGCATGGGAGCAGCAACGGATAAGGTAGATCTAGAAGATGACGAACTCACGCATACTTGTTGGTGGCATCCTCTATTGATATCCGGCCTTCAACAAGTTTAATGTCTACATCACAGCTAGACCACATTATGGTTTACCCTCACCCTCACCCCCCCCGTGTTTTGTCGCACCATGCAAGCTCATATTTAGATGTGCTAGATTGTATGCTACTTTGAAACTTACAATTGCAAAAATAGAGGTATACGTATGGGAAAAGAGCAGTGCACTAGAATTTAGCACACATGAATTTGAAAGATGGATCATAGAAAAGAGAACTGGAACATTAGTGGATTATATACATATATGAGAGACAGAAGATGCATATTGGACTTCTCAAAGGAAAAATAAAATAAGGTTTGAGCTCACATGTAAATTTCCTTTGGAATTGAGATATAGGATTGTAATCCAAAAGAATTTTTCAAACTACAGCAAGTTTGGAAGAAAATTCACAAGGACGAATCCTCCTTCGATATTCCTATAGACTCATTTGTTGATCCTCAGTGAGCTTTGAGCAATGGTCTCAACGTGAATATATAGAAGTACCAGTGTACCACTAAAAATGCTGCATTCAGTTCACCTCAAAAAAAAAAAAAAAGCTGCATTCAGTGTGTGCTATGTGTGCTAGCGGCAGCTCTGAGCTGCATACCAATTTCATGGAACATTTTGAAATGGTAACGACTCACAAAAGTCATCTCTTATATATTTAACCCCTAAATCATTTTATAGCTCGATGATTAGACAAAAGCTTGGAGGTTCAATTAGTGGCCTCCTTGTTCTGCCTTTTTCCTTTCCTATCTATATTAAGAGACTTTGTTAATGATCCCTTCTCTAATCAAAATTAGTGGACTGTTTCCAGCTTAAACTACAAAAAAATGTGGACTTCTTTTAACACCTAACAGAAGCACTTCGTATATATCTTTCTCCCTTGTGATAGTTGTTGAGGTTGGTGAGCGAAAAGGACCCTTCATAATTGGCACGGAAAGTAGAGCCTGTAGAGGTTGTTCGTGTGGTCACCGTGTCATGCTACCAAGATCATTGGATCCAAGTTGCTTCTTAGTTTTTGTTGATATCAATATTAGTCTCTGTCCGTGAAGACATATCCATGCAAGGAGCTGATTTGTGTGACAGGTAAAAAGCTAATTTCGAATCCTAATACAAGATAAGCCCCCGAGCCGCATCAACGTAAAATATAAGGGAGAGTTGGCAGACGAAGAAAATGAACACCCGATTTTGTTTGCTAAAACCTTATGATGAGAACACAACTAGCTCGGATATAACTATGTCTATCTTACATATTAATCAACCAAAGGTGCATATGTTCTACATTAGATTTACTTGTTATATATTTGAACAAATGTTGCTACACAATAAGTTTGTGTTTTCATTTGTAGAGGTACTTGCTTCGGCGAAATAAAAGATACCGAACGTAAGGAATGCATGGATAATTAAAGGAATTGATTGGGGACCAAACCAAGACCTTCTGCAAGTCTACTTCTATCTCACCACGTCACTTTTGGTCCATAGAAGTCAAGTGATCAAATTTTACATGTTTTGGATTCAGATTCGGGTCTCCTGACAGTATCGACTTCAAACAGATTTTGCTGCTGATCTAGAAGGAATTTCGGGGCCCATGAGTACTTGTTGGAAAGAGTATGGAGTCTACTTTCAGATGGTATTGGTCCCACATCAAAATTCTTGCCGAGCTGCCGGGAATCTGCAAAACAAGCCACGTATCTCATCCAGTCCGAATCTGATTTGGGTTTTTGGCCTTGTAATTGTGTCGTGGGCTTAGCCCAAGAGGGTGTGCGCCCTAGGGCAACTCTAGGACGTCTCTAATCATATTTATTCAGTAACCGTCATTGTTTAGAGTGGGGTTTTGCTTAGATTATTCTGTCAAGAACAGTTTCGCCGCTAGATCGGTTTGTGTAGCCCTAAATTCGAGTGATTAATCATTCATATGCAATTTGGTTGCAATCTATCTTGTTCTTGCTTGTGTTCTTCGATTCGCATGCAAGGATTAGCCTTTTCAGTGAGGACAACCGTGTGTCAGCATGGTTGATAATCAGAGGAGACGTGGAGCTGCGATTGCGGGGCTCAATAACGTGTTCGTTCAGAAGCCGGATCGAGTTGTGTCGCGACTCCGCCCAAATCGATTGTTTATCAATACCTATCGGAAGATCGGGACCTAACATCCTCATCACCCTAAACCTAATCATCCGATCGACTTGAACCGAGAAGAGGTTTGAGTAGCTATCTCATGCCAGGTGAAGACTCGAAGACTATTGACATCAAGCTAAAAGCAGACAATTAGATCTTGATAGAGCCGGTGTCCTGTTTCCCCTATGACACAACCAAAAGGAAAACTATAAGAGAAATAAGAAGAAAGAAGAGAGGAAGAACCACAAATAGAATATATCAAACAGATGGCGAAGACGTGTCCTAGGAGTTGATTATTTGAAGATTATGCACGAAGCTTATATTTTTTTTCTTACTGGTTCTATGCCGCTAAAAAAGAAAGATAATACCTACATGCTAATGAGTTTGTTTCTCCATCCTCACCAAGATAATAAGTGGCAAATAGCAATCTGGTAGCCCCTAATGAATTAGTGTAGGTAGCAAATTGCAGATTGCATATGCTATTATAGATTTAATTTTATGGCAATAATACATACCAAACCATTATCCGCCACCCAAAACGAATCTAACCCCGGTCAAGGTTTACAAAATAACATATATATTAGATAAAAGAACACATGGCTTAATGTTTTTTTCTATCACGTATAAGGAAACCTATATATCTATAAAGTTCATCTCCACTAAGTATAGTTAATGCTAATTCTCTCTCTTCTCACGAAGTCACATTGCATCAATTGCTTTAAGCATTTGGAGATTCATCAAGGGTGTAAATTGCATCTCTTCATATCACATCAATTGTGTTTAACCTTTTGATGATTTATCACGGGTATAAATTACATCTCTTCCCCCACACCATACAAACCAATTGTCGACGTTTGATGTCGCGATTCCGGTATTTGCATAGTATAGGGATCGTTAGTAGTAGGGTATATGCGAGATTGAGGTAAAAGAGATGGAGACAAGGATTTTTATACAGGTTCGGGCCCCTGAATTGTCAGGTAATAGCCCTACATCCTGTTGGCCGAAGCCGGTATTGCTCTTATTCACCATAATCACACCAGTACAATATTTGGGGTAGCCTATCTAACTGTTGTCGACTTGGCGGTCTGTAGTACTGACTCGTAGTCGACAACAGGGTAGTCTTCCTCCTCGAGTTCGCGCCCGGCGAGATCAGAGACAGCGCAATGTCTCTCCTATCAGTATCCGGAGACACCATAGGGAACTAGCCATGCCTATCTCTGAAGTCGATATCCAGCGTCTTGTCTTGGCGTATGTTGGCTTGTGGCTTTGAGATGTCTATGTTGTCCGTGTCCCCTCTCCTCCTAGGGGGCCTTGTATTTATACCTATAGGTGTCCTCTTGTCCAAGTAGAATTAGGGAAACCAATATAGATACAATCCGAGTAGTCCTCGTCGTTTCCATGTAGAATTCTAGTTGTCTTTCCTTATCCGGAACTTCATCCATATCCGAGGTCAGTGTCCGTATAAGACATGGTATGTGGTGGGTCCTGCCGAGATTTAGTCGACTACTATTAGGTATGTGGTAACCATAACCCTGACAGTAGCCCCCGACTTCAATGCAAATGAACAAATTCATATTCTCAACCGCAGACCTTGGAGTAACTGTTATCGAGCTCACGTGACCGTTCTCGATGAGTTCAGAGATAACGTTAGACCTCCCTTATCAGCCTCGTGTGGGCACCTATAGGGTTTGTCTGAGTCAATCTCTGACGTCAACCAAGAAAGTCCAGAGCATACGACTAAGTCTCCTGTCTTGCTGTAATCGAGAATTTGGATTGAAGTCAAGAAATTTTATCTCGGCGGGTACACCATCTCTTCATTCCGTATTCCTTGTCGAGATCCACCAACCGTTCTCGAGTGATCGAGAAGGCGCAGAGCCTGCGACGAAGCCTTGTCAACATTTTTCGTACTCGCCTTAGTCGATCTTGGTGTAGAACCATAAAGACATGGGAGTCTTCAATGATGTCGAATAGAATTTTCCTGAAATCAATACTCAGAAAAGAATATTAGATAGAAATAGCCCCCGAGCAAATGCTCAAGGGTAACATGTTATAATATATATGAAAAACTGAAAATAAATTAAATTTACAGACCAATGTTTTGTATATGAGCGTCTTCTCTTATACCAACTTTGATCAGTCAGTTTGTTGAGTCATACACTCTCCCTAGCCCCCAGCCTTGTCGTCGGAGAATTGTTCTCGGAGGATAAGGCTCTTGGACCTTTGACCTGCCTTGGTTGAAAAAGCACTGACCCTAGCCCCCAGCCGTGAAGTTGGAAAACTCAATTTCCGATTACACAGCTTGGTTAATACGCACGATGAGAACTCTTATATGACCAAATCTTACATGGTCGTTTGTCTCTGCATGATCTGACAAGGCCTTATCCGCTCTGGGCGTCGCCAGCCGAAGTTCCCTTAGGTTCCTCAGAGGCCTTGCCAGGACGGTGTAAAGGGACAGTAGGATTGGTTTCAACTCTAGGTGTTGTCGTGGTAAGGGATCTCTGGGTAAAACACTTGGCAATATTGTGTACCTGATATCAACTTTGTTGGAGTAGAGGTAGTGGGAGAATCGCTACACCTCTGGTCGAGGACCAGGTAGTAGTCGTAACTCGACCACTTAAAGTGGAGATAGTGGGAGAATCGCTACACCGCTGGTCGAGGACCAGGTAGTAGTCGTAACTCGACCACTTAGAGTGGAAATAAGTGGAGAATCGCTACACCACTGGTCGAGAACTAGGTGTAGCCTTAACTCGACCACCTAGAGTGGAAGTAGTGGGAGAATCGCTACACCACTGGTCGAGGACCAGGTGTAGCCTTAACTCGACCACCTAGAGTGGAAGTAGTGGGAGAATCGCTACACCGCTAGTCGAGGACCAGGTGTAGCCTTAACTCGACCACCTAGAGTGGAAGTAGTAGGAGAATCGCTACACCGCTGGTCGAGGACCAGGTGGTAGTCGTAACTCGACCACTAGAAGTGGAAGTAGTGGGAGAATTGCTACTCCGCTGGTGGAGAACCAGGTGTAGCCTTAACTCGACCACTTGAAGTAAATGTACGACAGATCGCTATGATTGACTGGTTGAGAACCAGTGAGTAGGTGTCTCTCGACCATTTGGAGTCGTGGTACGAAGACCGCTACGCTGCCAGTCGAAGACCAGTCGTAGCTGTTCCTCAACCATCTGAAGTCGTGGTGCGAGGTCCGCTACGCGATTGCCGTAGTCGTACCTTGACCATCAGAAGTCGTGGTGCGAGGACCGCTACACTACCGGTCCAAGACTAGTCGTAGCTGTTCCTCGACCTTCTGAAGTTAAGGCGCGATAGATTGCTACGATTTACTGGTTCGAGAACCAGTGAGCGAGTAGAATTATCTCTCGAACACCAATGGAAGTTGCGGTGCGAGAAATTGCTACCTTTTACTAGTTCGAGAACCAGCGAGCGAGTAGAATTATCTCTCGAACACCAACGGAAGTTGCGGTGCGAGAGATTGCTACCTTTTACTGGTTGGAGAACCAGCGAGCGAGTAGAATTATCTCTCGAACACCAATGGAATTTGCGGTGCGAGAGATTGCTACCTTTTACTGGTTCAAGAACCAGCGAGTAGAATTATCTCTCGAACACCAATGGAATTTGCGGTGCGAGAGATTGCTACCTTTTACTGGTTCGAGAACTAGCGAGTAGAATTATCTCTTAAACACCAATGGAATTTGCGGTGCGAGAGATTGCTACCTTTTACTAGTTCGAGAACCAGCGAGTAGAATTATCTCTCGAACACCAATGGAAGTTGTGGTGCGAGAGATTACTACCTTTTACTGGTTCGAGAACCAGCGAGCGAGTAGAATTATCTCTCGAACACCAATGGAAGTTGCGGTGCGAGAGATTGCTACCTTTTACTGGTTCGAGAACCAGCGAGTAGAATTATCTCTCGAACACCAATGGATGTTGCGGTGCGAGAGATTGCTAGCTTTTACTGGTTCAAGAACCAGCGAGTAGAATTATCTCTTGAACACCAATGGAATTTGCGGTGCGAGAGATTACTACCTTTTACTGGTTCGAGAACCAGCGAGTAGAATTATCTCTCGAACACCAATGGAATTTGCGGTGCGAGAGATTGTTACCTTTTATTAGTTCGAGAACCAGCGAACGAGTAGAATTATCTCTCGAACACCAATGGAAGTTGCGGTGCGAGAGATTGCTACCTTTTACTGGTTCGAGAACCAGTGAGCGAGTAGGATTATCTCTCGAACACCAATGGAAGTTACGGTGCGAGAGATTGCTACCTTTTACTGGTTCGAGAACCAGCGAGCGAGTAGGATTATCTCTCGAACACTAATGGAAGTTGCGGTGCGAGAGATTGCTACATTTTACTGGTTCGAAAACTAGCGAGATAGTAGAATTATCTCTCGAACACCAATGGGGGCGCTAGAGTTGGTTTATTACATGTGCATCTCATGTGGCCAGCATGACTCATATACCCAAATTATAGCATATCCGGATGTCCGTTCGCAATCATGTCGGGTGATCAAGCCGACGACGTTCGCGAGGAATTATCTGCTAACAACCTTTTCTCGAGTAGTCCAGCCATGGCCGGTGCTATGAGATAGGTCGTCGGTCTTCGTTGGCAGGTTGGGCGCGACGACTCTGCATTTGTCGAGATCGTTCTCAATAATAGGGTGTACTCGACCACAACCTACTCGAGTGCTCAATTGTTCCTGAAAAATATTTTCTAGAAGGCAAGACATATAGCAGATAATATCGAGTATGTACTAAAAAAACTGCATGGGTCTTCTAGTATTATCAGGATATAACGAGAAGATTAAATGTTGGGTATTACGTACACCGTAAACAAGTATGGTTCATACAGAAGAGAACAGAGCGAGCCCCCAGCGTTAGACCGTAGTGGGCCTAACATCGGAAGCACTCGCGCAATAGATATTGTATAAAAAACATGCTCTAGGTCAATATAATAAATTATTGATCTGACAATGTTGTATGATCTGAATAGGTACAATAAATTGCATATAAAATATTGCGTACCTTTGTAGATACATGCCGGATGTGTCTACGAAATTAGTAGATCAATTCAAAAAACCAACCTACCAATTACCTTATTGTGTACTCGTTCGACATCATACGATCTGACATCTTTTGATATGCCGCGAAGCTTGAGGCTTGGATGATCTCAATAGACCAAGTTGTTGATGACGGTTCCGATCTTGTCGGGGCACGTACTCTAGTCAGGTTAGACTTCCCAGATCCAAAGTAGTTGAAACATCCCTCGTCAAAAAATCCACCGTGACGATGACTTGGCAAAGCTTGACGAAGATCTCGATCCGTCAGAGAACGCACTTCGTTCGGGTCATATCACCCAACATACGAAGTCGTTGAAGAATCCATCTCTTGAACACATCTCGTCGAAATCCTGAAGCACCAAAGTCCCCTACCTAGCACGCCACTATCGACGTTTGATGTCACGATCAATGGTACTAGGGTATATGCGAGATTGAGATAAAAGAGATGGAGACGAGGATTTTTATACAGGTTCGGGCCCCTGAATTGTCAGGTAATAGCCCTACATCCTGTTGGCCGAAGCCGGTATTGCTCTTATTCACCATAATCACACCAATACAATATTTGGGGTAGCCTATCTAACTGTTGTCGACTTGGCGGTCTGTCGTACTGACTCGTAGTCGACAACAGGGTAGTCTTCCTCCTCGAGTTCGTGCCCGGCGAGATCAGAGACAGCGCAATGTCTCTCCTATCAGTATCCGGAGACACCATAGGGGACTAGCCATGCCTATCTCTGAAGTCGATATCCAGCGTCTTGTCTTGGCGTATGTTGCCTTGTATTGGCTTGTGGCTTTGTGGCGTCTATGTTGTCCGTGTCCCCTCTCCTCATATGGGGCCTTGTATTTATACCCATAGGTGTCCCGTTGTCCAAGTAGAATTAGGGAAACCAATATGGATACAATCCGAGTAGTCCTCGTCGTTTCCATGTAGAACTCTAGTTGTCTTTCCTTATCCGGAACTTCATCCATATCCGAGGTCAGTATCCATATAAGACATGGTATGTGGTGGGTCCTGCCGAGATTTAGTCGACTACTATTAGGTACGTGGTAACCATAACCCTGACACCAATCATTTATAAACTATAGATAATTAATAAAGGTACAAAAATATATATAAACACATAAAAAATCGTATAGTAGGTAAGAAAAAAATAGAACTCATATATACTATTATCACACAATTCTCCCTTAGCGACACGCCGGGTACCCATCTAGTATTATTTAAGCGCAGTAAGTCAATAGTGGTTGTAAAAGTAGTTGCTAAGTGCTATTGCTTCCACTAAGTTCCAATACACTATTTTTGTTCCCCTGCTGCTAACCTTGGCCAACAGGTCCTGAAATGGTTATTAATCAGCTTAGGTTGAGTTTTTGTCAGCATGACTTCCTCGTTTATCATGAGCATGTTCTTAACTGTTAAACGACATATTTCGTGAAAAAATATTTTATATAAAAGGATTTTAAATAAATCTATTTTCCAACATATAGTTAATACTTAATTATTCACATCCAAATAATCCGTCCCATTTTATGTGCAATGAAAAAGTTGAAGGTAACATTTGTTTTGAACACAACCTTACTCTGAGTTTGAATTAGCTTTATAAACTTTTTCAAAAAAAAACTTTTTATATGAAATTTATTTGAAAAAAATGATAAATTTATTTTTTAAATTTATAATAGATAATACTCAATCAATCATATGCTAATAGTTTTCTCGTTTTACGTGTCATAAAAAAGCTCAAGTGTTGAGCCCATTCGAATAAGGTTGCATTCTGACATTGGGTTTTGAAAGTCGAAATGGGTGATTAGTGTGTGATTAATTCAGTATTAACTAACATAAACCTTAAGGTGGTAGCACTGCGGCAGGGAGCAGGAGCTAGAGCCAAAGAGGAAACCTCTATGCCATGAGTTAGGACGTCTACACCTTCCCACCGCCGTCTCGCCCTCCTGCCCACGGCCATCTTCATCGTCGCCAGCTCATCTGTGCGCCTAGATCTGACTCGACTGCTTGACCTCAACGGGCAGCCACATCCAATGCATCCCTTCATGCGGACAAGTGGGCGAGATCGACCTCGACAAGGCTCGCCGGGTGCCACTGCCACAACCCCTTCCCGCAGAGCTCGAACTCAATGGGGTGGTGCCAACACGTACGTGGTACTCAAACTCGAGCAAGGCGTGTTCCAAATCTGCTACCTCCTAGGCTTCGGTGGAACGGTGGATGCGGTAGCTCAAGGTCGAGTTCGATGGGGCTCACCGACCACTGTTGTCGTGTTCCCTCCATCACGCCACACTGGAGCTAGGAGTCACCATTAACTCGCTGTGCACTACCGGTACCTCGACCCAACAGTAGAGGTGGTGTAGAGGCAAGGGCGGGCAAGGGTGGTTGTCATCCTGCTACCCTCATTGCACTATAGTCCATCCATGCTGCTGCCTATTGCTGCCCCCATCGCTCGTCGGCTAGTATTAGCAATCGTCGAGCTCAACATCCTCATCACTATGGAGGGCTAGCTGGCTAGGGGAGGAAGGGTGAAGAGGGAGGGGAGAGAGAAAAGAGGAAGATAACGGATGACATGTGGGCCCTATGCTGGGGCTAACATGTGAGCTCCACATATTTTTTATTTTTTATTGAAATCGATAATGTATGTGGGTTCCATTTATTTATTTTTTACTTTTTTGTTGATTGCGACTTCACATAAGTGCCACGTTAGCCGTTACGTAGGATAAAGACTATGTCAACGTGCCACATCATCGAAAACGATCGTTAATACTGCCGAGGGAGTTATTTTGCACATATTTTAATAGTTGGAGTAGTTGTGTGGTTTTGAGAGATAGGGATCAGATTCGAGCTATAGTTGAGGGAGTCAAATTGGACTTTTTCCTATCTCTGGTATAGTTCAACTTCCACCTGAAATGAAGGCTCAAATTAGAGCTGAAAGCCACATTCTTTGCTGGCCTATGGGCCGCACTCTCAGCATCCAAAGATCTATAGCCCATCATACCCTTGGAGATGCACTTAAAAATCCACAGGAATTTATTATTGGAAATCATCTCCAAGCAAGAAAGGTAGTGTGAAGAGTGAAGACCATATGCAAGTTTCAGTTTGGCAAAAAAATGACAGCGAAGTGTTGGAATATCCGGCCACCTTTCACTGTCCCAACTCGGTAGGCGTACTGCATATTCCTGTGGTTGGTGAAGAACAGATCCAAGGCAGCGTATATATATATAAAAATTTCTTCACAAAAAGAAAGATTCAGTGATCTGACTGAACCAACCAACCAAATGAGAGAGACATGCTTTGCCAGTAGAAAGGAAAAGAGGAGAAAAACAGAGCCGTCAGAGCAGAATCCACCAACCCCCAATGGTGTGCATGCCTGAACTAATGGCGACTTAATTTGGTGGTAGCTCAGCTAGCTGCAAACAGGTTGACTGATCTGCAGATCTTGCCAACCAATACTATACTTGATGGCAACTAATTTCTACTAATTAGTAAAGTGAGAGTGAGTGAGTTAGTGAGAGGAGCAAGGAAAGATGGACGATGGATGGCAAGGGAAAATGGAAGAATATAATATCATTGCCGACGACATGCTTTCTACGCGTGATCTCATCGATCGATCGGTCGGTGGGCCGAGCAAAATGATCGTGTTGATGTGTGCCTGCCTGCCTCTGCCTCCATGTGGTCGGTGATTAATTTTGGGATCAGAAATGCTATGGTGTAAATTAAATATGTCTATATTTCCATCTCATCGAATCGATCAGGTTACATTCCATTAACTTCAAAGCTAGTTTCAGTTTGCTTTTCTACACGGTTGAGCAGCAATTTGATAGGTGCTGGCCGCTCCTGACATTTTGGAGCCTGGACTGTATCGAAACACACGAGTATACTTTCTATTGCACTCCCTCCGTCCCAAAATAAACCAATCTTATACGGGACGTGACATATCCTAGTACGATAAAACTAGACGCAAATATGTCCAGATTCATTGTATTAGAATATGTCACATGTGTTACGAGCTTGATTTATTTTGGGACGGAGTAGGTAACTATAACCAATTCTTCACTTATTGTTTTTAGATAATGGAATAGAAATCCATTCGGGCCTTTGCTTAAACGAGCAGTAGCCAATTATTACATGAAATCACTCAAAATGAGTGCAACTCAAAGAGAACTAAAAAAATCTTCTAAACATAAAGCGAACACAAACTCATAAACGCCAACATATGATAAAGACCACACAATTATTGAATTCTATTTGTTAATCTCCATCCAAAGTTGACAAAAAGCTGCATAACTGTCGTCTCAAGATTACAACATGCAAACTTCAAAAGCTTGTAGTCTTCATTACACTTTTTAGTTGTGCCTAGGACCAGAGCCAATTCTTCACTTATTGATTAGCAGATTCTTCATGTAGGTTTGAGGCTCTATCATATCGATTTGGTGTGCAAGAGTGCTTTAGAGATTGGCAGTAGAATTTTTTAGATAGTGTATTTTCATTAATCCAGCCTCTATATCCACGAAGGATATACACAACCAAAATGATAAAAAGCACTTAGACTCACACCTCAACAAGAAAGAGAACGTATAACCAAAAAACAAAAGAATACCAAACGACGTCGACACTGTTGACGAAAAAATCGAACACACCAGCCTGGGAGATCTACTTAATTCCAGTGCAGGTCCAAAGGTTGGTGAGATACGAGCGTGCCAGTCAGTTTAATCCTGCAACTGACAAGATATGTAAACAGTAGATCAAACAGCCGATCGGCTGACAAGCCGATGTAGTAGTTCTAGCCAATACCAATGCCAGCCGATAGCAATAGGGTTTTGATCTATCGGCTATATGTCCAATGTATATAATGATATGAAGGCAATCGGCTGATGATAATATAATATAGCAATATAATCCATTATAAACCAATCGGCTAGCAACAATATATAATAAGCATTGATGCGAAGGTTAAAGCACACATCGGCTGAAGGTCCGATGTCATGAAATCCACAAGATTAGATTAAACAGTGAAACCTTTGTTGTCATCGGCTAAATCCAACTTATATGTATATGCAATCCTTATGAGCCGATGCAACGTCCAGATAACTCACCGGCTGAAACCCCGATGAAACCCTTATTGGCAGTCAACAAGTAGGCTAGAGATTATGGTTCTAAGCACGACTTAGTAGATCAACTTAACTGATACAGCACTAAGTATAAAAAGAAACACAATATCTAGACAATCAAGCCGTTGACTGATTTTCAGGGTGGTAGATGCCTAGGCTAATCTAATCTAGCAAGGCGATTTAGCCGATACCGGCAGAAACCCTAAAGCGAGAGACAACCGACAGACCTAAATTGAGATGCTAGGAGTAGATTAACATAGACATATGATAAATAGCCAGACAAATATATTATCCAAACCAGAGTAATCCAAGAGGTCGAATGTACTGATGCAGCCTTGAACGACGGAACATTGGACTTATCCCTTCGCCGGAGATCGAAGACGATGCAGCCCCGCGTCAGGTGCCAAGTTCTGTCGGACGATAAAATAAAATAGAAAAGGTAAAAGGTGGCGATGCGCCGAATTGTATTGATCGTGAAGATAGATTACAATGACCCTAGGTGTATATATTTATACCCATGGGTAGATACTAGCCCTTGTAGGACAAGAAAGAAACTTTCCTAAAGATAAAAACATAAAGTCCTTATAGGACACTAAACACACTTTCCTAAAGATAAAAAGGAAACTAACAAACTATTCCTAATTAATAGATACAACTGCCTTCTTCGGACTCGATTCGTACGTGGCAATCATCATGAAGCATGTCAACTCAATCCGACAATGATTCCAATATCACCTTGCCGGAATCGGCTACATCAGCTTGCCTTGTCCGATTCGGTAACTGCCGATGCACACTGTAGCCGATGCGGTTCCGAAGCCAATTCATACCGTGTTTCTGTTATCGATTTCCTCCCAAAACCGATGTAAATTTACCAAATTTCGTCGTTAACACATGTCACCCAGTTTTGGAGTATGAGAACTCATTCTTCAAAATTATCTTCTTTCTCTATCTTGTAATCGGCTTTCATGAGCTGATACTGATGTGCTCCACCATGCTGATACTGATGTGCTTGCCCCCCGAGCTGATATTGTTGTTCCTCCATTAAATTCTCCACCGTGACCATGATCTTGGCATTGACTTCTTCTTCAGACATGTGGATATAAAATTCGTGGTCCCACTGGGCGTGCCAATTTGTGTTGACGAAAAAAATCGAACACACCGGCCTGGGAGATCTACTTAGCTCCTGTGCAGGTCCAAAGATTGTTGAGATGCGGGCGTGCCAGTCAGTTTGATCCTGCAACTGACAAGATATGCAAATAAGAGATCAAAACAGCCGATCGGCTGACAAGCCGATGGAGTAGTTCTAGCCGATAGCCGATAATAGCCGATGCCGATACCAGCCGATAGCAATAGGGTTTAAGCAATCGGCTATATGTCCAATGTAGATAATGATATAAAGGCAATCGGCTGATGTAATAAAATAACAATATAATCGAGTAGAAACCAATCGGCTAGAAACAATATATAATAAGCACCGATCCGAAGGTTAAAGCATACATCGGCTGGAGGTCCGATGTTATAAAATCCACAAGATTATATTGAACAATTAAATCTTATTGCGATCGGCTAAATCCAATATGTATGCAATCTTTGTAAGCCGATGCAACGTCCAGATAACTCATCGGCTGAAACCCCGATGAAACCCTTATTGGCAATCAAGAAGCAGGCTAGAGATTATGGTTCTAAGCACGACTTAGTAGATCAAACTTAACTGATGCAGCACTAAGTATGAAAAGAAACATAATATCTAGACAATCAAGCCGTTGACTGATTTTCAGGGCGGTAGATGCCTAGGCTAATCTAATCTAGCAAGGCGATTTAGCCGATACCGGCAGAAACCCTAAAGCGAGAGATAGCCGATAGAGCTAAATTGAGATGCTAGGAGTAGATTAACATAGACATATGATAAATAGCCAGGCAAATATATTATCCAAACAGAGTAACCCAAGAGGTCCAATGTCCTGATGCAGCCTTGAACGACGCCGACGTAGACGATACAATTGCCTGGACTGGCGGAACATTGGACTTATTCCTTCGCCGGAGATCGAAGACGATGCAGCCCCGCGTCGAGTGCCAAGTTCCGCCGGAATGTAAAAACAAAAGTAGAAGTAAAATGGGTGGCGATGCGCCGAATTGTATTGATCGTAGCGATTGATTACAATGACCCCGGGTGTACATATTTATACCCATGGGTAGATACTAGTCCTTGTGGGAAAAGAAAGAAACTTTTCTAAAGATAAAAACATAAAGTCCTTATAAGACACTAAACACACTTTCCTAAAGATAAAAAGGAAACTAACAATCTATTTCTAATTAATAGATACAACTGCCTTCGGACTCGATTCGTACGTGGCAATCATCATGAAGCACGTCAACTCAATCCGACAATGATTCCAATATCACCTCGCCGGAATCGGCTACATCGGCTTGCCTTGTCCGATTCGGTAACTGCCGATGCACACTGTAGCCGATGCGGTTCCGAAGCCAATTCATACCCTGTTTCCGTTATCGATTTCCTCCCAAATCCGCTTCGGCCTTAACTCCAAATCCGATGTAAATTTACCAAATTTCGTCGTTAACAGACACATCCCTGCTTTCTGCCATATTCTCCTGAAATGGTCAGATTTGGCGAGTAGAAGTCATCTCGTTGCCGTCGCCCCTAGTGCACCGTCGATGCAAACCTCTGTTGATTCCATCTTTATCCGTTTCAGGTGAGTTGATGCCACGCGCCGCTAGTTAGCCCACTTTCAACCGTCGTTGTTTAACCAGAACTAGCCAAACAGACACGAATTGACGGGATCGGCTTCCACTTCGGTGTATTCCTAGGCCTCCTCTAACCATAGTGCTCAGACCGCCGTTGTCCCGGGCCGCCGCCGGCGACGTGAACCATCACCATCCTCCGCCGCAGCCCCTAGGGCCGCCAGCGCCGACGTGAACCGCCGCCGTCCTTCGCTGTCCTCTGACGTGAACTGCAGGATTATTTCCAACAAACTAGGTTTCACTTGTTAATTACTCAAACAAAGAGAATAATGCAACTCTACCTAATTTGAATGTTATATGAAATTATTACAAGTTGTCTATCTGAATGGTTTGGTCATATTACAAATAAACAGCGGCTTTCTTATCTCCAATTTTCCTCTAATCCAATTTTGATTTTCAATTATTACCCGCATTTGACAAATATCTGCCATGTAATCCCTTCGTCCCGATATTTGGAACTTTGGTTGGATGTGACATCTATTCAGATTCATAGCATTACAATATATCATATCCTACCAAAATCCATTCCACCTAGGCTTGATAGTTTTGATAGGCCCACTTCTAGGCCAATAACTTGGCCCAGCCCGACCCATACCTTAGGTCTAGGCTTCCTAGCTACTACTTCCTTCGTTTCATAATATAAGATTTTCTAGCATTACCCATATCCATATAGATACTAACAAATTTATAAATATATGTCTAGATTCGCTAGCATCTATATGAATTTGGGCAATGCTAGAAAGTCTTGCATTATGAAACAGAGGGAGTACCATACAAGCCCCACCTCATCAGTCCTAAAGCATACTCCCTCCGTATTTTAATGTGTGACATCATTGACTTTTTTTATCAACATTAGACTATTCGTCGTATTCAAAATTTTTGTGTAAATATAAAAATGTTTATGTCATGTTTAAAGAATATTTGATGATAAATCAAATCACAATAAAAATAAATGATAATTACATTTTTTTAATAAAACAAATAATCAAACATTGGTAAAAAAGTCAACATTTGGTAAAAAAGTTACAACGTTATACATTAAAATACGGAGGGAGTACTAAATATTTTCTACCTTATTATGCCAAACAAAATTCCTATACTTAATTAGCTCTAGCTAGTCCAGAGCAAAACGATTTATCCTCCAGACAAAGTGTAGCTAAAACAAAAATGACCATGTTTGGCACGCCTTAGGCCCTGTTTCTTTTAGCTTGGGATTATTATAATCTAGATTATTGAGTCAAATTAAGCTAGATTGTTATAATCTGTAGTAGAATAAGCGGTTAGTTGTTTCTTTCCTAGATTATTAGAGCCTAGATTATTGGGTTTGCATGTCTAAAGAGGAGTGGGGTGGCATGGTGGGTAATTTTTCACCCAATAATCTGGAAAAAAAGTTCACCTAAATGAGCTTATCAGATTATAATAAGCTGGGCTCCAGATTATAATAAGCTCAATAAGTTGTCTGTTTCTTTCATCTTACTTCTAATAATCTGGATTATAATAATCCCAAGCTGAAAAAAACAGTGCCTTAATCTATGAGTTAACAGGTGATGGTGCTAGCTTAGCCTTTGAAAGATGATGGGCCCCACTCTCACTGTGCCAGTTGAATCGGTAGGTGTACACTCATGTGGTTGGTGAAGAAATATGCTTTGTATCTTTGCGAGGCCAAATAATATATCTGCATTTTTAATGTGAGACCAAATTAAGTGGACTAGCCTCGTTTTTTTCTTAAGATTATAATTAGAGCAAGTTTAATAGTATAGCCAACTACCGGCTCCAAATCATCTATAGCCAATGTAATAGCCAATTCATACAATAGTTATTTACTATAATATTAATAGCTGGTCCCATCTGTCATATATACATTACGTCTTGATGTCCGTGCTGCAGCTGGCTATAGATATATAGCTCGCTGCTCTTCTCTCTCTTTCTTTATTTCTTTAAAATATGTTTATAGCTGGCTTATAGCCTGCTATTGTACCTGCTCTTAAGAAGTGGACAAGTACCGGGGAGTTTGGCTGCATGCACCAACCACGAACCGACGGCGACGTTGCCCCCACGACTGCATAAAAAGAGAAAGGGAAAGACGGGCAGTGGGTGGGCGCTTTTCCACCACCAACCCCACAAAATTATCGTGGAAACTATTCATGAAATCGGACTCAATGGTTTAAGAAAAAAATTATGACGGATAATGAGCTTGGTGTACGTGTGGTGTGAAATGTGTGATCCTACGTGTGTCATCGGCGTCGATCAATGGCGGCTAGTCCCCTGTCTCATAAAAGATAAACTTAATACAGTATATATGATACATATTAGTGCTGAATATGAGATTCATGATATTAAAATGTGTTGTGTTCCGTATTAGATTTGTTTTCTCTGGCACGGAGAGAGTAGTAACGAGGGATGGAAATAATCGTACAATATGCAAATGATGATGTTCAGTTATAGTGAACTTTGTTGAGGCTGCTTCTGCAATAGACCGCTGATGCTCTGCTTCCTGCGATGCTGTTTCTCTTGGCTGTAGCTCAACCATAGCCTAGGCAGTCGAGCAGCCTCATATATGCGTGCAGTGCAATATTTTATTTCTGCCAAAACAAACTTGTGCAATGTCTCATATAGACATAAGATATGGGATAAAGTAAAAAAGATATTACTACCTTTATCATAAAATGTTGTAATCTAGAATGGAATTTTGATCCATCCTAAGATAATGTTTAGAGAGAAGCTAGCTGATGAAAATCTGGAGAAGTCGGGTTCAACTTCTTGCTTATATATTTTTGGATTCTACAATTATAGCATCTCAGAATCTGGATAAAAATCTAAGCTGTTTGAAGGAGCTTTTGGCAGCCAGAGATTTCAGAAGAAGCTGTAGCTGCTAGAAGCTTCCTTAATCGGACCCTAAAATGGATAAAAATAACATTGTTTATGTACCATACACATCTCCATGTTCTTTTTACAAATCTTTAGTTGACATGGCGACAGCTGCGTCGATTCCCGTAAACTTATTTAGTCAAAACATTCCATTAGGATCTTAATCCCGGACTTAAGTGCTAAGCAAAGGCTACGCTTGTTTGGTCTTTACACACACTTCAAAGAAAGATGTTCTCTTTTTCTTAACTGCTTTGCTCCCCGACTTCCACGATATTCGCACCTCAACAATTCTGCACATAGTTTAAGTTTACCAATAAATAATAAACCATGTGAGCTTATCAAATAAGCACTGTTATCATGACGGCATCTTCGATTAAGTAGTACACTAATAAACCCCCAACTATATGTATATGTAGTGCTAAGTAAGCTAATCCAGTACGTGCTCCATTAGTATGCGGCTAATTAACTAGTGCTTGGTTTAGTGGTAGGTGTTTAATTTGGCAACGATGCGTTGACACGAGTTACATGCAGCTGATTAATGATTAATTGTTGTTTGGGGTGCAGTGGTTGTATGTCACTTTCAATACATTGAGGTTTTTCTACAGGCTTGGTGTAGAAAAAGAACAATTAATATTACTAGTGGAAACAGCTCGGAGAAATCGGCTGCCATTGCACCTAAACTGCAAGTGGAACTTTGGTGTGGTGACACTGAATTTCGTGCGGTTTGGTCACTGTCACCAAAAGTTTGGTATTCATGCTTGGACTCTTGGTTGGCATAAAGGTGTGTCTTGGACAAAAATATAGTTCAGACACCTCTGTTTCCTTGAAAATAGCATAACAACCGTTTGTCCCAAAATGTTTCTTATTATATTTCTTTTTGATACCCTCAACAAATAGTTCCTTTTTTTAATGGAATTACAATTGAATTCACATAACCTACACATACCATGCACATAAACATAAAGCATGCACAACTACACCAACTGACCAACAGCCACCGGAGCATATGTAATCGCAAAATCTAGCTTCTTGACAAAAAAATGGCTTGGGTACCATGTCTTTTCTATTTTTGAAACACCGTGTGTCGGCAATATGGGCCCGGGAGTATCATGTTTAAAGGGAGGAGACTGCCCCCCAATGCCACGTGCCCCTCCCCCGAGGGGAGTGAGCCCCGAGGTGGGGTGGCGGCTACTCAATCCCAAAGGCTAGTCGGAGGAGGATGCCCCCCAATACCACGTGGCCCTCCCTCGAGGGGAGTGAGGCCCGAGGTGGGGTGGCGGCCACTCCCTCCCAAAGACTAGTCGGAGGAGGCTGCCCCCCAATACCACGTGACCCTCCCCCGAGGGGAGTCAGGCCCGAGGTGGGGTGACGGCCACTCCCTCCCAGAGATTGGACGGAGGAGGCTGCCCCCCAATGCCACGAGGCCCTCCCCCGAGAGGGGTCGGGCCCGATATAGGGCAGCGGCCACTCCCTGGCCGAGACTAGAGGGAGAAGGGTGCCCCAGGCGCCACGTGGCCCTCCCCCGAGGGGGATCGGGCCCGAGGTCGGGCGGCGATCGCCCCCTCCCGTGACTAGGGGCCGGGCTCCCCCGACTCCTCTCTCTAGGTCGCCATGTACGGTGGGTTAGTTGTCCGCCTACAGGTGCCCACCTACCCGCATTTATGGCGAACCGAGCGGTCGCGCCACGCCGCATTTAATGCGGCGTGCAGTGTACTCAACCGGTCTGTGACCGGTCGAATGACCGATGGGACTGGGTAGTGCGCCTGTGCGCTGCTCGTGTGTCAGGCGGCGTGCAGCCTGACATGTTCCATCAAATAATGATGGTGAGAGGTTCTCATCCTCTTATCCCAGACGGAGTTGGTCCTCCCACTCTGGTCAAAGCTAGGCTCCCGTTTCCTGGTGTAATAGGAGCCCAGAAATCTTCATCCATTAAAAGCAGCTGACATGGGCGCCCCTCGTATCAGGCGATAAGATTTGACAGGCCCCATCATTAAGATGACGTGCGCTTGCTTCCCAAGTCAAGAGACAAGACGGGCATTTAATGCAAAACACTTCTCCTCCGGAACTAGGTTTTTGGGCCCATGTGGTAACCCCTTGAAGTATAAAAGGAGGTCCAGGCCTAGTAAAAGGGGGGATGGGGGACGATCCATTGGACGCTCTAGAGCGGTCTCTAGCCTCGGATGATCAACACCACATTTTACTCCAACAAGGGGATCTTATAATCCTTCACTCAAGGAGCATAGCACAGGAGTAGGGTATTACGCTTCTTAGCAGCCTGAACCTGTATAAATCTCTTATGTCTCTTTTGTCTCAAAAAAAAAACCTCGGATCTCACCCGCTGCCCCCGGCCGAACTCAAAAAAGGGGATCTCACGATCTCCCGCTAGAGAAGATCATTCCTCGACAGCTGGCGCGCCAGGTAGGGGGCGCGTTCGTGATTTTTGAGGTTCTTTTGAGCGCCGGTGTGATAAGCGTCGCGCCACCAATGCGGGGGAAGGCGCAGCCTCCTCAGGAGTGCCGCAGCACCCCAGGCAGGGGGCTAGGCCCCCCGCATCTTCACCGGCGTCAACCCCTCCGAGTCCCTCCAGATCCACACGACGATCATAGAGGCGGCGTGGGGTGACGACCGGGTTGCCAAGCGTGGGGATCGCTCATGAACCTGCTACCCGCCTCGGTCTACTCCTGGGAGGGCTCTTGCAGTCGAGCTCTGGGTGCCGTCGAAGCCCGGGACCCCTTGTGCTAGCTCTTCCGTAGCGGCTAGCTTTGGTCCCGCCGGCTGGCTACGGTGCCCGGCCCGGCTCAACTAATCGTCCTTTCAAGCTTCAAGTATTTTCAATTTTTCAATTCATCAGCTTAATACAGCTTGAAGTCTTATATTTATTTTCCCCCCGTTCTTTTCTCATGGCCCTGCGACGCTCGCGTGTTACGCATTTGTTTGCTCCCTCGGTGGTAAGAGCCCAACCTCTCTCCCATCTACATGAACGTTTCCTCGCTAAGTGTGGGAGCTAAGTTTTCTAGCCCTATTCCAGCCTTAAGTTGAGCGCCGGGTGCCGTCGAAGCCCGGGACCCCCTGTGCTGGCTCTTCCGTAGCGGCTAGCTTTGGTCCCGCCGGCTGGCTACGGTACCCGGCCTGGCTCAACTGTGGATAGGGATCGCTGGCTCTAGAGTTTTTCGGCTCTCACGCTCATGCGAAAGTAGTCGTCCGTGTAAAAGGGAGAGATATTGGAAGGAGGCCACCGAAAGGAAAGAGTAAACAGAATGTGTAGCGTGTGGACACAGGCTCGTGGGAACCTCACCTCATTTGTTAAGTGGTCGTAGGCTTCCCAAAATGGTTAGGAACCCATGGTGGGAGGCCCTCTTCGAGCTAAAGGTTTGAAAGGTCGCGACATGCAGGCAAGGTTTGTGTTTGCTACATTCATACAAGCGATTCTTTCCTATAAGTGTGGGGGCTACGATTCCTAGCTCTATCCTAGCCCTGCGTTAAGCTCTGGGCGTTGTCGACGCCCGGGGCACCCTGTGCTGGCTCTTCCGTAGCGGCTGGCTTTGGCCCCGCCGGCTGGCTACAGCGCCCAGCTTGGCTTGATCGTGGGTAAAGATTGTTGGCTATAGAAAATTTAGTCCTCGCACTCGCGCGAAGATAATCGTTTGCATAGAATTATTATTGCTTATATTTATCTCTCTCCCATCTCTTCCTCGCGGTCCCACGGTACCCACGTGTCGCGCGCTCGCTTGCCTCCCTTGGTAACAAAAAGTTTGTATTCGCTTTATCCATTCAAACGATTCTTTGCTAAAAGCGTGGGGGCTACGATTCCTAGCTCTATCCTAGCCCCGCGTTGAGCTCTGGACGCCGTCGACGCCCGGGGCCCCCTGTGCTGGCTCTTCTGTAGTAGCTGGCTCTGGCCCCGCCGGTTGGCTACGGCGCCCAGCTTGGCTTGATCACGGGTGAAGATTGCTGGCTATGGAAAGTTCAGTCCTCACACTCACACGAAAATAATCATTTGAATAGATGAAGTAGAACCCGAACAGATGTTAACAAAAGGCAGGGGCAAGCGAGGTACGTGGCGTAAGGTCACGGGCCCGAGAGAATCTAACAACGTTTGCTGAGTATATACAGGAAATAAGTTCACGGCCTAAGGTACGGGCTAAACTCCCACCGCCCAACTCCCAGAATGGTAGGACAGAAGATCGGGCCCACATATCGACTGAGGGTATCATGTTTAGAGGGAGGAGGCTGCCCCCCAATGCCACGTGGCCCTCCCCCGAGGGGAGTGAGGCCCGAGGTGGGGTGGCGGCCACTCCCTCCCAAAGACTAGTCGGAGGAGGATGCCCCTAATACCACGTGGCCCTCCCCCGAGGGGAGTCAGGCCCGAGATAGGGTGGCGGCCACTCCCTCCCAAAGACTAGTCGGAGGAGGCTGGCCCCCAATACCACGTGGCCCTCCCCCGAGAGGAGTCAGGCCCGAGGTGGGGTGGCGGCCACTCCCTCCCAGAGATTGGATGGAGGAGGCTGCCCCCCAATGCCACGAGCCCCCCCCCCCCCCGAGAGGGGTCGGGCCCGAGGTAGGGCGGCGGCCACTCCTTGGCCGAGACTAGAGGGAGAAGGGTGCCCCAGGTGCCACGTGGCCCTCCCCCGTGGGGGGATCGGGCCTAAGGTCGGGCGGCGACCGCCCCCTCCCGTGACTAGGGGTCGGGCTCCCCCGACCCCCCTCTCTAGGTCGCCACGTACGGTGAGTTTGGTGTCTGCCTACAGGTGCCCACCTACCCGCATTTGTGGCGACCCGAGCGGTCACACCATGCCGCATTTAATGCGGCGTGCAGTGTACTCAACCGGTCTGTGACTGGATAGTGCGCCTGTGCGCTGCTCGTGTGTCAGGCGGCGTGCAGCCTGACATGTTCTACCAAATAATGATGGTGAGAGGTTCTCATCCTCTTATCCCAGCCGGAGTCGGTCCTCCCGCTCTGGTCAAAGCTAGGCTCCCGTTTCCCGGTATAATAGGAGCCCAGAAATCTTCATCCATTAGAAGCAGCTGACATGGGCGCCCCTCGTGTCAGGCGGCAAGATTTGACAGGCCCCATCATCAAGATGACGTGCGCTTGCTTCCCAAGTCAAGAGATAAGACATGCATTTAATGCAAAACACTTCTCCACCGGAGCTAAGTTTTTGGGCCCATGTGGTAACCCCTTAAGGTATAAAAGGAGGTCCAAGCCTAGTAAAAGGGGGGGATGGGGGACGATCCATTGGCACTCTAGAGCGGTCTCTAGCCCCGGATGATCAACACCACATTTTACTCCAACAAGGGGTTCTTGTAATGCTTCACTCAAGGAGCATAGCACAGGAGTAGGGTATTACGCTTCTTAGCGGCCCGAACCTGTATAAATCCCTTGTGTCTCTTTTGTCTTAAAAAAAAAAACCTCGGACCTCACCCGCTGCCCCCGGCCGAACTCAAAAAAGGGGATCTCACGATCTCCCGCTAGAGAGGATCATTCCTCGACACCGTCTTTTTAACATATCATGATAGGAGATGATTTGTGAGCTCACAAAATAGCATGTTGTCTTTTCCTTGACAAACTGTGGGTGCTTAGGAAAAGAACACACCGACTATCTATTATAACTATTATAATTCTATAACATCTACAGTGCAAAGTGGCTGGTCTTATGACGTGATATTATGTGAGATTATGGGTATGTTCACTTTGATGCCATTTTTAACCATATCAATTTTTTTGGTAAAATTGCCAAAAAAATGTCTATGTTTAGTTTGTTGCCAAATTTGATTAAGAAATCTTGCCAAAATTTTGACAATATTATTATCTTGCTAAAACTTAATATGGTTTATTTTGGCTATAATCTGAACATACCTTACGTGTCAAGTAGACTAAAGCTACCATCAACGACAACATCCCTTTTTAATACACAATAGAATGAATATAATGGTGAAAAAACTACTACAATAAGTACTACATTACTCGCACACAACTAGGTTCTCGAGATCACTCTCTCCGGATTGATGTGTTCGTTAGACTCTAAGGTGGTGTTTGGATCTATGGACTTAACTTTAGTCTCTATATTTAAACACTAATTTAGAGTATTTACAAAATTAATTATATATATGAAAGCTAATTTGCGAGACAAATTTTTTAAGTCTAATTAATCCATAATTAAAGAATGTTTACTGTAACATCACATAGGCTAATCATGGATTAATTAGGCTCAATAGATTCGTCTCGCGAATTAGTCCAAGATTATGGATGGGTTTTATTAATAGTATACGTTTAATATTTATAATTAGTGTCGAAACATCCGATGTGATAGGGACTTAAAAGTTTTAGTATCATCTAAACAGAGTCTAGCTCGGAGACTTGAGATCACTCACCATGTCATTAAGCATAGGGCTCCACGTCCCCTATCTCAGAAATTTTCACTGAATTTACAAGATTTTTTTTGAGTAAAATTTAACTACATATCTGAGTGCCAAGTGCGTGGGTCCGCCATGATCTACAAACTGCAAGCCCCCGGTTTGGATGACGGTGCAGCCGCCGACGCGGCGCGGCGACGCGATCTGAAACCCATCCCCCTCTCTCTCTGTGTCCGAAGGAGATATTTTTCGCATCGAATGGAGCAGCGACAAGTCATGTGAAACAGTGACTGTCCAAACCCAGCACGCGTGGAGTTGTGGATTCCTTCTTCAGATCTCGATGTCCTCCTCCTCCTCCTCCTCAGATGGGCTATGATGGGCCGGGCCTCCGCAACCAACGGCCCAGATCACCTCTTCCCCCCCCACCCCCATCACAAAACCCCAAACCCATCACCAACTTCCCAATCTCACCCACCCCACCAATCCCCACCCAGATCCAACGGCCCAGATCTCCCCCTCACCCAGATCCAACGCCTCCCCTTCGTCTTCTCCCTCCATAAAACCCCACCTCACCCCCACCCTCCCACTCCCACTCCGCCTCCTCCTCTCTCCTCTCTACCCACCCACCCTCTCGCCGTCGCAGATCCGATCCAGGAAGAGCTCGCCGCCGCCGCTGCCATGGCTCTCTCCGTGGAGAAGACCTCGTCGGGGAGGGAGTACAAGGTGAAGGACCTCTCCCAGGCGGACTTCGGCCGCCTCGAGATCGAGCTCGCCGAGGTCGAGATGCCGGGCCTCATGGCGTGCCGCGCCGAGTTCGGCCCCTCCCAGCCGTTCAAGGGCGCCCGGATCTCCGGGTCCCTCCACATGACCATCCAGACCGCCGTCCTCATCGAGACCCTCACCGCCCTCGGCGCCGAGGTCCGCTGGTGCTCCTGCAACATCTTCTCCACGCAGGACCACGCCGCCGCCGCCATCGCCAGGGACTCCGCCGCCGTGTTCGCCTGGAAGGGGGAGACCCTCGAGGAGTACTGGTGGTGCACCGAGCGCTGCCTCGACTGGGGCGTCGGCGGCGGCCCCGACCTCATCGTCGACGACGGCGGCGACGCCACGCTTCTCATCCACGAGGGCGTCAAGGCCGAGGAGGAGTTCGAGAAGTCCGGCAAGGTCCCCGACCCGGAGTCCACCGACAACGCCGAGTTTAAGATCGTGCTCACCATCATCCGCGACGGCCTCAAGTCCGACCCCAGCAAGTACCGCAAGATGAAGGAGAGGCTCGTCGGAGTCTCCGAGGAAACCACCACCGGTGTCAAGAGGCTCTACCAAATGCAGGAGACCGGCGCCCTCCTCTTCCCCGCCATCAACGTCAACGACTCCGTCACCAAGAGCAAGGTGAAGCATCCCCTCCCTCCCTTTCTAATCCCATTTCATTTCAGATCTGAAGCTGTTGCGTTAGCCTAGCCTGCTGCTTGTACTGTTCATACATTAGTACTACTTGACTTTGCCGTTATTATGGATTTGATTATGCTACTACTGTGGATCTGGATCTGGTTTATCTGCTTCGGTTGATTCCGTAGATCTGGTGGGCTATTATGCATAAAAAAAGTTTATGCTATAGGAGTGGTGGTTTGGTGGATTATACATGTGTCTTTAACATTTTAGATTCCTGATGTTTGTGGCATGTTGAATATGGATCTGTCATCTAGATCGCCTTTTGTGACACAAACTAAAAAGACAGAATTAAAAAGGTTTAGTTGATTTTACCTAAGCAACACTAACAATTGGGGGAAATTTGCACCTGATGTAGTGCGCGAATTTCGCTTTTCGTGATCGTTTGGTTGCTTGATTTAGACGGGATGCTTGTAGTTCCTTTATTTAGTGTCTCCTGTGTTATAGGAGTAGGAGCGTTGAATTTAAGTCTTTGGTTACTGCGGTTCGATCTAAATCTTGGTCTAATTGTTGCGTAGCTGTCAAAGATGTCTTGTTTTGTTGTTAGCTTGCATGTCTTGCGGATCTGATGACAACATATGGAATAAAATATATGTACCAAATTGCTTGCCATTTGTTATATTTTACTCTTTATTGTGCACTTGTGTAGCTTGATTGTTTAATGGCGTTTTACTGGACTCCTTAATACACCCTTGATCGTTAGTGAAATATTACTGAATGCTGGGAATTACTATCAGTTATATTTTGCAATGATTTTATCATTTTTTTTCTTTAGATATATTAACTAACAATCTGTGTTTTTTCTGAACAGTTCGACAACCTGTACGGTTGCCGCCATTCTCTTCCTGATGGTCTCATGAGGGCTACCGATGTTATGATCGCTGGCAAGGTTGCCGTGGTCTGCGGTTATGGTGATGTTGGCAAGGGCTGTGCTGCTGCTCTCAAGCAGGCTGGTGCCCGTGTCATCGTTACTGAGATTGACCCCATCTGTGCCCTCCAGGCCCTTATGGAGGGTCTCCAGGTCCTCACCTTGGAGGATGTTGTCTCGGAGGCTGACATCTTTGTGACCACCACTGGCAACAAGGACATCATCATGGTTGACCACATGAGGAAGATGAAGAACAATGCCATCGTTTGCAACATTGGTCACTTTGACAATGAGATTGACATGCTCGGCCTTGAGACCTACCCTGGTGTCAAGCGCATCACCATCAAGCCTCAGACCGACCGCTGGGTCTTCCCTGAGACCAACACTGGCATCATCGTCCTTGCTGAGGGTCGTCTCATGAACCTTGGGTGTGCTACTGGCCACCCCAGTTTTGTCATGTCCTGCTCATTCACTAACCAGGTAAAATATGATGACCAGTATCTATTGCCTCACTAAACATGCTGAGTATAGCTGCAAGTTACATGATTGAATCAATTCTGTGCTTGTTGCAGGTCATTGCTCAGCTTGAGCTGTGGAAGGAGAAGAGCACCGGCAAGTACGAGAAGAAGGTGTACGTTCTTCCCAAGCACCTCGACGAGAAGGTGGCCGCCCTCCACTTGGGCAAGCTTGGTGCCAGGCTGACCAAGCTCTCCAAGTCGCAGGCTGACTACATCAGCGTCCCAGTTGAGGGTCCCTACAAGCCCGCCCATTACCGGTACTAGGCTGTCCAGCACGACTAGCGGCTGTGGCATGAGAAGTGGTGTCAACTTGAAGTTCGCCATGACGACTCTGGAGTATCCTGCTTTGTTTTCATCATCTTATATGCCGTCACTTAGGAGGATTTGTTGTGGGGTTTATGGTTTGAGACTGGTGAAGGGGAGGAGATGGGAAGCCGTTTGCTTTTGCCCAGAAATAATGGCGTAATTGGGTGGAGTTGGGGAGGTGTGCTTTGGCAGATACAGTTTTGTCTTGTTGACTCTACTTATCTGATATCATTTGCAAGCGTTTTGATAAAAATCATGCGTCATTTATGAATAATATTCTTGCCTTTAAAGATAGTTTTGCTCGTGCTGGATTGTATGCCTGTTTCGCTGGTTTGTTATGTGTTGCTAGTCTCATTTGCTCGTGGTAGAGCTGGTGCTTCACTTCCCATTGGGAGCGTGTTTTGCATTTGCTTAGTGTGCTATTTCTTGGTAGTACATTAAATAAGCTTATCAGAACCAGGGGTGCAAGTTCGATACTTGTGCGAATTCGTATTGTCCGGTATAAGTAAATAGAAATTGAATTCGTATTCGACTCGAATCCTGTCAAAGTAAATTGAAACGATAAGATTGTCCGGTATAAGAAAATTGAAAAGATTGTCCGGTATAAGAAAATTGAAACTGAACTCGTATTCGACTCAAATCCTGTCAAAGTAAATTGAAACGATTCTTTATAATTGAGCATCCTATTCAAATTCGAAAAGACAATTCAATCTATATGCCCGTTTGATTTTTAGACATGGCTCTCCTATCTGCCACTTTACCTCTCTCGTCGGTCTCTCTCGAGGTCAAGTGAGTGTCCATTTTTCTCCTACTCTCTCTCCGGGCGTGCGTGGTTTCGGCTCTTGTTGTCTTTGTTGAGCTTGACTGTGGAGGTCGTTGGCTTTTGTGGTGTAGTTTTCCAGTCTGAGCGCCTAGTTCCTTTCTTTGCAAAGTTTGTGCTCCAAATGTAATTTAGCCATCCTATGTTTATAGGCTCTAGTTGTATAAAACTTATTGTACTCACGGTCACATCTTCTATTGAATACATTGTTTTCATAGGTACATCAGGTAGTGGTTAAGAAAAAAGCTTTTTGGACATGATGTTCGATCATCCGTCCTATTCAGTATTTCACGAAAAATCACCTTGTCCTATAGAAAAGGTGAGCCTAATGAAATTTGCATTTAGATAAATCCATGCTCCTATTATTATGAGTGTATAATATATGGCCAATCCTTAAAACTGAACGATGGTGTCACTTAGAATCCGCGAACTTGCAAAATGCACATTTAGGTCTATATTACTGGTTTAATATAGCACAATAGGTCCATTTGTCGTTTGGCCTTGTTAGTTCGTTGATACGGCGCTCCATGTTGGCATCAAATTTGCGTTCATCCCCCTCTGCAGCATAGCATGGTGCGAAAATTGCATTTAACCCCTTTTCGCTACAGGGATACCCTAAATCCACCAAATTCCTCTCCTCCCTCGCCTTCTCCCCCAAACACGATGATTCCTAGTAGAACGGGCAATCATCAATAGTGCAAAGTGCTTCAGGCAGTGGTTCGAGCTGCACCATAGGCGACGTGTGGCGGGGCTCTATCGTTTGTGCGATGATAAGCGATGGACCTCAACTTCATGGGGAAGGTTAACCGATGTGTTTGTATCATGAGTACTGCCCACCTATTTCTTGTACTCCAGCATTCATCTAGATGAATTTTAGTAATTAACTCTGGTTCTTTATGCAATGCAACATGATCTTGGTTAAGTAGTTGGGGTTTGATCTAGGGTTTAGTTTATTATTGATCTGTTTGGTTTTATTTTCCATCTGTTTTGCCTGGTTCGAATTATTTCTCATTTGATTTTTATTATGCAAATTTCTCTGTGGTATGGGAGTAAATTTGTGGATTATATGGAGTACTATTGGAGTCTAATTTTCCTTAGGCGTGTATGTTCAAAGTTACTTCCTCCGTTTCATATTATAAGACTTTCTAGCATTGCCTACATTCATATATATGTTAATGAATCTAGACATATATGTGTGCCTAGATTCATTAACATCTATATAAATGTGGATAATATTAGAAAGTTTTATAACCTGAAACAGAGGTAGTATGATGGAATTTCGATTCTTTTTCAATTGCACAGTTTTTAACGGTAGCAATGATGTTTTATCTTTCTTTTTTTTCTCTCTTTCATGTCAGCAAATATTCTTTACCGGTTAATTAATTAACATCGTACATACCCTACCCTAGCGTTAGTTTCTCCAAGGATGATGTGTAGCACTGAAAGAACACAACATAACGGTAATTCTAATGATCGGTAGTACCGTTGATTTGTTTCCGTTGTTATCTCCTGAAAATCCTCGAACAAACAGGGTTAAACAACACTTGTCTCTTTCCATTTAATCATATATAGTTGCCTAATAATCTAAGACTTTCTGATTTCTGTTTAGATCTCAAGCGGTTTTATCTGCATGGGTGTCTCACCAAACAATTTCAGATCTGCATGTTTATATGAGATCTCTGTTTATATTGGTGTGCACCAGCTTAATTTGGCCCAGATAAGAAACCTGAAACCGAATCCAACAGGGTCTCTTTTAAGTTCTAAAAAAATGAAGAAAAACAGGGACTCTTTTTTGAGTTGGACTCTACTTGGCCCAACTTACTTTGCATAGATAATTTCCTTTCTTTTCTAGGGGCCTATAGTTTTTGCCTGAATTGGACTCTACTTGGGCCCAATCTATATTCTCTTGTGGCATAGATCTTGTTTGGCCTATAAATATAACAAGACCTATTGCTTATCCTTCCAGATTCTCTTCCATAGAAATTAGAGGTGTTAAGCTAGGGTTTTGGGATTGTCATCAAGGGAAGTTGCCACCAGCACAACATCTGAAATTATTGAAGGGACTCCGCACAGAAATTATTGGGGAAGAGATCTCCTGATCTATTCAGTTGGCAGGAAGGAGTTGGATCATCCCTGGGGGTGAAGAGAGCAGAAGGATCAGGCCTTGAATTGTGAATTCTTGGTGGTACTTGAGCAGAAGGATCAGGCCAAGAAGCCCAAACGAGCAGTGAAATCAAAATAGATACAACAGGAGAGGCACACGTAAGTTTTCCATGTCTCACATCTGTGGTTTTTCTGTCATGTTATTTCAATTGAAGTCGATTGCACAATCGCTGCTTTCCCCCCCTCCTTTCTAGATTTGTTCGGTATTTTATATGCACCCTTTCAGTTTTTCTCCAAGGATCACGGGAGCTTTCCGTTTTGAACAGTCCTTCCAAATCGATCTTGAAATTGCATTATTAGAACTGGCGTACCATGAATTTTTTTTTGGTGGGGTGGGGTGGGGGGGGGGTATTATGTGAATTTTGGACCATTAGATCTGCGCTAAGATTTATGCTAGCATCCTTCTCCTCCAACTCCGATGAGTCACGACGGCTTCGGGGAGGCTGTGGCGGCCTAGACCAATAGTTTCAAGGTTGGTGTGAAGGGAGAGGGATGGCCGTGGGAAGCAATCAGACCGGCCATATGGCGGTTCATGTCATGGGGTGAGGAGATAGGGGTGATGGTGGGGCGGGGCACGTCGTATTCACCTGGCTTAGGGAGTGGGAGACCGGTTAGGTGGGCCTTGTCGGCACCGTTGGTGTCTTTCGGTGGTGACGAGGCTAGGGTCGTTGTGCGAGCCAGAGAATAGGATGGTGTCAACGAGCTGGGTCTATCCAAGCAAGCTGCAGGACCCGGGGGGGGGTGGTCGTTCTTGGCAGATCCCACTCCTAAACATGGAGGGATAGGGGAAGGGGCTGGGTCTATCGTATAAATAAGGCTTTAGTCATATGTACCCGTATCCATGGATTTACCTTCTCTGTAATGTTATTTTCCATGCATAAATTTCAATGCAATCCTATTGTGTAAAAAGTGATTGAGATCGTGTTTTTTTTTAAATGTTCTATAAGTAGCATGTGGCCGTGTGCACTAATTAGATTTAACAAACTAATAAACTTTCCTTGCCAAAAAAAAAGAAGCAAATGTCCCACTACTCCACTAGCATATCTCGTTGATGCGTGTCACGGCTGGTCCATGAATGTGCGTGTTGTCTTATGTACCATGTCAAAAATTCAATAAAAAACACTGCATAACAAAATCATATTATGAAATAGGAAAAAGTACGAATTACCCCTCCGAACTATCGCGGACGACCGAATTACCCCTCTAAACCCGAAAATCAGACATCGTTCACCCTGAACTTTCAATACCAGATAAATTACACCCCTCGACCCAATCCAGAACAGTTTTGTCTTATGTGGCGTACGCGTGGCAGTCCAGCCAGCATTTTATTTATTAAAAAATATGGGACCCACCTGTCATACTCCTCTTCTACTCTTCCTCTCTCTCTTCTATCTCTCTCTCTCTATCTCTCTTTTCCTTCCTCTCTCTCGCGGGTCGGCGGCTGGCGGTGGCAGGGTGAAGCGGAGGCGTGGGATGAGGAGGTGGTGGGAGACGAGGAGGCGGTGGCAAGTGACGCGGGACGTGGAGGCGGAGGCCGTGGCCACGATGAGCAGCCGCCCCCTCGGCGTGGGGACAGATGGAGGCGGCAGCGGCGGGGTGAAGCAGAGGCAACGGCGTCGCGGGACATAAATGAGGGAGCAGCGAACTCCAGGAAGGAGCTCTCGCGAACTCCCTCCGGCGCAGGAGGGTCTCCGCTGCGCCGTGCGTGCCACATCTGTGTTTGCCGTCCATGCCCGCCCCCACCTCCGTCCGTCCCCGCGCCGAGGGGGCAGCCACACGTTGTGGCCGCGGCCGCCGCCGCCGCCACTGCTCCATGTCCCCCGCTTGCCGCCGACCCGCGAGAGACAGAGAGGAAGAGTGAGAGAGAGAAGAGAGAGAGAGGAAGAGTGAGAGAGAGAGGAAGAGTAGAAAAGGAGTACGACTGGTGGATCCTACATTTTTTTTAATAAATAGAATGTTGACTGGACTGTCACACGTACGCTACGTAGGACAAAACCATTCTGGATTGGGTCGAGGGGGGTAATTTGTCCGGTATTGAAAGTTCAGGGTGAACAATGTCTGGTTTTCGGGTTCAGTGGGCTAATTCGGTCTACGGCGATAGTTCCGGGGGGGGGGGGAGGGGGTAATTCGTACTTTTTTCTATCAAATATGCACATGACCTTTGTTTTATTTTACTTTATGGTGATCCTGCAAAAAAAGGAAAAGATATACAAAATGTTAACCTTCATTGTTTCGTGGTTGGAGTATAAGGGATACAACGTTTCAAATTTTGTCCCTTAATATAATGGATTCTGTCTCACTTAACCGCCCTTCATTTAGTTTTTACTCAGTCCTACCCTCTACCATCTTCTCATTCTCCACATTAGGTGCATCATAGTCTTTTATGCATATCTATACTGACAGAGGATCTGCCATCCCACCTATTCCTGTTGCAATTCTTACATATTACCCTTTAAACTTTTTAATATTATAATTAAATATAAATAAATAGCCACATATAAAACTAATGTGGATATCCACATTTTCCTATAGGAAAAATGTGGGTAACATATTTCATGGTAAATATGATTTATTTATTTTAGAAAATACTGTGGTATTTTTTTCCTTTATCCATAGCAAATCATGGGCATTTAGCTAGTCGCATAAGAAATTAAAGGTAGGTTATATACTTCCTCCTTAATCTCTTAAATAAATTTGGACTGGTGGACATAAAAGAAAGAAATTCTCACATTCATAAAAAAAATGTTAGGAGCTCCCATATTATAGTAATAAAAAAATAGAAAAATCATGGCTGTTAATTTTCCTTCAAGGAAAAGTTCATTTACCTTTATGCCTTTCACCAAGTTCAAACTGGTTTCGGACAACTTTTTTAGTATTATCTACTATTAATTAATGGCGATGAGATAATAAATACAAACTAGAAACATTGGTTAGTTTCTTGAATCCTAGATGGAAACTGATTCGTGACGTACATACATGCCAACTTCTTTAATTACGTGGCATATAGAGTCCTATTGTATTTTTGATAAGGGACCGTGTAACCATCTTTTGCAAGTTTTTAGCCCCTAAAACACGCGATCGATTTTGTACCCATTGGATTAAAAAGCGATGGGCCAAATCTTTCCTTGCAAACCCTATTAAATAGATCAACTACCCTCAGACGCCAATACCCTTTCTTGCACATTGTACGCCGCCACCATCCTGCCTAGGTGGGCTGCAAGCCTTCTGTCTTATTGGCTTCATCCCGCCGCCATCCCCCCCGCCCCCCCGAATACATCACCACTCTGCTCCGGATCCACTACTGCGTCCACTCCGGCGAGTGCCCCTGCCCCGCCCCATGCTTCTTTCCCCTTTCCGATGGCTCCTTTTCACTAGATCTGCGTATCCCACCATCTTCCTCCGAACTTCTTATTCCTTCGGCCCACTACCGAGCCACCTCAACCACTGGTGACTTCCCCTAAGTCTAGAGAACTCCCCATCTTATGATTCCTCCAAAACAACCTTTCCTACCCCTATCTCGAATCCTAATTCATTGCCCTTAATTCTGTCACCACGGGCGTTATTGCCGAAAGTGGAGAAGAAGGGGTGAAATAGTAGATCAAGATCCGTTGTTGCCGCAAGTGGAGAAGAAGGGGTGAAAGAGTGGATTTTGTCATAAGTTAAGAGGTAAGGAAAATTCACATGTTGTAACCTCCAAAAATCATGTGCATGTTGTTTAGCATGTCCGTTTTGGTATGGTATAAAATGCAAATTGAATATCCAGGGGCAAAAAGACTGGGCTGGGGCTTCAGGTTCAGGTTGGCTAAATTCCCTACTGTTTTTTTTCTTTTGGCCTTCTCTCCTCTCAACCTAAAAAAAGTTGATGTTGCGGTATTATTTTTTTCTCGGTAGTTCACGAGTCCTATGATTATAGTAGCAAGTACAGTACAAGTGAGCATAAGTATAAAAAAGGGAATGTGTGATAGATGTCTAGCTTGAGAATAAAAGTGAGGAGAGAGAGGGTGAGTGAGCTGCTAAGGGCATGTTCAACAATTAAGCCTGACACATGCCCTAAGTAACATGTTATATATGTTGTGACTAATCCTCTGCATCAGATAACATAGGCTTTAAATATTAAACCACCAAAAAAAATATTTTACCCTTTGTCCCTACCAACAACTAGTTGCAGCAAGGTAAATTTATATCTTGTGACAAGAGTCGATGAAAAGCTAAGAGTTTTCACTCTCTTCCCTTTCTCTCCCTTCCACATTCACAAAAATGTCTATAAAGGAGATTTATGGTATACATGTCATGAATAGTCGGTGGTTGCACATGAGTTCTAAGAAAATGAGACCCATCATTAGAACATGTTTAGTTATAGAGGTCATTGATACCTCTAATTTTATCCACATCATATATATATGCTTACTAATAGAATATACTATCTTCATTCACAAATACTGGATATTCGTATTTGTGCAGTGCATAACTAGAATCACTTGTATTCGTATAGGAGTAGCATTAACAACACACTACTAGTATTCTTTAGCTCTGGATCTATGGTTATCTTTCTTTATCCCTTGAAGTTTGTGTAGGTTCTCTCTTGGATAAGAGGCACCTCCTTTCTCTTCTCCCTTCTAAAATGTACATGATAGAGCATACACCATATGTTTAAAAATCTACTACTACCTTCATCTGAAAATATAAGATGCAACCTCTGTCTAATTTGTAAAACTAGGGTATGTGTCTAATCCGGTCAGACGGTGCTATATTTTAGGATGGAACGAGTAGTAAAAAAAATATTTCTGTCTATTATATACATCAGGTGCAATGTACCACACATAAGGATTATTTACGTGTAAATGGCTAACCCATATTTAACTTATAAGTGGATCTATGGGTTAGCCACATACACCCTTAGGTTTTTTATATAATGGAAACTTTATTAAACTCAAGAGTCTTAGCACACTCCCGGCCTCTGCACCACGAAAGTGCACACAGCCAACAACCCTACACACACAACTAATAGGGAACACAAGATTGATCAAAAGCCATCTATCCGAATACTAAGACGCCATCCATATGCCGGGGTAAAGAAACTCCGTGACCACATGCTCCAACCGAAGACAAGCCACAACACTAAAGTCTTTTAAAATAGGCTTCTGAAGTATAATAAGCCAAGCACAGAGCTACTGTGTAATCAAGAAGATAATCTGCAGTTATTATTGATTAAGATTAAGGAGAAAGACTCTAGTGTACTCTAAAAAAATTAGAATGATAGATAATTGACAGGACAAATAGTAGTTATAGTAAAATAGAAATTATTATTGGATAAATTTAAAACGCTTGGAATAATTATAGCTCAATTGGTTTGCACTTCTGCTTATCAGCTGCAGTCAAAATTTGAATTCCAAAACTTAATTTTGGATTTGATTCTGATATGGTTTTTTAAGTTTATTTTCTAGCATGTGAATAAAAGTGAAATTATTTCTTGTCGTTAATAAATGTTACGGCTCATAATCAGCTATAGGCGAAACAATGACAATGCCTATATACTTGTGAAGAGAGGGATAGATAGCAATTTGTTTACATGGTTGAACTGACTCTAGTTGCTATCGTCATGAGAACAGGAATCGTCAAACTGCCCCACTACTACCGATCGGCGATATGAACTCCATGGCGGCGGAGGAACAAGACACGAAGCCTTTCTTGTCCCCGACCACCACCACCGCCATCCCGCCGCGAGCCCACCGTGGATACCTTAGCGCTTGCCACCACCACCACCACCAGATGACGGCGGCGGCGGCGGCGGATCAGCGCGGTGCAGGCGCAGGAGCGGCGGCTGCCTGCGTCCTGAACCGAGCATCCGATGAACTGCCGGAGGAAGAAGACGGCGGCGCCGCCACGTGGTTATTGGCTCGTCAGGCGCCCGCACGGAGGATCAGCAGGAGCTTCTGGAGCGCCGGCGAGTACGACGCGGACACCACCGGCGGGAGCTCGTCGGCGCGGCCGCCTGGAAGTACGTGTGTGTATACACCGCGATGCGGATGAATTTTAATCGCCTTTAAATTCTTATATTCTCACCCTGTGCTTCCTCTCGATCTCGTGGCAGATGTACAGAATCGCATGTGCGTCCACCCAAAATTCCTCCACTCCAACGCGACTTCCCACAAATGGCCATTCGGAGGTAAGCGATTATTTTTCGCTAAAGGTGTAGGTGGTTAATACACGAACCCATTTACACTTCAAATATGTGAGTACCACTTATTTAAACTTCTATAAATGGGTAATCCACTTATCTGAAGTGTAAGTGGGTTTACTTTTGGTAAATACGTCTCTAAACTGAAATATCAGACGATTGTTTCTGTCTTTACATGTTTTTGATATTCTTGCAGCTGTGGCGGAGTTATTGGACAATGCTGTCGACGAGGTGATTCAAACAGCTTATTAATTATGCATTTCAATAATTTGATGATCTGGGGATATATATCTGATTGATTTTTTTTTTGACAGATCAAAACTGGTGCAACAAGAATTATAGTGGACAAAGTTAACGGCTGTAATGGATCACCAGCTTTACTCGTTCAAGGTTCTGGTTACTGTGACAATGTTATATTCGTTTATTTTATTTTGTATAGGTGCAAATTTTGACAGTAATACCAGATGGTCTGAAATTTCAGTAATGCAACAAATGTCTAATGGCTTGGTCAACTGAAATTACATCCAGACAATGGACATAAGTAAAAAAAATGCCAATATTCTCTTTACCTTCTCTGATGTACTTAGTGTGAACTATAGAATTTGCATAATGTTGCACTGGGAATCTCTTTCTGATTGACTTAGTGTAAACTAGAGTGTCTGCTTAACGTTGAGTATTTGCTTAATGTCACCACATGAAACTAAATGGCTGTACATTTTTCTGTTTGTCATACAGATGATGGTGGAGGCATGGATCCTGATTCCTTGAGGCGTTGCATGAGCTTTGGATTCTCTGAAAAACAGTCAGGCTCTTCAATTGGACAATGTATGTACTACTATATCATATATTCAGGTTTTTATCCTCTCCAAACTTAACTTATATTGTTATCTTGTATATTGACATTCATTGATCTGGCCAGATGGAAATGGGTTCAAGACTGGCACAATGCGGCTAGGGGCAGATGTAATTGTTTTCAGTCGCTGCATGAAGAGCAGGTCTAGTCTCATTTCCCTATATATTTTTTTTACTTATACCAACTTGTTGCCCTTTCCCCCCTTACTTTCTTACACTTTCTTGTTTTTTTTTTATTCCAGCGAGCCTACACAATCCATTGGTCTTCTCTCTTACACTTTCTTGGCCGAGACCAATCAAAAGGATGTTGTTGTTCCAGTGGTATGCTTTGCCATCTGATTTTATCAATTGGGCACAACACACACACAAATATATATATAGCACTTAGCCATCTCTTACCTCTTTTACTGTGATTATTCTGATGACATTTTTTTTATTTCATTAGGTGGACTACAAATACAATCTATTGACAGGAGAAGCTAAACCACACCAGCGGCTTGGTCCAGATCAGTTTTCGTCAAATCTCTCTGTTCTGTTGAAATGGTCCCCTTTTGCAACTGAAGAACAACTGATACAAAATGTATGTTACATTAGGTTGCTCCCATGAAAGAAGACATTTATATCACTATAAACTTGCAAATTAATTTTCAAAAATTTTGGTGCTTGGAGTGGAACTGTTTGTCTGTTATTTATTTCAGTAGTTGTAAGTAAATTATTGTCAATTCAGTGTGCTAATGGTGTTTAAAATGTGGTTACAGTTCAGTGACATTGGTCCACATGGAACAAAGATTGTAGTCTTCAATTTGTGGTCAAATGACAATGGTGATCTGGAGCTTGATTTTGATACCAATGAGAAGGTAAGCAAAACATCTAAAAGGATTTGACTTCATTAAACTTTTATATTGTATAATACATGCAAAATTCTGAAGTTTCTTTCACTTCTCTTGAATTACTAAATATCTCCTGATCTCTTGGACAATCTTTATCATTTTCAATTACTATGAAATGTCTCATTATTTTCCATTTCTTTCATCATATATTGTGTATGTTTACCATATTCCTTGTTTTTTTTTATTTCAGGATATTTTGATCAGTGGTGCTCCAAAGGTTAATGAAACAACTAATGCTGCAAAAAGAATGAATGAAAGTCATCTGGCAAATCAGTTGCACTATTCTTTTAGGGTGTGTATCACATGGTTAAGTGTTTCTGCACGATACTGGTTAATTGATTCTGCTAATATATATTAGCATTTTGCAGGTCTATGCTTCTGTCCTATATTTGAAACTACCTGCATACTTTAGGATCATACTCCGAGGAGAAGAAGTTAAGCATCACTACATTGCATCTGATCTCAGATATACCCAATGCATTAGATATAGGCCGCAGGCCTTTGGACAAAAGGAGGTTCGTCTTGAACAAAACCATTCCCTTTTGCTGAGTTGCATACACATTACCTGTTCACTTCTGTAACAGAGTGAACATGTAATGTCTAATACATTTCTTTTTCGAACGAATATGTCTAATACATTTCCATTCTCCAAAGTATTGATATTTACTTCTCTGTTGTCTAAATTGTTTCCCTTTTACATCCATTTTGTTCTTCAATTTAGGACGAGGTGGATACAACCATAGGATTTCTAGATGGTGCTCCAACCATCAACCTGCATGGATTTAGTATCTACCACAAGAATCGGCTTATATTGGTGAGCTACTGATTTCTTTTGCATTCACTATGTAAAAAAATAAAGAAGAGAAGATGCTTTAAGGGCATAAACATCAAACTAATCTACTTTCACTCAACCACATTTCAAGCTATCTTTGTCTAACATTTGTTATCTGTTTAAAACAAAATGACCTCTTTCAGCCTTTTCACCGAGTTTTGAGCAGTGCAAGTAGCAAAGGCAGAGGTGTTGCAGGGATATTAGAGGCAGACTTTATCAAGCCCACCCATGATAAACAAGACTTTGAGAAGTCACAGCTCTACCAGAAGCTAATAAACCGCTTGAAAGAAATGACGAACGAGTACTGGTACAACTGCTACATCCAATACCTGTTTCTAATAATTCAATATTTCATATCTCATCACTCAACTATTTCACTTGTTTCCAGGGATCTATACAGTCATCTGGTTGGATACCATAAGTTGCCCCGTGCAGCTTCTGGCTCTCATGCTTCTGCTGCACTTGTGCCAACTCTGTCAGGCACCATTGCTACTGCCTCATCAGAGAGGATACCAGTCATCCGTGACAATCCGACAAATGCAATTCCAATCGCTTTTGCTCCCCATCTTGTCTCTTCACCTGTAGGAACAAATGCTGTTGCTGCAGTTTGCTCCCAGTCAAGTATGCAGATCACAACTGGCACTGATTTAGTAGATACAAGAAAAAGAAAAATGGAAACTCTTGATCAGATGGATGGTCCGTCGAAAAGGCTGAGTATACATGATTTGGCAGGAAACAACTCTGTGGACTCAAGCAATCAGGTTAGCCTAGATTACTATGTTTGTGCCCATAATATTGAAAATACACTTTTTTTTTTAAGAACAGACAGGAGAACTGCCCATTATATTAGTAAAGTAGTAAAAAAACTTATCACAACACCTGAACACCAAAAATACATGATTGCAATCTACACTACCAAATTACTTGGCACTTAATGTTTATGCAGCTAGACTAATTTCCGATTAGATTTTCAGATCTTTTTTATCTGACATAGTAGTTTATGCGCTGTATTGAGATCTAATGACTACAGCTACTATAGATATGCCAGCATATGGGAGAACGGGAGTTGAAGGAATTCTCCTACTTGAAGATAGAGAATACACTACTCCGTCAAGAGTAAGTCCAACAACAGCTCTCGCCTTACTTTCATCATGTAACAATTTTTGGCCTAAAAGTCTCAGGACTTCATGTTCTTTTTTGTTTCACAATTTCATTTGCAGGTGTGCGGAATTGGAGTCGTCAGAGAAGGAACTCTTGCTCAAGGTGACATTTTTTATGTTGTGATTTGTTCAATCTTACTCACTAGTACACTACACCAGGTGCATCTTGGCTAAAATCAAACTGCACTGACGAACTTAATTATTTGTTGCACCGAGCAGGAACAGCAATTGAGCCTTGAACTTGAGCAGACGGAGGCACAGTACAAGAGCCTGTTGAACGAATACATATCGGTGGCTGCAGTTAGGACAGTGAAACGATAGACATCCTTGGCTCTCTTGCCATCTGTAAAGACAGATGTTTGCAACATTGCAAATGACTTGATATCTCAGTAAGCAGATGAACACATCCGGCTTCTGCACCGAAACAGCATGGAGTTGGCGAAAACAGACCGGATATGGTAACAGGGTAACAGAGAAGCACAGGGGCTACACCCAGTAATGTGACTGGTGATCACTTGTATCATCCGGTCAGCAAACAAAGCTACTAGATGATTGGCCTCTTGTTTCATCATCTATGTTTTGATCATCTGTACTCTGTAAAATAGTTTCTTGATCAGTAGGGGTGATGGCTTGAAGCTGAAAGATAGATTGCATTTTAGGAATTTTAAGTTTCTCACAGGAATAGCTAAGAAGTGATCTTGCCGGTTCATGCAAAAATCACATTAGTCCCGGATCGAATAGGAACCGGTCCTAATTCAAAAGCCCAAGGGTACTTGTTGATCTATCGTGACTAAAGATTATTTTTAGTCTCGGTTCAATAGTTGTCAGGCCCCAACAAACTTTAGTCCCGAATCATATCTTTAATCCCGCTTGGTGAGCACCAACCGGTAAAATATCTCTCTCCCACGCCATTGGCATCTCTCGCTCTCTCTCTTTCTTATCCCGTCGGCATCGCTGCTGCGCGCATGCCGTCTTAATTCACTCGTCCTCCTTATCTTATCCTCCACTCCTCCCTCTACGTCGGCCCGCAACAGGCAACGGCGCCCTCCCTTCCGTCAGAGGGGAGGCGACAGGCGGCGGCCCACGGCTCGCCAAGCCGCCGGGGGCCCTCCTCCCTCTACGTCAAATAGAGGGAGATGATTGTGAAAGTAGGTGAAAAATTAAATTTGAGATGATTGTGATTGTTCAAGATGAGTAATAGGGGAAGAAATATGAAAGAAAGTTTGTAAAACCTCTTAGCAGTGAATCTGTCAGAATTCCACTCATCCCCTTCTCCATCCTGTAGGTTAATAAGGGAAATGTCCTCCTCCAACTCCAGATACTCTTCCTAGGCCAAACTGCTCAAAGGCAGTAGAAAACAGTCATACCTGGTTTTTTTCTTCTTGTTTTTTTTATAGGGGTTCCATTATTGCTATTCCTTCTAGTGAAACTTCTTTAAGTTTCACCATCCAAAATAAGTGGATCTTTTGCATCTGATCCAAATTGTCTCAATCATTTAGTCAAATAGAAGTGCCACATGGATGCACCAAATTGGATTCAAGATGCCACTATTGTGACAGACTGCATGTTCATTTAAAATTAAATCAATTATTTCTTCATGCTCAATATGCGTGGTAAATACCCAAATTTAATACTTCCCTTCAATCCTATCCTAGTAGTGGGGTTGTGTGCCCATGGAGTTTGTATTCACAGGCACCCAATAACATATTGGAGCAGGAATGCAAGTTACGCCTTGAAATTGAGCATGCGGAGGAACAGTACAATAACCTAAACGAGAGTACATATTTTTCTAAGAGGACACTGATCGAAACGAAAGGCATTCTACTTCCACGGATCTTTTGCATCTGGAAAGACATACGTCCGCAACATCTTAGATGATAGAGATTTTAGTAAGCAGATGAAAATATCCGGCTTATGCACCAAAACATGCGCTCGTGACAAGGGAGCAGATTATAGCACGGGGACTGGCATAGTAATATGCTTGGTGTTCACTTGGCTCCTTCTGCCAGGAAGCAAGCTATAAGACCTTATTTGCTTGTTTGTTTCATCACCTATGTGTTTTATCTTATGTATACTATAAAATCAAGGAGTTGATTTAGATTTTGTGATGAAAATATTGGTGGTTTGCTAATGTTAAATTAGAGATTTTATAAGACGGTTGATTTTGTGAAGTGAATGTTTTCGGTTGACCCTGGCGGGCAGATCGGCTGAGTGCCACCGGTCAGACCGTAGGTGTTGTGGTAGTCAAACCGGCTGGCCCGACGGTCTGACCGGCAGGATCCTGATCGATGTCGGTTTCGGGTTGTTTTGTTGTATTTGGATATTTCCTTTGGGGATTTGGCTTCTAGATGGTTTCTATGCGTATGGATACTGTTGTTATACTAATGTGAGTCAAGTTGGGACGAACTTGGCTCGAAATATGGTTTCTTGGTTGTTGCATGTGCATGTGTTGCTTGAGGCCTCGAGAGAGTGTTGCCGGTGATAGATTGGAGTCAACTTGGGAGAAGTTGATGTCCAGGGATCAAGAGATCATGCGGGATACTAAAGGCTAGAGGACAATGCACGTGGTGATGAAGAAATCCATATGGTATGCAAGAGGGATTGGGTACGTATGGAAAAAGGAGTCGAATTTGGAAGGAAGTCTGAATTCTGGAAGTTTGATTGAGATAAGGAAAGAGATAAGTTGTATACTTACAAGAGAGGGTTTTCTATATGGGTTAGGAGTCCTAAGTTGTGTTAGATTCGTGGGCTTTGCACAGCCTACCTCATGTATAAATAGAGAGGGAGGGTGAGGCCTCCCGGTATCGGTTTTAGAGAGATTAGAGTTGAGAGAACGTTTGGGTTTCGAGTTTAATTCGAGATTTTGGTGAGGAGTGCTGTTGGTGCACTTTGTAAACACTAGTTGATGCAATAAAGTTGAAAAGTTTCAATCTACATCTTCGAGTTTTTCATCTACTGGTGTTTCTGGGTCCCGACGGTCTAACCGCAAGTGTGCGCGTGGTCTGACCGGTGGGATAGCAGCGGTCTGACTGCAGGTGTTCGGGTGGTCTGACCGCTGAGGCTTTGGCGGTCTGACCGGCGGCAGGAGGGCGGTTCGACCGGCGGTGACAGGACTTCGTCATCGTCTTCGTTCGAGGGTAATTTTTAATTCTGCAAAAGATTTTTAGGTTTTTGGTTTTTCCTACCATTCACCCCCCTCTGATAGGTTTGTTTGGTCTAGTGCGATCCTACATATACTACACTACTGCAAAATATAGATCAAAGAATTCAGGGGCGTCCCGGGGGCCCGTGCGGGCCATGCGACCGAACAGGGCCCCCAAATTTTAAGGGCCCCTAAAATATTATGTTTGCCCTATATATAATAAAATTATAGGCTTTAATTTTGTTAATTTGCAGTCCAAATAATAGCAAACATAAGGCCCAAAATGCTGCAGAAGGTGAGTCGATCTATCTTCTATCGTACTCCCGTCCAGGCGTCCGCATCGTCGCGTATCGCCGAAGTCCCGATGCCGCAGCCGCTTCGTCTCCTCTCCCTAGTTCCTTCCGGCCTCCGCTTCTGCTTCATCGCTGATGATCGGCTAATCGCCACGCCCGTTTTTAATTTTACTATAAAAAATTTTACTAGGCTACTAGGACCCATTTTAATATTTAGCACGGGGAACCGATTTGGCCGGGACGCCCCTGAAAGAATTGTGATATGTTTAGGGAGCCAGTTTTTGTGAGATCTGAGGCTCACATCTTTGATATCTGCAAGTGGTACGCTTTCAACAGTTCATATGATGCATATTCATTAAGCAACTTAAAGAATATATCCAGTTTTTGCGCCAACACATGCATTCAGCTAAAATCACGAAAATAAGGTAACATGATAGCACATGGACTGTATTAGAAATATGATTGCAACATGGCAAGGAACAGAGTTTATATATTTACACTACTAATGGTGAAGGTCGGTGACCACTTAGCTCTGTGATCAGCGAGCAAGCCACGAGATCTACGGGTTGGTATTTCATCCACACAATTTCTGTAATTTTACAAGAGTACTGTATAAGAGCAGGCACAATAGCAGACTATAAGCCAGCTATAAATATATTTTAAGAATATAAAAGAGGATAGAGAAGAGCAACGGGCTATAGATTTGTAGCCAGCTGCAGCATGGACTTCAAGATGCATGTGTGTATGATAGGTGGGACCAAATATTAATTGGTGTAATATATGTTTATAGGTAACTATTGTATGAATTGACTATAAAATTGACTATATGTGATTTGGAGCCATTAGTTGGCTATACTATTAAACTTGCTCTATAGAGTTGTTTCATGCTTAATGTAAAAAAGGAAGTTTCATCGTGAGTACCGGTAATTGCTTGAAGTTGAAAGATAGATTATGTTTGGGGAATTTTTCAGATTCTCGCAGGGACCCATTGATAAGGTTTTTATATTCACCAGGCACGACTGTTTTTTTCTTAAATGTTATTCTAAGATTTTTGCAACACCTATAAGCTAAACCTCAGCCTCTTTGTCATGATGCAATCCCATCGTCTTTGTCAGTCCCAATAAAACGGACAGCCTCCCATTGCTTCATCAATGGTGAACATGAGCGGATGAGATCCTCTGGTCGCCACCTCCTCGCCTTCTCCCTCCCCCCTCATCTGCCTCTTCACCTTTGTCCCTCTTCATCAACTTCTAGGATGATTTCCCACCCAATATCTCCTCTCCTGCCTATGTTGGCTCACATTGCCGTCCTACCCTGCTGTCAGGGAAGCTGACAAGGTACCGGAGGTTGTCGCTGATATGGCATAGGAGAAGACTGCTCAAGCTAAGGATGCCAAGCAGACTTCCAAGGAGGGAGTGACCAAGAGCCCAAGACCCTCAAGACTCACCAAGGCGATTCCATGTTATGTTGGGCCAGAGTGGGCCATGTAACATTTACGCTGTGTCTGTAAGTCTAACAATGATTGTTGTGAGAGAGGGGAAAGAACATGGAGTAGGTAGCTGCGGGTATATAACCGCAAGAACAGAGTCTTGTAAGAAGAGAATTGGCAACTTGGCGGCGAATGTCGGCGGCAGCTCAATCCTGTTGGATTGGAGTAGAGTTATCAAAATAGTTGCCTAATCCATCCATCTTCCTGTTCCTCTTCAAGTTCCACTCAAATTCCACTAGATCAATCGTTAGGTCGCTAACAATTTCTGGGATCAGAGCCCTTCCGCCCCCAAATTCTCTTGGCTTGGTTGTAAAATTCTAGGGAAGGATTGGGATCTTTTCTTAGGAATTGAATCCCGCGAAAAGGCAACTTGCCTTCTCCTGGTTAACCGAGTTCGGAGCGTGGGTGAGAGGTGATTCTGAATCAGACGAGTCCCGTGGAAAAGTTGGAGGGAAGCTATGGCGAAGGAGGAAAGTAAGCTGGATCTTCTTCTAAAAACAATGGCGGAGAACGAGAAAAAGCGGGTGGAGGCAGAGGAGCGGGTTCGTGGGGATTTTGCGGATCTAAGGAAGGTAATCGAGGCAAGACTGCCCGTGGTGGAGGAGCTCGGAGCGGTGGTGGAAACTCTCAGCGTCAAGGTGGAGCAGATCGAGAATAGTGTGACCAAGGCTGGCCAATCCAACGAGGTCCCAGATCAAGGATCACCATGGTTGAATGGTAAGCGCCCAAACATCTCCCCAACTTCCCCTCAATTTGATGCTGATAACATGCTAGCCACACCAAATTCCTCGTTGGGAGTAGTTGATTTGAGTGCTAGCCTTCCTTCTATGACTTGCCCTAAGTTCGAAGGAGATAACCCTCAGATGTGGAAGAGTAATTGTGAACAATACTTTGATGTCTATGGTATACATCCAATGCACTGGGTTAAGGTAGCCACACTTAATTTTGCTGGGAATGCTGCCTTTTGGCTTCAATCGATCATACAGCAGATTGTGGGAATTACCTGGCAAACTCTTTGTGAAATGGTCTGTTCTAGGTTCACGCGTGACAAACATGAGGCTCTAATTCGTCAGTGGTTCCATGCCCAGCAACACAGTTTTGTCGCTGAATATGTAGAGAAATTCGATAGCATCATGCACCAGCTTATGGCCTATGATAATGCTCTCACACCTGTGTGTTTTGTCACTAAGATTGTGGAAGGGCTTAGAGATGACATCAGAGGGGTGGTTATGGTGCAGAGGCCCCAGGACTTAGATTCTGCTTGCTCAATAGCCTTATTGCAGGAAGAAATCTTGGAAGGTACCAAACACACTGGCCACCGTAGAATTGAACCCACTTCAGGATATAAACATGTTCCTAGAACCAATCATTTCACATCTGCATACCAAACTCCTAAGACAACTCCATCAGTTAGTGTGGAAGAAAAGAGAACTGCTGAGGTACTCAAATCCAAGGAGGACAGACTCGCTTCATTGAAGGCTTACCATAGATCTAAGGGGCTGTGTTTTGTATGTGGTGAAAGGTGGGGTCGAGACCACAAATGTGCAACTTCGGTTCAGCTACATGTAGTACAGGAGTTGATCGAGGCATTGCATCAAGAGTTTGAAGCTAAACATGACCTGCAGTAAACAATGGCAGAAACTCAGAGTGAAGGAAATTTGATGGCAATCTCTCAACAAGCTTTATGGGGAACATAATCATCTAAGTCAATCAGACTTAGAGGTTGGGTGCTGGGAGCTGAACTGTTGATGCCGGTGGATTCAGGCAGCACTCACTCCTTTATTGATCAACAAGGTGGACAGAAGTTGGCTGGTATCTCTTCTCTAGCTAGTCCAGTGACTGTTAAAATTGTTGATGGTGGTACTATGAAATGCACTCAAGAAATTGTTAATTGCAGTTGGTGGATGCAAGGGCACAATTTTAGAAACACTCTAAAACTCTTACATTTGGGCAGCTATGATGTGATCTTGGGAATGGACTGGTTGAAGCAATTCAGTCCAATGCAAGTTGATTGGGTTAATAAATGGATGGAAGTTCAGTTATCTGGCCACTCTGTGAAATTATATGGAATTATTCCACATACTAGTGCTTGTCCTGCCATTACCTCTGACCAACTTGAAGGAATGATCAAGTGTGGTTCCATTCTTTGTTTGGTACAGCTAGCCTCTGTTTTACAGTCCTCCTCTGAACCAATCCCAGCACCAGTCCAGAAGGTTATTCAGGAATTTTCATCAGTCTTTGCAGAACCAAAAGGGCTACCACCAAAGAGAATTTGTGATCACAACATACGACTTATTCCAGATACAAAACCAGTTAATCTTCGGCCATACAAATTTAATCCAGCTCTTAAGGATGAAATTGAAGCTCAAGTAGTTGAAATGCTTCACTCTGGGGTGATTCAACCAAGTCAAAGTGCTTTATCTTCACCAGCTCTCTTAGTCAGGAAGAGAGATGGTACTTGGAGGTTGGTGATAGATTATAGACAACTCAATGCTATTACTGTTAAGAGTACATATCCCATGCCAGTTATTGATGAACTATTGGATGAGCTATCAGGAGCTAAATGGTTTTCTAAATTGGACCTGAGAGCTGGTTACCACCAGATCAGAATGAGAAAAGGTGAAGAACACAAGACAGCATTCCAAACTCATACATGCCACTATGAATATAAGGTAATGTCCTTTGGACTCACTGGTGCACCTGCAACCTTCCAAGGGGCAATGAATGCCACCCTGCAATCTGTCCTCAGAAAATTTGCTTTGGTATTTTTGATGACATTCTCATCTACAGTCCAGACTTGGATTCACATCTTGATCACCTCAAACAAGTACTCACCTTGTTGCAACAGCACCAATGGCAGGTTAAATTGTCCAAATGCTCTTTTTCACAGCAACAACTTATTTACCTGGGACATATTATAAGTGCAGATGGAGTCTCAACTGACCCTAGCAAAATTCAAGAAGTGCTAAATTGGCCAGTACCCACTTCACCTAAGAAGCTTAGAGGATTTCTGGGATTGGCATGTTATTATAGGAAGTTTGTCAAGGGATTTGGTATTATAAGCAAGTCATTGACTCAATTACTAAGGAAGGGTGTGGTTTTTGAGTGGTCCACAGAAACTGATCAGGCTTTTCAAAACCTGAAAAGGGCCCTTGTCTCAGCTCCTGTTTTGGCCTTGCCATATTTCAGCCAACCTTTTACTATTGAGACTGATGCTTGTGAATCTGGTGTTGGAGCTATCTTGTCCCATAATGGTCATCCAATTGCTTTCATCAGTAAAGCATTGGGTCCTCGCACTCGAGGGTTATCTACTTATGAGAAGGAATGTCTAGCAATATTATTAGCATTGGATCACTGGCACTCATATTTGCAATTAGGGGAGTTTACCATACTTACTGACCACCACAGCCTCATGCATTTATCTGATCAGCGTTTGCATACTCCATGGCAACACAAGGCATTCACCAAATTGCTGGGTCTAACTTACAAAATTTGTTATCGAAAGGGAAGTCATAATGCTACTGCTGATGCTCTCTTTAGGAAATTTCAGTCTGAAGCTGATTTATCCTTAATTTCTAGTTGCACACCAACTTGGTTGCTTGAAGTTGCAAGGGGATATGATTCAGATCCATTCTCTTCTGACTTGCTCAGTGCACTGGCTCTCAGTTCTAATGCTAAACCAGGATTTTCCTTACAATCTGGTATCCTAAAATTTAAGGGGAGAATCTGGATTGGTACTAATAGGGAGTTACAACTCAAGTTAATTACTGAATTACATAACAGTCCTGTGGGTGGTCATTCAGGTTTCCCTGTCACTTATAGCAAACTCAAGAGACTTTTTGCATGGCCTGGTATGAAAGAGCAGATTAAAGAGTTTGTCCAGAGCTGTCAAGTGTGTATTCAGGCTAAACCTGACAGGGCCAAGTACCCTAGTTTGCCTGTATCAGATGGAGCTTGGCAAACTGTTACTCTTGACTTCATAGAAGGTTTGCCGAAATCATCCTCTTATGATTGCATTCTTGTTGTGGTGGACAAATTTTCCAAGTATAGCCATTTCCTGCCTCTATCCCACCCATTTTCTGCTATTGATGTGGCCAAAACATATATGCTAAACATATTTAAGTTGCATGGTCTCCCTCAAGTGATTATATCTGATAGGGATCGTATTTTTACAAGTCAGTTGTGGGAGCAACTTTTTACTCGATCTGGTTACACCTTAGCACAGCTTATCATCCTCAGTCAGATGGCCAAACAGAGCGTGTCAACCAGTGTTTGGAAATATATTTGCGCTGTTTTTCTCATGCCACTCCATCCAAATGGGCTACCTGGTTGCATCTTGCAGAATTCTGGTATAATATTGCATACCATTCTTCTCTGAATACATCCCCTTTTGAAGTATTGTATGGGCATCCTCCTAGATATTTTGGAATCCATTCTGAAGATTGTGCTATTCCTGAGTTACAAATTTGGCTAAAAGAAAGAAGGTTGATGCACGCTCTGTTCCAACAACAACTTAACCGTGCCCAACAGCAAATGAAAAGTATGGCCGGCAAGAAGTGGAGTTTCAGAAGCTTTGAATTGGGTGACTGGGTTTACTTAAAGCTACAACCGTATGTGCAATCATCAGTGGTAGTGCGAGCAAATCATAAGTTAGACTTTAAGTATTTCAGTCCCTTCTAGGTTCTGCAAAAGATTGGCTCAGTAGCTTATAAGTTCCAGTTACCACATTCTAGTTCAATACACCCAGTTTTCCATGTTTCCCAACTCAAGGCGGCCAAGGGGTTTCAAGGGGCAGTCCGTTCTCAGTTACCCTCAGACAATTCTGATCTGCAATATCCCTTGCTGATATTTGATAACAGGATTGCTAAGAAAGGTAACATCACTGTTCCTCAAGTCTTAATTCAATGGTCTCATTCTGCAGCAGAGGATGCTACGTGGGAAGACCTGGAGGATTTGCGTACAAGGTTTCCAGCTGCGTTGGCTTGGGGACAAGCCAATTCCCAAGAGGAGGGGGTTGTCAGGGAAGCTGACAAGGTACCGGAGGTTGTCGTTGATATGGCACAGGAGAAGACTGCTCAAGCTAAGGATGCCTAGCAGACTTCCAAGGAGGGGGTGACCAAGAGCCCAAGACCCTCAAGACTCACCAAGGCGAATCCACGTTATGTTGGGCCAGAGTGGGCCGTGTAACATTTACGCTGTGTCTGTAAGTCTAACAATGATTGTCGTGAGAGAGGGGAAAGAACATGGAGTAGGTAGCTGCGGGTATATAACCGCAAGAACAGAGTCTTGTAAGAAGAGAATTGGCAACTTGGCGGCGAATGGCGGCGGCGGCTCAATCTTGTTGGATTGGAGCAGAGTTATCAAAATAGTTGCCTAATCCATCCATCTTCCTGTTCCTCTTCAAGTTCCACTCAAATTTCGCTAGATCAATCGTTAGGTCGCTAACACCTGCCCCCTCCTAAGTCATAACCACGTGGGCTCCTGATGATGATGCCCCTGCCGCTAGACCCACACTACTGCCATTCTTGATGTATGGCTGAAGCCACTTCTTGCTGTCCTAAATGTACTATGTCAATTGATTTCAACCATTAATTAGATTTCAGTCATACTGTTTAGAAATGGAGCTAACCCATGGATATTCATCCTGCATTTTCAGTAATAATACAAGGGATCCAGTTTACATATTCACAGTGTTGTAGTCAATTAGGGTATTTTTTTCTACAATACATTACCATTGTGCTAATGCAAACAGCACAAGATTCAATACTGTGCAAACAGTATCCCTGTATTTACTCAGAAGGCCGAAATTCATACGTCTTGGCTGTGAAACAATCTATGAACGCTCTCACAAGTAACTCTATTTTTTATTTCTGACCGCTATATCTGAATTTACTATTCTGAACACATCAGTGTGAATAATGTTGTTCATTCAAATAATTGATGTGCTATAACGTTAACAGATTGGCTTAGTCAGCTCGAGCTTGTGATGCTTGCAGACCGAAGTAGATGATATGCAGCAGACAGCAAGCGGTGCACGAGACATCGGTTAATTTGCCTATCTGATCCGGTGTCTTTTCTTGTGCTAGCTTATGCAAGAAAACTACACAAACAGAGAGGGATTCAAAGCACGCGACAGTCGACGCAGAACACAACCAAGGGAAGTATCTGAATTTACTATTCTGAACACATCAGTGTGAATAATGTTGTTCATTCAAATAATTGATGTGCTATAACGTTAACAGATTGGCTTAGTCAGCTCGAGCTTGTGATGCTTGCAGACCGAAGTAGATGATATGCAGCAGACAGCAAGCGGTGCACGAGACATCGGTTAATTTGCCTATCTGATCCGGTGTCTTTTCTTGTGCTAGCTTATGCAAGAAAACTACACAAACAGAGAGGGATTCAAAGCACGCGACAGTCGACGCAGAACACAACCAAGGGAAGTATCTGGAAATATGTTGTGATACTCGATAGACCGACGAGCTTGGCGTAAGGGTCCTGCTTCGCACATCGTCAATGTATGGCTACGGGGAACAGCTCTGGCACGGTTGCACATTCAGCAACTTGCTGAAAGAAAAAGCAAAACAATATGCACGGAAGAAACGTTAATTACTTTAATTTAGAAAATTCACATAGAGATAAGGGAGTAAAATGGCAAAAAGGAACAGGTAAATATTTTCTAATTCTGTTGCATCTAACTACATGCCACAATAATGCATGAAAGTATATGTATGTATAACCCTCTTCCCTTACCGTGCACAAGCTGGAAAGAACAAGTGGAGGTTCCCAATGCATCTCATGCCCAGAGAAAATCACTACCAGGAAAAGCATTATCGCAAGCGGCCGAAAACGGTCTTCACAGGCGGGGCGGCCGTCCGCCTGTAAGCCAACGACTGTAAAGATCGCCGGTGGCCGTCCGCCTGCGAAGATAATTTTCGCAGGCGGACATTGGCTAGTCCGGTCCACCTGCGAAAATAGGAATCGGCCACCTGCAAAAAAAAAACATCCGTGTGCGAAGATAGGTAGAAAATATAGAAATTTAATAATAATTTACCCGTAAATTACTTTTAAATTATTTAATAGAAATTCTTACAGGTAGGTAGATTATTATGTACATATTTAGAAGATTATCAAGCATTTGGTTCTGATAAATGTACATATATTGCATAACTCAAAAGTTTTGCCAAAATATATATATTAGAATAGTTTTTTACATTATCACTTAAAATACACCATCTAGTTAATTACATTATGGCATAGCAGTGTTCCACTCCCGAAGATCCTTGAATTCGTCACTTGTCGCTAGGGCACTCTCTGGGTCGAAGAAATCTCCTTTCACATGACAACACTCATGGTGGATGAAGTGGCACCGATCACGCTGGACATTTTTGATGCCTGTATCGTCAAAGATTGTTCGATGTTCTAATCTTGTCAACTGCATGCATTCAAGATAAACAATATATTAGTACCATAAATATGTGAAGCTGTCTAGTACATATTATAGAGACTTACATTCTCTGCGTTAGTCCTGTACCTCCCATTAACCCTAAGGAATTCACACGCGTAATACCCGCAAAGGACCGTTCCTCGCGGTTGCTTGTGACACTTTAGGACATATCATAGAAAAAAAATAGTTAAAATTTACAATTAGTGAAACAATTGGAATACATTAAGTGAGTGGAGTATTACCGGCCAATAGGTACGTACTAGCAACTTCTCCCTTATTCGGGTCTGTTCTCCACCCTTGAATTTGTAATACTGCTACGCATTGTACGGATGTCGTACCGTTTCACATTAAGAAGGATATTTATTTATAATACATTCATATAAAAATGAAGAGTCATAATCACTTACTACTGTAAGATTGTAAGAAATTCTTTGTATGACTTGTATCTGTAATTGAGAGGGTCCAAGACTACCACGGTTCCGTCTTTAGGGTGGATGAGTAAACAGATATAATGATCACTACATATTAACAACAGCATAGTTAGTTAGTACCAGCTAAAATAAGACATGTGTAGCGGATAAATGTATCGGACTTACTTAAAATTATAAGCGGCCATGACGACTCTCTTATTTTGAAAGTGCAAGAAGGCTCGTCCAATGTACTGTGCAACATTACTCAATTTCTCCTTGTGCAAGCCCTTCTTGAATTCAGCTATCTCTTTTGGAGTCATGCCCTTCAGCTGGTCTGACCCTGGTGCAAGCCTCACGGTATGCTGTGTTTGACAAATCCGAGTTGGATCCAAGAAGCCGATAGGTTCTTTTTTCTTCTTAGCATTCATGTATTGCATCCTACAGAAGAAGTTCGTTAGTAACAATAACATGGATTTGTATTGTACATAATTTTCATGTAACTAATTAAAACTCATACTCACATACACCAAACACCGACATAGTTGACGTCCATCTTATCCCGACGATATATGGCGTGGAGATATGAGAAATCTAGTCGTACGTAACCTTCTTCGCCGAAACAATCTGCCGATGATCGAGCTGTTATATTGCCCAAGCCTTTCTTGCTGGCATCCATGTAGAAGGTATGTAACCTTCTCATCTCCCATGGTCCTTCGTTTAGTGCCCAATCCGGTAAGAGTGCTTTCCCATGTTCGTACTTTTCCGGGCAATCATCAGTTGGCATGTATGTTGGCCCGGCTAGTTCAGCGGCCTTCTGGGGGTCATCATCTCTGAGTTTGGCACGTTCCTTACCCCCTCTGAAGACTGTTACCATGAACTTCTCTTTGTTCTTATCTTTGGACTTGGAGTCCTGGCTCCTAAGCACTCTAAGCACCTCAGAACTCATAGTGGCCTTCTCAGGGACCGTGGTCTCTTGCACCTCGGGGTCTTTCGTGGGAGAATGGTCTTCAAATATTTCTGGCTCTGTACCATCCCATTCCAATCCTGGCACATATTCTATTTCTGTCCCGACTGATGCCACGAATTGCACCTCTGGTTCTGCCACTGTAATCTCCATGGGCACATCTGCCACTGAAATCTCCATGGGCACCTCCGGCACTGCAATCTCCGATGGCACTTCCGGCATTGGATTTTCCTTATGCATCTCAGGTTCCTCCGCCTTATCTGTTACCTTCCTCTTAGGAGGTCTCGGAGGTTTTCCCAACCCCGGTTTTGGCACCACATGTTTTCGCGTGGCATCGGTGCCCAATCCAAAGGATATGTCATTCTTGTGCCAGAGAATTACAAGATCGACCGCATCCCCATGTACGGATACACCATCTTGAGTAGGGAAGCCTATGTTGTAGGACTCAAACCCTTCGTGGACCACTTGCGGCTGCACTTTGGCATACGCATCGGATATGAACTCTTTATTATATGTTCTTCCAGGGATAGCAATGGTTGTAGCGGCCTCAAGAGTTTTCCTAGAGCGTTGAATGGGAACGCGCAATCTGCAGGGTGTATTCTCCTTGAGGTCATCGAAGGGGTAATCTGGCTCAGGTTCTTTGGTTTCGGGGGGAGGCAAAAGCATGTGCTTGACGCAGAATTCCATCATTTGCCTTTCATAATCCGCAGCCCCTTCGTCTCTTATGTTTATCCTTATACACTTCACGTGTCTTGTGGGGGTCATGTTTGAACCCTTCCTTCCAACTCATCTTGGACGACACACCTCGAACCCTACCCCCATGCTCATGAGTACCCAGCGCTGTACTTAGCACATCTTTCTCCCTCTTAGGCCTAAAAGCTCCTTTCTTCTGTGCACTGGATAAATTCTCTATTTTATCGGCCACCCCCTACAGCTCCGGATCTTCAAACGATACTTTGCCTTCATCCGTGATCTTCGGAGTTCTAGCTCTCACCCAGTTCCTTGATCTCTGTGTCCATTCCTCCATTGGTACTGGTTGCCCCGCCTTCCTCATTTCCTCCTCCTCTTTTGTCCACTGCTCCACCTTTGGTGCGTATCCCACGGAGCCTAAGCGATGAGGAAATTTGTTCTTCTTGGCTAACTCTGAATATGTTTTGCTCCTTGCAATTTCTTCTGGGGAGTTCTTGAACGTCAGAAAGTCGTCCCACTGCTTCGAGGTTATGTTGGCATACGTTGAAAACGGTGTACACCCCTCTTCACAACTATCTTGTTCAATGTGGTTTTCCAACCACGCCAAGACTTGTCCATTGTTTGCAGTGCACAATTCCTCTCTGCTGCCTCTGATCCATCCGGGAACTGATCCATCCGGGAACTGGAAGGTTTTCTTCAACTCTTTCCATAGGCTTTTTTAACTAACCAGTCTTGCATGCATGGTAACGGGAGTTGAGGAGGTGAGTCTTGAATGCTTGCATGCATATGCATGGGAACGAGGAAAAATTCAATGTGTGGATGCGTTTAAACGGCTGCCGAGGAGGTGCCGCCTTATATTGTGGGATACGATTTAGAGGCAGGTACGCCTTATATTTTGGGATGGAGGGAGTAGCTAGTACTCACAATTATCACACCTAGGTACATTTCAATAAAAATCCCGTAGCATTTATGTATTTATCCGTGTTGTATAGTTCATCTAATCAGATGGGTACATCAAGAGTGCTTGCTTGTGTTGTCTTCCATTTAAGAGAAAATGGTTGAGAAATACCCTTCTTTTGCTGATTGGTGACCTTGGACCTGCGTTAGAACAAGATAGGCTATGTTTAGATTCAGGGGTGTAAAATTTTGGCGTGTCACATCGGATATACGGATACATATTTAAAGTATTAAACATAGACTAATAACAAAACAAATTACAGAATCCGCCTGTAAAATGTGAGATGAATTTATTAAGCCTAATTAATCCGTCATTAGCAAATGTTTAATGTAGCACCACATTGTCAGATCATGAAGCAATTAGGCTTAAAAGATTCGTCTTGCAATTTACACGCAATCTATGTAATTAGTTATTTTTTTATTTATATTTAATACTCCATGCATATGTCCAAACATTCGTGTGATAGGGTGAAAAATTTTGGCAGGGATCTGAACAGGACCATAGTGGATGGTTGTTCAATCGTTGTGGAACATTTGTAACAATGTATCCTTGGGCTTTGCATGTCATTAGCACGTACAGTGGTTGGTTTTTATCCGTTATTAAAAAAGCAAAATTAATGCACATGCTGCAGAAGAAAAGCAATGCAAATTGAACCATCTATCCAAATAAGCAATCCTTATTGTTTTTGAAAAAAGCACTATAGTTACAGTATTACAGGAAGAAACAAACATAGTGACATTTGAATTACCTATATTTATTTTTCTATAATATAATTTGCTGCCCCTGTATTTCTCTGAAAATGCACAAATGACCAAGAATACACGTTAACATGTCTACTCTTGGCATTCCTCTATCTTCGAAATTCTTTTAATCTCGAATGCTAGTTGTGTCTCCTTTCTTTTCTTTGTATCTCCTTTCTTTTCACTTGTCATTTATTCATCTGCTCGTTTTATACACTCTCTTGACTCCCTCTTCCACTCGTTTTTCGCCAAAGTCAAGTAATTGGAGACTTCTATTGAAATTTAGATGCCTAGATTTTTGGTAAAAGTCAGACTTCCATGAATATTTGAGCTCAAAACCTTGTTAGAATAGGTGTTGAATTAATGTACTAGTCCTATTTAGTTATAGTTGGACTTGGAGTTGTAATAGGTGGTAGGGGTGGAGTTAGAGTCGAACTCTGTAACCTGACTACAAAATCAAAGTGTGTTTGATTCTTATTCTGTGATGAACAATTGGTATCTATGGTTATTGGTTTTGATATTTGGAGATGATTGGTTTTGCAGGTGATGAACATGAGATACCGCTGACTGTTTGGACTGGTCAGACTGGGCAGGTGCTGCTAGTCAGACTAGAGCTATGTGAGCGGTCAGACTGGCCAGCCCGGGTCTGATCGGCCGACTCTGTGTCAGTTTCGGTTTCGGGTTCATTTGTTGGATATCCGTGGATAATACATATTTATGACTTCTAGATGGATACTATGCGTATCTAATACTGTTGTTTGCTAACAATGAGTCAAGTTGGTGAGAACTTGTGCTCGGATATGGTTTCTTGGTTGATGCATGTGTAGGTGATCTTGATGCCTCGGGAGAGTGTTGTCGATGATGGATCATGAGTCAACTTGGGAGAAGATGACGTCCGAGCGATCAAAATATCATGCGGGATGCTTAGGCTAAAGATCAATGCACATGGTTAGTGAAGATGCCGTATGGCATACGATGGAGATATTGTGTGCGTATGGGATGCGGAGCCGAATTTGGAAGGAGTCCAAATTTGGTACAATTAGAGTTTTTAAAGTTTGTTCCTTGTACGGGAAGGTTTCCTAGGGGATTAGGACTTCTTGTACAAGTTTGGTTCGTGCCTTTAGGCTGCCTACCTTGGGTATAAATAGAGAGGGAGGGTGTGGCCACCCGGTATCGCTTTAGAGAGAGTTGAGTTGAGAGATAAGTTAGGGTTTTGAGTTTAGTTAAGATTTTCGTGAGGTGCTGTTGTTGCACTTTGTAAACACAGAGAAAAATAATAAAGTCTCAATCTACTTTGTGAGATCTTCAATTTATGTTTGCTTGAGTTCGGCGGTCCAATCGGCGGGACACCGACGTTCAGACCAACGGCATCACACCGGTCAGACTGACAAGAACACAACAGTTAGACCCGCGGCAGCGACAGGAGGCAGAGGCGATTGCAGGGCGGTTAGACCGAGCGATCAACACCGGTTAGACCGGCGGCATAGGCACGATCAAACCGGCAGATCAACTACGATCAGACCGATCTAAATCGGATTCGAGGGTAACTTTTAATTTTGCTAAAACTTTCAACGCAGCATAGGCGTCGCGTTGTCAATGGTCGACTGTGCGGGCGGAGTGGGGGCGGAGCTAGCAGCGGCTGAGACTCGTGTGGGTGCTGGTGGTGGTGTCCAAGGCAACAGCCAGCCACCCCGGCGGCCGCCAAGCCGAGGTCCATCCCCGCCTCCGCCTACCTCCTGTCCAGACAGTTGTAACCCTTCTCCTCATCGCATCGCGGTGCCCTCCCGGCCACTGCCGAGCTTGACGCTCCTTGCCTCGCTCGCCTCAACAGAGAGAGAAAAGAGAGAGGGGTGAGGTAGCCTTTATTATTATTATTATTATTATTATTATTTTTGGATTGATTTGCTACGTAGGACAAAACCGCTCCAGATTGGGTCAAGGCAGTAATTCATCTGGTATTAATGGTTGAGGGTGAAAGATGTCTGTTTTTGGTTTTTGGGCGTTAATTCGTACTCACCCAATAGTGCAGGGGGTAATTCAGACTTTTTGCTTACAAAAAACTTTTGTAATGTTTTTACACAGAACTATTTCAGTGGAGTACTTAACCCACAAGGTAGCATTGAAGCTTTTACGCAGATAACTATTTTAGTGGAGCACTTAATCCGTAAAGGTAGTATTGGATCAATCTAATCCCTTGGGTACAGGAAAAATAAGCTCATGTTACGTCCTAACGATATTTCTATTCTTTTTACTTTTTTATATGCTTCTCTACATACAAGTCATAATTAGCTTCGACACATCTAAGATACGAAAGTCAACGATAATTAAACAAATTTACTAAATTCCATGACTTGCTTGTATAAGCCTCTATGGTGTCAATACAAAATCGATAGCATTTCTTATAATTATATGATTAGAAATTTCCTACTAAAATTTAATTTTAAGACTCATAATGACTAGGTTTTTTTCTTAAAAATACTGTAGGGTCCTACCTATAAGAACCGCTATATATCTATGATATGTATATTTGATCAATTATAAAAAAGAGATAGCTAGAAAAATATATTTATGAGCAATTAAAGTTATTTTTAAGAAAAACTAAACAATGAATATTCAATTAAAAAGGGAAATACCTCACTTTAAGTTAAACTTATTTTGTTAGACCTGTTTTCGAAGCAAAATAACAAACATGTCCACGCGAATGCGTATGCTACCTACCTTGTTTGTGAACCAAATGGTGAAGACGGGATGGATAATATATATAGGTGAAATGGGTGATGCGCAAACGGATCTAGCTTGTGCCATGTCTTGTACCGTGTGTTCATGAAAATAAAGAGAGTAATTGGAAATGAAAGAATCAACTTAGATATTGTTGTACGAAACCAAATCACAGCATGTGAGGAACACTGACGAGGGTCGACCTGCAACTGCAGACCTCTCCCCAGTTTGTTGGGGTGTACAGCGCTGGTACGCTCAAACAGCAAGTCTCATAAAGAAAATAAAAAACAATATTGCATGGAAGAACATTGATTACTTCCATTTAGGAAAACAAATGAGATACAGGGAGTAGAAAGTAAAAAAGGGGCAGTAAATATCTGTCAAGTGCTATACTGCGTTGGACCTCTTTTTATTGAAAGCAGATCTTCTGACTTAATTGCACATGGAGTTAATCACTGACATGTGTGTCTCACTTTGCTATGGCCTATGTATCAGTGGCTCAACTGCACAGCAGTTAAGTGAGAGGATCCCTTTCCCTTTTTATTATCCTCGTGGCACAATGGATCTAAAGGATTAATCAAACATTTAACTTATTAAAACCATCTAATCTTTACGAAATATAGCAGTTTGTACCAGAGGTAGTGGGGTACTGCTTGACCTGCTACCATCGATATCTGGAGGGGATAAGCCGCGGCATGCTGCGTCAGCTAACAACGCATGAGCTAATCATTGATGCTTACGTTATGGATGGAGGTAGCACCAATTGATGATTTGGATTATTGTAATTTTAAGGATGTTGCATCAATTTGATTGATGTATTCATTTAAGCCATGTTCTGCCGTCCATTTGGCTGTAGCTGGGTCTATATGGATGAGTCATGGCGTGGGAGGATCAAAGCAGACGAGCTCGTCAGCAATAATGTGTTAATGCTATTGCGTCCTACTACATGCCGTCATGTATGCATAAAAGTATCTCTCTTTCCTTACTGCGCCAAGGAATGATTTGGACAGATCGCAGTTCCCAATGCATCTCATGCCCACAGAAATGATATAGCCATTGTAGGATGTGTTTAGTTCACACCAGAAAAGTTTGGTTAAAATTGAAATGATGTGATGGAAAAGTTGGAAGTTTATGTGTGTAGACAAGTTTTAATTTGATAGAAAAGTTGGAAGTTTGAAGAATTATTTTGAAACTAAACACGGCGGTAGTTAACATTTTGGATATAGAACAGTAGCAGGAACAGCAGCTGAAATGAGTGAGTGAGGCAATGGGGGGCAATATATCTGGTGATCAGTTATATGTTGTCACAAATATTGTCTTATATTTCTAAATTAATTAGACTATACAAAGCAACGCAGCTATACGGTAGTACATACCGTACTTCGTGATTTGAGAAGTGGTTCAAAGCCACAACAAATAACCATTCGATTTATCAAGTGTATATTTTGGTTGTTTCCCAAATAAAAGTATATATTTTGGTTGATGAATGGGTTGCTCTCAAAATCATTGATATCTTTGATGGGGTATATTGTATGAGTATAATAATTTTGGTAGAACAAATATTTATTGAATTTTAATTATTACAAAATGGATTTAGTGACTAGTTTTTAAATATATATATATATATATATATATATATATATATATATATATATATATATATATATATATATATATATACTATCTGACATAGTAAAAAGAAAGCACTAACCAACTTCACATTGTTTCCATACTTTTTTTTCTTTCGGTTCCAAGAAAAATGTTGTACAACTTATTCTTCACTCTTTTTTAATTAGAGCTTCAAAAACAACCGAGAAACACTAAGTCACTGCCCTTCTCTCCTTTCCCCTACTACGTCACTTTAGTCTATTGATAGTAAGAGTGGACAGAGTTTGTCCATTCGCTCGTGCCATATTTTTAACTTTTTTTAGTCCATATTAATGAGGATATATATGTATGTCACATTCTTGTACATATTTTTGTTCTAAACTTTTAATTGAATGTAATATGGTTTATATGAATCAGTTATAAACACTATATGTGGCATGGCGTGTCACATAAACTATGTCGTATTTGAATTAGTTAGAAACACTCTGTATGGCATGATGACGTATCACATTGACATTGTCGGTACATTGGCAAATCTATATCATATAGGTTTCTCACGAACAAATACTATAGGAAAGGTCACTACAGCAATATATACAATAGTGTAAAAAGAATATTTTGTTATTTACAAACTACAAGAATAACTTAGGACAAAATAGTTTTTTAGGTGGCAAGCCGTCACGCCAAAGAGTAGAATTCTGCCATAAAAATGTAAAATTTGATTAAAAAAATATTAATCTGACACAAATACCGCTGACATAAAAAAAAGTTATGTCGTTCTTTTGCATTTTACCAATGACACAATAGCTACCTCGGAACATAGGTATCAGATGCATCAGAAACTTTAGGTGATCCGTGATAACCAAATACCGCAGACATAACTAGGCAAGTGTCTCTGAACTTACATCTATAGTACATAATCATCTCTAGCTGATAGTCCATCCAAGCTGAGGTGCACACAACGCTGATGGTAATGCTGGTGTAAGAGATGATTATCTACTACAGATGTCAGTTCAGAGACACTTGCCTAGTTATTTCTACGGTATTTGGTTATCACGGATCACCTAAAATTCCTGATGCATCTGATGTCTATGTTCCGAGGTAGCTATTTGTGACACTAACAGGAAGTTCACAAGCTACGTTGACACACACTGCGTCAAGGATCAAACAAATGGATCCAGGAGGGAAATATATACCACGGAACAATATACACTGCTAGGGAACTTATATTTAATCCTGGTTTGCAACCACATTTAGTCCTTAGTTATAAACCGAGACTCTTAATCTGGAACGCCCGTCTTTAATCCTGGTTCAAATAACCGGAAGTGAAGATCCATCTTTATGCCGGTTGGTGGTTTTTTTTCACTGATCTTTTTGCACATCCCGAAATCCCCAACAACAAATTCACATCCACAAATTCACAAAAACATAATCAACAACAAAATCATCCACAATATTAAATGAACATACTCAACAATCCACAAATTCACACAAACATCTAAAAAATTCAACAAATTCACACAAACATCTAAAAAATTCTACAATTTCTTCCTCGTTGGCGGCATCGACCGCATCTCAGCGCTCTCCGACTACTAAGAAGTAACTTAGTGAAATCTAAAAGTAATTTAGACATGTCATTCATAAAAATATAATCATGTGAGATCTTGTTGTAAAGATTTAATGTGAGATCTTGTTGTAAAGATTTAATTGTTACGAACACAGCGGTGTAATCGGATTGTAAATCGGATGAGTAATTTAAGAGAAAATTTTATTTGAAGCATAGATGATAGGAATATTTTCCCTACTTACTTAATGGATTAGTACTATAGTAAAGTAAGATTCTTCAAGTTAATACAAATCTAGATAATGCTGATAGGGGTCGCTCGTTATGACTAAATCGAGAGTGCTCTCAATTTAGATTTTGCGTTCTGCAATGGTTATCTACTCATTACCGCACAAGGATATCTCGTTCGATCATTCCAATTCCCTGATGCCTATCATTACCAACCAACGTTCCATCATAGCTCAGGTTTTTTGAGGAGTATGTATCGTGGCTCCATTGTAGTTTTTTTTTTGTTGTTGTTGTTGCAATGGTTCCATCAAACTAGTATGGGAGTGTAATATTTGTAAACACAAAGGTTGATCGACCAGCACTCTGTCGAGGTCTGAAACAAGTTGAAGTGTGTGGATGGATGCATATATATGGATCATAAATCATTTTTTTTAGTACTGTAACTTTAGTGACAAAATTATCAGTTTGTTGCAACATTAGCGATATGTTTCAGTTTGCTGCAACACTTGCGTGGGAATTATCACAAAACTGTAACTTTTACGTTATATGTTGCTATAGTTTGCGGCGCCATCCCGCGCTGACTCGCCGGCGGCGCCTACATCCGCAACGGGCCGAACCCGGCCGGCAACAAGGGCGCCGACGTGCGCATCTTCTCTGTGCAGCAGCCGTCGTTCATGCACGACTTCGCCATCACCGAGTGGTACACCATCTTCCCGGATATCCAGATCGTGATGAAGGCATGAATCCCATGGACATGGTGGTGGGCGGCGGCTTGCCCGGCAAGGTGTAAGGATACAACCCAAACCATTGCAAATCCTTCCATTATTCTCTTGAAATTCTCCTCAATGACCAACCAAATGGCTCTAACTCTGTAGAAAGCACTGGGTGAATCTGTAGAAATCCTCTCCGACGAGATTAATCACCACTAATCCCTCTCAGTGATTAACAAAAAAAATTAACTAATCTCATTAACGCAGGGGATACTACAAGTGCAGCACGCGTGTCGAGCGCGACCCGCCGACCCGTCGATGCTCATCGTACTGGTGGCGAGGAGCTGGTACTGGTGGCGCCGTCCATCTCCATCACCGCGCACCCGGCGCTCCGTCGACGACCTCCCCGCCGACGCGCATCCTCACCGTCGTCCGCCGCGACCTCCTCCGCTCCCTCAACCACTTCCCGCGGGCGTCGCCGTCTTCCTCTCCGACCTCCTCAGACGCGGGTGCTCGCCGTTGCCGCGGTGACCTTCTCAGTCCGTGGGCGCTCACCGGAGATGAGGAAGGAGGGAGGGGATGTGGATTGGAAACGGGCGCCGCCATCCTTGCCATGCTCGACACCGGGCGAGCTCGGCCACCGAAAGTAGGGAGAACGAAGAGGGAGATGGAGACGGAAGATGGAGACGCCGTTCAAGAGGAGACGGGGAAAGGGACGGGAGTGACATGATTTCAATTTTAGAAATTTTTAGTGGCATGTAGCCGATATAACGAATATTAGTGGCATTTTTTTAATTTCGCAAAGTTGCAATGGCATGGATCCAATTAACCCTTTTTTTATATCTTAACACATAAATATGCGAGGATATAGACATAAATTTTCATATACAAAATTTTACTAGACTGGTAGGGGGACAAGGCACATTAAAGTTCCACGCATATATATACACCAACACAGGCTTATCTTTTGGATATGTATAAAAATAAATTGCTCAAGAAGCATGTTTGGCAGTGAAACTATGGATATATGATTTCACCAATCAAATTTCAACCATAAATATTTTAAATTGGTATCCACAATTAGCAACGCGTTGTGTTTTGATAAGATTTTCAGGCTTTCATATTTTATTTAAGTTATTTGTTTGTCAAGCGTGCATGCATTAAAAGGTCGCGCTCATGGTTCATACGCATCCCTGCAATGGAAAAAATAAAGAAGACACTCACGAAGTTTGTAAATACATGTAATTTATAATATTGGTTTGTGGCATGAACCATTTGCCACATTTTAAATGCGCACATGGTTTTAACATGAATCCACTATTTAGTACTCCGTTACTCGTAGATTTACACGTCATTTGTAAAATCAAATCAAACTGTGAGGCATTTCCATACTTGTAACCTCAAACTCAGTGGAAATGCCTAACAAAGCAGAGTCTGTAACAAACGCCTAACGAAGCAGAAGTCTGTCACAAACTCCTAACAAAATCAGAGTCTAAGGTTCCACTGAGTTGAAGGTGATAAAAAAGAACATCAAATTAAGCACTCTCCCAACAAACTTACTGGGAGTAGATAACAAATTTATGATATTTTTAAGGATTACCTTTCATTAATTTTTCTTCACTGTTGGTGATATGCCCTAGAGACAATCATAGAGATGATTCTATCACATATTATGTTTACATATTTATCCGATATTGTTCCTTGTAATAGATAACTCATTATTGGTTAATGAATATGTGATTCTTTCATGAGACTCTTTATGTTGTATGTTGCTATTTCTAAAGGATCTCTGATCAAATATCATAAGTGAAACAAATATGTTTAGATGATCAACACATGTATTAATTGATGATCATGTCTCATGGATCATGGTATAGAGATACCAAATTAATAATATGGACACATGTTGGGGAACATGTTGTTGGATAGACCCAACATGAGACACCGCAGAGCCATATGTGTTGTGTCATCAGTGATCTCATTTAGTATTGGTATTGAATTCTTATACCTGAGATTATCATTGTTCCCAACATGTGTAGTAGCTTGCTTAGGGACTGCTAAACGCTACTCCGTAATTGGGTAGTTATAAAAGTAGTTTTCGGATATGCAATGAAACATGTAGTGGGATATGAATAATCAAGGTGGGATTTGTCTCTCCTATAGTCATGCCAAAGGTGATTGAGTAGTCAATCACAAGTTATATAATCTATCACAAGTTCGAGTGAATGATTGAGCTATTACAGGATGGCACATATATAGCCCTGAACTTAATCGATATCATGAGGCAAAGGTGTTCATACAAGTATATACTAGAGGTTCAACCGATATGATCTTTGTGTATGCCTGGTCGGTCAATACGTTCTGCTAGGGGCCGCTGTTGACACGTGGACCGAAAAGAAGTTTTCGGGTTACAACCGAGTGTACATGAACCTACAGGGTCGCACGCTTAATGGGCCGGAATAAGGCGATTGGATGGAGATCCAATATGAGCTTAATTCGAATAGGGACCCGAATAGGAGTCGTACGGGCCTTGGAGGCCCGAGACATGGATCCTATATATTCATGAGGGGTGTGACCGGCGGAGGCATTGCATCACATGAGAAACCCTAGCCGCCACTCCCCTCCCCGAGCAAAACCCTAGCCACGCGCGGGTGCTAGCACATCTGTGCATGGCGGTCCGTCCCTGTACGTGTGGATACCGGTAGAGGCGCCGCTGCTTTGTGGTGCTGATCGGTGTGGGTGTACGGTGAGGAGAACGCACGAGGAGGAGAAGGACGAGCCGGTGCGATCGACTACTTCCTCTACATCGACGCGCGCTACATCGCGAGGGTTCCTTCACCTTCTTAGCGCTTTCTTCCACTGCGCAACGCGTCGAGTGGTAACGATCTATGATCTAATACTTGCATGGTTCCTGGTTTACGCGGTAGAAAATTTTGATTTATGCTATCGTAGCCTACGCGTATCCCAACATATCTTGCATTAATTTTTCTCAACTGTAAGAAACATTTTCACATCTTCCATATATCCTAAATCTGTAGCTAGACAAATCCACTAAAAAGGAGCGTACTGTGCAAATGTGCAGTTGACAGGGTGGTGCTCCCATTCCATGGGTTGATCCCCAAGTGCTAGAGGCCCAGAGCTACTGACATTCATTAAGAAAAAGAGCTAGTTGTGTTCCCCAAGAATGGACATTTGGAAGATATAAGGAAGACGTGGAAATGTTTCCTCATCTTCCATACATCTTACATCGTTCCACACTATTGTGGTTTGTGAAAGACATTTCAGTTAACATTACTTCTTAATCTTAAGAGTTAAGAGCTCCATTACGGTGCTCTTTACTGGTAGTATTCTGCTAGTAGTATAAACAATCTAAGCTATCGATTTAGAAGCTGGTTATAAACGTATTTTATCTCTTTATACCATTTCATCATTGACATATTTCTTCCAAAATATCCTATTAGATCTATATGGTGCCTAAAGAGATTTCATTTGTTGGGACCTCCCACCGATGTATTATCAGCCTACAGTGCCTATAGTGCACAAGAATATGGATTGTGATGAAGAAAACAAAACATATGGATATAGGAAAGAAGCCCTCCTCCTCTCTGATAAGCCACTTAATTAAGGAGATCCATTGTTTCTCAATGCTTTGTTCCCGTTTCAGTTTGAGAAATTCTGAATGCACCCTAAGTGTGTGCGCCCTGCTGAAACAAGCCGTCATCTCCTTGCTGTTGCGGCATCGTCTTTTTGATTCATCCGATCGGGAATGAGACGTGCCTCGCCCCACTTGTGAGTTTTGAACCGGAGGGACAAATATTTTGATTCTCCATATACCCTTCTCTATTGGACTATTGTACCCTTGCTAGTTTCTACTACCACTAATGAAGGTGATAGTATAAATAAAGCTAGTTCGTCGGATAGAAAAAGGTCTACGATATAGATTAATTTCTACTACTAGCACCGTAGCCAAATACATTTTACATTCGGTACATACCCAAATACATTTTACACTTCAATCCATTTCAGTCTTTCAATCCATTTATGGCCCCTTTTGATTCAAAGGAAATTTTTTGATTCAAAGGAAATTCGTAGGAATCTTAGAGGATTTCATTCCTATAGGAATTTTTCCTATATAGCCCTTTGAATTAAAGGAATGAATCATATGGAATGCTATGAAATTCCTATGGAATACCTAGTGCCATGCATGTTTGGGAGGAAATCTAACATGAGGTTCTACTTCATGGAAACTTTTCTTTGAGTCTTTATCTCTCCTCTAAATCCTACGTTTTTCCTGCGGTCTAATTAAACGCTCATTCCTGTGTTTTGCAATCCTCTATTTTACACTTACATCCGTATCAAAATTCTGCGTTTTTTCTATTCCTATGTTTTCTCAATCCTGTGATTCAAATGAGCCCTCAGCCTTCTAGCAGTGGGGTTGGGTGCTCATGGAGCTTGTATTCACGGACACTCAACATCATTTAAAGTGCAATTGTTTAATGCTGTCATCCGCCAACTTTGGCGGAAATATACATGACCAAATCATTATAATTAACAAATGTCACAGAAACTGAATATTTGTGAGAAAAAAGGAAAAGTAAAAGGTTTATAGTGCTCACGAAAAAACATTCTAAGCACAGGCACCAGATTAATATCATATGTTTTTCCAAAACAAAATAGTAGAAAATAATTGTGGAGAGCCAAGATGCTGCCAGAGTGCCAGTAGCAAAATGTGTGACTCCAATGCAAACCAAAGCCATCGGTAGTGCACTAAGATTCAACCCTACCCGTAAGAACAAATAACTTCCCGATGCATCCTCTTCCTGTATTTTGGATTACTAGGATTACAGTTCGAGTGCTGAAAAGATGAGGGAACTCACAATATTATATTGTATCATTTGTCACAAATTTCTCATGGATGCAAAACCTACTAAGAAGTGAGAAAGGGCTTGCAATCTGAGATTAGTCATATATGTGTTGATCTTTGTTTGCAAACTCCATAAAGTAGTGAAGGTGCAGCAATACATATAGACAACGCAAACTCCATGGAGTAGTAAAGGTGTTGCAATACATGGAAACGGTGAAGTAGTAGGTAAGTTATAAAGATGGCGAGCAACAGTATGTACTACATATTATGACTTTCAGGCTTTCAATACATGTAGATCATACGAAAAAATGAAATATTTTTTAATGAAATAAAACATTATTGTGTTTCATGGTGCATGAATTACTAAGGAACAACAAATAGATTTTATTGCTTTATCAAAGACTGTTAACAACGATTTTACAACTTCTGCCCTTAAAAATCTTTGTGCTGAAAAAGATTTCTTTGTGGCATTGTAAACCTCCTATGTGGCGATCTGGTGGTATGTTATTAGGGATTAATTTAGAAACTTTTGATATTGTCTTAATTGATGAGGGTGATCTTTATATGAAGTTTTATCTTTGTAATAAATTAAATAAGTTTAAATGAGCTTTAGTTTTTGTATATGGGTTAGCACAAAATGAATCTAAGGAACAGTTTCTTACTGAGATTAGTTCATATGTGTAGTCATGAAACCTTACTAATTATTATTGGTGGTGACTTTAATATATTACGCAGCTCCGTGGAAAAGAATAATGATAATTTTGATAATAGATGACATTTTTATTTTTAATGCTATTATTGATGATCTTAGTGTTAGAGAGCTATCAATGTTTGGTAGAAATTATCAATGTCAACTTATGGAAAATTATATAGAGATGTCTTGGATCATGCTCCTTTACTCTTAAATACAAATTCATCTTCTGTTTGCAATAGTCACCAAAACTTTAAGTTTGAGTTAGATTGGTTATTAAGAGATGGTTTTGTAGATATGATTCAGGAAATCTGGTCAAATGTTGTTAGATAAAATAAGTTGAATTAACTCTATTGACTGAGGATGAGATTGATATGATACTTTTTTTAGGAATATGTTAGCTAGTTTGCTTAGAGAAGAGAAAATTAAATGGTATCAGCGAGCTAAGACTAAAGTTATTTTGGAAGGTGACTCAAATACCTAATATTTTCATTTGGTTGTAAATGGAAAAGCATAGGAAAACAAGAATTTTTCAATTACAGGATTGGGACCAGGTTATAAGTAGTGACGCGAATTTAAGGACGCATATTTCCTCTTATTATAAAGCTCTTTTTGTCTTCCTGAAGTTTTTTTCTTTTTGGATGAAAGCCAAATAGGTGATATCCCCCAAGTGTCTGAATTAGAAAAAAAATGCTTTAGTAGATGAATTTATGGAAAATGAAATTAAAGATGCAATTTTTCAAATGGAACATAATAAAGCTACGGGTCCAGATGGATTTTTGCTGAGTTTTATCAAGTGTCCTGAAATGTTATCAAACCTGATTTGGTAGATTTATTTAAGGATTTTCATAGTAAAAGTCTAAATCTTTAATCACTCAACTTTGGTACTAATGTTTTACTTCTTAAGTGCAAAGAGGCTATTAAGATTCAACAATATAGGCCTATTTGCTTACTTAATGCCAATTTTAAAATTTTTACAAAAAGGATCTACAAATAGAATTTCTGGAGTAGCTCGGAAAGTTATTAGTCCTACACAAATACCATTTATACCTTGGAAAAACATTACGAAAGGGGTTGTTATCCTCCATGAAACAATACATGAATTACATCGGAAAAAAATGAATGGTATAATTTTTAAGATTGATTTTGAGAAAGCCTATGATAAAGTGAAATGATCTTTTGTTCAACAAACTTTGAGAATGAAGGATTTTTCGCAAAAATGGTGTGATTGGATTGCTTCTTTCATTCAAGGGGGTCATGTTGGTATTAAAGTGGGGGCAAATTTTCAAACTTATAAGGGTTTAAGGCAAGGGGACCCGTTATCTCCTGTACATTTGGTGGATGATTGTTTATCTATTTTACAATATACTGATGGTACTATTATTTTTCTTGAGCATGATTTAGAGAAAGCGAAGAATTATGAAGTTGTTATTAACTGCTTTTGAAAAATTATCTGGCCTAAATATAAATTTTCACAACAGCGAATTATTTTGGTTTGGTCAATTAAAAGAATGTTATGAGCACTACTTAAATATTTTTGGTTGTAAAATAGGAGTGTTTCCTGTTAGATATCTTGGTATCCCTATGCATTATAAAAAGCTTAGTAATAATTATTGGTTAACAATTGAGCAAAGAATTCAGAAAAAAAAACACAGTAGTTGGAAAGGTAAACATATATGTCTGTTGGACGGAGATTTGTTTTGATTAATTTTGTGTTATTAAGTTTAGTTATGTTTATGATATCTAAGTCCAAGGGGTACTTCAACAAATTAATTTTGATAGATCCCGCTTCTTTTGGCAAGGTGATGAGCATAAAAAAGAAAAATAGACTGACTAGATCGGACATTATAAGTCAGCCAAAAGATCAGGGTGGACTTGGTATTAATATTTAGAAATCCAAAACCAGTGTTTATTGAGCAAATAATTGTTTAAATTAATAAATGAACAAGGTGTGTGGCAAGACTTATTGAATAGGAAATATCTTAGTAGTAAATCAATAACCCGGGTCGAAAAAAAAAAGGGGATTCCTATTTTTTGTCTGGTCTGATGAAGGTTAAGAGTTTATTTCTAAGTATGGGTTCCTGGATAATTAATAATGGTGAGGAAGCTAGATTCTGGCAGGATAAGTGGTTAGGGAATTTTTCTTTAAATGACAAATACCCGTCGTTGTATTCTATAGTTAGAAGGAAAATTTCTTCAATTGCAAGTGTGTTATATGGGTTCTATTCCACTCAATGTTTTCTTCATGAGAGCTTTAGTTGATCAGAATTTGGTCAACTGGCATAATTTGTGTGCTTCAATTGCGCATATTAATTTAACAGTGGAGGATGATGTATTTACATGGAACTTTCATCAAAATGGTCATTTTTTTATTAGATCAATGTATTTAGCCATAATTAATAATGGGTATATAGGGAGGAATAAGATCATTTTGAAGCTTAAGATGCCCTTAAGATTAAGATTTTTATATGGTATTTCCTTAAAGGAATTGTGTCAACAAATGATAATTCGGCTAAGAGGAATTAGAATGGTAGTTTGAGATGTTGTTTTTTTATGAAAAATGAAACAATTTACCATCTTTTCCTAGATTGTTATTGTCGACGGGGTATACCCGTAGGCTAGATATAGAGGATATTGGGGTCCGCTGGTACGAGGATCTACGTAATACGACATTAAGCAGACAAAAGACAATATTGGTTCAGGCCCCTTAGCAGGTAATACCCCTAATCCAGTTGGTATGGGATTATATGATGGAAACCACAGATTACAAAGGGAATAGAAGAACTCAATGATACCGATGAGACCGTAGTCGAGTTGGTCCGACTAGATCTCCCGGCGACTTGGCTCCTGTAGGCTCCGGCTTCGCAGGCTGTGGTGGGTGTGTTGGCGATGAGATTCAATGCCTTAGGTCCTGCCCAGGGGGTCCCTTTTATACCGCTGGTCAGTTGATCTCCGGGTAGGACTCGGAGATATCGGACCCCTCACGATATGGTAAAGACCTAGTCTCATTCGAGTAGGACTCCTTCCATCCGTAGATTCCGTTTCTATCACGGGATAGATTTCCTTAATGTATACGGAAACTATTCGTACACGCACGGGTATACTGTATCGGCACCCACCGTATATCCAAGGATAGAGGGTATACCTTATCTGTAATCCTGACAGCTATTTTCTAGATTTCTTTGGAGATCAATTCAATTATCATTTGGTTATACCCACCACATAGTGTTTCTCATATGTTTGGGAATTGGCTGGTGGGTGTTAATAAAAAAAGTTAAGAAACTTATTCTTGTAGGAGCTTCCACCATATGTTGGGTTCTTTGGTTTAGTAGAAATGATATAGTTTTTGATAAAACTCAATCAAAATCTTATTTGCAGTTACTTTTCAAGGCAACATATTAGCTTCGGGGTTGAACTCAACTACAAAGACATGATGATGATATCAAGCTAATAAATGATGCAAGTCAAAAACTTGAGTCAATGATTATGCACCTTTTTGCTAATTTCGGATGGAGATTCTCGAATAGAATTCAGTAATTCAACGTTCTTTTATCTTGTGTTGGTGTCTTTTAGTTTATGTTTTCTTTATATCATACGAGTGTGTGTTGAATTTGTTAATATGTGGACTTTGTAAGAATTGGCTTTAGCTCGTTGACCAAAGGACGGAAAGTTATTCCATTATTTAAAGAAATGGTGCATGGAGTATATTGAGCCCTAAAAGTAAGTTTTGACAGGTAAACAGTACTACAGAAAACACACAAACGCACAAAAGGGACGACACCATATGTACCAAAAATCCAAAACTAACATATATAATGCTTTTCTAGTCTGAATGCGTGTTGACGAAGCACCATTTGGGAAAACGGCACCTACATGAGGACATAGGTGCTGGAAAAACTGACACCTATGAGTTTGTCATGTTATATGTATTTTTTTAAAATAAAACGACACATATAATAAATTTAGGTGCCGTCCTTTTAAAAAAACAAAACATATATAGTTGAACAGACCAATCCAAGCTACTCATTGGGCTCATCCTTATCTCCTTCTCCTCCTCTTCCCCCTCCTCCCTCTTGACTCTTGAGACTTCTTCTACTCTCGACTCTCTCTCTCTCTGTATCTCTCTTTCTCTAGCGCGCGCATCGGTGCTCGACCCTCAATAGTGCTCACTCCTCAGCCACCTTCTATTCAACGGAAGCCCCCTCTCTAAACTTTCCTTCCACCTGCTGGATGCCGCAGTGGCTGGCGAAGATGGTGTCTACAACTACCGACGTGGTAGTGGGGGACCACCGGATCTAGCAGCCTGGAGGTCGAGGGCCACCGGATCTAGATGACTCTGACCTTCATGGTGATGGTTTGGGAGGTATGATGGTGTTGGCGGGTTGGAGCTGCGACTCCATCAGCGGCTGGTGGATGCGCATATTCCCCTCCCTCTTTCAATTCTTGTGATTATTGATGTTTATTCATGTTATTTTGGGTCTTCATCTTGAGGATCTGGATGTGTTGTTTGTTTGAAGATTATTGATTGTAGTTAATGTGTTCATGGATTTGGGGCATTATTTTGGGTGATTTGAGGCATCATTTGGGATCCGGGGTATTTCAAGGATATGCAACCTCGATGTATCGGCCTGAATACACCAAGCCGATTTTTTTTAGCTCATGTGCGCCTCAAAGGTGTTATTTGTGAAACCGGCACCAATGACCAGGGTTCATCAGCGCCGCATCGGTCGTGCGTTTTCTATAGTAGTGAGAGTCTTTTGTCTAGAAATGAATGCACATTTTAACTTTCTTAAAAAAAAGGCGAAGTACACTGTCTATAAACTTATATGGTGTGTCATGGCATGTTACGCTTACTACAATACATAGCAGGTGCCACCATGGTAAGTTACATCAACGCACAAAGCGAGTTGGGGCCTGTTTGAACCTGTATAATATTCAGAATAATAAGTTTGAGGATTTGAAAATTACATTTCGAGATTATATGGGCCTGTATGACACAGTATACAAGCTTAATTGATCCAATAAGAGTACCTAATTATCATAGTTCCAAATTTGATTTTTGTGCTGTTCGTTACAAGGGAACATCATATATTATATTGTTCATTCAAAACGTATCCTGGTTCTAATAAGATCATAACCTCAAAGAGAAAAAAAAGATACGAGAAGGACCTGATCAGCAATATTTTTTCTGTATTTTCGTAATGCTAAGTTCCTTTCCGTAAAAAAAATCTCTAATACCATGTTCGGCTAATCCCCATGAGAGAGGGATTAGATTATTTCTCTAGAGAGGATTAATTTCATGCCTAAATAGGTATAAAATCATTTCTCTCTAAATCCTTCTCAATCATCTTTTGGGTGGTATTAACCGAACAAGGCCTCAGGAGCTTTGTGGATTTTTCTGAATGTTTATTAACTTAGTGTGAACTAACGAATAGGTAAAAAAAATACATATTGCTAAGTACAAAAAAAATAAATTTGAGATTGTACAAATATATTGTACACTGTAACGTATACAAATACGTACTGTATAATTGCATATGCAAAGCAACATGCACATTTGTAGAGACCACAAGCTAGATAGGTCAATATAATCCGAATGAAGTAAAGTGTGGAGCGATTCAATTCGAGTACAAGACGAACCCTAAATCATCACACGCTGGCACGCACCTATACATAGATTTGGCTTCAGAGTTCAGGCGATTCAGTAACACAAACTAGAATGCAAAAATCTGCATAAACGCTCACGAAACGTTGCTACATTAGTATTGTACTACCGGCATTGGTAGATCTTCAAGCAACCCCTCTGCGGCAAGTTGGACCTCCCTGGCACGCACGACCGAGCGCACACGGGCTGATTCGGAATGAAGCCTTTGTAGGTGAGGCCGTCCGGCGCCGCCGCGGCCATGCTGCCGGCCGTGAGCACGGCCGCCATTGCCACCATCGCAGCCACCGCTACGCCGAAGACGAAGCGGACGGCAACTCCTACACGGCCAATCTGCAACCCCGGCGCCATTGATATATGGATATCAAACCACTCTGGTGCAGATTAGATGTTTAGATTCTTGGATATTTATGCGTTGATGAGCGGCGGTTGGTGAGAGAAGAGGGTGGCCGACAGTGTCGCTGTGGTATATACGTAATTATCATTTACTTCCTCCGTCCCGTAAAAACCAACGTAATACTGGATGTGATGTATATTACTACTATAAAATAAATATACATATGTCTAGATTCATTATATTAGAATGTGTCAAATATTTGTTTTTTTGGACAGAGGGATTGCTAGTCATGAGTTCATGGAAGCTTGTGTTGCTACGTACGAGAGGGTGTTCAGGGTGCGTAGGGCAATGTTTGCCATCATCGCAATCATGTTGTACGGCTAGTTGACTAGTTTTGTTTTGCCTTATGTTTGGTGCTTGCAGGAGACAAGAGGGGCCCTCGTGATCAACAGTACACAACTTGACAGCTTGGCTCGGCTGCTTTGGTCGGTGTGCTGCTGAGATATGTGGCTTTACATCGCCCAGTTGGAAATATTTGATGGTTGTGATAACATTTGTCTAAAGTCTTCAAATATTTGATGGTTGTGATAACATTTGGCTAAAGTCTTCTAGACCATCAATAATTTTGCAAACGTCTAGTTAAAAAGATACGGTATGGATATATATGTTCCAAAGAATGCTATTATTATAATGTTATTGCATAATAATTGATGTTTTAGATATTCGACCAAATCGTGTGAAATGGACTCCTCTTGCCATTAGTAGAAGTAACGTTAAGAGTTGCGAAGCTAGATCGCATGATATGGTGTATCATAATGCATGCATGATATGTGCTGTTGGAAAATTTTGACCTAGCCAGTGGCATGTAAACAGGGCCAGCCCGGGGGGTCGAGCGGTACGACCGCTCTGAACCCCCCAAATCGCAGGGGCCATCACCAAACACCCCCCCCCACCTACCCACCCAGGCCTAGCATCAAGGCGAACAGATGCGCCATGCGCGGAAGGCGGAAACGGAAGGCGAACAGAGCGCGATACCGCGATTGCCGCCGCTCTTCTAATCTTTTCCTCCTCACGGCACCAAAATCGCGCGGCGCAACGGCGTAAGGCCACGCATCGGCGCGCCGGTGGCCGGCTTCCCGTTTTTGTTCCGCTGCTCCGTGCGATGGTCGACGGCAGTAGGGTACGAGGTGCAGTGCAGCCGTGACTCCGTGAGCGCCCGGCGGACGCAGCCGCTGCCGCCTGCCACCTCTTGAATCTTATGTGCCTGTGCATTTACATGGTAGCAGCTGGATTAGCTTCGTCTGGTTCAGTTTTGTATAGTCGTCAGATTAAAGAGTTTGCTATACAAGCTTTGGCTGTTAACCGATCGTCAAATAAAAAATTGAAATTTACTATTGTGATTTTTATCTATTAATATGTAAACTAGCTGGGTGACCCATGCAATTGCGCGCCTAGCACCAGTATAAAATTATATATTTTTTAATATGATTTTACTTCAAATTTATTAAATAGTTATCTCGTTATCTTAAGATTTTGAAAAACCAAATCTTATCATCCTCCTATTTCTAATTTTATAGTTTTTAAAAGACACATCAGATGCTACCACTTACTTCAGTCATATTATTTTTTATTAGCTTTGTTCATTCTCCTTGGAACCTTTAAAAGTTGGATCTAAAAACTTATAGAGTTTATTGTCATGTTGGGTTTCTTTTTTATAATTTTTAGAAGTCCCGTCAAATGCTACTATTATACTCCTTTATAATCGTCCACTGCATCTTCTTTTTATTGTCATTGCTATTTTAAAAATCGAACATAATTATCGTTTAGGTTCATTTTTTTACTTTCTAGAAGTTTTATTTTTTTACTTTCTTGAAGTTCCGCCAAAAAGTCGGCGACTTTGTCACTATACTCCTCTACGGCTCGCCCATTGCCACTCTTCTTTATTGTCATTGAGATTTTAAAATCAAACATGATTATTATTGGGGTTTATTTTTTTTTTTACTTTTAGAAGCCCGGACCTTTAAAACTTGAACCTTATTGTTTTTAGAGTTTTATTGTCTCGTTGGGTTTCATATTTTTTATAATTGTTAGAAATCCCGTCAAATGTTGCTACTATACTTCTCTACGACCTGTCCGTATAATCTTTATTGTCATTGGGACTGTAAAAGTCGAATATAACTATCGTTAGAATTCTAGAAGACCCACCAATCATCGGCGGCTCTACCATTGTACTCATATACGACCCGCCCGCTGCCTCTCATTTTTATTTACTCCTATACGACCCGCCCGCTGCCTCTCATTTTTATTTACTCCTATACGACCCGCCCACTGCCTCTCATTTTTATTGTAATTGAGATTTTAAAAATCAAATATAATTATCATTGGGGTTTATTTTTTTACTTCTAGAAGTTCATCAACCGCCACCACTTTGCTCCTCCATAGAACTGTTATTTAATTAATCTCGTCATGTGTTTTAGATGGTCTTTTCTTTCAATAGTCTTATTTTTTTATCACCAATTTTAGTTATTTATAAATTATACTCCTAGTTGAATTTTTTTTTCTTTTTCTAATTTCAGAATTTATTTTATTTATTATTATGTTCTTTTGATATTTTTATTTTTTATTTTCAATCTCAGTTGTTTCAAAATTGTATTCCTACTTTAACTCTCTTTTTAATTTTCCTAATTTCAGATTATTTATTTATTTATTATTACAAATTTTAATTAATCTGCTATTGGGTTCTTATATGTACTCTTATTTCAATATTGCTTATATTTAATTGCAAATTTAAGTTAATTTTAAATTGCATTCCTACTTGAACTCTTATTTTCTTTTCTTTTTTCTAATTTCGATTTTTTATTTTTTATTTCGAATTTTAATTAATCTCGTATTGGATTCTTGTATGGACTCTTCTTTTAATATTTTTTATTTTTAATTCCGAATTTCAGTTATTTATAAATTGTATTCCTACTCGAATTCTTCTTTTTTTCTTTTCCTAATTTTGATATTTATTTTATTATTATCCCGAATTTTAATTAATCACGTATTGGGTTCCTATATGGACTTCTCTTTTCATATTGCATATTTTTAATTCCGAATTTTAGCTATTTTTTTTAATTGTATTTCTACTTGAACTCTTCTTTTCTTTTTCTTCGATTAACGTGGAAATTTCTAGCCTCCACGGTGAACGTGGTGCCTTCTTTTCGAGCTGTCTTAATAATATAATAGATAGATAGATAGCCATTTATTGATGTATAGTCGTATGTTAGGTTTATTCAGTTGTTCCGATAGTTGGACAAACTGACGAAGACGCTAGTGTGTATTTCCGACTCACTTGCGGTGTGCATCTAGACGCTTGTGATCAACTAATTAGTACGATTTTAATTTTTGATTTGTAATTTTGTTACGTAATTTATATGAGTTAAACTACTATATTTTTTTGAATTATCAAGCCACGTCGTCGAGAAAGTATGCAACGGGTAGTGAGAGATAAGGGAAAAAAAGAAAAGGGTGGATGATTTGATAGAATTGCAGAAGAAACTTTTAAGATAACATGTGCATTATTGTCTATTTAAATATTATTTCTGAATACAATTTAAATGTTTACAGCATTAATTCAGTATATGTAACTATTGATAATAGTACGGTAAGGGACTCTAAATTTAGTTTCGCACCGGGACCCTAAAAAGTCAGGACCGGCCCTATATGTAAACCAGGAGATCACATATGGTCGTTCTCACCCATTACATGTGGGATCTATATATCAGTTTCCATAATTACAAATTACATGTATTGGTCGGTATAACCAACACCTTCCAATACAGGTAGTGTCGCTCTGTCGTCATCTTCTCCTCGAGACACTAAACCGATATAGCACATATCTCTGGACTATTAAATTGGTGGTTTTGTATGGTGGTCATGTTGACTATTTAACTTGATGTTCATTCCTTGTGACGTCTACATGACAATTAGGTGATATTAGAAGAAAACTAAAACATAGAAAACTCAAATGGACCTGCATGTCAGTCGGTAAAAAGAATTGAAAACGTGGGCCCATATATTAGTCTGCCCTCAAGTGTGCTCGCTCACGCTGCGTGCCTCCCCCGCCAGAGTTGGCGTCGACGTCCTTGCGGCCAGCCACAGCGGCTCCAGTGGTTCACGCGGAGTTCCTCCACTTGCTCATCGCCTCCAAGGGCTGCGCACTTCCACACCCATCGTTATCCACCTCACTCACCTTCTTTCGTTGTGTTTTGCTCGATCGTACAGGGGTTCATGGTGATCGATCGAGTGTTCGATTGAGCCGGACGGGGATCGAGTCAGTCGGTGGTCATAGAGGAATGCACGCCGCATTACTTGGCACGTGGTGGGGTTCGCGTGAGCCACACACGGAGTGCACCCACGAGGGCTACCTGCACTGCAGAGAGGACGACCCTTGTCGCCACCGTCATGTACGAGGCTGCTGCACCGCTGCCTCATTCGCCACCAGTGTCTCCCGCCGCGTGCAATACAAGAAGAAACATCGGACGGTCATATAAGGTAAGATGCACTACCGATTTAACCTATCCTTACCACAATCTAGTCCACTCATTTCTCCTCCCATGATCTTATCCTCTCATTTCTCCTCACTATTTTTGCATTTGTAGGAAACACAATGACACCGTCGAAGAAAGCTGGTGGAGCACCGTAGCCAGCAATCACCAAAACACAGAGGGGAGGAGGTCGGCAGCGGCCATGCGGACGGCGACGAGGCAGCGCGACGCAAAGAGGGAGGAGGACGTTGGCGATCATGCTGCTGTTGGCGGAAGAGGTCACTAGCCATGCGGATAACAGCGGGGCAGCGCAACGCAAAAATGGGGGAGGATGCCGGTGACCACGCTAGCGACCATGAAGCAAGATGATGTGAAAGGGAGGACCGGACGAGGGTTGGATCTCTACCGCCGACGTGAAGAGCGTGATGTGTAGGAGATGTTAGACCAGATGCCGACGCAACTAGCCCTGGCAAGGTCACCCGACTGATATCGCTGCTTGCCCTCGTCCTCATGTACACAATCAGCTTGCTTAACTCTCCCGTACTGGTCGTTTGTTTCCCGTGGTCGAAATAGAAGAAGACAGAGGTGGGTTTTGTTGGAGAATTTTAGTGATATTGTAGCCTATTTGCAATTTTGTTGTAATTTATTGTATTAAGGTGTTTCATTCTATTTGACTCAATGTTGAATCCATTGATCTCTTGGTATTACAATCAGTATGTTAGAATATTACATTTGGTTGAAACAATCTTGGTTAAGTGTTGGAACATTTTTATCTGTTACAGAAACATCCGTAATATTTTCGTTGAAACAATTTTTATCGAGGGATGAAATGTGAAATATTTTTCAATAATACGATACAGTAGCGTCCAACGATTTGCACCAATTTGAACGTCTGATACATAGTAGTCCCCAAGTGAAACTTGACCACTAGTTGAAAGGTATATAAAGTGAACTTATTCATCTAAAAGACCGCAGAGATGGGCCGTGGGCCGTGGCCTGCGAAACGCAGAGGTCAGGCCCATGAGCATTTATTTTTTAAAAAAATATTTCACATCAAAAAAGAGAACGGATAAAATCCATCGAAAAAAAAAAATTTCCTTCGCATCTCCATCCACGGCGAGCACTCATCCAAACCGTCCATCCACGCGCACAGCACACACACATAGTTATCGTCTCTCCCCCCGATGAGTCACCACCCGTGTCTTCGAGAACCGCCTCGGCCGACACTGTACGTGGCGCCACCGCCGCGCCAGCCGCCTCGACACGTCCGGCTCCTCTCCGCGTCGCGCTGGCCACCGTCCACCGGCTCCCCGCCCGCCGTCCCCATTCGCTCCTGCACACGTCTCCTCCCACCCATGCCGTGGCGCAATCGGGCTCATCTCCTCGATCGCCTCCTCCGCCTTATAAATGGATGCCACCACCTTCACCTGCTTCCACACCACAGCAAGAGCCAAGAGCTAAGTGAGCTAGCCACTGATCAGAGCAACACCTCGAGAGTTTTCTTTACTTCAGCTTTAGCTTAAGCAGGATGGAGCACCAGGGGCAGCACGGCCACGTGACCGGCCGCGTCGCCGAGTACGGCAACCCGGTCGGCACCGGCGCCGGACACGGCCAGATGGGCACCGGCGGCATGGGGACGCACGGCACCACCGGCACCGGCGGCGGCCAGTTCCAGCCGATGAGGGAGGAGCACAAGACCGGCGGCGTCCTGCACCGCTCCGGAAGCTCCAGCTCAAGCTCGGTACAAACTTTTTGCCCCCAATTCTTTACCCCCCAGTAAAACCTTGCGTACAAATTCGTTGAAAAATTTTAATGTCTTTGTGACAGTCTGAGGATGATGGAATGGGAGGGAGGAGAAAGAAGGGGATCAAGGAGAAGATCAAGGAGAAGCTCCCCGGTGGCAACAAGGGCGAGCAGCAGCAGGCCATGGGCGGCACCGGCACCGGCACCGGCGGCGCCTACGGGCAGCAGGGCCATGGCACCGGGATGACCACCGGCACCACCGGCGCACACGGCACCACCACCACCGACACCGGCGAGAAGAAGGGCATCATGGACAAGATCAAGGAGAAGCTGCCCGGCCAGCACTGAGCTCGACACACCACCACACCATGTGTCTTCGCCGCCGGCGACGGCCGCCACGTCACCTTCCTGAATAATAAGATGAGCTAGCCGAGCGCAATAAAAGGAAAAAAATGTTACTGTCGTGAGTTGAGTGTGAATGTGTGATGGCGTTATCCAGTACGGATCGTGTGTGCGTGTCGTTTACTCGTTTGTACTGTGAAAGTACGCTGTGTATGTACGTCCTGTATACACTTCCGCTTTGTTGAAATACGTATAAATATATACGGTGTGTAAATCAAACGGTGTATTTCTCATCGTGCATATGTACACAACGTTTTGGAGATCGTTAATTATAATGTTCCTTTTTGCTTATTCTGATCAATCTGGATCACAGGCTCGAGAAATTGCTACAAGCGATCCTATTGAGTATTAGAAATGATTGATCGTTTCCTTATAAGAAGGGCCCCGGACATTTGTTCTGGAAAAAGTAAACCAGCAAATACTCCGTAATTGTCCTCGCCTTAACCTTAAAGAAGGCACTCCCTGTGGAATGAATGTACAAAAATTGTTATTAGCATCCAAAGTTTCGAGTCTTCCCCGGTCGGGTATCTTTCCTAAAAAATATCAGAACTTATATATGCATTTAAAATAAAATCCATTCAAATATAAGAATAAATTTAAGACATGAATTCAGGTAAGCATGTTGCATCGCGTTTTGAGCACATGTACGATTGGTCTCCTATTCTATTTTTGGTTTCTATTTTGGATTAGTTTGTGGGCTTATTACGAATTCTAACCGTTATACTTCAAAATATTACGAAATTTCCGTCCAATTGACCCCAAAATATTTTCTTAGATTTGTGAAAGTTTATTAAAAAGTTTGGATTCAATCAGTTTTCTTCATTTGTCTTTATGTTAGATTTTTCATTTTCTTGCAGTTCTTAATTTCGCATTCTGTCTTTGAGGTGAAAACATAATTAGATTGAGCATCCAGGTATGCAACTTAGCATGAAGTTATTTTTGTCGGGGTTGTTAAAATTAAGGCGCTACATTTTACTCCAGTTTCAGTTTCTTTTTTCTCCATGTGATTTATCTGTGTTCTATATATATAAGTATAATTCTATCTCTCCTAACTAATTTTTAAGCAAATAATAAATTATGTTTAATCCTAATTCTCTTTATGTAATGTGTATTAGAAAAATTACAATTTAAATATTAAAACTTGCAATGTAATTACAATGTAAATTTAAAAATTTACTGTGTTATTACAATGTAAGGGTAGGTGATTTACGGTGTAATTATCATAAGTATGCTGACCTGTCATGAAGAACTTTTCCTACAATTCAAATGAAGAACGCGACAATAAATATATTGAAACAACTTAAATTACTAGATAGGTAAATCGCACAAATAAAGTAGTAAACTTGTATTTGCTATATAATGGAGTCGCAAACTGATATAAAAAGGTTTTGAAGATACAAATGACAATCTAATCGATCACGTACGGCCAATACTCAGATGTAGCTAAATAGTAAAACCACGACTATGTTGTCAAGGAACACGTAGAGTCGTTCTTTACGTGGTTAGGGAGTACTTATGTTGGGCCCCACTTGGACCGTTCTAGATGATGTTACAAGTCCAACATGTTACTTTTTTTTTAATTGTGGCCATGTCAGATGAATTTTGGAGATGAAGCTGAATTCGTCGAAATAAAGACTTTGTATGTAAATCTGGCGAGTGGCGACCATTTGAAGTTAAGCAAATTTTACATTTTGGTCCTTTTTAAAAACTTATTTTACAAATAGACCCCTAGGAAAACTTAAACCGGAAATGGTCCTTTTTGGGATGCCAGAGTGGCTGGCGCCGTACCACAACATGGCGGCGCCAGCCACGCTGGCGCCGGGCCCGTGCCACCGTGGCAATAGGGCTGTCGTGGAGGTGCTGACTAGGCCGAAGGGAGCGCCAGCCAAAGTGGCGCCGCCCCTCATAGCACGGCGCCAGCATGGCTGGCGCGCCCCTCCTCTGCGGGCCCCACCAACTTTCTCCCCCGCCCAATTTTCGCCAAGTCTGTTCTGCCTCCAGGCAACGGCTGGCGCCCCCCCCCCCGACCGCGGCGCCAGGGTGGCTGGCGCCCCCCTCCTCCCCCCATCGAAGCCCTTCTGCCTCCGGGCCTCGGCTGGCGCCGCCCTCATGGACCACGGCGCCAGGGTAGCTGGCGCCGCCCTCCCCCAGCCCGAAACCCTTCTGCCTCGCGGCACTGGCTGGCGCCGCCCTTCCCAACCTCGGCGCCAGGGTGGTTGGCGCCGCCCTCTGCCTCCCTGCAAATTGAAGATCCATATTGCACAAATGTACCAATTCACAGTTCGCAATTCAAATCACAATTCACATATTCGTACAGACTAAAACAGGTTCCAATTGCACAAATCACAGTGCCAAAAGTCCATCACATAGTCCTCACATAGTCCATCACATATTCCACACATCAAACAATGCCAAAAGTCCATCACATATCCCACACATCAAACAATGCAAAAAGTCCATCCTATATTCCACACATGAAACAATGTCAAAAGTCCATCACATAGTCCTCACATAGTCCATCACATTTTATATCACATAGTGCACCACATATGTCATACTACCAACCAATAGATTAACTTCATACAAATTACTTCTTCCGTTGGCGCCGAATTGCTTGTGAGCCTGGAGTGTACCTACATTTGAAAATCCAATGTTTAAAACATTTTAAAAACAAAATAAGGGAAATCAAATAACATTTGAGAATGGTAAGCTCATTTTACCTCTTTTTCGCTGCCCGAGTGGATCGCAAGTTGTATTGCGTGGGTTGCGTCCCCTGAGGCGCGTCGGGAAGCTGTGACATGTCTATCTCCTCGGCGTCTGGTGCGACGTAGTCCTCATCCTCCTTGTCCTCATCGTCATCGTCGTCGCTAGGTGGAGCCGGCGCCTTCCCCTTTCCCCTCCCTTGCTTAATGCGTGACGACGACGAGCCACCAACTCCTTCACGCTCTTCTATCCTGATGGAGTGTCGAGCAGTACTTGGACGCGCGGATTGAGGTAGTGGTGGTGGTAGTCTCCCTAGTTGGTACACGTCGTCCAATCCAACCGACCTGCAACCTAATCTTGCTGCAAGTTTCCGGCACCTTTGACGAACTTTCTGCATTTCAAAAAAAAAAGAAGTTTGTTAGGCATAACTCAAGTAATGCAAAGTGCTAAATAAATTTTTACCTCTAAAACATTGCGGAGCGTGTTCTCCGTGTCCTCACCACCCCTCGGAGCTTGGAGGGCATGCCCCATTTCATTCACACTCCTGAGGAGCTCTCTCGACTGAAAGCGTGAAAAGATATATGTTAGGGTCTAGGGTGCAAATGGAAGTAACTTTGACAAATGCAAGAAAACTTACGACTCTGTCTCTAAGTGGGGCGTGCTCCATTTGATATCCAACTCTAGTCCGGACATCATAGGGATTCCGCCCCTCATCGGAGTCGCGGTCATCCTCTATGTCGGCTTCCGTCCAAGTAGGGCGGAGGAACAGTCTATATGTCCTATGCAGCCAACAAAGGTACTCTGAGAAAAGATGATTTTGGTGTATAGTCTCGATGTACCTATCGTTCCTTCCGGCTGTTCTCCATTCATCAATGTATCTATTATGCTGTAGCCCCCAGTCTTTCACCTTCTTTGTTCTCACCCTGTCATACCTAGACAAGTAGAAGGTGATGAAACAGTAGTGAGCATCGACAAGGGTTAAATGGTACAAAATTGAACATTGACAATGAAAGCAAACAAAGATAAGAAATATTTACTTGTGTAATTCAACTCCAGTTGAGATGTCCTCAACCGGCCAATCTTGTTTCTTCCCGAACTGTCGCATGACACGGTGCGGAAGGTGGTACTCAACTGCCCAGAAACAAATCAATGGGCACTGGTACATGAAATAGTCAGAGTCTCGATTGCACATCGAGTTCAGGGTCAGGCTTGAAGCCTCATTTGTGTGGTATGGTAACCACTCAATCTGCAAAAGTTGAAGAGATGTCGTTGGTTAGTATCTCAATTAAAGAAGTAAATGTCTAACTAGAAGTGATATTGGAAGTACTTACATGTTGAGGCTGCAAGCAGTCCATCTCATTGACATAATGCTTGTATGCCACATCCCGGTGAGCATGTGCAGTGGCAGTACTCTCAAAAAGGTAGGCCACTCTCTTCTCCATGTCTGGCTCATTGTAGGGCCAAGGAGTGAAGCTTTGCCTCCACTTAGGCCTTCCAACCGGTAGTCTTAACCACATCCACATCTGAACCAATAGCACACAACCACTCATGTTGGATGATGGTGCCTGACGACAACAGGCCTCACAGAGCTGTCTATATGTCCACGCCAACACTGCTGACCCCCAACTGAAACGGTCCAGATCACCAAGGTTGGCGACCAAAGGAATCCATATCGCTGAAGCAATGTCACCCCCAGCATCAGGAAACAGAACCCCTCCCAACAAGTGCAAGATGTATGCACGGGCATAACACTCAACACGCCATGGCTCGGCATCGTCGTCAAGATGTGAGAAGTTCTGACTCAGCCAAGACAGGGGTATTCCATTCTGCTTCTTCTTCCCCCCTTGCCCCTGCTCAATGTTTAGTGGAATGCCAAACAGCTGCTGCACTTGTGCATGCCATCCAGGAGTCTCTGTCCTACCCGTCACGGCATGCCCCCGTAATGGGAGGGCCAAGATCATAGCCACATCCTGTAGAGTGATGGTCATCTCACCACTGGGGAGGTGGAAGCTGTGTGTCTCAGGCCTCCATCTGTCCACAAGTGCTGTCAACGCAGGAGCGTTGAACACTGGCATTCCTCTGCTCACGACCAAGGCCACCCCGAGCAACCCGGCAGCCCTTAGGTACGGGATGTACCTATCGTCGAACACTGGGGGGGCATGAGCTCTGACTCGGAGCGGTTGAAGTACCTGCATTAGCAATTGTAAATCAATTAGTTAATATAATGTCAAATACACGCTACCGATACTTATGCACAAGTGAATCAATGCCGATTCATACCCTCCCCGCCTCGATCGCAGCCCCGCGATGACGGGCCTCGTAGTACGCCTCCAAGGCTGGGTAAGTCGGCGGTTGTCCCTCCTCGGCCATCCTACATGAAAAAGTAATAAATTCACCGTTAGTTACCAATGTGACATATATTAAAAGAAAATGAATGCGAGAACATGAGTAGGAAAACAAAATATTTACCTCCCTAACACTTAAATTTTTTTTGGACTTCTTCTTTTTTGGACGCTTAGGACACTTAGTTTTCTTGTGACCCTCCTGGTGACACAACGAGCATCTATTTTGCACCGGCGCAGCATCAAGTTGAACGCATGAAGGTGGTTTCCTTCCAGAACCACCCAGACCCGAGTCCATTTCGTTCTTGAACCGTTTGGATCTCCTCTTCCCTCTTGTTTTAATCTTCAATTTTGGGTCAGCAACAAATTCTTCACCATCGTACGATGGCCACTGTGTGGGGTCGAGGTATGGCTCAAAGCGACTTGCCCATGTGTTCACAACGGCTCTTGAAGAGAACTGATACGGCATTCGGTTGGGAGATTCCTTATCAATTGCATGAATCAGATAAACGTGTATAAGATGTGAGCAAGGCATATGGTAGAGCAATGGCCTTTGGCAAGAACATGAGTTCCCCTCACCTTCAACTTTGAAGGCTCTTGCGCCGAATCTAACACCACCACGCGTTATACCACCCCTCTCTGTGACCTCGTATGTCTTTTTCTGCTTATCGAAACACCTTGCAGTGTGTTTGTTCGCCTTACTTTCTTGCACCTTCATCTTACTGTCAACCTTGGTGGACCAACGCTGCCCTAACTGGACTCGCTTCAAAGCTTCATCATGTCTGTTCACAAAGTAGTCATTACACTTCATGAACGTAAATGATACCATGGCCGTCACTGGAAGCTTACGAACACCAACTAGCACGCTATTGAACTGTTCGGCCATGTTGGTTGTCATGTAACCCCACCGGCGGCCATTTCTATCGTATGCACGAGACCACTTATCTTTATCCAACAACTCATCTTCAAGCCATTTACGAGGACCTTCGGGAATACGCTGCCTTAGTGCCTCAACATCCCTCTCAAATATCCACTTCTCGTCAATCTGACATATCCTTAGGAGCTCTTTTGTCTGATGCTTGTCCGCACCGGCCTTGTGGAAATTAGCACTGAAGTGCCTCATGCACCACCGGTGGTGAACCGATGGCAATCCTGGAACAGGAGTCATCATGGCATTCATTATACCAGCATGTCGATCTGAGATAATACAAACCTCCCTATGCGGCCCAACCACAACCCGTCGGACAAGATCGATAAACCAGCACCAGTCTCGTGAATTCTCTTTCTCCACCAAGGCAAAAGCTAAAGGTACAAGTTGGTCCTCCGCATCAGCTGATAATGCAGTCATCAAGGCACCACCATATTTCCCAGTTAGGAAGGTTGCATCTATAGCTAGTACTGGCCTACAAAGCTTAAAAGCCTCAATGGAAGGACCAAAGCACCAGAATGCACGCATAAAAATTTTCTTGGTCACTCCATCAACGTTGACAACCCTATCTGGATGAGTATCGATGTGGTAGACCATACTGGGATTCCTCTGCTTAATGGCTTGCAGCAAAGTGGGCAAACGGACATACGCTTCACCCCATTCACCGTAAATGAGCTTCATAGCCTCCTCTCGTGCCCTCCAAGCCTTGCCATACTTCACCCTATACTGGAAAACCTCAAATATATACAAAGCTAACGCAGAAGCAGAGAGTGTAGGTTGCAGTTTTATGGCATTGCATAACCTATTTGCTATGAACTTTGATGTCAGTTGCCGGTGGCTCCCTGAACCTTCGGCAGTAGCACAACTATGTTCCTTACCTACCCGTGATATCCTCCACGTGCCACTAGACCTCTTAGTTGCATGGACCTTCCATTTGCACCATGGGTTTTCACATTTAACAGTGTACCTCCTATTTGCGGCAGAATTGACAACACGGTATGGACGATGGTGCACGATGGCGTACTCCTGGAGCCATAGCTTCAATGCGACCATGGATGGGAACTCTAAACCCTTTCTGAGACCATCCACCTGGAATGGTTCTGGCAACTGATCTAGGTTGATGCCGCCATCTAGTAGTGCACCATGGGCATGTGTTAGGTCCCTAAACTCAGGAATGTCCGGCTTCCTCCCAAACACCTTCTCAAACGCACGACATTCCTCTAATGCTAACTTGTCATTATTAGTAAGTGGAGGGAATGGACGGTCATCATCAGAGTCTTCAGCAAATTCAACATCATATTGCTCAACACTTGCCTCCTCGTCAACATCATCTCTATTGACTTCTACTGAGACAGAATCATGACCACCACTCAATTCGACATCAAAGTAATCATCTGGATTCACATATTGGCCTGCTACTTCTGTCGGGTATTCAGGGTTGACTCCGTACGACGACCAATGAACACTCGCCGACAAATGTTCACTTAGATCAAGCCCCTCTTGTACTAACTCCCTTTTCATCACCCTCGCTGCATCCACATCATCAGTACCGCAATGTCTCTTTGATGGTCCTGCCTCCCATAAATCATTTCCAAGCAAAGATCTCTTCTTCTCTCCTTCCCCCTCCAAGTCTTCTCGTACCAACTCACTCTTACTTGCACCCCCTCCACGACGAGAATAATATGTCACAAAATTCTTCTCAACGTAATGATAAGAAGGAGATTTGTTTAGATCCAAATTTTCTACGGTACGAACTAACTTTGATGCAAACACCTCTAGAGATCTAAACTGAGACTCTTTTACCAAATCAAAGTAAACTTCCCATTCCAACTGACCTATCACATTTAATATATACTTATGCCCTTGACCAACATCGTATCTCCCATAAAAACGAATCTCCACATTATCCTCGGTCCATCCAAGAACTTCTTTCACTCGTGACCTTAGTTCATCTAGAGTTGGGTGGGTGGGAAACAAAATGGTCTTCAACGACATATCCTCAAACTCAACATGTCCACCAACATAAGGTTCCACCACTCTACCACCGTAGTAAACACGAACAAGTCTATCCATCTACACCAAAAAATCAAATGTAACTTTGCAACAAAAATTAAATCTTCATTCCTAAACGTAGTCCAAACCGACATATTATAACCAATGCATAACTTAAATTGTCCCAAAGCTACTACTCCAAAAAAATATTTAATCCACCTACAACTATCAACAAGTTTACTACTGCATTACACATCGAAATATTACAAATACTCTATCATACAACCCAAACCTCCGTCATGCCTCAACCATAATTTTTCATCCATCCATCCAACCAAACCATCCAAAAATTAACATTACCACATATATGGTTAAAAAAACCATGACACCAATGAGTACATTGCAAACATGTAGCACTACAAAAAGCCAATCCTAAGAACAAATGCTAAAAATCACAAATTTGGGTAAAATATGGGTTCTAGGGTTACCCACCGATCTACAAATTCAACCAATAAAAACGAAAAAAAAGAGGGGTGAATGAAGGAGTCTACCTTTCTCTTCGATTTCCACAAAAAATCCCGCGAAAAACGGCTTCAAATTGAGTGGATTTGAGGTGGAGAGGTGAGGGGGAGAGAGAGGGAGAAGAACAGCAGCTCGCTGCTCGGGCTGGGAATGGCGAAAATGGGAGTGGGGAGGAGAAAGGTGGTGGGGCCCACGGGGTTTAAGGCACAGAGGAGGGGCGCGCCAGCTATGCTGGCGCCGTGGTATGAGGGGCGGCGCCAGTGTGGCTGGCGCCCCCATTCTGCCCAGTCAGCACCTCCACGACAGCCCTAGTGCCACGGTGGCACGGGCACGGCGCCAGTGTGGCTGGCGCCGCCATGTTGGGGTACGGCGCCAGCCACTCTGGCGCCCCAAAAAGGACCATTTCCGGTTTAAGTTTTCCCAGGGGTCTATTTGTAAAATAAGTTTTCAAAAAGGACCAAATTGTAAAAATTTCAGATTTGAAGTTAGCATTGTCTCGGGATGTTGAATTAGATTCCAGAACGTAGATGATTTGATCTGTATATCTTCTTGCACCATGAGTGACGTCACCAACTCCCTTGTATATTCTAAAATATTTAGATTTATCCATGAACAAATAAATATTTGTATTTCTAGTATCACTAGGTAGCACCATATTATTAATATCAACACGTGAACTCGTTATTTAACATTGGACACTACTACAGAACCCCTATATTGTCGAAACGACAACTGCATACGTCGAAAGACGTGGTTACTCAACAGTGGTTGGAAAAAAAGTAGAGTATTAAGTTGAGAATTTTTCTTGAGATCCCCTATTACATGGCCCTATGAGACTATTTATAGCCTCATTACAAGTTTTTACTACTAGGGTTTTGGTTATACGGGCGAATTTACATGGTTGCCCTTATGAAAGAGATATTTACATGGGTATACAGTGTAATTGAGGTTCATAGGCTCCTAATGGGCCGTTAGGCGATCGTCGGCCCAACGGCCCCTAGGCTTGATGGGCCAGGATGGCTTCATCGGTCCTCGCGGGGCCGAATTTGCTATGGCGAAGTCGTCTCCCTTCGACATACACTCTTCACCCTACATCCTTCGCCCAAGAAGCCTCTCGCTTGGCGAGGTACCCGCGCGATTCCCCGCCTCTCGCCATGGGGGTTTCGCCACGACTAACCTTGACGTCTCGGGCTTGAATCCTTACTGGTCGCATGGTTTCGGCAGGTTTGGTCGAAGGGCCTCATGCCATACAGCCAACAAGCCCCTCACGGGCAAGAGTGAGATAGGAGCTTCGGCCGAGACAGTGCAAACCATGTGGTATGGTATGTGGCGCCCCCTTTCGACCGATGCTCCTGCCGAAACCTATATTGTTCCTGCAAATAAAGTTTGCTGTCTTTCTGGTTGGGATTGTTTTGCCGCTTTCGCCTCCTGCGGGTGATGGTATATTATTTTTTATTCTTCCCGGGCCGAAAGGAGCAGTAATGGGCCTTCCCTTCGTGGGCTTATTACTGTGCGGCTCGGTCGATCGGAATTTACCATTTCGCCTATCCTCGCGACACGTGGCGCTTTACTACTGGTGGGTAGGCGAACCGTCGCCTGGGTGGGCTATATATTCCCCCCCCTTTTTCCCTTTTCATTGCCACACTTGTCATTCTCAACGCGCGCGCTCTCTTCCTCCGTTCTTTCCTTTCACGGCGCCCTTTGACCCTTCAGATATTTCGCCTGCTCTCTTTGTTCGCCTCTACACACACTCTTCGCCATGGCTCCTCGCAAGCCAAACCCCGCTTCGGCGAAAGGGCCCGACCCCGGCCGAATTGACGACGACACCACCGCCTTTTTGGGGATTTCTCTTATGGACGACGGCGAGTTGGCGAAGTTGGTCAGGTCTGGGGCGTTGGTCGAGGGGCAGTCTTTCGCCCCGGGGAAAGCCGTGGTACCGAAGCCCGTCGACAACCGGACGGTAGTGTTCGCCGTCTTTTTTGAGGCGGGGCTTCGGTTTCCATGCAACGTGTTGTTGCCGGAGATCCTTCGCCTTTTCCAGGTGGAGCTCCCACAGTTGAGCCCATCGGCGCTAGTTCGGATCGCCATTTTCGACTGGGTGTGCCGGACCTCCGGGTTGGAGCCTAGCACCGAACTCTTCGGTGCCATATTTTTCGCCACCGTGAATTCGAAGATGGTGATTACTCCAGCCGGAACGAAGAAGACGGTATTTGGGAGCGTGAACTTTAACGTTCGCCCCAAGCGCTCCAATCTCTAGCCGGTGAATGCCGCCATGTCGAAGTGGGATCGCCATTGGATGGCGAGGTGGTTCTATCACACCATCCCCTTCGAGGCTGGTTCTGAGTCGGCGAAGGCCGTCCGGTGTCGGTGCAGGGTGATTGCGCCAAACCAGAAACACAAGATCGCCGTGGACGGCACTATGGAGGCACGGTTCGCCTTGCTGCGCAAGGTTTGCTCCCGCCTTAGCTGCCGCGACTTGGTGGAGGAGTTCTGCATGCTTCGTATTTATCCCCTCTCCCAGTCATGGCAAGTCACGGTTGACCAAGGCAAAGAGGTCAATGGTTTGCCGAAGTTGGTTCTTCCTGAGGGGGCGAACGGTGAGACTGCACTTTCTCTATACACTCCTGTGTTTCGCTATTTTGCCCGGTTCGACGCTTAATATGGCTACACCCTTTATTTTTGCAGTGTTGACTCTCAATCAGGCCGACACCGAAGCCCGGAAGATGATCGGCGATGTGTCGGTCGTTGAGTATAGCCAGCTGCTCACACGATAGGCGGCCTGTCGGGCGAACCGGATTTACAACGGTGAAATGCCTCCCCGGGCGAACCCCCATAAGGCCAACGACGATGTAGGGCCTTCACGAAAGCGGACGCGCGGACAAGTGAAGCTGGCCCCTTGGAAGCGAAGGGTCCCTGGTTCCTCCGATTCTGATGCCGATGACGAGGACGACATCGAAGATCGTGACGGCGAGGAGGAAGGGGAGGAAGAAGAGGAGACGGAGGCCGTGGCCGAAAAGGCCGCGGACGAAGCGGTTGAAAACCGCGCCGAGACCCCTGGCTACACACCTACTCCAAGCCCAGGGCACAACGAGACTAGGGTGGAGTCGAATAGCTCCCCCCTTCATCGAAAGGATTTGGAGGGGGCGAAGGCATTAGTTGCGTTTTCGGCGGGCAAGGTGGCGAAGGGAGGTCCGGTTAAGAAGATCTCCAAGAAGAAAGGACTCGTTGATGTTGCTCGCGTTTTCAGCGATGACGAGTCTTTTGACGAAACCCTGACTTCGCCCGCTGACTGCAGCTTGGATCTTTCGACCGCCCCCATTCTTCTGATCGACGCTGGTGGAGCGGGTGGTAGTGCCGCCGCCGGGGCCTCAGCTTCCGCTGATCGGGTCGTGAAGGCTGCGGCCAGGGTTTTCGGAAGCCCTTTGCGTCAGCCGGTTGTTTCGCCGCTTGTCAAGCCGAAGGGAAAGGGGGCGGCCGTCGAAACATATGCCTCGGAGTATTCTCTCGCAGCGCCCCACTTCGCCCTTGGCGATTTTATGACCTGGGCGGAGCTTATTCCCTTCGACGAGGGAGTAAGCAACCTCGTCTTACCTGCCAGCACCCCGAGTCTATTCACCGAGCTGAATGAGTTCGACGAAGGGTGCTCCACTATTAAAAGCTTGGCGGTTCGGGTATACTTTTCGCTCTCTTTTTAGCTTCCCTCCCTCCCTTTTTTTATAGATCCCATAACTAACATTTACTCTCTTCGTCCGCTCTCTCTTGCGTCCAGATTCTTGCGGCTCACTGTTCGACAGAGCGAACCGTGCGTGCCCGTCTTGACGGACTTAGGAACCGTCTTCGGGCCAAAGATGACGAAATAGGCCGCAAGGGCTTGGAGATGGAAGCCCTCGCCAACACCCTCAAGGAGGCGAAGGCCGAAAACAAGCGACTCCAGTCCGAACTGGAGAAAGGAAGAGAGGCTAGGGCCGAGGTCGATCGCCTCAGGGCCGAACTGGAGAAGGGAAGAGAGGCCAGGGCTGAGGTTGATCGCCTCAAGGCCGAACTAAAGAAAGAAAAAGCCCATTCCACCGTGCTGACCGACTATTATAACCTCACTGAGCCGAAGATGGAGGCTCTTCGCCTGGAGGTCAGCAAGGCTGAGGCGAGCGCTGTGGGGGAGTGTTAACGACCAAATTGGGTAATATCAGCATCAGAAAGGAAGATAAGATCGAAGCAGAATCAAAGACGAGGATTATCACGGAAACAGAGTAAGAATCGGCCGGAGTCCGGATCGGGTACGATTGGGTCGGCTAACTTCGAGTCAGACTTGGTTTGGTGGTGCAGCTGATTCCAACAATACGACTTGGTGTACGACATCGAGTTGAGTTGATATGCTTCAAGATGCTTGCCACGCATGGATAGAGTCCTGGGAAGGCAATTGTATCTATTAATTAGGATATTTTATGTAATTTCCTAAGAGATATGTTTGGGCAAAAGTCTGCCGTAAAGACCTATGGTATCTTAGAGTTTGTTAGAGATAAGAGTTGTGTCTGATATGGACATAGTTTGTGATTCTCGGGTATAAATAGACCCCAAACCCCATGTATTTAGTTAGAACACACACGTTCAATGCAATCTCGGCGCATCGCCACCCTTTTGCTTTTGTTTTATTTCGACGAGTTCTTGCTTTTGGGTTGAGCTGCATCGGTTTCGATCTTCAACAAAAGGTAAAACTTGTTATGGCGGCTTGCGTTCTCGGGATTAGTGCTTCCATCTTTATGATACCCTAATCTTGTTTATGTAATTCGTCGAGTTATCATATATCTTGCATAATCTCTAGCAGTATCACTATCTAACCTACAATCGGCAGAGGGCAGCCGATTAGGTTAGACATTGATGTTGACTTAGATTATATAAGATATCTACCACTCTATGAAACTTCCGGCGGCTTGATTGTCTAGATATTGTTCTTCTTTTCATAGTTAATGCTGCATCAGTTGAGTTTGATTTATTAAGTCGTGCTTAGAATATCAATCTCTAGCCTACCTTCTGGTTGCCAATTAGGGTAGCGTCTGGATCTCAGCCGATCTTATCTGATTTAACTATATTTGCTTTATGTGTTTTATTGACATGTTAAATCTGCCCTTTATGTCAAGATCTTATTACTTCTAAGTATATTAGGCTTCTGTTCGGTATATTCTGCTTGTTTTAATATCTTAACATAGAGTTGTATCGGAGTATTAGGCGATACATGCTAGATCTATCTGATCGGCTACGCTATGAACATATATAGTCATGTTGTTAATATATTTTTCGATCTAAGTGATTTATACTGTCTCGGCATGGCGACCGATCTATCCCAATCACTTGATTCAAGTATATATCGACACCAAGATTATATATTGTTAATATCTACAGCCGATCGAGTAGATTTAATTCTTTATTATCTATTTGCAACCACCGATCGAATCAAATATGACATCGGCTCAAAGATAAATGATATGTCATCGGCACCTAGCTGATCGGCTATCATTTATGCAATTAACCACGGTTTCTTTGTCTTTATTTCTTGTTGATTGCAGGGTCAAATCAACTGGCACGCTAGCATACCCAAAGGCAAATTTTGGTCCTGCACTAGAGTTAAGCAGATCTCCCAGGCCTCGTGTTTTTCATCAACACGCTTTTGGCACGCCTGGTGGGACTGATTAGAAGTCAGAAGTTTTTCTCATGGATGGCAAGCCACCAACATCACCATCCTCAGCTAGCCTAGGTTCTGTTAAAGAGAAGATCCAGCAATTAGACCAATCTGACGTTAATGAGGGCAACATCGTGACCATTACTCCAGACAAATTGACACCTGATCAGAAGAAGGAGTTTGAAGCAATGATGCAGCAAGCACGGAACCAGTTCTTAAACTCATTCATGCAGACCCACAAGGGGACAGTGGTGCAAAAATACTAGGTGAGAGTAGTGGCTGATGTCCCTGGGACCGGTTCTTCCAAGGATGAAGGAGTGAAACAAGCTCAAGATGGCTTGGCTCGACCGAGCAACAAAGGTGTTGCAGATGATTCTCAAGGAAATCAAGGTGACAACTCTTAGGGAGTTCAAGGAGTTCTAGGTGATGGTGCTCCGGGAGTGCAAGGTGAAGGCCCTAATCAAGACGGCAATGCAACACAGTTGCAGTTCAACAACTTCCAAGATGCTGTACACCATGCTTTGATCTATCAATCTGCAATATTAACCAATACTTTGGCAAACATGGTGAAGTCAATGGTTGATGGTTCAATGGCTGAGTATCAAGCTACAGGACCAGTCTACTTTCCAGGAGGGGTGTTCCCGAATTATCGGCCATTAATCACCGATAATCAAGCAGTTGTCCAGTCGGCCATTAATGCACCATCGGCTCAGCCAACGACACCGTTACCAGCTCCTGCAAGTCACAGCCTGATTTTCGTTTTAGGATTTATAAATTATCTAATAAATTATTAATAGAATTTATATTAAATGTTCATTAATTTACAAGTGAAGTTAAATTTAGGAAATAAAATTTCCTAAATATAAAGCATGGTTGGATTTAATTTTTATTAAATTCTCCATGATTAATTATACTCTCTGAAATTTTCTCGGATTTTCCAGAGTTCAATTCCTAAATCCTAAATGATACAAAGGACAATTCAGTAATTAGTTAATCGATTAATGATCTAATTATAATTATGTTAAGTGCTTTTCTTGTTTAAAAATCCCTAAATTATAAATTGTGGTCTAAAGGGAATTATTAGAAATGATCTTAAAAGCCTAAAAGAGAAGATCTAATTTTAATTTGTTAAATTTCAATATAAAAGTGGGCTAGATAAAATTTTGTTAAATACTTCTCTTGATTCTTTAGTTCCTAGATTTTTCTGGGATTTATTTGAGCCAAGGAAGTATTTTTAATAAATGGAATATCATATCATGAATAATTTAAATAGAAAAATGTTTTAAAATCCCTCTTTTGGCTTTGGGCCGAAAGTCGGCCCAAGTCTCTCTCTCTCCCTCTCCTCGGCCTGCTTGCGTCCGGCCCAAGCCGGCCTAGTCCGCCGCCGCTCCTTCCTCTCTCTTTCTCGGTGCCGCTGACAGGTGGGGCCCACGTGTCAGTCGTCTTCCTCCTCGCGCCGCCGCAGCCGCGCCCTAGCCCCCTTCCAAATCCGGCCGCCCCTTTCCTCCTCCGGCCGAATTGATTGAGGGGAAATGATCCTCGAGATCTCCTCCTCCTTTTCTCTTTTGGAAACTTCGGCCAATTTCGTTTGGAAACCGACGGATTTGAGCTCGATTCGGATTCGTCTCTCTCCTCTAAACCTAACCTTTCCATCTCGCCGCCGATCGCCGTGGGCCTCCGTCGCCGCTCGCTAGCCCCTTTATAAGCATCCCCGGGACCTCCTCTATCCGCCGCCACTTTCGCCTTAGCCCGCCGTCACATGTAGCGCCGCCTCCGCGTCACTCCGTGCGCCGCCGCCGCCGTCGTCGATCCAGCTGCGCCGCGCCGCCGTTGCAGCCGCCGCCTTCGGTCGTCGTCGCCACCGTCGGGTTCGCCAAGTCGTCACCGTCCTCGTCCCGTCCTTCGTTGCCGCCGTTTCCCGCCGGAGCGCCGCCATCACCGTCGACCCGAAGGCCGCCGCCGCCTCAGCCTCGCCGCCGTCGTCATCCGTCGTCGTCCTCCGCCGTCCAAGCCACTGGTGAGTTCGCCGAGTCGAGCTCTACCCGTTGGTACCCTCCGTTTGCGCCGTCTCGCCGCCGCTCGCCGTCGAGCATGCGTTGCCGAGCCGCCGCCGGTGATGACGTCATCGCCGACGTCATCGTTGCCGTCCGCCGTAGACCCGTGGTGGACCGGATCGATCTCGGCCGTTCGTTTTGGATAGGGTAGATCTCGGCCGTCCGTTCCGTAGACCGCCGCTGTGCTCCCGGTTTACCGTGAGCCGAGCCCGCTGACGCAATAATCCCTTTTTCTTTTCAAAAATAATTCATTATTGCGTCATAATTCAATTAAAATCCATATAAATGTTTTAATCCGGTTTAATCTTTAAAAGTTCATAACTAATTCATCTTAGCTCGGATTTAGTTGGTTCAAGTCTCTAAAGTTGTATAAAATAAAGATCTACATATTAAAATTATCCATAAATAGAATTAAATTTATTTAATTCTTTTTAAATGGGCTTTAATTAGATTAAATCTTGTAAAATTCATATTTAATTCATATGAAGTCAGAATAAGGCCGTTCAAGTCTCATAATTCATCTAAAATCATGATCTACATGTTTGTTTACTTTATATGTACTGTTTATTTGGAGTTTCTTAGTGTTTTCCTCATTTTGCGTGTTAGCTTGTCGTTTCCGTCGTTTCGAAGGTTCGTGACAGCGCCGGAAGTGTTCAAGAAGACTTATTGAAGACCGAATATTGCAAGGCAAGTCACACAGATCCCAAACACAACCCTTTGAGCATGTTGATCCTATATTTAAATTCTCTATTTATTTCAACTGTGCATTTATTTTCGAATGTCACCGGGTGGTGTGAACCTATTCCTTTGTTATGACCACTTTGCTTTGATTACCCTATTTCTTGATTACCGTGGGTTATAATTTGACCAGTTGGATTTATATATTGGTTCAACTAGATATATTAGATATACTTGCTTAGCCATGCTTAGAAACATTAGCACACTATTGGGATAACTAATGTTTCACTACTACTTATTGATGGACGTGATAGCTCACGATGGTTAATCATGATTGGTTAATTAATTAATTTGTCAACTAAAACTTGATAAAGGTGGGTTGTGAGCACATAGTTTTGATGGTCGTGCTCATGACAATTAAGGACCGGTTCACGAGTTTCGGTTGTGAAACATTAACCGTGCCAACCACAAGCCAGCATGGGCAACGGCTTTACCTTTTGTATAGCATGGTTCATTGCGGAGCACCAGACTGAGAAGTGGTGGAGATAAGCCCACGGGGGTCGCTGGGGAGTCCATGCTTTGTTTACAAGGGGGTGACTATGATCCGGGAACGGTGCACTGCTTTGGGTTGTGTTGTGCGAAGGGTACTGTCACGATTTCCCCCTTTGTAGTGCCGTGGTGGTACTTCGGGGCATGGTAACATGTGTGGAATCGTATCTTGTGGGTACAGTGGTACACCTCTGGCCAGAGTAAAACTATTCGAATAGCCGTGCCCGCGGTTATGGGCGGGTCTAACAATGTCTTTCGTGATTAGTCTCACACTTCTCACCATAATAAATGATGTTATAACTGGTAATAATTTGATTAGCTCCTGGTTTGGAATGGTACATTGTCGCGTCCCAAAACGACTCTAAAATACACCCTCTAAATTATGCCTAGAATAATTAAAATCCGTGTGAAAGCCTCCAACAATTAAAATGTGCAAAGTTAAAAGTCAAATAAGGCTTGGAGGATTTTTGTATATTTCCTAAAAGCCTAAAATGCGTAAATAAATTTTAGTGGAATTTTCAGAGCACAAATAATAATTATTAAGAAATAAACAAAGTTAAAATGAGTTTATAAAAAGAAAAACTCTAAAAAGTCCCCTTTCCCTCCCTCTCCCTCTTGGGCCGGCCCGGCCCATCTCCTCCCCTCCCCCTCCCTCTCTCTCCTCTCCCCCCCCCCGCGGCCCACTCGGCCCATCCGGCCTCCCTCCCCGCGCGCGCGCCGCTGACGGGCGGGCCCGCCCGCCACCCTCGCTGACGGGTGGGGCCCACCCGTCATCCCCTTCCTCCCGCCGCTCCCGCCGCCTCGCCCGCGCCCTAGCGCCGCCGCCGCCGCGAATCCCGCCGCCCCCGTCCTCCCCGCGTGCAATCAATAGGGGGAATCACTCCCCGTGATCCCCTCTCCCTTTCCCCCCATTTTTTCCCTCTCTCTCCCGCGTTCAAACGGGCGGATTTGCCCCCGCAAATCTCGCCGGCGCCATTGATGGCGGCCGGACCTCCCGCGCCTATTCCTTCCCCGCCGGCCGCCCTCTCCCCCTTCCGACCCTATATAAACCCTCCCCGCGCCTTCTCCATCCGTTTCCGCCTCTCGCCGCCCCTCCTCCTCGCCGGAATCGAGCTCACGCCGTCGCTCTCTCTCTCCGCCGTCGCCGCCGAACTCCGGTCCGCCGCCGTTGTCGCCCCGGACCACCTCCCACCTCGGCGCCGCCTCCTTCGGCTTCGCCGCATCCCCGCCGACCTCGTCCACCCCTCCGCCTCGGTCGCCGACCGCCGGAGCGCCGTCGACCCCGTCGACCCGAGCCGCGCCGCCGCCTTCCTCCGCTCCGGCCGCCTTTTTCGTCGTCGCCGTCGACCTAGGGTGAGCCATGGACCGCCGCTTCTTTTTTCCCCTTCCCTTCCCCTCTCTCGGCCGCCGCTCCGCCGTGCCTATGGCCGCCGCCGGCGACCATCGGGGCGCGGGCGCGCCGCCTCCCGCCGGCCGCGCCGACGCGGCCGCCTTCGGGCGCGCCGAGCGGCTGCCGCGTGGGGCCCGGCCGTCAGCCGCCCGCGCCCTCGGGTGCGGCTGACGCGTGGGGCCCACGGCGCCGACCGGTGTGAGCCCGGGTGCACCAGGTCCACCGTGGACCGTGAGGCTGCCGCGTGGGCCCCACTCCGGTGGACCCGGTCCGCGCGCCCCCTCCCCTCGGCTGACGCAATAAATCACTTTTAAATTAAAATTTAAATGAAGAAATTCGCAAATATTCATTTAAAGAGCATATAAACTTCAAATGGCCATAACTTGGCCATTTGAACTCGGAATTGGACCGTTCAAGTCTCTAATTTTTCCTTAAGAAGTCAAGAACCCATTTTTGTGCTTTGTTCCTGCTTGTTATATGGAGTTTATTAGAGTATAAGCCTTTTCTTTTCCGTTGGTCGTGTAGACGCTGCAGCTTCGGAAGATCCGCTCTTCGTGGAGGTTGAAGCCGACGTTTGGGAAAGCGAGCAAGGCAAGTCACATCATCCTTGAACATATTGAATCCCAGTTTATAAAATTATGTTGATTTAAATTATTGCATTATCGCTTTATTTAAATTCCCGCGTTATCACTGTTTTATCTAGCCATGCCTATTTACCTTTGTTATGACCTTATTATTGTTATTGTTATTATTTCCTTGTTCACCCTAGAATAAACAAAACCCCAACTAGTGGACACTCTACTCATGGTACCACTAGTATGATTTTAGGTAGATGCTTCGCCGCTTAATTAGGCAACATTAGGTGGTTTTATAACTCTAGACTTTGGGAACATTCTTATCACCTGGACACTATGGAATGGTTGGATTATTGTGGAATTTGATTCACACCTCCCCCTCTATTCAAAATCCTCAAAATGGTTTTAGGCTGGGCTCGGGGTGCATGGTTTTGATAGTAGCACCTCGGCCATATAAGGACCGGTCTTCGGGCCTCTGTTGCAAAGCACTACCGTACTTCCACATGTCTAGTGGGTAAGGCTTAGTTTGTGGCTCAGTCTGGTCATAAACAAAAGTACACGGATGGAGATGGACGAAGTCGGGGGTCGATGGACATCTCCAGGGCAAATGAAGGCTACACGAGCTGCGGCCGGTAGTCGAGATGTCACGGCACAGGGCCGGTGTCCTGCTGCTAGGGGCTCAGTCCTGCCTACCTGTCCCGGAGGTTCTGGCCGTAGGTGGGATTGGGTCGGTACTCTTGTCTATGGCTAGGATGGGTTGGGAACTATGTCACGTCCTCCGTCCGTATACCGTGGTGGTATGTGGCACGTGGTTACACGTGAGGAAGATGTGTCTTGTGGGTAAAGATGTACACCTCTGATCAGAGTATAACCTATTCGAATAGCCGCGCCCTCGGTCATGGGCAAGCTGAGCAATGTACCCAAGTTAGTGTTTTAAATTCTTAAAACCTGCTTAACAACTAAAATGTGGAATGGTTGGCCTGGGTTGGCTTGGGACGAGCTGGGACCTAGGGTCGGGTTGCCAGTTCGGTCTGAATCATCATAGGCCTTGGGTTAAGGCAGGTTCGTGTGGGTTCACGGCCTTGATTAATAAAATTATATAGCTCTAGAATCGTGTTTACAAAACAGCTTGACTTTTAGCGCTGTTTACTGCAAACCCTAACCCTTTATACTATAACTCCCTTGTACTCCCTTGCATTTATTCTGCACTTGTGGGTGTGTCTTGTTGAGTACGGTGGTTGTACTCAGTCTTGCTCAATTTTTCCCAAACCCAGAAGAGGAGCCCCTGGAAGATGAAGGCTTTGGTGTCTAGCTCGTGCCTGCCGTCAAGCGCCTGTGGTCGTCGCCCTAGTCTTCCGCTGTTTCCGTTTGGCTTTGTGTGTGCTGGGCCTTCGCTGCCCATGTAATAAATTATTTATGTACGCTTCCGCTTGATAAACTCTGAAATGTATCAACTTTTGGTGTACCTTGCCTCCTGGGACAAGGAATAATACACGCACGTAAGGAACGCCCGTTGGGTTAATTCCGGTCGTGACAAGTTGGTATCAGAGCCCCCTTTGACCCTAGGACGAGCCGTAGATCCCAAGCCTTAGCAATATTTTCAAAATAAAAACCCCTTCTTATTTGTGAAAATCCTTTAGTCTCTCTCTGTCCTGCTGCTTCATTTATCGTCAAAATCTGATTCTTAAAATGTTGCTTTTCTCTTTTGTTTTTGTTTGTAGATGGCCGGCAGCATCAACCGTCGTGGTCTAGACCTGACAGGCTTTGTTTTGGAGCTGCGGGGCATGTGCGTTGTCCTGGGATATCCGTATGGAGTGGATTACCAGGGCAAGCAGCTCCCGGAGCAGGAGGGTGACGATGCAGAGCCCCACGCTGCTTGGGAGGTCACTGCAGTGATCCTCACTGGCTCTCCCGAGAGGACTTCGTTGGCAGTCACCGCGGGTGGAGATTCTTTCTCCGCTGCTTGCCAGAGCGCCGCACTCCTCGCCATCGGCACTCTTCACCAGCGCTGCCCGGACGAGTTGCAGCACTCGCCCTACCGCTACCACCCTCGTCGCGGAGGAGCCCGTGACTACGCCACATTCAGGGATGCTAGCTCGGAGGACGACGCTACCATCATGCACCTGGCGCGCATGGTGGAGGCGTACGACGCGGCCCGTATCGACTTCCATCATATGGTGCGCCGTGGGTTGGTCGAGAGCAACATGAAGATCCTGGAGCTGCGTCAGGAGAATCTGCAGCTGAAGAAGGACCTAGACGCAGTGGAGGCGCAGCTGTGTCAGCTCAAGATCGCCCAGGGAGAGGTCTGTCGCCCCAAGCGCCGCCGCGTCTGCCGCAGCCTGAAGATCACCGTCCGCAAGAGTACCTCCAGGCCCGAGCTTGTTCGTCAGTCCCTGGCGTGGACCTGCTTCGTCGAGACCCCTCGTGCCGAGCCCGCGCCCGTGGTTCCTCAAGAGGATGGAGCCTCCGGCGTTGGCAGCACGGAGGAGGCGCTGCTGCTCACCTTCTGCCCTGGCCCGTCGCAGGAGTAGACGAGCAGTTAGTAGGCTCGCGCGTGTGTTCTTCTCGTTTGTTTTCCTGCTAGTGTCATATGGGGCATGGTTATACCGGTGTGTGGTATAACTGTGTTGGAGCCTGTCTTTATTTCATTTGCCTAAGCAACTTGAACCTTGATGAACCAATTTAATAGCAGTAATAAATTCAAGAATTATGGTAGTCGTGGGTGGTTAGTTTTAATAGTCAGCTCTCTCTGTCTGCTGGTTCTATGTTGGTTTTTCAGATGGTGACAACCAGGAGAAGTGTTGCTACCGGTGATGGCAACCAACCCGAAGGCAGCAACCCCAACATCCAGGGCAGCCCACCTCCACCTCCTCCCCCGCCTCCACCACCACCACCAGACACCAACTCCATCCTCACCCAAATCCTCGCCTAGCAGGCCAACATGATGGCTGCTTTCCTCCACCACATCCAAAATCCGCCACAGCATAATGCCCCACCTCCACCACCACCCCCGCAGCACTCCAAACTCGCCGAGTTTCTCTGCATCCGTCCGCCTACCTTCTCTAGCTCCAATAACCCCGTGGATGCGTTGGATTGGTTGCATGCCGTGGGGAAAAAGTTAGATACTGTGCAGTGCAACGATGAGGAGAAAGTCATCTTCGCCGCCCACCAACTGCAGGGGCCCGCATCTCTATGGTGGGACCATTTCCAGGCTACGCAGCCAGAGGGACAGCCTATTACTTGGGCCCGCTTCACCGCCGCTTTCTGGAGAACCCATGTGCCCGCCGGAGTCATGGCCCTTAAGAAAAGGGAATTCCGGGAGTTGAAGCAAGGCAACCGCTCCGTGATGGAGTATTTGCATGAGTTTAACAACCTGGCCCGGTACGCCCCGGAGGATGTACGGGAAGATGAGGAAAAGCAGGAGAAGTTCTTGGCAGGATTGGACCCTGAGCTGTCCGTGCGTCTGGTCTCCGGGGATTATCCGGATTTCCAGCGTTTGGTTGACAAGAGCATCCGCTTGGAAGCCAAGCACAAGGAACTGGAGTCGCACAAGCGTCGCTTGGCGAATTTCCGCAATCAACAGGGGGCTAACCAAAGGGTCCGCTACACCAATCCCTATCCAGGGGGATCGTCCTCGCAGCAGCAACAGCAGCAGCAACCACGCTCCGCGCCCCGACCTCAATTCGTGGTGCGCGTCCCACAGCCGCAGCAACAGCAGAGTCAGCAAGGGACTCGTGCGCCCCGTCCCCCTACGCCAGCTGTGCAGCCTGGTCAAGGCCGCAGGGACGTTCAAGGTCAGCAGCATCTGTGTTTCAACTGCTTCGAGCCTGGGCACTTTGCGGATAAATGCCCAAAGCCGAGGCGCCAGCAAGGCCAAGCGCCTCCCCGCTCCAGCAACGGTGGTAAGGATGTCATTCGGGGTCGTGTGAACCACGTGACTGCCGAGGATGTGCTGACAACTCCAGACGTCATCGTTGGTACGTTCCTCATTCATTCCATTCCTGCTACCATTTTGTTCGACTCTGGAGCTTCCCACTCGTTTATATCCGTGCCATTCGTGGGGAGAAATCAGTTGGGGGTAGAAAGGCTTAGGAACCCTCTGCTCATCACCACCCCTGGAGGGGTTATGACAGCAAAGTATTATAGCCCTGCCGTTCCTATAGAAATCCAGGGAATTCCTTTTCCCTCGAATCTGATTCTTCTGGACACCAAGAACTTGGATGTGATCCTTGGGATGAATTGGTTGGCTCAATTCCAAGGAGTAATGGATTGCGCAAGACGCACTGTCACCCTGTACCGAGGGCCGAAACAACCGGTTGTTTTCTTTGCACCCTCAACCTCTGTCAGCAGTTCAGAACTTCATCAGATAGGACTGTCGGAAATCCCCATCGTCAGAGAGTTCGGAGATGTGTTTCCGGAAGAACTACCCGGTATGCCGCCCAAGCGAGAGATTGAGTTCCGGATAGATCTTGCTCCAGGAACCACTCCTCTATACAAGTGACCCTACCGTATGGCAGCTAATGAACTGGCCGAAGTCAAGAAACAGTTGGAAGAGTTGAAAGAAAAGGGGTATATACGGCCGAGCACTTCCCCCTGGGGTGCTCCCGTGATTTTTGTTGAAAAGAAGGACAAGACAAAGAGGATGTGCGTTGATTACAGAGCTCTCAATGAAGTTACTATCAAAAACAAGTACCCTCTTCCCCGGATTGATGATCTGTTCGATCAGCTTAAGAGTGCCACCGTCTTTTCTAAAATCGATCTTCGCTCCGGATATCACCAATTGCGGATTCGTGAAGAAGATATCCCGAAGACCGCATTCACCACGCGTTACGGACTGTATGAATTCACGGTGATGTCGTTCGGCCTAACCAATGCTCCCGCCTTCTTCATGAACTTAATGAACAAAGTATTCATGGAATACTTGGATAAGTTTGTTGTGGTTTTCATTGACGACATCCTGGTATACTCACAATCCAAGGAAGACCATCAGCAGCATCTCCGTCTGGTGTTGGGAAAGTTGCGGGAACACCAATTGTATGCCAAGCTCAGCAAGTGTGAGTTCTGGTTGTCTGAAGTCAAGTTCTTAGGGCACGTGATATCTGCTAAAGGAGTTGCCGTGGATCCCGACACGGTGACAGCCGTCACTGATTGGAAGCAACCCAAGACAGTCACTCAAGTCCGCAGCTTTTTGGGTTTGGCCGGGTACTACCGAAGATTCATCGAGAATTTCTCCAAAATTGCCAGACCTATGACGCAGCTGCTGAAGAAGGAGGAAAAGTTTGTGTGGAGCCCGCAATGCGAGAAGGCGTTCCAAACTCTCAAAGAAAAGCTGGTTTCCTCGCCAGTTTTAATCTTACCAGATACTCGCAAGGACTTCCTGGTGTACTGTGACGCTTCGCGCCAAGGATTGGGGTGCGTGCTTATGCAGGAAGGTCATGTGGTAGCCTATGCCTCACGCCAGCTACGGCCTCATGAAGGCAACTACCTTACCCATGATTTGGAGTTAGCCGCTGTGGTTCATGCTCTAAAGATCTGGCGGCACTATCTCATTGGGAATCGTTGTGAAATATATACGGATCATAAGAGTTTGAAATAAATCTTCACTCAGTCGGATCTGAATCTTCGGCAGAGGAGATGGTTAGAACTCATCAAGGATTATGATGTGGGAATTCACTATCATCCTGGTAAGGCCAACGTGGTCGCCGACGCCCTAAGTCGAAAAAGCCATTGCAACACTCTTGACGTCCGTGACATTCCTCCCGAACTTAATCAACAGATGGAAGCCCTGAACCTAAGCATAGTTGGTCGTGGATTCTTGGCTACGCTGGAAGCCAAGCCTATCTTGCTCGATCAAATCCGCGAGGCTTAGAAAAATGATCCGGATATGCGTGGACTCCTCAAGAATATGAAACAGGGTAAAGCCGCAGGTTTCACAGAGGATGAACACGGAACCCTATGGAACGGAAATCGGATATGCGTTCCGGACGACAGAGAACTTAAACAGTTGATACTCCAGGAAGCTCACGAAAGCCCTTATTCCATCCACCCTGGCAGTACGAAGATGTACTTAGATTTGAAAGAGAAATACTGGTGGGTTAGTATGAAGCGGGAAATTGCAGAGTTCGTGGCCCTTTGTGATGTGTGGCAGCGTGTCAAGGCAGAGCACCAACGACCGGCCGGACTTCTCCAACCTCTCCAAGTACCAGAATGGAAATGGGATGAAATTGGGATGGATTTCATCACCGGACTTCCAAAAACCCAAGGCGGATATGATTCTATATGGGTAGTTGTGGACCGACTAACCAAGGTAGCTCGGTTTATTCCTGTGAAGACCACCTATGGAGGGAACAAACTAGCTGAGCTCTACTTCGCTAGGATCATGAGCCTCCATGGCGTTCCTAAGAAAATTGTATCTGATAGGGGAAGCCAATTCACCTCTCACTTTTGGAAGAAGCTCCAAGCAGAGTTGGGTACCCGATTAAATTTCAGCACCGCGTATCACCCGCAGACAGATGGACAGACCGAGCGTCTGAATCAGATCCTAGAGGATATGCTCCGTGCCTGCGTTCTAGATTTCAGGAAGACCTGGGATAAGAGTCTCCCCTATGCCGAGTTCTCCTACAATAACAGCTACCAAGCCAGCATACAAATGGCACCCTATGAAGCGTTGTATGGCCGCAAATGCTGGACACCGCTACTGTGGGACCAAGTTGGGGAAAGCCAAGTGTTCGGGACCGATATCCTGAGAGAAGCTGAAGCTAAAGTCAGAACCATTCGGGATAATCTAAAGGTGGCACAGTCCCGGCAGAAGAGCTATGCAGATAACCGACGCCGTAACCTGGAGTTTGCAGTGGATGACTTTGTGTACCTTAGGGTCACACCATTGCGAGGGGTACACAGGTTCCAGACGAAAGGAAAGCTCGCACCTCGGTTCGTGGGTCCTTTCCGTGTCATTGCTCGACGCGGAGAAGTCGCTTACCAGTTGGAGCTGCCCGCATCCTTGGGCAACGTGCATGATGTGTTCCATGTGTCACAGCTCAAGAAATGTCTTCGAGTGCCATCCGAGCAGGCCGATTCAGAGCAAATTGAAGTTCGCGAAGACTTGACCTACGTGGAGAGGCCAGTGAAAATCCTGGACACCATGGAGCGCAGGACCAGGAACCGGGTAATCCGTTTTTGCAAGGTCCAATGGAGCAACCACGCTGAGGAAGAAGCTACTTGGGAGCGTGAAGACGAGCTGAAGGCAGCCCATCCCGATCTCTTCGCCAGTTCTTCCGAATCTCGGGGTCGAGATTCCGTTTAAGGGGGGTAGGTTTGTCGCGTCCCAAAACGACTCTAAAATACACCCTCTAAATTATGCCTAGAATAATTAAAATCCGTGTGAAAGCCTCCAACAATTAAAATGTGCAAAGTTAAAAGTCAAATAAGGCTTGGAGGATTTTTGTATATTTCCTAAAAGCCTAAAATGCGTAAATAAATTTTAGTGGAATTTTCAGAGCACAAATAATAATTATTAAGAAATAAACAAAGTTAAAATGAGTTTATAAAAAGAAAAACTCTAAAAAGTCCCCTTTCCCTCCCTCTCCCTCTTGGGCCGGCCCGGCCCATCTCCTCCCCTCCCCCTCCCTCTCTCTCCTCTCCCCCCCCCGCGGCCCACTCGGCCCATCCGGCCTCCCTCCCCGCGCGCGCGCCGCTGACGGGCGGGCCCGCCCGCCACCCTCGCTGACGGGTGGGGCCCACCCGTCATCCCCTTCCTCCCGCCGCTCCCGCCGCCTCGCCCGCGCCCTAGCGCCGCCGCCGCCGCGAATCCCGCCGCCCCCGTCCTCCCCGCGTGCAATCAATAGGGGGGAATCACTCCCCGTGATCCCCTCTCCCTTTCCCCCCATTTTTTCCATCTCTCTCCCGCGTTCAAACGGGCGGATTTGCCCCCGCAAATCTCGCCGGCGCCATTGATGGCGGCCGGACCTCCCGCACCTATTCCTTCCCCGCCGGCCGCCCTCTCCCCCTTCCGACCCTATATAAACCCTCCCCGCGCCTTCTCCGTCCGTTTCCGCCTCTCGCCGCCCCTCCCCCTCACCGGAATCGAGCTCACGCCGTCGCTCTCTCTCTCCGCCGTCGCCGCCGAACTCCGGTCCACCGCTGTTGTCGCCCCGGACCACCTCCTACCTCGGCGCCGCCTCCTTCCGCTTCGCCGCATCCCCGCCGACCTCGTCCACCCCTCCGCCTCGGTCGCCGACCGCCGGAGCGCCGTCGACCCCGTCGACCCGAGCCGCGCCGCCGCCTTCCTCCGCTCCGGCCGCCTTTTTCGTCGTCGCCGTCGACCTAGGGTGAGCCATGGACCGCCGCTTCTTTTTTCCCCTTCCCTTCCCCTCTCTCGGCCGCCGCTCCGCCGTGCCTATGGCCGCCGCCGGCGACCATCGGGGCGCGGGCGCGCCGCCTCCCGCCGGCCGCGCCGACGCGGCCGCCTTCGGGCGCGCCGAGCGGCTGCCGCGTGGGGCCCGGCCGTCAGCCGCCCGCGCCCTCGGGTGCAGCTGACGCGTGGGGCCCACGGCGCCGACCGGTGTGAGCCCGGGTGCACCCGGTCCACCGTGGACCGTGAGGCTGCCGCGTGGGCCCCACTCCCGTGGACCCGGTCCGCGCGCCCCCTCCCCTCGGCTGACGCAATAAATCACTTTTAAATTAAAATTTAAATGAAGAAATTCGCAAATATTCATTTAAAGAGCATATAAACTTCAAATGGCCATAACTTGGCCATTTGAACTCGGAATTGGACCGTTCAAGTCTCTAATTTTTCCTTAAGAAGTCAAGAACCCATTTTTGTGCTTTGTTCCTGCTTGTTATATGGAGTTTATTAGAGTATAAGCCTTTTCTTTTCCGTTGGTCGTGTAGACGCTGCAGCTTCGGAAGATCCGCTCTTCGTGGAGGTTGAAGCCGACGTTTGGGAAAGCGAGCAAGGCAAGTCACATCATCCTTGAACATATTGAATCCCAGTTTATAAAATTATGTTGATTTAAATTATTGCATTATCGCTTTATTTAAATTCCCGCGTTATCACTGTTTTATCTAGCCATGCCTATTTACCTTTGTTATGACCTTATTATTGTTATTGTTATTATTTTCTTGTTCACCTAGAATAAACAAAACCCCAACTAGTGGACACTCTACTCATGGTACCACTAGTATGATTTTAGGTAGATGCTTCGCCGCTTAATTAGGCAACATTAGGTGGTTCTATAACTCTAGACTTTGGGAACATTCTTATCACCTGGACACCATGGAATGGTTGGATTATTGTGGAATTTGATTCACACCTCCCCCTCTATTCAAAATCCTCAAAATGGTTTTAGGCTGGGCTCGGGGTGCATGGTTTTGATAGTAGCACCTCGGCCATATAAGGACCGGTCTTCGGGCCTCTGTTGCAAAGCACTACCGTACTTCCACATGTCTAGTGGGTAAGGCTTAGTTTGTGGCTCAATCTGGTCATAAACAAAAGTACACGGATGGAGATGGACGAAGTCGGGGGTCGATGGACATCTCCAGGGCAAATGAAGGCTACACGAGCTGCGGCCGGTAGTCGAGATGTCACGGCACAGGGCCGGTGTCCTGCTGCTAGGGGCTCAGTCCTGCCTACCTGTCCCGGAGGTTCTGGCCGTAGGTGGGATTGGGTCGGTACTCTTGTCTATGGCTAGGATGGGTTGGGAACTATGTCACGTCCTCCGTCCGTATACCGTGGTGGTATGTGGCACGTGGTTACACGTGAGGAAGATGTGTCTTGTGGGTAAAGATGTACACCTCTGATCAGAGTATAACCTATTCGAATAGCCGCGCCCTCGGTCATGGGCAAGCTGAGCAATGTACCCAAGTTAGTGTTTTAAATTCTTAAAACCTGCTTAACAACTAAAATGTGGAATGGTTGGCCTGGGTTGGCTTGGGACGAGCTGGGACCTAGGGTCGGGTTGCCAGTTCGGTCTGAATCATCATAGGCCTTGGGTTAAGGCAGGTTCGTGTGGGTTCACGGCCTTGATTAATAAAATTATATAGCTCTAGAATCGTGTTTACAAAACAGCTTGACTTTTAGCGCTGTTTACTGCAAACCCTAACCCTTTATACTATAACTCCCTTGTACTCCCTTGCATTTATTCTGCACTTGTGGGTGTGTCTTGTTGAGTACGGTGGTTGTACTCAGTCTTGCTCAATTTTTCCCAAACCCAGAAGAGGAGCCCCTGGAAGATGAAGGCTTTGGTGTCTAGCTCGTGCCTGCCGTCAAGCGCCTGTGGTCGTCGCCCTAGTCTTCCGCTGTTTCCGTTTGGCTTTGTGTGTGCTGGGCCTTCGCTGCCCATGTAATAAATTATTTATGTACGCTTCCGCTTGATAAACTCTGAAATGTATCAACTTTTGGTGTACCTTGCCTCCTGGGACAAGGAATAATACACGCACGTAAGGAACGCCCGTTGGGTTAATTCCGGTCGTGACATACATTCCTGGTATGGAGATAGATCTGTACAGCCGGGTATGGTTGTTCAGGATGGTTGGGCCTGAGCAGCATGGGTGTGCTGTTCAGTGTTGATTAAAATTGATGATTAATTACTCTACTGTTTTACAAATTCTCAATTGTTTGCTAAATGCTGCTTTTGCAAATGAGCCTATATTATGCCATTCTTTGGTATCCTTGTACACTTGCATATTTGCTGCGTGGCTTGCTGAGTATGTCATATGCTCACCTTGCAATAATCAATCAAACCTCAGTTGAAGACAAGTTGCGAAGGAGAAGACGTTTGGCTTATACCCCAGTTGAGCTCCCTGTGGGAGTGGAGCCGGAGCTTCGCTAGACCGTTATTCCGCTGCAGTTTTCTTTTCTTTTATAAGTATGTAACGTTATTATTATGATGATTCTATATATTAAATTGTCAGCTTGTGTACCTCGGCTGATCCCTGGACGAGGATTTAATGCACAAATAAGTTCGGAAATTACTAGTGAATTTCTGGGCGTGACACTGCACCTGATGCACCACCTTCGGCTCTAGGCCAATTGGTTAATCTTCGATTGTTGGTGAGAGAACAACCACAGCACAGTGGACAGAATGTGAATCGGCTAACCCAAGACCAGGTTGCATATATGTTCTTACCTCCTCAACATGCCGTTGATCCAACCTAGCAACAGCCGATTCAGCAAACACCGCCAAGGCAGCAGGTTGTGCAGCCGATCCAACAAACACCCCCAGTCCAACAGGTTGTGCAACCAATTCAGCAGACGCCACAGAGACGGCAGGTCTTGCAGTCGGTTCAACAGACACCATTAAGGCAACAAGTTGTTCAGCCGGTTCAGCAGCAAGGCTCAGTGAATGCATCGGCTGGGTTTGCGATACCTGGTGGTCAGCCTGTGCAGCATACTGCAAATCAAGTTGTCCTGGAGCATTTGGTTCATCACGTACAACCAGATGGCACAGTGATTCCTCAAACTATTCCTAAGCAATTGGTGCGCAATATTCAGCCGGATTTTCAAAATTACCAGGGGGGCAATTTGAATTATCAGTATCAGCCGCCATCACCGCAAGTTCAATACCAATAGGCAGGATCGGCTCAACCCCAGTTCGTTCCTCAATACGACCAGTTTGAGCCCGTGTCACAGCAGTCTCAAGGAACGCCTCAACAACGACCATGGGCCGATTTGATTGCGGATGTCATGAAGGAGCAATTTGGGCTTCGGCCGAAAGATCCTGGAAATTTATATCGACAGCCGTATCCTGAATGGTTTGAGAGAGTTCCTCTCCCTAACAGGTTCAAAGTTCCAGATTTCTCAAAGTTCTTAGTGCAAGATAGCACATCAACTTATGAGCATGTTAGCCGATTTTTAGCTTAGTGTGGTGAAGCATCGGCTGTGGATGCCTTGAGGGTTAGGTTGTTCCGGTTGTCTTTGTCTGGATCGGCTTTCACTTGGTTTTCTTCTTTACCGTATGGGTCGATTAACAGTTGGGCCGATCTGGAAAAGCATTTTCACAGCTATTTCTATAGTGGGGTACATGAGATGAAGTTGTCCGATTTGACAGCAATCAAGAAAAGATATGATGAGCCCGTGCATGAATATATTCAGAGGTTCAGAGGAGTGAGGAATAAGTGCTACAACTTAAGTTTGACTGATGCTCAGTTAGCCGATTTGGCTTTTCAGGGTATGATTGCTCCAATAAGGGAGAAATTCTCATCTGAGAACTTCGAAAGCTTGTCGCATCTTACACAGAAGGTAACTTTGCATGAGCAGAGGTTTGCTGAAGCTAGGAGGAATTCTAGAAAGGTTAATCATGTCTGTGCCTTATATGTGTGGATCAGATGATGAAGATGATGATTCTGAATAGCTGCAGCCCAATGGGTAAGGAGCAAAAAAGTTGTACCATGCCAATGGGTGAAGAGTTCTGGAAAAGAGGAGAGGTATGACTTTGATATCACCAAGGTTGACAAGATTTTTGACTTGTTACTCCGAGAGAAGCAGATTCAACTTCCTACTGGTCACACAATTCCGTCGGCTGAATAATTGGGCAAGAAAAGGTATTGCAAGTGGCACAATTCTAGGTCTCATACTACTAATGATTGCAAGGTCTTCGGGCAACAGATCCAAGCGGCTATCGAAGGAGGCAAAATCAAATTTGATGATTCTAAGAGTCCGATGAAGGTTGATGGCAATCCTTTTCATGTCAATATGGTGCATACAGCTGGCCGAACAGCCGATGGAGGTCGTACAAGAGGTTTTCAAGTAAATTCGGCTAAGATCATCAATAAGTACCAAAGGAAGTATGATAAACAGCTGGAGAAGCATTATGAGGAAGATGATGACGGCTTTGATCCTCATTAGGGTTGTGAGTTCTTTAGATTTTGTCGGAATGAGGGTATGAGGATGCCATCTATTGAAGACAGTCCTGGATGCGGCAATATTGCAGAAAATTCAAGCCGATCGTATAATAGAGGCAATCGGCCAGGGCAGACAAGGGTTCCTGTTCATCAAAGATTGGGTCCGGTAAATCAAGATCATGGTCAGGAGGACAATGAAAACAGGAAAACTCAATGGTGTCCTTCTGGTATCTTTACTAAGAATCAGAAGAGAAGGGTTCAAAGATTGAGAAACCGGGAACGTTTTCAAGAGGTCGAACAGGAAATCAATCATCGGTTAAAGAAAACAAAGCCGAAGCAGGAGTGGCGCGTTAAGAAACAAGCTCCTGTAGCCAATGAGGTTGTGGCCGATGAAGCAAAGAGATCGGCCAATGGGAAAAGCGTTGTGACTGCATCGGTTAACATGGTTTTCACGTTGCCTGCTTAGTTTGGGGTCAAGCAAGCCGATGTCAATGAGGTTGAGGAGGAATCGGCTAAGTTGTTTTTGTCGCCAGAACAAGCAGTCTTCGAGAAACCGGAAGGGATAGAGAATCGGCATCTTAAACCACTATATATAAATAGTTACGTCAATGGGAAGCCGATGTCCAAGATGATGGTCGATGGTGGGGCTGCAATGAATTTGATGCCTTATGCTACATTTAGGAAATTGGGCAAAAATACTGAAGATCTCATCAAGATGAACATGGTGCTCAAGGACTTCAGTAGCAATCCATCAGAGACTAAAGGAGTTTTAAATGTGGAGCTGACAGTCGGCAACAAAACCATCCCTATATCATTCTTTGTCACGATGGAAAGGGTTCTTATAGCTTGTTGCTTGGAAGGGATTGGATTCATGCCAATTGTTGTATTCCTTCAACCATGCATCAATGCTTAATTCAGTGGCAAGGCGACAAGATTGAAATTGTGCCAGCCGACAGGTCAGTAAATGTTGCCAGTGCCGATTTGGCTCTTTGGGAGATGGATATAGTCTTGATTGTTTGTCCGGGAAAGTTTGGGATGGAGATTTTCTAATATACAGCCAGTTGAAGATGGAAAACCCAAGCTATTATTTGGAGGGCGTCGTGGAGGGTTCAAACGTCTACACCAAGGACACAGTAGATGATCACGATGACAAGCAAGGATAGGGTTTTATGTCGGCCGATGATTTGGAAGAAATTGACATAGGTCCAGGTGATCGGCCAAGGCCGATGTTTATTAGTAAGAATTTATCTGCAGAATTTAGAACCAAGTTGATAGAGCTATTGAAAGAATTCAGAGATTGCTTCGCTTGGGAGTATTATGAGATGCCGAGACTTAGCCGATCGATTGTTGAACATCGGCTACCTATCAAACCAGGGGTTAGGCCACGCCAACAGCCTCCGAGGAGATGCAAAGCCGATATACTTGAACCTGTCAAGGCTGAGACTAAAAAATTGTATGAGGCTGATTTTATTCGTCCTTGCCGATATGCTGAGTGGGTTTCTAGTATAGTTCTTATGATTAAAAAGAACGGTAAGGTCAGGGTGTGCATTGATTTCCAAAACTTGAATAAAACTACCCCGAAAGACAAGTTTTATGGATGGTAATGCAGGATACAATCAAATCTTTATGGCCGAAGAAGATATCCACAAGACGGCTTTTAGGTGTCCTTGTGCAATCGGCTTGTTTGAGTGGGTTGTAATGACTTTCGGCTTAAAGAGTGCTGGAGCTACATACCATAGAGCTATAAATTATATAGATTATGATTTGATCAGCTAGCTGGTTGAAGTCTGTATTGACGACGTGGTTGTTAAGTCTAAAGAAATAGAAGACCACATAGCCGATTTGAGAAAGGTTTTTGAGAGGACCAGGAAATATGGCCTGAAGATGAACCCGAGAAAGTGGGCTTTTGGTGTATCGGCTGGCCAATTTTTGGGATTTCTTGTTCATGAGAGGGGGATCGAGGTAACTCCAAGGAGTGTTAATGCGATCAAGAAGATTCAGCCTCCAGAGAGCAAGACAGAATTACAAGAAATGATCGACAAGATAAATTTTGTTAGAAGGTTTATTTCTAATTTGTCTGGCAGGTTAGAGCCTTTTACACCGTTGTTAAGATTGAAAGCCGATCAACAGTTTACTTCGGGGGCAGAGCTGCAAACAGCTTTGGATAGGATTAAGGAATATCTTAGCTCTCCTTCAGTTTTGATTCATCCACAGAAGGGAATACCTTTTAGATTATATCTGTCACCCGGTGAGAAGTCAATTGGCTCGGTCTTGATTCAGGAAATTGAAGGGAAAGAAAGATTTGTATTCTATTTAAGTCGACGGCTCTTGGATGCAGAAACTAGATATTCCCCTGTGGAGAAGTTGTGCTTGTGCTTATATTTTTCATGTACAAGGTTGAGGCATTATCTATTGTCCAATGAGTGCACTGTCATATGCAAGGCCGATGTGGTCATGTACATGTTATCGGCTCCAATTTTGAAAGGAAGGGTTGGAAAGTGGATATTTTTCTTAACTAAGTTTGATCTTCAGTATGAATCACCAAAGGCGATCAAAGGGCAAGCTGTAGCTGATTTTATTGTAGAACATCATGATGATTTAATCGGCTCGGTTGAGATTGTGCCATGGACTTTATTCTTTGATGGGTCAGTATGTACTCATGGTTGTGGCATTGGTTTGGTTATAATTTCCCCTCGGGGGGCATGTTTTGAGTTTGCTTATACTATTAAGCCTTATGCAACTAACAATCAAGCTGAATATGAGGCAGTTCTCAAAAGGTTGCAGTTACTCAAGGAAGTTGAAGCCTATGCTATTGAAATTATGGGGGATTCTTTGTAGTGATCAGTCAATTGGCAGGGGAATATGAGTGCAAGAATGATACATTAATGGTTTATAATGAGAAGTGCCAAGAACTAATGAAGGAATTTCGGCTGGTTACTTTGAAGCATGTATCTCGAGAACAAAACACTGAAGCTAATGATTTGGCCCAAGGGGCATCGGGGTATAAGCCAATGATCAAAGATGTTGAGGTTGAGGTTGCCTCGATAACAGCCGATGATTGGAGCTATGATGTACATCAATATCTGCAGAATCCATCTCAATCGGCTTCTCGGAAATTGAGATATAAAGCGTTGAAGTATACTTTGTTGGATGATGAACTCTATTATCGGACGATTGATGGGGTCTTGCTTAGGTGTTTGAGTGCCGATCAGGCTAAGGTTGCAATCGGCGAAGTTCATGAAGGGATTTGTGGTACTCATCAATCGGCTCATAAGATGAAGTGGTTGTTTCGGTGTGCAGGGTATTTTTGGCCGACAATGCTGGAAGATTGTTTCAGGTATTACAAAGGATGTTAAGATTGTCAGAAATTTGGGGCAATTCAGCGAGCACCGGCGTCAGCTATGAATCCTATCATTAAACCATGGCCGTTTAGAGGTTGGGGAATCGATATGATCGGTATGATTAATCCACCATCGAGTAAAGGACATAAGATTCTCTTGGTGGCGACCGAAAATTTCACCAAGTGGGTAGAGGCGATTCCTTTGAAGAAAGTTGATTCTGGGGATGCTATACAGTTTGTTCAAGAGCATATAATCTATCGATTTGGTATCCCTCAAACCACTATAACCAATCAAGGTTAAATTTTCGTGTCCGATGAGTTTGTTTAGTTTGCCGATAGCATGGTAATCAAATTGTTGAATTCTTCACCGTATTATGCACAAGCTAATGGGCAGGCTGAGGCATCTAACAAGAGCTTGATCAAATTGATTAAGAGAAAGATTTCTGATTATCCTCGGCAATGGCATACTGGTTAGCTGAAGCATTGTGGTCTTATCGGATGGCTTGTCATGAATCGATTCAAGTCCCTTCTTATAAGCTTGTTTATGGTCATGAGGTCGTTTTGCCATGGGAAGTTAGAATCGGCTCAAGGAGAACGGAGTTGCAAAATACTTTAACAGCCGATGAGTATTATAACCTTATGGCCGATGAGAGGGAAGATCTGGTTCAATCACGGTTACAAGCCCTTGCAAAGGTTACCAAGGATAAGGAGCGAGCTGCTCGGCATTACAACAAGAATGTGGTGCCCAAAGATTTTTTGGAAGGTGAACTTGTGTGGAAGTTGATTTTGCCGATTGGGACTCGGGATAGCAAATTCGGCAAGTGGTCGCCAAATTGGGAAGGACCGTTCCAAATACATAAGGTGGTATCTAAGGGAGCTTATATGTTGCAAGGACTCGATGGAGAAGTTTATGGCAGAGCGCTAAATGGTAAATACTTAAAGAAATATTACCCAAGTGTTTGGGTTAATGCATGATCGGCTGATGTTGCCGATACATGATAGCCGGTGCATTTTCATCGCCTTGAGATGGCCAATATGGTTATATCGCCCTTAGTTGTTTTTGATTGTAATCGGTTGTGGTTTGCCGATGTACAATGGCCGATATGGTTATATCGCCCTTAGTCGTTTTTATAATTTTATCAATGATTTTGACATTGTAAAATTAGGGGGGCACATACATGAAAAATTGCAAATTTTGAGCAAGTTCTGAAGTTGTCTTAATCGGCACAAAGGATTATCAAGACAAGTTGAATAATAGTACTAGTGTATCTTAGCCGATTACAAAACTTTCTTTATACAGAATGTCACTGAGACAAATATCGCTAGATAGCCGTTATAGCCTTTTGCCTTATTTGTTCTACTTCTTTTATGGCTTGGGCATCTTGAGCATCGGTTTCAGGGATGACTTTCAAAGACTTGGTCATATCAGCGACATTCTTGATAACCGATTTCAGCCTTACCTTTTGTTCTTCGAGAGCTTGTGGGAGATCGGCTAAATTCTTGTGCTCCATATCCAGCACGGCGTTGCATTCTTGAAGTTGTGCCATGAGATCAATCTTACGAGCTTCAAGCCGATCAATATTTGACTTGATCGGGCCCTCAGACAGTTGATCAAGCTTTGACTTCTCTTCGTGCACAAGCTGCCGGTTGTGCTGGATTGTGGCACCGATATCTTTACGCTCCCGGCGATCGGCTAATCTCTGCTTGGCCTTCTCCAGCTTGAATTGGTGTTGCTCAAGGTAGACGGCTGGAGTAAGGACATCGGCTAGCTCATCTGGGAGTAGAGCTTGGATATCTGTGAACCTTGCCCGGATCGAGCCACAGTTGGTCACCAAGTTGTCTAATGATGCTTCTGGCCGATGAGAGATATCTTCAAGCGTTCTTTTCACATTGTCAGATAGAGGAGCTATGGCTTTACTAGTGGTGTGTTCTTCTGCTTCATCGAGATAATCCTTGATGTCGAAGGAAAACAGATCGGCTAAGACCTGCAAGAGAAAATGTTATGGATGGTTAAGGATCAAAACATGATTGGCCGATATCAGATTGGTGTCAACAAAACTTACTGGAATAGCAGGAGCAGCTAGTTGTTCTTCCTCTTCGACATTGTGACTGTCTACAGCCGATGGAGTACGGTTGCTTGATTCTAGTTGCACAGGAGGCGAAGGAGGAGGAGGAGGCTGTAAAAAGATAAGTGTTACACATAATCGGCTGAAGTCAGTTAATGAGAGGATTGACAATATCTTGAATATCTTACTGGTGCTGCCCATTTCTTCCTCACGGCAGTTTTCTTCTTCTACGATTATAAATCTATGAGTAATCGGCCGAAAGGTGAAGTAATTACAAAGGAAGTCGAAGAGAGATGCTTACTCTTAAGAAATGAGTGGGGGCAGAAGGAGTTGGAGGTGTCTGCTTGGGCGAAGCCGATGGTGTTCTTTCTATATCACTCACTTCGGCTGGAGCCTGATCAATATCATCTTCAATATCTTCTTCATCTAGAGCTTGCTCAATGGATGGATCCAAGGCAGGCAGGTCATCAATCGGGTTGGATTTCTTGGATTTGGCCTTTTTCGTTGGAGCTAGAGCTAATGCGTTCACAGCCGATGACCTAGTTCTTCTTTTCTTACCTGCATCGGCTGGTTCCCTGATTAGTCCTTGGAGGAGAGTTGAAGTCCTGGGGGCACGATAACCGATGACAGGGGGAGATGGTCCATCTCCATTGGGAATTAGACCTGGAGCATATTCAATGTCTCTGCCACTATTGCTTTGACGTGGAGGGGAAGAATCGATTGTCTGCAAAACAAGAACAAAAGATTAGTCAAGTAATGAATTGGCTAACAATTAGTCAGGTTAATAATGATAAGGTTTACCTGGGGTATGACATCAGGGAATAGATCTGTCATATAAATCGAGGCCGATTGATGAAATAGGTGCAGCTTCCATTCACCCCACCATCTGTCGAAGTTTCTGCTCTTGAATCCTGCCAATTCAATGTTTTCAATACTGCCCAGAGGAGGTCCTTGGAGGTTAAGCAACCGATCCATCATCAGAGTTGATGAGATATCTGCTCGGCACTGGATCTTGTTGGCAAAGAATAAGCCGATTGGGAGTTGGCCCAATCCAAGTTGTCTAGCCGAGCTCATTGGGTGGTAAAATTCTTAAGAGACTTGGATGTTTCTGCCCTGATGAATGCCGACAGGAAGGATGCATGGGCTGATTGCAGCTGTAAGAACTTCCCTGGATTTCTGGTATTTTTCATGATTTATGTCTTCAAATCTGAAGTTTGATGGAAGTTCAAGGTCTGCTGAGTCCTCATAAGGAAACCAAACCCGGGCATCTTTCTGAAAGCATTCATAAAAGCTGCAGAACCAATCCTTAAGTAGCTCAACAGACAGCTTTGCTCCGGCATCAGTTGGTGTAGATGCATATTCTTCATATGACATGCATCTATGATGAGTGCGTTCTTCTCCATTATCTTCCACAATCAGCTCCAACCTCGGAAATTCAGCTTCTGTCACAGATGGCCGATTGACAACTTTCATGACCATCAGGTTTAACCAGGTCTACAGTAACCACCATGGTCCACCTGCCCCAACTACTGAGCCGACGGCTATCTTGGCCGATGCATTGTTCAATATTTGGTATAGATAGCCGATGAGGATTTTGCCTAAGGGAAATTGTTTCTTTGATTCTAGGGCTTCGGCTACAAATTGCCAATCGGTTGTAGGGCCACAACTGGATCCACAGAAAAGAAACTTTTCCAGCCACATGCTCTCGAGGAGTAACAGATCCTAGGCCCATATATGCTGCTACGTAACCAGACCAACCACCTATGCTTTTGGTCATGAAGTCAAATTGGTTCTTGGTGTTCAAGCTCATAGGATTAGCCGATGAAGTTACATCTAATCCGGTGATCATAGTGATGTCGATCAAAGTTGGGGTCATCGGCCCTTGGTTGAACAGGAAGGCGTTGATGGTGTTGGACCAGAAATAGGTGGCGGCAGCCATCAGAGATTCGTCCTTAGCGGAATTGGCTATGGTAAGGGCAAGCGCTTGGCCGATCCTGATCTCATAACAGTGAACTGTCTTACTAGCCGATACACGCTTGTACCATGTGGTCCAACTCTTCTCAGGGGTGGTTTTCTCAAGAGATGCCCAAGACTTGAAGGTATTCTTCCAGTGACCTAGATTAGGGTTGGCTAATCTAAAGGGGATTCTGTTGGTTTCACCGATGATAAAATCAGTGGGGTCAAGGTTGCCGATTGGACCGAGAAAGTAGTGGTTTTTGTGCGAGAGGCTTGGAATCGCAATTAGATTGGACAGATGCTACATATGCAAATAGGGATAGAGAAGAAGAAAACAAGATGAGGCAAGAGAAAATCAATCTGCTGCGAAAGAAAGAGATCTATCCGATGGGTACTTGCCTCTGCATATTCGGCTGATGGCGTGGCGGATGGATTGGCGGAGGATGACATCGCTGCGGGCGGAGATCTAGCCGGAGACGAAATCGCCTGGGGATCGCCTTGTGCATCGTAGGAATCGCCGGAGGGATAGAGGGCAAGGTTAACTTCGGTAGTGAAAACGGAAGAAAACGGTGTGAGTTTCTCGGGTGCAACGGTTAGTATTTAAAGCACTAGAGTAATGGTCGGGAAACGGCAGAGTGCGAATCTTGCTCGGAATCGATGTATGGCAAATCCGAAACATTACCAAATATTCTGGACTTGGGGGGCATGTGTTAACGACCAAATTTGGTAATATCAGCATCGGAAAGGAAGATTAGATCGAAGCGGAATCAAAGACGAGGATTATCGCGGAAACAGAGTAAGAATCGGCCGGAGTTCGGATCGGCTACGATTGGGTCGGCTAAATTCGAGTCAGACTTGGTTTGGTGGTGCAGCCGATTCCAACAATACGACTTGGTGTACGACATCAGGTGGAGTTGATATGCTTCAAGATGATTGCCATGCATGGATAGAGTCCTGGAAAGGCAATTGTATCTATTAATTCGGATATTTTATGTAATTTCCTTAGAGATATGTCTGGGCAAAAGTCTGCCGTAAAGACTTATGGTATTTTAGAGTTTGTTGGAGATAAGAGTTGTGTCTGGTATGGACATAGTTTATGATTCTCGGGTATAAATAGACCCCGAACCCCATGTAATTAGTTAGAACACACACGTTCAATACAATCTCGGTGCATCGCCACCCTTTTGCTTTTGTTTTATTTCGACGAGTTCTTGCTTTCGGGTTGAGCTGCATCGGTTTCGATTTTCAATAAGAGGTAAAACTTGTTATGGCAGCTTGCGTTCTCGGGATTAGTGCTTCCATCTTTATGATACTTTAATCTTGTTTATGTAATTCATCTAGTTATCATATATCTTGCATAATCTCTAGCAGTATCACTATCTAACCTACAATCGGCTAACATCTGTCGGTAGAGGGCAGCCAATTAGGTTAGACATTGGTGTTGACTTAGATTATATAAGATATCTACTACTCTATGAAACTTCCAGCGGCTTGATTGTCTAGATATTGTTCTTCTTTTCATACTTAATGCTGCATCAGTTGAGTTTGATCTATTAAGTCGTGCTTAGAATATCAATCTCTAGCTTGCCTTCTGGTTGCCAATTAGGGTAGCGTCGGGGTCTCAGTCGATCTTATCTGATTTAACTATATTTGCTTTATGTGTTTTATTGACATATTAAATCTGCCCTTTGTGTCAAGATCTTATTACATCTAAGTATATTAAGCTTCTGTTCGGTATATTCTGCTTGTTTTAATATCTTAACATAGAGTTGTATCGGAGTATTAGCCGATACATGCTAGATCTATCGGATCGACTACGCTATGAACTTATATAGTCATGTTGTGAATATATATTTCAATCTAAGTGATTTATACTGTCTCGGCATGGCGACCGATCTATCCCAATCACTTGATTGAAGTATATATCGACACCAGGATTATATATTGTTAATATCTACAACCGATCGAGTAGATTTAGTTCTTTATCATCTATTTGCAACCGCCGATCGATTCAAATATGACATCGGCTCAAAGATAAATGATATATCATCGGCACCTAGCCGATCGGCTATCATTTATGGATTTAACCGCGGTTTGTTTGTCTTTATTTCTTGTTGATTACAGGGACAAATCAACTGGCACGCTAGCATACCCAAAGGCAAATTTTGGACCTGCACTGGAGTTAAGTAGATCTCCCAGGCCTCGTGTTTTTCATCAACAGGGAGTCGCAGCGGTTTTCGCGGGAGATGGCAAAAGCCACCGAGTCCGCGAGAACAGCGTGCCAGACGCTCCGCCTTGCCCTTTGTGACTTGGGTACGAGGGTGCGAGGAGTCCCTGCCGAAGATGCCTCAGCCTACGACTTCTCGGAGTGGACCCAGCAAGCTGGTGGTGCGGTTTTGGACTGCGCCACTGCGTACGGCGATTGCTCTGCGCGTGTATCGGCGGCCTTCACCATGGGCCTTCTGCAACAGTTCGGCTACAAGCACGTTGCCGAGTTCCCTAACTACACGAAGGGGTACTGGGAGGTTAGTGCGCAGAATGTTTCGCCCGCGCTTCGTGCGTGGCGGAAACAGTTCTGGCAGAAGGACGGCCGATCCGCTGCCAAGGCACGCCTTTTGGAGCAACTGGCGAAGGCAGAGGCGGATGACTAGTGCGAAGAGGAGGATGCAGCGGTCGGAGGGGGTGGAGGCGATGCCCAGGATCACCCAGAGGTGTGAGGCCCTCCGCCCTTTCCTTAGATTTTTGTAGTTTTTCTTCATTTTTTTTGCATTTGCCGGGAAAGGCGAACAATGTATATTCGGTAGGCGGCCCCTTACCCTCCTTATTGTAGCCGAAAAGGTCCTTTGGATATTTGGAATGTATGACTCAATCTTAGCCACTGTTTATGGTCGATGCCTTTGGCGTATATGATTACGCCATTTTCGCATTACGTAATCTTTGCTCTCTTTTTCGCCCATTCTTACTATGCACTTCGTCTTTTTCCCTTTCTGCACTGTTTAATAGGGTGTTCGCCGAAAATTGTGCATTCGGCCCCCCTCTAGGAATTGGCGAAGCAAAAACGAGAAATTTGTGGCGTTGAAGGGTTTGCCAAAGATGCGATGCCCGTTTCGGCCTGTTTATCGCGAAATGGTGATAAACGGCCACAGCTATAAGGTTTTTAAGGTTGCCGGCTGGCTACGGGCACACCCCGGGCGAACCTTAGAAGATTACGATCGTGTTCATACAAGACGTTTGGAGGACATGGCTCGCTTTTGGTGAAACCATCAGAAGACTGATCGGCAGGACGCAATCTCCAACGTCGTTACAGTCTAGTCTGTGTTTCGCCCCCTTCTCATCTTAGGGTCGTGTATGATATTAGTAGTGATGACGAACCTAGTTCGTGCGACCATTCCTTAGAGAGTGAGGGCGATTGTGGGGGCGAAGATGTAATTTATCTGTAAGTTGGGCTGTAAAGCCATCGCTTTTCTTTTACTTGTACCATGTTGCGGGGTTTGTATTCTTCGATATATTTTTTGAAGTCAATAAAGATGTGTTTTATTTCTCTTTCGCTATTTTTGCATTGTCACTTCTCGTGCTTTCTTTAGGTCGGAACGTGTCGACCCCTTTGCGTGTATTAGCGAAATAGGTCCTTGACATTTCAGCTTTCGGCTTACTTTTTCGATCTGATTTACTCTGCGCTGATGGAAGCACTTGTGCTTTCATTTTGATCGAATGTAACGGTGTTCAGTTAATTTTTTCCGAAACAAGCTGTTGCGGTTTCAAAGTTCGGCGAGCAGTGCTTCGGCCGATTCGATTCGTCCCCCTGGTATTTTCGCTGATCAGGCATTTGCCTTGCGGTTTTTCCACAAATTATCAATCACACAAATGAAAAGGCGAAAGACACAAAGATTTTATACTGGTTCGGGCCTCCGAGATGGATAATAGCCCTACATCCAGCTTTTTTGTCTTTTTTCATTTTCCTCTTTTTTTTGCATTTTCGTGCCGAAGGGCTTACATAGTGCCGAAAGGCTTATATAATAATATGTACATTTTTACAAGTTGGCGATTCGGGTGCCACCCATTCTACACATAGAAACGCTTGGGAGAGGCAACTTCCAGGAATGGTCGAACTCTTCGCCTTCCAGTGTCGCTAAGCGAAAGGAGCCCGTCCTGGACTTGTGTTTGATGAGGTACGGCCCTGCCCACTTCAATTCAAGCTTGCTAACCGCCACTGGGTTCGCTTTATTCCTTAAGACGAGGTGGCCGGGCAACAGCTCCGTCAGTCGAACTTTTTTGTTATAAGTTGCTGAAGTGCCTGCGATGTATTTGCGCATGTGTTCTAGTGCTTCGACTCTCACCCCCTCTAGGAGTTCGAGCAACACCTCGCGCCCTCTTCGCCCCCAGAGAACATCACCCTTGGTGAATTAGCCCCTAGCTCGGTTGGGGTCATTGCTTCATCGCTGTAGAGAAGCATGAACGGGCTGAACCTGGTTGGCCTTGTGGGGGTTGTCCAAAGGGCCCAGAGAACAGATAGCATTTCATCTGGACATTTACCTTCGCTGCCCCCTCAAGCCTTTTCTTTAGTGCTTCTAGGATCTTACCATTTGTGCGTTCGGCCGCCCCGTTTGACTGCGGGTGTGCGACCGACGCGAACCTGATTTCCTGATTTAGCCCTTCACACATCTCTCTAAATTTGTCAGAGTCGAATTGCTTACCGTTGTCAGTGATGAACTCCTTTGGCATTCCGAAATGGCAAAAAATATTTTTCCATACAAACTTCTGTACTGCTGCCGAAGTGATCGCGCCAAGTGGTTCAGCCTCGATCCATCGAGAGAAGTATTCGACAGCCATAACTACGAACTTGTCCAATGATGTCCAACCCCCATCTGGCGAAAGGCGAGATTGGTACGATAGGCTGCAGCTCATACTGGGGCTCAGTTTGGCTTCGGCCATGGCGCTGACAGCTTTCGCATTTCTTGACTTGCTCAACACAGACTTTCAGCACGGTGGGCCAGTACACACCTTGTCGAAACACTTTGGAAGCAACTGTTCTTTTGGCCTGATGCACGCCACAGAGCCCCTGGAGTATTTCCTTCGCCATTTCCTCGCCTTCGGCAAAAGAGATGCAGCGAAGCAAAGGTTGAAGCACGCCGGAGCGATATAGTTGGCCCGAGACAATTTTGTATTTCGTGGCTCTGAGTTGTAAGTGCTCTGCTTCTGCTTCATCTTCCGGGAGCTAGCCGCTCTTGAAGTATTTTACGAATCGGGTTCGCCAGTCTTTTGGATCTTCGTGCAGTTCTACCTGGTCGATTGCCATGACATCCAGGCCCTCTACGGGCACACTTGGTGCGTATAGGACTTCGAAAAAGATGCCCGGTGAATGCGGGCCCCCATAAGTAGCAGATTTCGTCAAGGCGTCTGCTTCCTTGTTCTGGCCTCTAGGTAAATGTTCGACCGTTATGCCGGCGAAGCATTTTTCCATAGACCAAACAGCCTCCAAATACCTCTTCATTCCTTCTTCCTTTGCCTCGAAAGACTTTTCGACATGTCCTGCCACCAACTTGGAGTCGGTTCGTATGAGCAAGCGCCGAACCCCCAATGCTTTCGCCTTTTTTAGGCCCAGAAGAATAGCTTCATATTCTGCCGCATTGTTGGTTGTGTTGAACTTCAGCCTTGCGGCATACCGAACCGGCACGCCCCCTGGCGAAGTGAGTACCGCCGCAACGCCCGCCCCCTTGTGCAACCACGAGCCGTCGGAGTACATCACCCAGGGTTGTTCGACAGGCTTGGGCTCAGGGGCGAATGCCAGTGTCCATTCGGCCACGAAATCAGCTAGTACTTGAGACTTGACAGCAGTGCGGGCAACAAAATGCAAGTTGAAGGGGGATAGCTCCGCCGTCCACTTGCTGAGCCGGCCAGCAACTTCCTTGCCCCGGAGTACTTCGCCCAAAGGGTACTGCGATGGCACCGTGACTTTGTGGGCCTGAAAGTATTGTTTATCCTTGCGCGAAGCCATCACCAGGGCGTAAGCAAGCTTCTCCATTTAAATGTATCTGGTCTTCGCTCCTTGCAATGCTTCAGAGACGAAATAGACCTGTTTCTGGCCTGACTCTGTTTCTTGGACGAGGGCAGCACTGACTGCCACTAGCGAAGCTACCAGGTATAGTAGCAGTTCGCTTCCTGGTGCTGGGATGATCAGAGCGGATGGGCTTTGCAGATAATGCTTTAGCTCATCGAACGCTGTTTGGCGTTCGGGTGTCCAAGTGAATTTTCCCGTGCCTCGGAGGGTCTTGAATAAGGGCAAGCCTCTTTCGGCTGCCTTTGAGAGGAATCGACTGAGTGCCGCAATTCGGCCTGCGAGCTTTTGTACGTCATGTACGCTCGACGGGGACTTCATTTGCTGAATGGCATCGATTATCGATTTTCTCGGGGTTCGCCTCGATGCCCCTTTCAGAAACAAGGAAACCCAACAACTTGCTCGCGCGAACACCAAAAACACACTTCTCAGGATTCAGTTTCATACCCGCCGCACGTAAGTTGTCGAAGGTCTCCTGCAGGTCGGACGCGTTGTCGAAAGCCTTGCGGCTTTTTACGACGATTTCGTCGACATAAGCCTCCACATTTCGCTCCAACTGCTTGTAAAGGACCTCGTACACTAGCCTGGCGAAGGTTGCCCCGGCATTCCTCAGGCCGAAAGGCATCCTGAGGTGGCAAAAGGTGCCAAATGGTGTGATAAAGGCTATCTTAGGGGTGTCGGCCGGGTTCATGTGGATCTGGTGATAGTCGGAGTATGCATCCAAGTAGCTCATGAGTTCGTAGCCAGCTGTCGAATCCACGAGTTGGTCGATCCGTGGCAAGGGGAAATCGTCCTTCGGACATGCCTTGTTCAGGTCTGTGAAATCAACACATATGTGCCATTTGCCGTTTGATTTCCACACCAGCACCGGATTCGCCAGCCACTCAGGATGGTCGATCTCTTGGATGACCCCAGCCTTGAGCAATTTTTAGACTTCAGCTTTTGCTGCTTCTTGGCGATCAGCGGACATCTTGCGTAGCTTCTGTTTCCTTGGCTGGGCATCCGACTTGACTACGAGGTGATGTATGATGAGATCTGTCGAAACACCTCCCACCTCATCAGGGCCCCAGGCGAAGATATCGATGATTTTCTTGAGCACCTCTAGGATGTTCTCAACCTCTTCTTCGCCCATGTCGCCCCCCAGCGATATGAGCTTTGTGGGGTCGGCGTCATCAATCTATATCTTGATTACCTTGCTGTGAGGGGTGGGCTTTGGTGCGTGCTTCGCCCGGTCATGTGGTTCGGCATCAACATTATGCACTGCTCTGTTGATTATGGCCAGATCGCCTTTTGAAGTAGTCGAAGGCTGAAGCCCCTTGACCACGATCACTCCTGCCGGGCCAGGCATCTTGAGCTTGAGATAATTGTGGTGGGAAATGGCTTCGAACTTGTTCAAGGTCGCACAGCCGAAGATGGCATTGTAGTTGTACGGGATGTCGACGACGTCGAACAATATTTGCTCTTTGCGTCTGATTTTGCCTGTGCCGAAAGCTACCAGCAATTGTGCTTGGCCTAGAACTTGAACTGCTTCTCCACCGAAACCATGGAGCGAGGCCGGTGCTTGGGTAAGGGCTAGGGTGGGTAAACCCATCTTGGCGTACGCTCCGGCGAAGATGACATCGGCCGCACTCCCTCCGTCGACTAAGATTCGCCGGACCTCGAAACCAGCTATCTCGGCTGAGATCACCAGAGAGTCTTGATGCGGGAACATTACTCCTTCAGCATCTTCCGGCCCAAAAGAGATTTGCTGGTTCAGATACTGCGGAGCCCCTTCGCCCGCCGAAGTGATGTTGTGGACCGTTCGGAGCTGCAACTTCTTTTGCCGTTTCGACAGCTGGCTCGGCGGGTCGACCCCTATAATCACTTGGACTACTCTGCGCTGCACATCTTGGCGTTGTTCGGCCGGGGGTGCTTGTTCTTGAACGGCTTCGCGAGGTGCTTCGACAGCTGCTCCCTGCTGCGGCCTTGGATCTTGTGTGTTGCCACGCTGCCGAATGTTTCGGCATTGCTCCGTGGTGTGCGAAAAACGTCCATGGAAGGCGCAGTAAAGTTCTTTCCAGACTTTCTTGTGAACGGGGTGCTGATGGTTGCTTGCTTGCTGGGCATCGAACTCCTTGCGGAGGGCTTGAACTTCTTCGACAGCCATCATAGCCTTGCCCGCACGGTCGGTTCTGAACTTTCTCCAGGTCAAGGGAGCTTGGCCTTGCCTTGGTGGTTGTCCTTGGTTTGCCGGCTGAGGCTGGCGAATAGCGAGAGGAGGTGGTTCGGCGACCTGAGCTTGTGCTTGGGCTTGGGCAGCGGCGACGGAGGCTTTATCATACTCAGCTTGAATTGCTTGCCGTCGCTTGGAATCATCTTCGCCCCTTGTGTTCCTGTCAATGATGCGAAGCAAGTGTTCAAGCGTCTGCGGCTCTTTGTTAGCGATTTTTCTTGTGAGTTCGCCCTCGAGTAGCCCGGCCGAAGCGGCGTTGATGACTGAGGCCTCCGTTATATCTTGTACTTGACACCGGGATTGCGAGAAGCGACGCATGTACTCCCTTATCAATTCCCCCGACCTCTGGCGAATGCCGAGTAGATGCTGCTGTGTCTTCGGCTCCTCGTAAGTGCCTCGAAAGTTAAGGACAAAGACATCACGTAATTGCTCCCATGAGTAAATGCTGTTGGCTGGTAAATTGAAGTACCAAGAACGGGCGATGCCGTCTAGAGCGAGATGTATTACCTTTGCCTTGGTATTTTCGTCACGATGAGCCGCTTCGATCGCGGACTCGTAGATGGAGAGGAATTCCTTTGGGTCAGTTTCGCCTGAATAGCGTGGGACGGGTGGGAACTTGAACTGGGGTGGGATTGGACGGATCTTGATTCCCCCACTCAGCGGTAGCCCCTTTTCGCCCCCTGCCGTGTTCACGGCACTTTGCTGCGGATAGGGCGTGGCGAAGGGCGAAATCATGGCCTGCGCGTGAGGTTGGGCCATGGTGCTCGGCTGCCCGGCTTTGATTGGTGATGCTTGGTGAGCCGCCAAGGATGGGTCGAACTTTGGCTGGGACCATGCTATGGCGGCTTGGTTTGGTGCTTGGTTTGCCCCGAAGCCTGGTGTCGGTGCTTGTGGTCGAACGGTTGGTGCCGGAGCAGCATTGATGAAATCGAACTGTGGTCCTTGACTCCAAAGCGAAGCCCCCAGACCCGGCTGATTCGACGGCAACTGGCTAGGCGCACCTTGACCTGTATTCCCCTCCGGCTGTGCCGAAGGGGCTGTACATGAAATGCTGTGGGGTTGGCTAAGTTGTTGAAGAAAAGCTTAAAACTGTGCTTGCAGGGCCGAAGCCCCTTCTGCCATTGCTTGTGACACTTGGCCAGGCGGCTGAGAGTTTGCTTGGGCAGCGACCAGCTGAGCTTGCAGCTGCGCGTGAGGGGCCGGATATACTGCTGCGGTCGAAGGCTGCCCGGCGAAGTACACTGGCGCTTGCGTGGCTTGTGGCGGAAGGGGCTGGATCGGTGCTTGTGGATAGACTTGGGGTGGGACGTAGCCCGCCGAATACTGCAGGATTGGGGCCGAAGCGGCCTTGGCCCGCCTCGCTGCCTCGTACGCCTGCTGTTGTTCTTGCATCTGCCGAAGCATGTCTTGGAGTCATGTCATGTTCTGTCGCATGGCCTCCATGTCGGCTTCGGCCTGTGTTTCAGGGTCAGGGTTGACTTGTACAGCGGCGAGCGCGGTCGAGGCCGCTGCCGGCTGCGACGGGGCGGCTTGGGGCACCAGCAGTTGGCTGGTCGAAAGGATCTCCGCCCTGGTCTGGAGTGCCCTTGCCGCCGCGGCTGCCTTCGCCATGTCAGTCGTGTTCGGCACCTGCCCAGAAGCGACAGGAGCCGAAGGCGGTAGTGATGGCGCAGGTGCGGAGGCAGACGGCGCTCCTCCATCTTCGGCGATGGGCGCCGAAGGCTCTGCTCCCTCTTCGGCGGCCATCTCCCCCCCGGCTTCGCTTTCCTTTCGCCTTGTAACCTTCTCCTTCATGACCCTCTTCGGTGGCATTCGCTCTCAGTGGTTTCGCTCGGAGGTCCCCACGGTCGGCGCCAACTGTTGTCGAAATGACAACTGCATACGTCGAAAGACGTGGTTACTCAACAGTGGTTGGAAAAGAAGTAGAGTGTATTAAGTTGAGAAGTTTTCTTGGGATCCCCTATTACATGGCCCTATGAGACTATTTATAGCCTCATTACAGGTTCTTACTACTAGGGTTTTGGATATACGGGGGAATTTACATGGTTGTCCTTATGAAAGGGACATTTACATGGGTATACAGTATGATTGAGGTTCATGGGCTCCTAATGGGCCGTTAGGCGATCATCGGCCCAACGGCCCCTAGGCTTGATGGGCCAGGATGGCTTCATCGGTCCTCGCGGGACCGAACTTGCTATGGCGAAGTCGTCTCCCTTCGGCATATACTCTTCATCCTACATCCTTCGCCCAAGAGGCCTCTGGCTTGGCGAGGTATCCACGCGATTCTGCGCCTCTCGCCGTTCTTGTTCCATCGTCTTCGCCATGGGGGCTTCGCCACGACTAACCTTGACATCTCGGGCTTGAATCCTTACTGGTCACATAGTTTCGGCAGGTTTGGTCAAAGGGCCTCATGCCATACCGCCAACACCCTAAATAGTGTCGATTGGGAAACCCTCTTAGATACCGGTTTTCCCAACCGCCACCACGATAGCGGCACAGATACCGGTTTTCTCAACCTCCACCACGACAGCGGCACAGATCACAGAAGCCTAAAGGTGTCGGTTTCAAAACCGGCACCTTTGAGGCGCATATGAGCCAAAAAAAAATCAGCTCGATGCATCGAGCTGTCGAGCCGATCCCAAAAATACCCCAAATCCACGAACACATCTAAGATCAAACCAAGCACAAATCATCACATCAACAAATATCAACAAATATAAACAAATCATCACATCAAAATATCAACAAATCAAAAATAAAAAATCAGCCGACGATGCCGCCGCACGCCGCTGCCGCAGATGGGAGGGTGATCTCGGGCCGCTGCCGTCATTCCTCCCGCCGGATCGGGTGGAGGGAGAGCACCTCCGGCCGGCCGTTGCTCCTCCCGCCGAACGCCGCCGCTGCCCCCACGCCGCTACAGCGGAGGGAACGGCGCTGTCGGTGTTAAATATGTAATTCGAATTTTGGGTCCACAATATATTCGGATTAGTTTTCTATTTGGATTCCTAAATTTCTCATATATATATCCCTTGTAAGCTGAATGGGGAGGGTCTGATAGTCCAATATATCCCCTGCGTATATCCCCTACATTCGTATCCAATTTATTTATAGTGATCATTGTCGGTCGGCACCCATGATTTTTTTTCACAAGGGTTTTCGACGTAAAAAATCGTGTCTCCTATGTGCATCTATTTTTAATAACAAGTGGGATCATATCATTGAGATCGTTCTAGTACCATCTCGGCTGCCGACGAGTTTGTCTACTTGGAGATCCCATCTGCAAGTTTTAGCCGCCGGTACGGTCGTCGCGATGTTTGCCGAGATAAGATTAGCCAGTACGAAGCGGAGTCAGCCGTCGACTCCGATCGGGATTTGGTGCCCGCCGTGCAGCGTGTTGGAGAAAAAGCAGCAATCCATCTACTCCAGCACGTTTATCAAGGAAAGAAAAATCAGTAGATGCACTCAGCCTTGTTACTGTTCACGTGAATTGAATTTCACGTTGGATTTTTGCTGCGTGCACATGCCCCTTCGTACCAGGGATTCAATTCAACTGCAGTGCTTCGGTTCTCCCTACACGGATAAAAGTGTCCAGAAGAGCCCAACGGAAACACATAGGTGGCAGACGGTGGCCGCGTGGCGCCACCGACACGGCGCGCTACAGGCAGAAGTACATGTCCCTCCTCCGGCTTTATTCCCTCGATATCGCCAGGTCCGCCTCCCGGCTCACCCAAGCATCACACGTACCCACCATCTTCCACGGCCTTCTTCCTGATGACCAAATTAAGCTTCCATTTTTTTTTAACTCCAGTAGAGATCTAGATCACACGTACACAACCCAGAGTCTCGCCGCGGTATAAATAGCAGGGCACCCCAGCTGCTTTGCTGCATCGATCGACGGCTCGACTGATAGCAACAACACTACAACAAACACTTGGGTACACGAGTTCAGAGATCTAGCCAGAGCTAATTAAGCGGACAGTTAGCTTTAATTTGCTTGAGAGGATGGAGAACTACCAGGGGCAGCACGGCTACGGCGCCGACCGCGTCGACGTGTACGGCAACCCGGTGGGCGCCGGCCAGTACGGCGGAGGCCACGGCGCGATGGGGATGGGAGGTCACGCCGGCGCCGGCGCCGGCGGCCAGTTCCAGCCGGCGAGGGAGGACCACAAGACCGGCGGCATCCTCCGCCGTTCCGGTAGCTCAAGCTCCAGCTCGGTATGTTCCCTGTCGTCCGTCCATAAATCTAATCGCCTCGCTTCAGAATTCCTTTACTTAATTTGAGTTGTGCGTTCGTGCAGTCGTCTGAGGACGACGGGATGGGAGGGAGGAGGAAGAAGGGGATCAAGGAGAAGATCAAGGAGAAGCTCCCCGGCGGCAACAAGGCCAACCACCAGCAGCAGATGATGGGGAACACCGGCGGCGCGTACGGGCAGCAGGGCCACGCCGGGATGACCGGCACCGGCGTGCACGGTGCGGAGTACGGCAACACCGGCGAGAAGAAGGGATTCATGGACAAGATCAAGGAGAAGCTGCCCGGCCAGCGCTAAATAAAGCTTAATTGACCGCCGGGGCAACACGTCGTCATGTGTGTAGTATCTATCGTTTTAATCTGCCGAATAAAATAACGTGCACTGCAGTGTATAACGTCCTCGAAGAGAATAGCACTACTGTTTGGGCGTTCGCACGTGTTGGGTTGTACCTATATATAGCTTGTGATGCAATTGCAAGCTTTGTACGGTGTGTGTACACAGGTTTTTATTCAAGTGTGTTTGACTTTGTTTTGGAATTTTCATGTGAATTTCGCAATATACTATGTAAGCCATGCTTCGAGTTATCCTTTTTGGTTGGAACTCCCATGTGTAAGTGTTTCTTGATTATAAGATTTGGCTCTCTACTACTATTTTCTGGTTGTAGTAATGGAAGTTGAAAGCAAAATGAATTGTCGATTTCATTTGATTAGATCATTTGTACTATCACTTATACTAACAAAATTAGCAATAACATGGGTATTATTGAAAGAATAAAGTTTGTACTATCACTTATACTAACAAAATTAGCAATAACATGGGTATTATTGAAAGAATAAAGTAGTAGAAATATGGAGAGTATTATTGGAAAAAGAAAATACGAAAGGGTATAATCGCTGCTTTTGCGATGAAATATGAGTAATGCTAACCGATCATAATCGATTTAGTAAAGAACGAATTAAGTATAATAGTATCATCAATAATAAGACATATATTTTATTCTATGACTTACGGAATATATATGTCAAGAACAAATTAAGTATAATATATTTTATTCTATGACTTACGGAATATATATGTCAAGAACAAATTAAGTATAATAGTATCATCAAAAATAAGACATATATTTTATTCTACGACTTACGGAATATACATCTATGACATACCATCATTCATAAAGACATATATTTTATTCTACGACTTACGGAATATACATCTATGACATACCATCATTCATACGAATCTTACGAATCGGTATGCGGTAAGGAAGTCTACAAGACATTACGAGAAATATCCTCACGGGCGCTGGCGATTAACCGTCCTACTCGGAGATGATTGGGTTTGTTCTATATTATGTAGAGTGAGATGATTGGGTTTATTCTATATTGTGTAGGGTTTATTGCTTCTGAGTTCTACTTAGAGACTGTGGCAACTCATGGTATAAAAGGCACACCTCCAAAGGGTTTAGATCATCGAATCATAGTGCCAACACACCCACCATAGTTTACGAAGCTGAAGGACGCGAAGCCAAATCCGTCGGGAGATCTCGTCGACCTCTCTCAACAAGGATCTCGCCGGTATCACTGGGTTTATCTGTTCTGTTTGTACTCTGTGGTTTTCGGCATTAATCTCATATAAACTGGATTAGGGCTATTACCTCACGAGGGAACTGAACCAGTATAATCTCTGTCTTTGTCTATTTTGATGTCATATCGTGTAGATTCTCATGTCGATGTAGTACTACATCGCTCTAAGATTTGATGTTCTGGATAGAAGTTTTCATATTTTTCAGGCTTTGATTATAGTTATTGAATGTATTCTTATTGTTTCACTAGTTTATTAGTAAGTGTTGTATTTGGTATTATTCAGTTTTAAGTAGTATCTAGTTTTTATGTAAATATTGCATGATATTTTTATGATCTTTATATTTGTTACTATATTTTAGTAATTACTATTCGTTTCGATTTTTACGGAGAGAGAGGTGGAGAGAATGGAAGGATGCATATAGCTAAGACAAGGGCACGCATTATATAACAACTGCTTATTGTATTTGGTATTATTCGGTTTTAATTAGTATGTAGTTCGTATGTAAATATTGCATGATATTTTTATGATCTTTATATTTGTCATGTTTTAATAATTACTATTTGTTTTGATGTTTTACGGAGAAATAGAGGTGGAGAGAATGGAAGGATGCATATAGTTAAGACAGGGACACGCATGATACAACAACTGCTTGCCAACGCAATATCGTACGTGTCCAACTATAGTCGTATGTTGTTTTACATGACCACTTCTACCGTATCATGGTTGGTCTATAAATTTTAATCAAGATGTCATTTAGATCAATAGAACTTATAAATCGCACAGGTAGGTTCTAAATCCATGATAGATCTAAGGACCCACGTGCACGTCTCCACGGTAGTAAACTCGTTTGCATTTAACCCCTCCAAAGCTCACAATGGAGAAAAAATTTACACTTAGCCCCATTTCTCTATTTTTTGTAGGGAAGGTGTAAATTTTACTGGTTAAACAGAGTGATTACAATCCCATGAGACAAGATCATAAATACAAGTTGGAGCATCAAGTCTTCACACCGCATTATGTCTAGTCCTTCTTGCTAACCGAGCTAGTTCATGAGGCACTCTATTACACCCCTCTTCCAACATGATTTAGATGGACCTCAATCAGGAAGTAAACCGATAAAACTCTTTGCTTTCGCCAAAAAGGCACACCATCTCGATTTATTTTGCCCAGGGGGCATGAGCTTAATCACTTCTGTGCAATCGGTTTCAAGGACCCACGTGCATGTCTCCACAGTAGTAAACTCGTTTGCATTTAACCCCTCCAAGTTCACAGTGGCGAAAAAATTACACTTAGCCCCTATGCTCTCAATTCTTGACAAGCAAACTTCTCTCTACTCTACTCTCTCTATCTTTTCCTCGATTGAATTAGGGAGGGAAAGCGATAGCAACGCAAAATCTGGTGAGGGGGTGGAGAGAGGGCACGAAGAGCGATGAAGAGGAGGGAGGCGGGCATAATGTGGTGTCCTAATTTTCATAATCACCATCGAAGTTCTTCAGGCAGCTTGTCGTTTTCAAGTTGTAGTAGTAGGCTGGAAACACCTATGGTACGGGCCGGGTGTCGCTACTTTAAAAATTATTATCATGATCACTGTTCCAGAAAGTCGATCGAAGTAATGAAATCGATTTGGGAGTACCGTATCTAAGAAACTATATGCAAATTTGTTACCATGGTGGGTTAGGTAGGGGCAAAATATAAACATTTTATAAGATGTTCTTTTGATTTTGATAAGGTTAAACTTTGAAGATTTTAACCAAGGATCAGTTAAGTATCCAAAATAATTTACAAATAGAAATGTATAAGAGTTATAGACATAACTTTATATTCCACGTAACTATTGATTTCATACCGGTGACAATATATTTTAAGCCGAAATAAGGCTTAGGCCTTGTTTACATCAAAAAATTATGGCAAAAAACATTACATCAAATGTTTGGACACATGCGTGGAGCATTAAATGGGGAAAAAAACCAATTGCACATTTTACATGTAAATTACGAGACAAATCTTTTGAGCCTAATTACGCCATGATTTGACAATATAATGCTACATTAAACATTTGCTAATGACGGATTAATTAGCTTAATAAATTCGTCTCGGTGTTTACAGGTTAAATCTGTTATTTGTTTTGTTATATATTAGTCTACGTTTAATACTTACTTTACATATAAAGAACTACACACCCTTACAAAAGGTGAACTGTGGGAGCATAAATATACCGTTTTCTAATTCTAGATATAGCCCGAGGCAAACACAAACGTGGCGGCCGGTGGCCGTGCATGGCGTCACCGACACGGCGCGCTACACGCACACGTCCTTGCTCCGCCTTTATTCGGAAAATGCTTTTTATCGCACGTCCAACGAAACTAAAATATCGGACACCTCATCTACCCTTCTAAAAAGCATGATGAATCGGAGCAACCTCACTGTAACATACATGCTAGCTGTTTCTTTTCATTCTTTTCTACTATCTTTAAATATTTTTTCTTCTAAATTACTTATCTGATCTACGAACCGAACACACCGTTGTATTCGTTGCAATTAAATCTTTACAACAAGATATCATATGATTATATTATGTCAAAAGAAAAATATGTGTTTCAAACCGTTAAAACTAAATGTTTCATACTTGATAGTGATATGTTTCAATGTGCATCTTCAGTGTGTTTCACAAAATTCCTGAAACTAACTGCTACTACTCTCTCTCCTCTCTCTCCACCTCATCCATACATACATGCATGTATTTTAGTAAGCTTCAAAATGATTTTTCTCTTAAATTACTTATTTAATCTATGATCCGATCACACCATTATATTCGTTTTAATTAAATCTTTACAATAAGATATCACATGATTATATTTTGATAAAAGAAAAACATATGTTTCGATCCGTTAATGGTTGTTGTTTCATACGTGACAGCGATATGTTTCAACGTGTATCTTCACCATGTTTCATAAAATATTTAAATGTTTCAGTTGCTGATTTTTTGTTTCACCATATATAACTTAATGTTTCACTTGTTGGTCAACTGTAACATTTGACCGTCCGATTTTTTTGTCATCGGACGTCGGATGGGTAGATTTCTCCCCTTTATTCCCTCCACGCACCAGCGCCGCCTCCTGGCTCACCCCATGCACGTACACGTAAACCCCCTCTTCCGTGGCCTTCCTGACCTACACTTAGGTTTACTTATATGTACCTCTCCAACCTCCCAAGATCACTATAAATGGCACATACGCAACCCTTCCGTTCCCTGCATCGATCACAAGACACAACATTTTTCACTGATACAATATAGCAACACTTGGGGTGAGATCAGACGAACCAGATCTACCAAAGGCCCAGATCAGTACAGTGTTTGAGAAGATGGAGAACTACCAGGGGCAGCACGGCTACGGCGCCGACCGCGTCGACGTGTACGGCAACCCCGTCGCCGGTCAGTACGGCGGCGGCGCCACCGCGCCCGTGGGAGGCCACGGCGCCGCGATGGGAATGGGAGGGCATGACGCCGGCACCGGCGCCGGCGGGCAGTTCCAGCCGGTGAAGGAGGAGCACAAGACCGGCATCCTCCTCCACCGCTCCGGCAGCTCAAGCTCCAGCTCGGTACGAACATATGCAATCTCTTCACCTCTTCGTTAATTATTCTTGCCGTTAATTAATTTCGTGTATATGCACCGTGCAGTCGTCTGAGGACGACGGGATGGGAGGGTGGAGGAAGAAGGGGATCAAGGAGAAGATCAAGGAGAAGCTCCCCGGCGGCAACAAGGCCAACCACCAGAAGCAGCAGCCGATGATGGGGAACACCGGCGGCGCGTACGGGCAGCAGGGGTACGCCGGGATGACTGGCGCCGGCACCGGCACCGGCGTGCACGGTGCGGTGTACGGCAACACCGGCGAGAAGAAGGGCTTCATGGACAAGATCAAGGAGAAGCTTCCCGGCCAGCACTAAATAAGTTCGACCGGGTCGTCACAAAATATGTCGTGATGTGTGTGCCGTTTTATCTGTTGTTGAATAAAGTAGCGTGAAATGCGACCGATGGTCTTCTGCCTTGGGACCGATGGCACTGTTTGTTGTGTTCTCGCGTCCGTGTCGGTTTTACCCTTGAAATGTAATATGGTGTGTGTACACGCTAAGTTTTTATTGAAGTGTGACTTTGTGCTTGTGTTATTTGGCCGTACGTCTGTCGTGCTTGAAAGTAGTTTTTCTTCCATTGAAATTGCTAAGAGTACTTAACTCTACAACTTTTTTTTGAGGGGTACTTAACTGTACAACTAGAGATGAGTAATTTGGCCGTTTCCTCGCAGTTAGATTCGGCCAGTGGCCCGAGTTGATTCGTTAAAGAGGGACAGTTAACTTTTAGTGCAAACATTCAAGGAACCGGAAACATGGAGAAATCGCTTATTCAGAGCATTGGATTAGAGATGAGAATGAGAATGAAAAAGGGTGATAATAGAACTGGTTGGGAGGGATGCTCCAGCAGGGCCTCACAAATCGTACACGACAATGTGTATTAAACCAAAGCGTCCAAATTCAAATAAAATAAGATTTTGTTAATAGTGTGGTAAATGAAGGCATTCAGGATAGCTCATAACACTGTGTAGGGTCGGATTGTAATCAAGCAGGAGAAGCTATCTGAGAAACCGCATTTTCAGGTGCCCTGTTTGGATGCTTGGCCTGTGGCGCAGCCAGAGCCCAATGGGCTTCTTTAGTTGGCGAAAAATTTTTGCCCCTTATATCACATCGAATATACGGACACACATTTCAAATATTAAATGTAGTCTAATAACAAAATAAATTACAGATTTCATCAGGAAATAAGAGACGAATTTATTAAGCCTAATTAATTCATCATTAATAAATATTTACCGTAGCACCATATTTTTAAATCATGACGTAATTAGGCTTAAAAGATTCGTCTCGCAATTTTCTCGTGAACTGTGTAATTGATTTTTTTCTACATTTAATACTCGATGCATGTGTCTAAACATTTAATGTGACAGTGAAATTTTGTTTGGAAACTGTTGCGTGCTGCCGTAGCCACAGCTGCGGAACCACCTACGATCTCTTCTCTCCGGCCCCTTCCCTTGAATCTGCTGTGATATTCAGGTCACTTGTCTTGAGGGGAAGCGGTTCGGAAACTCTAATGAGCGATCGATCGCCAGGGCGATCGGGTAGCGATCGGCCCCCCTCCCCCTCCCTCCCTCTACCTGTTTCCCTTTTTGGCACTGCATTATTTTTCTAATTTAGGAAATTTATGCGCCTAAAGTTTATACACCTCAAGTTTACACATCTAAAGTGTAGAGACCAAAAGTTTATAAGTCAAAAGTTTATATATCCGATTCAAATTTGAATTTGAATTCAAATATTTTTTTATATATAATATTTCTATACATCTAAAGTTTATAGACCTAAAGTTTATAAGTCAAAAGTTTATATGCCCGTTTCAAATTTGAATTTGAATTATATCTGATTCAAATTTGAATTTGAATTCAAATATTTTTTATATATAGTATTTCTATACATCTAAAATTTATACACCTAAAGTTCATAGATCCAAAGTTTATAAGTCAAAAGTTTACATACTCGATTCAAATTTGAATTTGAATTCAAATTTTTTATATATAGTATTTATATACATAAATTTTTCTGACTTTTGTCTTTTTTAAAAAAATTGTGGTGCACTGTAGTAGGAAGAGAATAAGGGGAGGAGGAATGGGGAGAAGAGGGAGGAATCGGCTATAGGGGGGAGGGGAGTGCGCCGCGCATTAGGAGTACCCGGGCTCCTTCTCGCTCGAGGTATAAGAATGAGTTTAGTTCCAAATTTTTTATTCAACCTTCCAACTTTTTCATCACATTAAAACTTTCCTACACACATAAATTTTCAACTTTTCCATTACACCGTTCCAATTTCAATCAAACTTCTAATTTTAGCGTGAACTAAACACACCCTTAAGTTGATTGTTTCTCGTGGTCAAGTCTATCTTATCATCCGTTTTTTCCCATTTTTTCATGGCTCGCCGGAGTCCGGCAACCATGTCCCGGAGACGGTGGAGCTGTGTTGTGGTTGACTGGTTGCACATTGTTGCATGTTCAAGACGCCCATCGAGGCAGCGATTTGAGTGGAGGAAGTGTTTGGATACACGTAGGCTACCATAGCATAAATCAAAATTTTCTATCGCGTAAACTAGGAACCATACAAGTATTAGATCATAGATCGTTACCACTCGACGCGCTGTGCAGCGGAAAAAGGCGCTAAGAAGTCGAAGGATTTCTCGCGAAGTAGCGCGCGTCGATGTAGAGGAAGTAGTCGATCGCACCGGCTCGACCTTCTCCTCCTCTTGCGTTCTCGCCGTACTCCCACGCCGATCAGCACCGCAAACCAGCAGCGCCTCTACCGGTATCCACACGTACAGGGGCGGAACGCCACGCGAAGATGTGCTAGTACCCGCGCGTGGCTAGGGTTTTGCTCGGGGAGGGAAGTGATGGCTAGGGTTTCTCACGTGATGCAATATCTTCACCGGTTACACCCCTCACGAATATATAGGATCCATCACTAGGGGCCTCCACGACCCGTAGGACTTCTATTAGGATCCCTATCCGAATTAAGCTCATATTGGATCTCCATCCAATCCCCTTATTCCGGCCCATTAAGCGTGCGACCCTGTAGGTTCATGTACACTCGGCCGTAACCCGAAAACTCCTTTTCGGTCCACGCATTAACAGCGGCTCCTAGCAGAACGTATTGACCCACCGGGCATACATAAAGATCATATCGGCTGAACCTCTAGTGTATACTTGTATGAACCCCTTTGCCTCACGATATCGATTAAGCTCAAGGCTAGATATGTGCCATCCTCTAATAACTCAATCATTCACTTCAACCTATTGATTGACTCCTCAATCACCTTTGGCACGGCCATGCACTTCCATAAACTACAACATCGAGGGGCCCAGAGATATCTCTCCATAGGAGGGGCAAATCCCATCTTGATTATTCATAACTCACTACATGTTTCATAGCATACCCGAAAACTACTTTTATAACTACCCAATTACGGAGTAGCGTTTAGCAGTCCCTAAGTAAGCTACTACACATGCTGGGAACCATGATAATCTCAAGTCTAAGAATTCAACACCAACACTAAATGAGATCACTGATGATACAACACATATGGCTCTTGCAGTGTCTCATGTTGGGTCTATCCAACAAAATGTTCAGTAATATGTGTCCACATTATTAATTTGGTATCTCTATACCATGATCTATGAGACATGATAATCAATTAGTACATGTGCTGATCATCTAATCACATTTGTTCCACATATTATATTTGATCAGGGATCCTTTAGAAATAGTAACAAATAACATAAAGAGTCTCATGAAAGAATCACATATTCGTTAACCAATAATGAGTTATTTATTTCAAGGAACAATATCGGATAAATATATAAACATAATATGTGATACAATCATCTCTATGATTGCCTCTAGGGTATATCACTAACAGTCTCCCATTTGCACTAGAGTAAATCATGAATGTATCTTATACCCATTGCCCTAGTGTGTGCCTCATGCTTAGGCTGAGGGAGTGACTTTGTCAACAGATCCGCAACATTTAAATCCGTATGTATTTTGCATATCTTCACATCTCCTCTACCCACTATCACGCGAATGAGGTGATACCGCCGTAAAATGTGTTTGGACATTTGATGCGATCTAGGCTCCTTGGCTTGCTCAATGGCACCACTATTATCGCAATAGAGGTCCATAGGGCTAGAAGCACTAGTCATCACACCTAATTGAGAAACAAATTTCTTTATCCAAACAGCCTCCTTTGCTGCTTCAGAAGCGGCAATGTATTCGGCTTCTGTTATAGAATCAGCCACTGTATCTTGCTTGCAACTCTTCCAACTCACAGCGCCTCCATTCAGGCAGAACACAAATCCAGACTGCGATCTAAAATCATCTTTGTCGGTTTGGAAGCTTGCGTCAGTGTAACCATTTACAACGAGCTCTTCCTGTCCTCCATAGACTAGGAACATATCCTTAGTTCTTCTCAAGTACTTCAGGATATTCTTTACAGCTATCCAGTGACTCTTACCTGGATCTGATTGGTATCGGCTTGTTGCACTAAGTGCATATGAAACATCTGGACGTGTACATAGCATAGCATACATGATGGATCCGATTGCCGAGGCATATGGAATCACACTCATCTTGTTTCGCTCATCAGTCGTTTGAGGACACTGATTCTTGCCAAGATTAATGTCATGTGACATCGGTAAGAAACCTTGTATAGAATTTTGCATGTTGAACCTCTTCAACACCTTGTCAATGTATGTACTCTGGCTTAATCCAATTAGCCTCTTTGATCTATCTCTATAGATCCTTATGCCTAGAATATATGCTACTTCCCCTAAGTCCTTCATTGAAAAACTATTTTTCAACGATGTCTTAACGGATTCAAGCATAGGAATATCATTCCCAATCAATAATATGTCATCTACATATAGGATCAGAAACACCAGTGCGCTCCCACTAATCTTCTTGTATATACAAGGCTCTTCTTCGTTTTTGACAAAGCCCAACACCTTGACTACTTCGTCAAAACGAATATTCCAACTCCGAGATGCTTGCTTCAACCCATAAATGGATTTCTGCAATTTGCATATCTTTTTAGCTGATTGTGGATCAACAAATCCTTTGGGTTGTGTCATGTACATATCCTCATCGAGATTTCCATGGAGGAAATCTGTTTTGACATTCATTTGCCATATCTCATAATCGAAATAGGCAGCAATCGCTAAAACAATCCGAATAGATTTTAGCATGGCGACTGGCGAGAAAGTTTCATCATAATCAACACCTTGAATTTGTCTGAAACCTTTCGCCACCAATCGTGCCTTGTAGATGTGAACATTTCCATCTACATCTGTCTTTTTCTTAAATACCCATTTGCACTCAATGGCTTTTACACCATCAGGTAGATCAATCAAGTTCCAAACTTGATTGACATGCATGGATTCTATTTCGGATTTCATGGCTCCAAGCCATTTCTCAGAGTCTGGTCCCACCATTGCTTCCTCATAGGTAGTAGGTTCATCATTGTCTAACAACAATATATCACGTTGTCCTGTAGTTAACAACGCATACCTCGCAGGTGTACGCCATATCCTTTCGAACCTTTGTGAAGCTGGTGCTTCCACAACTGGTTCAACAACAACTTGTTTTTGAACAACATCTTGCTCAGCTTGTTGTGGTTGTGTGGACGTTGAAGCGTTTTCCGGTGTTTCCTGAATTTCTTCAAGTCACACCATGCTCCCACTATCCTTTCTTGAAATAAACTCCTTTTCTAAGAAAACACCGTGTCGGGCGACAAACACTTTGCCCTCTTCCTGATTATAAAAATAATATCCTTTCGTTTCCTTAGGATACCCCACAAAGAAGCATTTATCTGATTTAGGTGTGAGTTTATCCGATTGCAAACGTTTTACATAGACCTCACAACCCCAAATCTTTAGGAAAGACAAACTGGGACGCTTCCCTGTCCATATCTCATATGGTGTCTTATCCACTGATTTTGATGGAACCCTATTTAGTGTGAACGCAGCTGTCTCAAGAGCGTAACTCCAAAAGCTTAGTGGCAGATCAGTTTGGCTCATCATTGGTCGCATCATGTCCAACAATGTACGATTCCTCCGTTTAGACACCCCATTCCACTGAGGCGATCCTGGCGGAGTGAGTTGTGGAACAATTCCACACTCCTTTAGATGATTGCCAAATTCAAGGCTCAAGTACTCTCCACCACGATCAGATCGTAGATACTTGATTGTCTTGCCCAAATTATTTTGTACCTCATTCTGAAATTCCTTGAACTTTTCAAAGGATTCATACTTATGCCTCATTAAGTAGACAACCATATCTACTAAAGTCATCGGTAAAGGTAATAAAGTACCCAAAACCACCTCTGGCAGTTGAGCTCATTGGTTCACATACATCAGTATGTACTAGTCCTAATAGTTCACTTGCCCTTTCACTTTGACCAGTGAAAGGTGCCTTTGTCATTTTGCCAAGTAAACAAGATTCGCATGTCTTAAATGATTCAAAATCAAAAGAGTGTAGAAGTCTATGAAGCTTCTCCATGCGTTTCTCATTTATATGACCCAAGCGACAATGCCAAATAAAAGTGGGATTCAAATCATTAGGACGTTGCCTTTTCGCGTTAATGTTATAGACTGAACATTCATCAAGATTCACAATGTATAAGCCATTCATCATGGATGCATGGAAACAGAAAATGTCATTATAATAGACTGAACAACCATTGTCCACAGATCTAAAACCATAACCCTCTGCTTGCAAACAAGGAGCAGAGATAACGTTCTTACACAAAGCTGGAATGCAATAACAATTATTTAATTCCAAAACTAATCCTGAAGGTAAAGATAATGGCATAGTGCCGACCGCAACAGCAGCAACTCTTGCTCCATTGCCCACGCGAATGTCCACTTCACCTCTTGCTAAGCTCCTACTTCTTTTCAGTCCCTGCAACGATTTGCATATGTGAGAAACTGACCCGGTATCAAATACCCAAGAATCAGTAGACGAAGTAGCAAGATTAATTTCTATAACATTAATACCTGAGGTGGAACTCTTTCCATCCTGCTGCTTCTGCTTGAGCTGTTCTAGGTATTTCTTACAGTTTCTCTTCCAGCGCCCTGAAAAGGTCACGGGGTACATAGATCTCATCTACGATTCGCCATGTGAAAACCTTAACGGCGTAATCAAATTATGCCGAAACCGAGTCAATCTCATTGGTTCGTTTTTCTCATCGGCGTGAGGTTTCAATGGACATCGGACTATCCGATGAACACAATCGCGTTCGGCCTTGGTGAGTACTAGACATTCTAGTGAAGTCACCAACACACATACCGATTGATCTCATCAACCCATGTGGCTATCGGTTCATCTCATGTTCCAATCACCTAAGAACTCATATACAACATAATAGATCTCATCTACTACACCCACATATCAATTATATGCAATGATCTAGATCATAAACTATACAAGGCGGCTCTGATACCACTGTTTGGATACGTGTAGGCTACAATAGCATAAATCAAAATTTTCTATCGCGTAAATCAGGAACCATGCAAGTATTAGATTATAGATCGTTACCACTCGACGCGCTGCGCAGTGAAAAAAGGCGCTAAGAAGTCGAAGGAATTCTCGTGAAGTAGCGCGCGTCGATGTAGAGGAAGTAGTCGATCGCACAACATGTTCACTAACATGTGTCCACATTATTAATTTGGTATCTCTATACCATGATCTATGAGACATGATCATCAATTAATACATGTGCTGATCATGTAATCATATTTGTTCCATATATGATATTTGATGAGGGATCCTTTAAAAATAGTAACAGACAACATAAAGAGTCTCATGAAAGAATCACATATTCGTTAATCAATAATAAGTTATCTATTTTAAGGAACAATGTCGGACAAATATGTAGACATATTATGTGATACAATCATCTCTATAATTGCCTCTAGGGCATATCACTAACAGGAAGTAATCAAATTTAGCCAGAAAACTTATCTGAAACCGATTTATAAAATTTAGGCATTGTTTAGTTCTCAAATTTTTTTTACCAAAAACATCACATTGAGTCTTTAGACATATGTATGGAGTATTAAATATAGATAAAATGAAAACTAATTGTATAGTTTGCATGGAAATCACAAGACGAATCTTTTGAGCACCATGATTAGCTATAATTGCTATAATAACTCGCATGTGCTAACGACGGATTAATTAGGTTTAATAAATTCGTCGGTTTCCAAGCAAGTTATGAAATTAGTTTTTTTATACGTGTTTAAAAGCCTCTTCCGATATCCGATTAAATATCTAATGTGACAAAAATAACTTTCTTTTCGCGACTAACCAAGACCTTAAAAAGGAGGAAGTACGTTTCTAGTGTTTCCAGAAAAAGTAGTAGTTTGACTTGTCAACATGAAGTATCAACGAAACTAGTGGTTGCAGTGCCGTCGACGCTTACTAGACGCAGAATAAAGGTGGGAACGTCCGGAAATCCACGTCGCACTCCTGGACACTTGACACAGTGGCAACCATCATTTCTATTATTGTAATCCAGATCCCACACACTATTAATTACTCGTACGTCATATTATCTATCCATTACTTCCGTTGTGTCTCATCCCTTCCAGAGAATTCGCATGCTTGCCGTGTACGTACGTGGCGCCGCTGATCGACATGCATCCTCTCGCTGATCATGCTCGATCAGCATTGTTTAGCTTTACGCCCACCTGGATCACAATGTGCCGTGTTGTCCTCTCTGACATGATCCGATTGCAATATTTTATCCCTCGCCGGAGCAGCATAAATACCCAGAAAAACCTTGCACTAATCGGAATCCATTCAGTGCCAATCAGGTAATCAGTGTGAGAATCTTTTCAAAGCGAAGGAGCAAATTAGCTTTTGTGTTGTAGATCGAGCAGGCCAGGTAGCGAGAATGGAGTACCAGGGGCAGCATGGTGGCCACGCCAGCAGCCGCGCCGACGAGCACGGCAACCCTGCAGTGACCACCGGACACGCACCCACCGGGATGGGCGCCGGCCATATCCAGGAGCCGGCGAGGGAGGACAAGAAGACCGACGGCGTCCTCCGCCGCTCCAGCAGCTCCAGCTCCAGCTCATCCGTACGTCCTCTTCCTCCCAAGTTTATTGTATTTAGCTGGCTGGTTTCAGGCTTGTTTATATCGTAGCCACTTTTATCAATGTCAATATTTGACATTGCTAAAATTTGATATATTTTGGCACTACAAATTTTAGTGATCTTGGTTGTGTTTAGTTTAGTGTCTTACCAAAAGTTAATAGAACTTCAAGAATCAAAACTTGTAAAATTACCGAAGTTTGGCAGTGTAGCATTAGCATGTATGTATTTGGTCTAGTGTCTTACTAAAATTTAACAATCCTTTATATGGTTAAAAATGACAACGAAGTGAACAAGGCCATCGTATTTATGATCTGAATAATGAAACGTACTACCGATTGCTGAATGCTGATCAATTTGCAGTCTGAGGACGATGGGATGGGAGGGAGGAGGAAGAAGGGGATCAAGGAGAAGATCAAAGAGAAGCTCCCCGGCGGCAACAAGGGCAACCACCAGCAGCAGCAGCAGGAGCACACCACAACAACGACCGGCGGCGCCTACGGGCCGCAGGGCCACGACACCAAGATCGCCACCGGCGCACACGGCGGCACCGCCGCCACCACCGCGGACGCCGGCGGCGAGAAGAAGGGCATCGTCGACAAGATCAAGGAGAAGCTCCCTGGGCAGCACTGAGCTGCTGCATGCCATGTGTGATCGGTGTTTCGATCCGACGATCGACTTCGATCACAAACAACGAACAATCTCCCTCCTGAAGAATAAATATTGTTGTGTCCTAGTAATCTTATATATGTGCGTGTTCCGGTAAACAATAAGTCGTGATACAGCCACGGCATGTGTACGTAGCACTGTATGTAAGTGCGCGTGTGGTATATGGCGTGTTGGTTAATTTTGGTATATTATTTGGCTCAAATTATATAATGTAAACATCTATGCGAAATCTGTTTATCGTGACAAACGGGACTACATATAGATTTTATAGCTTCAAATCTTGCAGATTCTTCAATCATTGGATATATCCTAATTATGTCAAAAATCATCAACCTAGAGAAAAAACTGTTGTCAAATTTAATTTTGTTGACTGAGTGTAAGTGATATATAACTGAGTGTAACTGTACTGTAATTATAAATTAAATATACAAGAGCACAAATCTTGACGTAAGATATTGCAGACAAAAAATTAACAAATAAAAATGTAGAAATTGATGGCAAGTGAAGGAGAAAAACCGCTGACAAGCAGCACCTCACCGTGACCGTAAAATACTACTCCTTTCTTGTAAAAACCAGGACTTAAATGCATCCTATGTAATTGGTGCAGAGTTATCTTGAATGGCGGAGAGATCACGCTGCTGTCACTGACCCGGCCTCCGGTCTCGTCGCCGGCGCTCCGACGCTATGCAAGCAGCGGGGCAGCGTATCGCTCTCTGATTCTGTGGTAAAAAAAAGTGTCAATTGCTTTCCATACTGTAGAAAAGGCTGTTCGAATGAACCAAGTGGGCCGAGACGTTCTCATGGGCCTGTTTGGATCGGACTCAGCTTGGGTGATATTGTGAAGGCAAGTCACAGCGTGACATTGGAAAGATCTGGACCATCCGAAACAAATCCAACGGAGATGGCGCTTGGGCCCGCCTGCAGGTCGAAATATCGCCATGCACTACTACAATACCCATTATTCTGGGCGGTTCGATAGATTATCCCGTGCGGTCGCCCGGCCCGCCTGCAGCTCCTCGTCTGGGAAAATCTTTATTTTCGTGTGCGGGCGGGCCGACCGCACGGGATAATCGATTATCCCGTGCGGTTTGGTTATACGGACCGCACGGGATATCCCGTGCGGTGCAATAAGGCCGACCCAACGGGATAATCTATTATGCTGTGCGGTCAAATTAAGTGGCCCGCACGGGATAATAGGTTACCCCCCACGGCTAGCACGTGCTAGGGCGACCGCACGGTCCGTGCGGTCGCCCTAGCACGTGCTAGCCGTCTGGGATAACCTATTATCCCGTGCGGTCGGTATAATTTGACCTCACAGGACAATAGATGGAAACTTAGCCGAAAATTAGCCAAAACATCAAAGTAAATCATATTATATAGAAAGTATAGTGTTTATTAAAAGTATCCGCCGCGACAAATACATCCATTTAGTCCACAGCATGTTTCCTCTCCCACTCTCTTAGATTCTTGAATATGGGGTCCGTAGCAAGTTCGCTATGAGGATCATGGAACTCTCCTAGATGATTGCAGATGTCGCGACGAATGAACCGGCACAAGTCCGCGCACAAGTTGATAAACGTTTTCTGATCGAACCGGCTTCCGCTATAAGGGATGCTCGGGAGCTATGGAAATTAAAATACAAATGATTTGTGTTACAGTCAAGTTTAATGAACTATTTGCAATATCTAATCAGAGTTTAATGACTTACATCTGTAAACTCAGTTCTGTATCTCCCATTGACCCTGAGCATCTCGCACACATAATAACCGCATTGGTTCATCAAGTTAGGTTGCTTATAACATTGCATACACAAGTGGACACGTCAGAAGTAAGAATTGACAATCGTGATGTACGTACCAAATAAATGCTGACATACCGGCCAGTGTCCCCTCATGTACAGTTTCTCTCTACTTGGATTCTTTACGTACCTGCAACGTTTCTTATAACGGCCGTGTGCTCTACAAAAGTAAATTAATTAATTATGATAAATCTACTTTAATGATCTTTACGGAAAGTTGAAATCTTTACGGAAATTGTTTCGAACTTATAAGTTCAGCAAACATAGGAACTCCATGTACGCGTCCTTGTCATAGTCCGCCGGATCAAGAACTACGACGGTTTGGTCCGTTGGATAGAAGAGGAATAGTATGTAGTGCTCGTTGCGAACATGGATTATGAAATTAGGTAAGACATATTTTCATGCGCTGTTATTAATATGTGAACAGAAATATGTCGAAGTTACTTACACAAAGTGGTAGGGGACCATGATGACTCGTTTGTCGGAGTGTGTGAGAAATGAGGTGGCCAAGTAATTTCTCACCTCGGCCATCTTTCTCTTATGCAGACGCTCGATGTAATCTTTTTTCTCCTGAGGTCTCTTATTCTTTAGTACCGCACTATCCTCCGATATCCACACAGTGTGGGCCGTATCGCAAACCATCGTTGGATTTACGTAACCGATTGAAGCCCCCGTTCTTTGAGCGTCTACCCATTGTGACCTGAGGAAATTTGGAAGTTAGAATAACTAACATTTATATATTGGCACACATTGGGTAATAACAAAGTACATGGAATGCTTACAGGCACCATGCGCCGACGAGATTGATATCCATTTTATCCATCTTAAAGAATGCGTGGAGGTTCTTGAAACTATAGGCGAAGTTTGCGTTAGGTCCATCCTTGAAAGCGCCTTCCGGGACATGCACAGTAATCATCCCGAGACCTAACTCACTTGCCCTCAAGTACCACTCATGCATCAACCTCACTGGCCATGGGAGTTCACACATCAAGTTGAATGGCAAAAACGGCTTGCCATATTCATACTCCTTAGGCACTTCATCGGAGGTGCAAGATTGCATTTTGTCAGCAAGACCTACAACGCTCTTCTATGCGTCCGAATACTGATCAGGTCCAACTGGCTTTAGCGGACCCCCTCGACCCTTGAAAGATTGCAAAACCATCCGCGTCTCATACTCTGCCATTTTCTCCTTGTTGTACGTGGATACCATAATGGGTATGAGCTTGCGGGCTTCACAAGTTTTTGGCTGCTCCTTTGATGTATCTGGCTGTGGAGGTGGCACATGTTCGTCAAGGGATGGAGCAAGATACAATTGAGGAGCAGGAGACGGCTGCCGAGGTAGGGTAGTTGGGGAGTTAGGTGCTACTTGTTGTGGAGGTGGAGAAGGACCTCTAAGTGGTGATATCTGTGGGAGTGGAGATCCGGGTGGGGTAGTGCAGATCGGAGGGGACGGCGGTGCAGGAGGTGCAGCCGTAATTGGCACCGATGGAGCTGGTGCCGTCGACGTGAACTGACTAGTGAGTCTGAAGTCACGACGATGCCAGAGTATGAACTAGTTAACCGCATCCCCGAGAGGTTCAATCCCCTCTGGTGTTGGGATGTCAAGCTCCAACGACATCTGGTCGCCATTAACACGTGCGACCTGAACCCTTGTGTAGTCTGCCAGAATTGGGCTGTTATGGAACTGTCTCCCCGGTATCACCAATCCAGACGCAACCTCCTTTGATTTTCCCACTCTCCCTATCGGAACGACAAGGCTGCATGGTGTCAGAGCAGTTATACTATCTACCGGGTAGGTTGTATTTTCTACCGACCCGACAGAGCTTGGGATCTGTGTCGATTGCGAACCATGAGGAACCAGGTCAGGGAAGGCTTGAGGATTTTGTGCGGCAAGACTGTAGAACTGTTGGGTGACTTGTTGTGTGACCTGATCTGTGATTTCTTGGTGCATCTTGGCCTTGTAGGCGTAGTGCTTCTTGTAACTTTGGGCTTCCTATGGAAACCCTACCTTCCAATTCGTTCTGTAGTTCCCAAAGCTTCGGTCAGCTCATCATGCTGCCGTCGAGGGACGAACTCACCGGTCTTCTCCTTCTGGACGATCTGTTGGAGAGACGTGGTCACGTTCTGGATGTCCGGACAGTCCAACAGCCTCTCACCCTCTTCTGTCACTTGCCCCAAAGTTCTTGCCCACACCCAATTTCTAGTTCGCTTATTTAGGGGCTGCACAATCAAAGGTTTGCCTTCGGCCGCAAACTTTTCCTCCGTAGCTCACCATTTCTTCTCGTGACCAGCGTATCAACTTGACCCTAACCTGTGTGGATATATGTTTGTCACGCCCGGAATTTCTATCCAAAATTCCAAACGCTTACATGTGTGTAAACCCTCGTCCAGGAATCAGCCGAGGCACACAATAACAAATTGATAATAGAGTACAATTATTACTCTAATTAATAAGCGAATAAAATGTCATTATAGAGGTAGATAGTTCCTCTCAATCAATAAAGATCTAAGCAGCGGAAAATAAAGATAAACAACGCAGACGACTCCACTCCACAGGCAGCTTGACCAGGGCTACGCCTAATCCACAACACCATCAGCATCACTGTAGAACTCCTCCTCTGATGAATGATTGCAAGGTAAGTATATGACATACTCAGCAAGCCACGCAGCAAATATCCAAGTGTACAGGATAACAAAGGATGGCATAATATAGTCTCATTTGCAAAGGTAGCATTTAGTAAACATTTAAGAGTAGTAAAACAATAGAGTAATTAATCATCAATTTTAATCAACACTGAACTGCACACCCATGCTGCTCAGGCCTAACCATTCTGAACAACCAATCCCGGCTGCACAGTTCTATCTCCAAACCAGGAATATACCATTCCAAACCAGGAGCTAAACAAGTTATTAACAGCATCATTTAATATAATGGAAAGTGTGAAACTAATCACGAAAGACATTGTTCGACCCGCCCATTACCGCGGGCACGGCTATTCGAATAGTTTTACTCTGATCAGAGATGTACCACTGTACCCACAAGATACAACCTTAACATCATGTCAACCATGCGTCGCGATACTTAACAAGTGCCCGAATAGAGATTGTGACAATACCCTCTATATAACACAGTTCAAAGCAGTGCACCGTTCCCGGATCATAGTCACCCCCTTGTAAACAAGGCATGGACTCCCCAGCGACCCCCGTGGGCTTATCTCTGCCACTTCACAGTCTGGTGCTCTACAAAGAACCATACTACACAGAAAGTAAAGCCGTTGCCCACGCTGGCTTGTGGTTGGCACGGTAAATGTTTCACAACCGAAAATCGTGAACCGGTCCTTAATTGTCATGAGCACGACCATCAAAACCATGTACTCACAACCCACCATTATCAGGTTTTAGTTGGCAAATTAATTAATTGACCAATCATGATTAACCATCATGAGCTATCATTATGCCATCATTAAATAATAGTGATTCATAAGTTATCCCAATAGTGTGCTAAGGTTTCTAAGCATGGCTAAGCAATTATATCTAATCATCTAGCTGAACCAATAAATAAAGCTCAACTAGTCAAGTTACAATAACCCAAGGTATCAAGGAATAAAGTAATCAAGAACAAAAGGGCTATAACAAACAATAGGTTAATTCCACCCAATGACATTCGAAAATAAATGCAATAGTTGAATAGAAACAATAGCTTTAAACGGGATCAACATGCTCAAAGGGTTGTTTGGGATCTGTGTGACTTGCCTTGCTAGCCTTGGAACTCTTCAAAATCTTCTCCTGCAAACTCAGACTCTCCGGGAACGAAGGAATCTAAACAGAAAAGAGAAAAATCACAAAAATAGCACATAAACAAGCATGGACAGTACATGTGGATAATTTTAACATGTAGATCTCAATTTTAGAAAAATTTAGAGACTTGAACGAACTAAATCCGAGCTAAGATGAATTAGTTATGAATTTTTAAAGATTAAATCGGATTAAATCATTTATATAGATTTTAATTGAATTATGACGCAATAATGAATTATTTTTGAAAAGAAAAAGAGGATTATTGCGTCAGCGGCTCGGGTCCACGGTGGACCGGGTGCATGGCGACGGCTCACGGAAACAAACGGCCAGGATCTACCCTATCCAAAACGAACGGCCGAGATCTAACGGTCTACGACCGGTCTACGGCGGAAGGTGACGATCCACGTCAGCGGTGACGTCACCACCGGCGATGGCTCGGGCGACGCATGCTCGCTGGTGAACGACGGCACGGCGGCGCAAACGGAGGGCACCAGCACGATGCGGGCGACGCGGCGATCCTCACCGAGGCACGAACGGCGGCGGACGGCGACCGGACGATGACGGCGACGAGGAAGAACGGCGGCGACCTTCGGCTTCACGACGACGGTGGGGCTCCGGCAATCTACAGCGACGACGGAGAGGCGGACGAGATCGGCGACGGCTTGGCGACCACGGCGGCGGCCTTCCCGAGCGATGACGATGACCGGAGCGACGGCGGCGCACGGTTGGACCAATGGCGGCGACGGCGGCGCAAGGGCTCACGGCGCTAGGGCTCTACCGATGACGAGAGACGAAGGCGAGGGTGGCGACGGGTAGCGGAGGCACCGGGGGTCCTTTTATAGGGGCTAAGGGCGGCGGCGAAGGCCCACGGCGGCCCGGTGGCGGCGATGGAAAGTTAGGGTTCGGAGAGAAAAACCGAATCCGATTCGAGCTCGAATCCGGCGATTTCCAAAGCGAATTAGCGATAGGTTCCAAAAGGGAAAAGGTAGAGGAGATCGAAAAGATCATTTCCCCTCTATCAATTCGACCGGAGACGGAAAGGGGCGACGGAATTTGGAAGGGCGGCGGCGGCGCGGCTCGGCTAGGGTTTCGGCCAGGCGACGGCGCGAGGAGGACGACGAGTCCGACAGGCGGGACCCACCTGTCAGCGAGCGGGAGCACGCGCGGGGGCGGCGGCTCGGCTGCGGGCCAACTTGGGTCGGGGAGGAGAGAGAGAGGGTTTCGGGCCGACTTTCGGCCCAAAGGTAAAAGAGAGATTTTTAAAACTTTTTCAATTTAAATTATTCATGAAATGCAATTTCATTTATTAAAAATACTTCCTTAGCTCAAATAAATCCTAGAAAAATCTAGGAATTATAGAATCAAGCAAAGTATTTAATAAAATTTTATCTGGCCTAATTTTATATTGGAATTTATTATTTCAAATTAGATCTTCTCTTCTAGGCTTTTAAAATTATTTCTGATGATTACAATTAAACAACAATTTATATATTTAGGATTTTTAGGGTGTGACAATGTTCTTCTTCGCCAGGTCCGACATCTTCTTCCTCCTTTCTAGAGCTTGAGGCGTTGTCATCTTGGCCACGAACTTGTCCCACTCAGCTACTGAAATGGTGCCCCATTCTTCAAATGGAGTCTTATTCTTCTAAACATAATTGGTGTTCATGTCCGACTTCCACTATCGCCACCGATAGGCAATTGCTTGCTCTGCAAATTTCTGGCCAAGTGCCTCCGACCTAGGCGGATAAATAAGTTGCTCCTGCAGACCTTCCCACATTAAGTTCTTGATGTGAATGCTAACGTGCTTCCATTCGTCCACATTGAGAGGCCCATGAAGCCTTGCCAGCGCACCACATGCGGTGCTAAACTTCGCCCTTACATGTGGCTCGACGGGTTTGCCGTCATCGTCGAGAGCAGCAATGTAGTACATCTCCTTCGGCATGAGGTTCTTGCCTTTCTTGCCACGTTTTTTCTTTGGACAAGCTCCCCCACTCGTCATCGTGTCCGTTCGCGATGGTCCCAAGGTCGCTGTGTCCGAATCAGGTTCAACCCTGACGGCACATTGTTTTGACCGACGACAGGTAGCCATCTGCATGGTTAAGTCATTAGACCGCTACGACGGGGAAAGTTTAATTCCGAATATATATTTCCACAGGATTCAGTTATTACCGCCTGCTCGATAGGAATATAATCCGGGTCATTCTTAGGTCTTTCATACTGCAATTGCGCTTTTTCTAGCTCAAACAGGTCGCTCGGTGTGCGCCACGATTCCTCGCTCGACGCCAGTACCTTCCCGGCATCTTCTTCGTGTTGGGGATTGTTAGTGACATCGGTTCTATGCCCGACGGAGCTATCCTGCCCGTCAGGTGTATTGACCGTCAGTTCTGTGCCCGTCGGAGCTGTCTTGCCCGACATCTTCGACGTGCGTTCTTACAATGGAACAATTTAAAACTCAATTTAATATTCGTTCAAATCCACCACTAAACTAAACTATCATATTTACAGCAAAGTAATAACATGTTTTGATCACATGGCTAGCTCGTGTGTTCAAAGATAAACCTCTAACTCTTAGCTGAGTCGTCCTCCTGGACGGACCTGGAGCATCGACTTCGTTAAGGCAGTTCGTTCCTACCCTAACAGGGTTCCACTTCCTGCTTTTGTCCAAGACACTCTTGAAACAATGCAGGCAGCGGAACCTTGTATGGGTAGGAAAGAACGGCCTTAACGAACGTCGAGCTCCCGGTCCATCCATGAGGCCGACGCATGTACGAGTTAGAGGTCTATCTTTCAACGGACGTGCTAGCACATTTTACGGATGACCAACGCATGTCATATGTTGACGAAATGTTCTGTTTTTCCAATTTGTACTAGTCAGTTCTGTCCAGGAACTAAACCGACCATGCCAGCGTGGCAACCAGAACACTTCGTATTATACTAATCTGCTTGTTAACGTACTTATATGCACCGAATTAGCCTAATTTAACAAAGGTCATCTTATCACATCATCTCATCTCATATAAAAAATTTCACACGCAGCCATCTTATCAAAAAATTCACACATATAACATAGCACACATAGCATTCTTATAAAAAAATTCACACATCTAACTCATATATAGCAAGTTCATAACTTAACAAAATTGCATATCACACATCTAACATCAATAAAAAATTATCCTAACTTAACAAAGTCCATTTATTCACACATACATAGCCATATTATCAAAAAATTCACACATCTAACTCATATATAGCAAGTTCATATCTTAACATCATCTAACTCACTAAATCAACATCACCACATCATATATCATCTCATCTAACTCATTAAATTAACATCTCATCTCATCTATATGCATTCACTCAATATCATCTCATCACAAATCAATATCATCACATCACATTTAACAAATTTCATCTCATATCATCACATTCACAAATTTCACAATGCAAATTATAGAAAGGTAAGAAATGGATTACCGGAGGAGGTGGTGGGCGGCTTGGGGAGGAAGTGGTCGGCCGGCGGCTCGGGGATGTCTGCGTCGGCTTTGGGATGAGGTCGGTGGCGTCGGCGGCGTAGGCGGCGTTGTCGGTTGGTGGCGTCGTCAGTCGGTGGCGTCGTCGTCTTGAGGACGAGGTCGGGGAGGCAGTCGGCGGCAGCGTTGTCGGTCGGTATCGTCATCGGCTTGGGGAGGCAGTCGGTGGCGGCGTCTGGCGGGGAGGCAATCAGCGTGTAGTGGAGGAGGTGGACGGTGGTGGGATGAGGAGGCAGCGGACGGTGGATGAAGCCGATGAGTGGGGGAGGCGGCGTGGGGGGAGGAGAAGAGGAGGTGGCAGCCGGCGGCGAGTGCGAGGAAGAGAAGAGGCGGCGGCGGCGAGGGAGAGGTGGAGAGGATGCGCGCGGCCCGGATCTGGGGTTGGCGGGGGAGGCGTCGGCGGTGCAGATCCGAGGGGGATGAGAAGAGTAGGGGCGGCGGAGGGATGGGGATGAGGAAGAGAAGAGGCAGCCGGCGGCGAGTACGAGGAGGAGAGGAGGCGGCGGCTTGACGACGAGGTGGAGAGGAGAAGAGGAGGTGGCGGCCGGAGGTGAGTGCAAGGAGGAGAGGAGGCGGCGGCGGTGAGGGCGAGGTGGTGAGGAGGCACGCGGACCGGCCGGATTTAGCCGGCGGTGACCGGGGACGAGGAGGAGAGGCAGCTCGGATCTGGTCGGCGGCGTCGCGGGGTGTGGGGGGAGGAGGATAGCAGGCGGCGGCGTGTGGGGGGAGGAGTGGATTTTGGCGGTGGTGGAGGCGGCAGGAGAGGTTTTCGTTGGCGGCGGGAGAAATTTTGGCAGCCTGGCGGCGTGAGATGCTGCTTCGCCTGGGACTTAGAAATTTTCGTCCCCCCGCCCTCCCTTATATGGGCAACACCCCGTGCGGGTGACCTGAGCCACCCGCACGGGATAATCGATTATCCCGTGTGGGCGGCTTAAGTGGCCCGCACGGGATGGAAAAAGTCCAATTTTTTTCTAAAAAAATCATAATTTGCATGGTATTGTATATTATGTTTGCTATAGCACAATGCAATATAGTTAATTATTTGTTATATTCCCATCTAAATTATAGTTAATTAATAAGTATAATTATTAATATCATGGTAAAATATAAATTAATAATAGTTTGGGTTAATTAAACCACGAATTATTCAAAATACAAATATAGATTAACAAAGAATTAAAACAGACATGAATTTTATTTGCATCTAATTATTCATCGATATGATTAAGATAAATAAAATACTGGCCCATAAAATAAATTCAAAACGACATATAGTACGGATATACATGGATACCCCATCTCATTCGCAAAATAAGTTTCATCTAGTAATCGTTTACAAAATAGGTAGTACACAGGATCAATATCTCACTAATGTTTGACAATTTTGGAAACACCATCCTTCCGCGCGGACCAAAACAGATCTTCGACAAGGCTTGTCTCAACTTCCTTGATCCGGTTAGGAAAATCTGTGAACAAAGGGACGTCGTCATATTTGTTGTAATCTGACGCGTCTTCAATGCTATCAATGACATCTTATCGTCGGAAGGGTCACTGACATAGAAAACCTGAGCAACACGCTCAGCAAGAACCCACGGATCATCCTTGTGTCCTAGCTTGCTACGATCCACAACCGTCAGGCTGTAGTCATTGATGAATACGCCTGTTGTGTCTCTGACCCATTGGCATCGTAGCACCAGGATCTGTATGTTAAGGCCACAGTCCAGCTCCCAAATGTCTTGTATGATCCCGTAGTAAGACTTCTTCTCACCTGATGCGTCAAACGCCTCCACCCAAACTCCGCTGTTCTGAGCTACGCTTTTCATGTCCTTGAACATCGTGTAAAATCTATATCCGCCGATGTCGTACCCTTGCCATGAGGTCACAAGGCTAGTTGGGCCATTTGCTAGCCTGCGCAAAATTTTTTCCTCCAGCGAATCACCCAACGGCAGATCTTTGTCCTTCAACCATTCAGGAAATTTCCGTTTTTGTTCTTTACAAATCCAAATGTTCGTTCTTCTAGGGTTGCGGGCTCTTATCTCATTCATGTGTTCCTGAATGTACGGCTCGACGATGGCGAGCTGTTGTAAAACACTGCTATGTGCTTCCACTACATCTTTGAAGTCCTCATCGTAGAACCTTTTCTTGCCTACGATCCCCGTCTCAGCTAACCGGCTCTCGTGTAAAGGGGGGGGGTCACACCGATGGGTTCGGCGTCCTTCATGTAATCTATGCAGCATTCGACTACCTCCTCAGTTGTGTATCCCTCTATCATTGATCCTTCCGGATGAGCTCGGTTACGGACATACCCTTTCAGCACGGACATGTACCTCTTGTACGCCCACATCTGGTGTAGGTATAGTGGACCAATCTCGATAATCTGAGGTACGATGTGGACAATAAGATGCTCCATCATATTGAAGTAAGCTGGGGGAAAAACATCTCAAGCTGGCCCGCTGTCACATTTGCAAAAGTTTGAAGGGGGCCTAACTCTTCAGGATCAAAAACCTTCTGTGATACTCGATTGAAAAAGTAGCACAACTTTGTTATCACTAACCGAGTGTGAACTGGCTTGACCGCTCTTATGGCAATCGGTAGGAAGACTGTTAACATTGTGTCACAATCATGAGCATTGTACCCAGAGATGGTCAAATCTTTCAAAGATACAAGTTATCTAACGTTCGCTGAGAAACCGGTCGGGACTTTCAAACTGTGCAGGCATCTACATAAAGATTTTTTCTTGTCAGGTGTTAGTGAGTAGCAAGCCGGAGGAATTTCGATCTTCCCATTTGGCAGCTCTTTTGGGTGAAGCTCACGCCTTATGTCCAAATTGACGAGGTCGGTTTGGGACTTCAACCCATCTTTCGTCTTACTCGGGATGCCCAGTAAAGTGCCAATGGTGCTATCAAACACATTCTTCTCAAGGTGCATTACGTCGATGGCATGCCGAACCTCCAGGTCTTTCCAGTAATCAAGATACCTGAAAAAAATTGAGTGCTTCTTGAAGGGCTGGTTACTTTCCTCTAAAGGTGCATCAGTTGTGTCCTGATGCGTACGTTTCTGCCTCTTGACTGGCTTCTTCTTTGGCTTGCCGAACACAACCTTAATGTTCTTTGTCAACTCGAAGACAGAACGACCTGTACATGTTTCAGGAGCTAGGAAGTTCTCTACTGTATTGTCGAATAATCTGGCCTTCACACGCCACCAATGCCTCTGAGGTAAGAACCGACGATGACGCATGTAAACACCCTTGGTTAACGAGGTGAAGTACTTGTACGACGTCTTGTCGATAGATATGAGGCATCCGAACTTCCCCTTAAACTGACCCGAGAGCGAAAATTTTGCCGGTAAGTCGTTGATCGTAACGAATATGATGGCATGCAGATTGAAATGTTCCCTACGGTACTCGTCCTACAGTCGTAACCCTTCCTCCCACAGTTCTTGCATGTCCTCCATCAATGGTTCCAGAAACACATATATGTTAATCCCAGGCTGTCTTGGACCTTGTATAAGGATAGACAAAAGAATATACTTTCGCTTCTAGCAAATCCATGTAGGCAAGTTGTACATCGTTAAAAGAACTGGCCAGGTGCTGTGTGTGCTGCTTAGTCACCGAACGGGTTCATTCCGTCCGTGCTCAATGCAAACCTGACATTTCTCGGGTCCTTTGCAAATTCCGGGTGTAGTGCATCAAAGTTTTTCCACTATCGAGCATCGGCGGAGTGTCGGATCTTACCGTCAATTTTCCTACCCTCTTGCTGCCATCTCATCAACTCGGCATCGTCTCGGTTGGAATATAGCTGCTTCAGGCGATCTTTAACTGGCAGGTACCACATCACCATCCTAGGAATCTTTTTGTTCTCATCCACCGGTGCATCATCTTTGTCGACCACCTCTCCATCGGAGGCTCCATTACCCGTCTTGTACCGACTGTCCCACATGTTGGGCAAGAGTCTAAATCCGCGAATTCCTTGCGGTACAGTATGCAATGATTTTCACATGCATGGATCTTCTGAACACCTAGAGACAATGGACATATCAATTTCTTCGCTTGATATGTGTTCGTCGGTAGCAGGTTCGGCTTAGGAAGCATAACTCTCAAAAGATTCATCAAATCATCGAAGCTCGTGTCCGACCATTCATGTCTGGCCTTCAATCTGAGAAGTTCGAGCACCGAGTGTAGGACCGAATAGTCCTTGTCGCATCCTTTGGCTTCGTCGTACAGATGCTCCTTCGCTGCTTTTTCCAACGCTTCCCAATTGTCCAACCCTCGTCTTGTACCAGTTAGGACCTCTGGTTCAACGTGCCACAACATATCTTCCAGATCAAAATCAATACCTTCATTCTCTATAGCTGAGCCACCGTATTCCGGGATGTTTCCCTAAGACATCTTCGATTATAAAATTTTCTGCATCATCAAAACAGAAATCATCTAACTCTTCGTTACGACCACCGACTTCCCCATGAAAGTCCATATCTCGTATCCCTTCTTAAATCCTCGTTGTGCGACAATACTTCATTCGAATCTTGCAGCAAGATCTCGTTCTTACAAACTTTGCATGGGCAAAAAATGCTCCTCAAATTCTCCCTCGCAGCATGTGCCTTTGCGAGGTCAACAAATTTGCCTGCTTCCTTCAAGAACGTTGGATGAGCTCTTTTCGTGTTGTACATCCTTGTCCGATCCATGACCTACAATAAAGCTTGCCATTAATACATCCATGCCCGATTCAAACACGAATGTATTTAAATTGGAGGGAACTAATCACGTAGTAATTTAAAGTTGAACGGACTATTTAAACAGCCTCACAGCAATTTTAAGCATTAATAGAATACTGTCTATCCATTTCTAAAAAATGAAAATATTCGTCCTTTTTCATCCGAATGAAAATAAACTTAATAGAGGCAAACCCAACGTTTCAATTTAGGTGCTAATTACTTTTATAAACATGTAAAAGATTGCAATATGTATTTGCTAAAAAAATAAAAAAACAAAAAGGTGCCTACACTATTCCATTTATAAAACTGCAAGTTTCTTCGTATTCCACTGATGAAAACTGACAAAAATGGAAGCAAATGAAGGAGGAGAACGAGCTCTACACATTTTATATGGAACCCAATCAAAGATTTGAGGTCCAAAACCTTGCCCCCTAATTTGTGGATGTTTAGGAGAGAGAAAACGCTGGGCATGCATGGGAACGGTCGGGCTGGGGGCTTATATGCCCCCCGACCATCGCAAGCGGTCGCCTACTGTGGGCCGCACGGGATAAACAATTATCCCGTGCGGTCCGCTTAGGAAACCGCACGCGATAATAGTATTATCCCGTGCGGCCCACTGCCCGACCTCGGCATTCGCCTGGTTCTAGACGGAGCCACTTATGGCCCGCCTAGAACCAAAATGAGCCGCCGTCCAGCATAATTCCCGCGCGCTCGCATCGTTGTTTCATCTAGCCCGCCCGCGTCCGGCCATCGTTGTGAGCGCGAGCCAACTGGGAGGCTCGCCACCGTCGCGCCTGCACAGGCCGTCGTGCTCACCACAAGTAAAGAGGGGACCGGGCAGCCGCCGCGCGAAGCCAACTCCCTGCCCTGCCCCGCCGCGACCTGTGGAGGCCACCGAGGCCTTGCCCTGCTGCCGCGACATGTTCATATAGGCGAGTCTGGGACATATTGGTTCATAGTTGTGTTGGAAAACCGCATTATCACTACTAGAAAAAACATTTTTGCAGACGTGGGGTTTTTTTTCCGCGGGCGAACATGACGATTGGAGCCAAATGACCGCCTACAAAAATATAAACTGGGCGGAAGCTTGCTGTCTGCCTGTGAAAATAGATTTTCGCAGGTGGACCACTTAACCAGTCCGCCTGCAAAAATACCCTTTATTTTTGCAGTTTATGTGGTCTGCCTGCAAAAATTGGCGTGGAATATAAATAGAGGTGACATCAGGGCAATTTTTTCTAAGTCCGGTTTCTCCTCTCATCTCCCCATTCCCACTCCCCTCCACCTATCCCTCTCCCCTCCCCTCACCTTTCCTCCTATCCCCGGCCACCGCCCGGAGGCGGCTACCGGGCGATGGCGGCGCACCCAGGCGCGGATGGCGGAAGGGGCGGATGCGGGGCGGCCGGCGGCCGCTCCCCTCACTCCCTCCCTCCTAGATCTGACCACAGGGGGGAGGGCGGAGGCCGGTAGACGGCGCCGGGGGGCAGACAGCGACGGGGCGCAGCGTGTGCTCGCCTGTGGACGACGGCTCCCCTCCCTCGCTCCCTCTCAGATCTGGACGGACGGGAGAGGGGGCAAGCCGGTGCCCGGCGGAGCGAGGCGGACGGTGGCGGGGCACAGCGTGTGCTCGCCGACCAGCGGCGGCTCCCCTCCCTCCCTTCCTCCCAGGTCTGGCCAGAGGGGGGGTTGAGGCTGGTGCCTGGCGGCGCGGGTTAGACGGAGGCGGGGAGCGTTCGTGTGGTGGTGACAGCGAGTAGGGTGGAGGCGGCGGCATCTCCCTTCCCTCCTCCCAAATCTGGCGGCATGGAGGGCGGTCGCGGCGGAAGCTACCGGCGGTAACGGCGAGGAGGGTGGAGTTGGTGGTTTGTTTTGATTTTGATTGTTAATTTGTGATGCGTTTGTTTTGACTGTGAACTATGATGCTTCTATGTTAATTTGTGATGCTTTTGTGAATTTGATTTGGTTTGATGGGGAATGGAAAATGTATTGGATGGGGGAATGGGAGCAGAATGGAGAACGGAAAGCTGCTGCTACCGGCCAAAACGGCAGTGGGCGGTGGCTGCCTATTTCTTTTTAATGCTAGGAGCTCTTTTCGCAGGCGGCGCCTTCGAAAACTTGTTTAGTCCGCCTAAAAAAATCTTTTTTCTAGTAGTGTATTTCAGTACTGCAAAATCGATTTTCTGAACGAGACCTCTCTAAGTTGTAAGAGCCATAACTGATGCATATATAAAAAATTGCTCTCCCAAAAAGGGTTCAAGACCTGCATGCAAAAATAAGTTTTCACAATCGGACTTCTTAATAGGCCTGCATACAAAAATAAACTATTTTCGCAGGCAAGCACCACTTGTCATCATCCAAAAATATCTATGTTCTTGATGTCTCAGCTCCTCGCTCTCTCTACACTCCTACCTTATCATCTACTCTTCCCTCTCCTCCCCCAATATCCCTCTCCGCTCTTCTCACACCCTCTCCAATCCTCACCCGAGGCCGATGGCCGGGAGCGGTGGTGAACTGCGACTCTGATGCTGGTAGTTCTAGCGGCGCGTGAAGAGGACGACGGTGGAGGCATACGTTGTCAGCGGCAGTGACGTAGCCTCCTTGGATTCTTCTCTCCCCTCCTCCTACAATGCTGATGAGGATCCGGTGTCGGCGGCACCGTGCTGGGGAGGAGTGGCTGAGGAGCCACCAGATCAGGCATGCCAGCCTCCCTCGCCTCTCCCCCTCACTCGTGTATCCTAGGAAAACGGTGTAGGCCCTGGCCTCGATGGGCAGATCCAGCGTCAGCAGCAACATGGTGGGGAGGAGTGGCGTGGAGCCACCGGATCTAGCGCACCGGTGACGGGACTGGTCGACCGCCCTCGCCTCTCCCCATCACTCGAGGATCCGTAAACATTGGCAGCAGAGGTGCCCCAACAGGCAGACCCGAGATCGGCCTGATCCAATGGCGGTTGAGGGGCGACGATGATGAAAATAATGATGGGGAGATGCGTCAACAACAACGACGTGTGGCGGCCTAAAGGATGGCGGCTCTGGCGCCGAGGCCTCTCCTCCTCAAGGACAGCAGATCTGGTGTCGTAGGCCTCTCAATGACGGTGGACTACGGTGGCAATGACACCGGCGAGTGGGAACTAGGTTTTGGATTTATGGATTTTTATTTTTTTTTCTGGTTTTTCTTTTCTCAGGCGGGCGCCCGCAAAGATGGATGTTTGCATGTGGGTGTTCCACCCACATGTAAGAGTACTGATTTTTATAGATATCTTTGGGCAGACAAATGGTCCAACTGTATGGGAAAATCAGGTTTCACCACGTGGAAAATCAGGTTTTGACCAGGAGCAGCGATTCAGTGTCTCAAGTCTCGAAGAGTACCGACGACTGATGAGGAAAAGTAGCGGAGAGCCGGAGACGCAGTTAATTCAGTCTCGAGATACATGGTGACGTTTCACCTTCCAACGAATAGATGGGCTCTAGTTGTGCTAACCTGAGCTGAGCTTTGATGTATTGTTTCTTTAGTTGGGCTTTAGTAAGTTATCTGGTTGGAGATAGGCCGGGGTCCAATCCAATCCAAGTAAGTTAACTTGACACAGAAAATTATCTGGTGTTAGGTGACACCTGTTTGGCCTATATAGGCCTGCCCCTGTAACATTGTTTGTTCATGTGCCATGTCCTCGAGATATTTTACAGTGTTTGGGCGGAATCCAATGTACGCTACTGGCTTACTAGTCGCCTAATTCTCATCTCCCTCCTCTCTGTAGAATTTATAGAAGAAGCATCAGCAGCGGCGACATGGTATTGGTATTGTACGTCCATCACGATTTAGACCAACTCGGAAGGTAGTCCGCGCACGTACGCGGGCATCTTATTTAATGTGTTTGAAATTTTATTATAAATATATGTGTGGGTGACTTTTTATTAACATATCTTTTCTACTTTATTCTAATTTATTTAGGGTTGCTTTGAATGCTGGTTTTGAATTTCTTCTAATTACCCTTGCAGCATAGAAAATTGTAAACTAAAATTGTGTGAAACCATGCAGTTTTGAATTTGGTTTCTGTGAAACTATGGCCTTGTTTGGTTTGGTGCTAAATTATGCCCTACCAATTCATTGGTAATTTTGAATAGTGCTTCTATATGTTTGGATTGGTGCCAAATTTTACCGAGGAATCCTAATTGGCGCGCACGCGCCGGCCCACACGGCCCAATAGGCGGCAAGACACAGTTAGTTTTTCTTTTTTCCGAATTTTTCCATATATGTGTAAACTTTCAATCTAGATTTGAATACTTTCAACTCCGACTTGAAAATTTTCAACTCCGGTTTGAAAATTTCAACTTCGACTTGAAAACTTTCAACTTATATTTGAAAACTTTCAACTCAGATTTAAAAATTTTCAACTCGAGATTCAAAAACTTTCAACTCGAGATTTGAAAACTTTCAACTCGAGATTTGAAAACTTTCAAGTACAGATTTGTTAAGTTGAGATTTGAAAAAATATGAAAACTTTCGACTCAGTTCATCCCAGATTTGAAAACTTTCGACTCCGATTCGAAAACTTTCGACTCAGGTTCAGAAACTTTCGACTCGAGATTTGAAAACTTTCAGTTCAGATTTAAAAACTTTTAAATTGAGATTTGAAAACTTTCAAATTAGATTTAAAAATTTTCAAATCGAGATTTGAAAACTTTCAACTCAAAACATTTTTTTGAAAAAATAAGTGTGCTAAAGATTAAAAAAAGTAATCAGAAAAAAAGGAAAAAAAAGCGAAAAAAAATCGCAAAAGAAAAACGAAAAAAAATCGCGAAAAAAAGAAAAAGAAGGCTGATGGGCTGATGGGCCGGAAGCAGCTGGCGCGCTCGCCAACTAGCAACCCCCAATTTTACCAACACCAGTTCTTAGGTAGTACAAAATTTGTCCACCTAAATTTGATAGTGCCAAAAGTTGCCTAAACTTTGGTACTACCAAGATTTTGGTAGGGCACGAAACCAAACTGGCCCTATATTTTTTTTACTATATATGTGTATTTCTAAACTTTAAGTAATAATTGTTTTCATACTATATATGCCAAATGTTTCCAAACCAGTTGCACAATGTTACCAACTAGTCCTACCAAGTATCCAACTCAAATAAAACCAGGCAATGTACACGAGAAGCATTTCAACCTTCCTGTACATGCGACATACACACTCTGCCACTCTGGGTAAGCTGCTCCATGTTACCGTGTGTTTGAGTAGAAAACAACGGTCACAGTGGTTTCCTTCACTCGTGTTGCTTCCTCTTGGTAACACTCGATTTAAATCTACTTCGTTCCTTCCATCGTGCCATCCATATGCTGTGCCGTTCAACAGATTGTTACCACTGGGCTGCTATCACCTGGTATGTGTTGGCACCATCTGAGCGAGCAACCGCAATCGCACCAGAAGAGTTACATGGTAAAGATGGGAGGACACCGAGTGTGCGCTCCTGATAGTGTGCTCTTAAGAACGTTGCTACCGAGTGTTTTTGTCGCCGCGTCGGATTACTGAGAGCTTCCCGTTGGAAAGTTCCGTAGGTTCAACAACCTGATGAATTTGGATGTAAACAAGCATGGAAGCACCACTCTAGAACGCAGCAACAAAGTGTACTTCAGGAGTGGAGCCACCGGCGACTGGAGCAATCGCATGACGCTGGAGATGCATGGCAACACTACTGTGAAGGAATTTATAGTCTTTCACATCATAGTTTGTCCTTTATATTTAGGTCTCTTGTATTCCTATATATTTGCCTTGTTGGGCCTATTATTCAATACAAACTATATTTGTAATACAGAACAACTCAAATATTTCCCACCCACGCACCCTCCTGCATACCTAGTACGACTAAGAATCGTCATTGACGACTACTTTCCAATGCCAGTTCATAAAAAAAAACATCACTATTAGTAATTTTTATAAACTGGCACTGATGACAACATCGTTGCCATCGTTGCCATTTTCTAGGTAAACCAGCACCAATGAGAGGAACCAGCTGATCGGGCCAAACAAATTGTCGAGCCGGCCTCCCTTTAACTGTTCTCTCTTGATCCAACAAATGCGATGGTGCGGCCTGCTTGAGGGACGACAGTGACTGGCCTAGTGGATGATTACGCCCAAGCCCAGGAGCTTAGAAGCGGCATTGGAGGCAGCGGTCACCTCCCTTACTACATTTCCCTCTCCTTGATGGCTAGGTTGCCGGGTCAAGCTAACTGAAGGCCGAGGAACATGGGATCCGGCCGCCTCCAACCTCACCGCCCCATATATCTCCGCTGCCAATTGCCCTCTCAATGTCCATGCCAAGAAGAAGCTCTCAATCGCCTAAACCACTCTCAGGGGCCGCCACAACAAGCTCCTCGTGCCCAGACCTGGCCGCTTGAAGTTCGGGGGCCGCCATGAGCTCGGGCATGGTGGCATCTGGCCGGTGCAGATGGACGGAAATGATGGAGGAAGCTGCAACTCGAGGCAGATCGATGACAACAACATTGGCTCCGGTGGGACGGCAGTGGTAAATCCAATATGGTGTGTAGGATCGAATCACAAGAGTTAAGCCAACCAGAGAAGGGTATACCCAAAAACCAAAAACTTTTTGCGGAAATAAAAGTTACCCTCAAAATCGATGGATCGCGGTCTGACCGAACTAGATGCACCGGTATGACCGCCTGGATATCGTCGGTCTAACCGAGGTTGTAACACCGGTCGAACCGCCGAGATCAATCGCCAGCTCCTGTAGCCGTTGCCGATCTGACCGCCTCTCCTCCGTCGGTCTGACCGCCGCCTGCTGCCGGTCTGACCGCCGGTATGTTGACGGTTAGACTGCCGAAACTCGGTGAAATACAAATCGAAGAAATCTCAAAGTAGATGTCAACTTTATTGCTTCTCTCTATGTTTACAAAGTGCACCAACAACACTCCTTATAAAAATCTCGACTAAACTCGAAACCCTAACTAACTAGCAACTCAATTGCTCTCAAAAGCGATACAAAAGCGATACCGGGAAGCCTCACGCTCCCCCTCTATTTATACATGAGGTAGGCAGCCTAAAGCTATGAACCAAACTCATACTAGAAGTCCTAATCCTCATAGGAAACCTCCTAGTACAAGAAACAAACTCTACATAACCAATCATACTAAATTTGGACTCCTTCCAAATTCGACTCCGCATCCCATACGCACACAATACCTCCATCGTATGCCATATGGAATCTCCATTAACCACGTGCATCAACTCTAGCCTTAGTATCCCGCATGATATCTTACCACCATGGACATTGTCTTACCACCAAGCCGACTCCCGGTCTATCACCGCAAATACTCTCCCGAGGCATCGAGTCACCTACATATGAAACAAACAAAGAAACCATATTCCGAGACCAAGCTATCACCAACTTGACTCATTGTTAGCAAACACTAGTATTACATACGTATAGTATCCATCTAGAAGCCATAACCATGAAACAATCACGGATATCCAAAGAAACAACCCGAAACCGAAACCGAGATAGCGTCGGCCGGTCAGACCGCGGGCCGGCTGATCTGACCGCTCAACACAAGCCGGTCTGATCGGCAACCACCGCCCGGTCAATTACCTGAAAATCAATTATCTCCAAAACCACTTCAACACTAATCTCCAAATATGAAAACCAATAATCACAGATGCCAATTGTTCATCACAGAATAAGAATCAAAACACACGTTGATCTTACAATTTCACCCTTGATGAACACATTGGCAAACCCATTAAAAAATATATTTTGGTGTTTGGAAAAATAAAAACAAAAGTGGTAAAAAGCACACTTCGTACAAATGTACACATCGTGCTCAAAAATCCAAAAGAAAACTTCTCCCCAATAAAAAAAGAAAGAAATTCCCAATTGAACCAAAAACATGCTCTTCTCAAAAACTCTAAAACTCATCTCTTTTCCCAAAACTACGTATCCCTTCTCCCCAAAACTCATCTCTTCTCTCCCTTTTGACAATTTCATCAAGCATAGGAATTATGTTTATTAAAGTATAAGAGCTTAATATACATATAGCATATCAAGTCATGTGTTGCAATAAAAATAAGATAAACCCATCTATAATATAACAAGCATGCATTGAAGTATAACTATGAACCAAAGATATTACAATTAAGCTTGAATCAACAATCAAAATTCACGATTTCATACGATTTATAATGCAACATCTTAACAAGCACATAGGTTGAAGAATAAACACTAAACATATATACCTATTGCATTTATCACTCTTTTTCAAATAACCTTTAGCACAAAACAAGAGAATTTTTTAATTTTTTCTTGAGCCTTTTTGCTCATATTTTTCTCTTTTATTCCGGGTACGTCCCTGTCGTTGTCGAGGAGTGATCCTCTCTAGCAAGAGATCGTGAGATCCCCCTTTCGTGAGTTCGGCCGGGGGCAGCGGGTGAGATCCGAGGTTTTCGAGACAAAAGAGACACAAGGGATTTATACTGGTTCGGGCCGCTATGAAGCGTAATACCCTACTCCTGTGTGTATGATGATTCTTCTGGGCTTGTGAAGCCTCTGAATCTCCGACGTACAAGCTAGGGTTAGAGAAGCTTTGGCTCGGGGATCCCGAGTTCGATCCCCCTGTTTTCTCCCCTGGATCCTGTAGGCATGGACCTCCTTTTATAGCTCAAGGGGTTACCACATGGGCTCAACAACCTAGCTTAGTGGAGAAGTATTACAATCTTTGCATTAAACGCATGTCTTGTTGCTTGTCTTGGAAGTCTCTCGCACGTCTTGCTGTGACGTGGGGTCCACCGGGTCTTGTCCGGCTGACAGAAGGGACATGCCCGTCATTCAGCATTTAATGAGTGAAGACTTTTGGGTCCTCGCTTGCCCCGGGAAACGGGAGCCCTACCCTGACTGGGTTAGGCATGCCGTCTCCGGCTGTGATGAGAGGCTAAGACCTCTCATCATCATGACTTATGGGACAGGGCAGGACGCACGCCGCCTGACATGTGCGGTAGTGCGTCTGGCACCCCGGGTCCCATCGGTCAATCGGCCAGTCACGGACCGGTTGAGTGCACTGCACGCCGCATTAAATGCGGCGTGGCGCAACCGCTCAGATCATCATAAATGCGGTAACCTAACCCATCGCACGTGGTAACCTGCGAGGGGGGTCGGGGGAGCTCGACCCCTAAGCGAGGAGAGGCAGCCGCCGCTCTGCCTCGGGCCCGATCCCCCCTCGGGGGAGGGCCACGTGGTAACTGGGTAGTTCGTCCTCCAAGCGAGGAGGGGGCAGCCGCTGCTCCACCCCGGGCCCGACCTCCAAGCGAGGAGGAGGCAGCCGCCGCTCTGCCTCGGTCCCGATACCCCCTCGGGGGAGGGCCGCGCGGCACCTGGGGCAGCCTCCTCTCTCCAAACTTTGTTCCCCTAATTTGGGAGGGAGCAGCCGCTGCTCCACCCGAGCTCCTCTCACCTTAGGGGGCGCCACGTCGGTTTGGGGACGGCCTACTCCCTCTAAACTTGATACCCCCGGGCCCATATCACCGACAGTAGCCCCCGGCGTTAGCCCTAACCAAAACCTTTCGCAGGTGGCCAGGGTTGATGCCATTCTCTTAGTTTAATGACATGAGGGCTCGGTCTTCTCTCTATCGTTCTGGGAGCAACGCGGTGGGAGCCTAGCCACATTCACATGCTAGCCGAACTCCCCAGCCCTTTCCGGGTTCCCGAGGCGCCGTGGGCTCAGGAGTTTAGCCCGTACCTTAGGCCGTGAACTTATTTCCTGTATCTATCCAGCAAACGTTGTTAGACTCTCTCGGGCCCATGACCTCACGCCGCGTACCTCGCTTGCCTCTGCCTTTTGCTAACCTCTGTTCGCGTTCCACTTCATCTACTCAAACGATTAATTTCGCGTGAGTGCGAGGACTGAACTTTCCATAGCCAGCAATCTTCACCCGCGATCAAGCCAAGCTGGGCGCCATAGCCAGCCGGCGGGCCAAAGCCAGCCGCTACGGAAGAGCCAGCACAGTGGGCCCCGGGCATCGATGGCGCACAGAGGTCGACGCAGAGCTAGGATGGAGCTAGGAATCATAGCCCCCAAACTTTTAGCAAATGATCGTTTGAATGGACGAAGCAAACATGAAAACTTTTGTTACCAAGGGGGGCAAGCGAGCGCGCGACACGTGGATATCACGAGACCGTGAGGAAGAGATGGGCAAGAGATAAATATAAGTCATGATAATTTTACTGATAAGCATGAATAAAGAAAATATAAACTTAAAGGAAGTATTAAGTCATGCTCAAAAAGAAGCCCCTGATCTAGGCTTAGCTTTCCTAGAGGGGTTTGCTTTGGCTCGGGTACTGTAATACTTCCTCTGTTAGCTTTGTTGACCTCTGCTTGCACAACGCGACCTTTCAAACCTTTGGCCTGAAGAGGGCTTCCCACTCTGAGCTCTAAACTTTTTAGGGGAAACCTGCTGCCACCTAGCAAACGAGGTCAAGTTTCCACGAGCCTGTGCCCCCACGCTATACATTCTGTTTGCTCTTTCCTTTCGGTGGCCTCCTTCCAATATCTCTTCCTTCTATATGGACGACAACTTTCGCACGAGTGTGAGAGCCGAAAAACACTAAAGCCAGCGATCCCCGTCCACAGTTGAGCCAGGCCGGGCACCGTAGCCAGCCGGTGGGACCAAAGCTAGCTGCTACGGAAGAGCCAGCACAGGGGGTCCCGGGCTTCGACGGCACCCGGCGCTCAACTTAAGGCTGGAATAGGGCTAGAAAACTTAGCCCCCACACTTAGCGAGGAAACGTTCATGTAGATGGGAGAGAGGTTGGGCTCTTACCACCGAGGGAGCAAACAAATGCGTAACACGCGAGCATCACAGGGCCATGAGAAAAGAATGGGGGGAAAATAAATATAATACTTCAAGCCGTATTAAGCTTATGAATTGAAAAATTGAAAATACTTGAAGGTTAAAAGGACGATTAGTTGAGCCGGGCCGGGCACCGTAGCCAGCCGGCGGAACCAAAGCTAGCCGCTACGGAAGAGCCAGCACAGGGGGTCCCGGGCTTCGACGGCACCCAGAGCTCAACTGCAAGAGCCCTCCCAGGAATAAACCGAGGCAGGTGGCAGGTTCATGAGCAATGCCCGTGCTTGGCCCTGGAGGGCCATGGGGAAGAAATTCGCCTTGACCCGGTTGTCACCCCACCTCGTCTCTATGATCGTCGTGTGGATCTGGAGGGACTCGGAGGGGTTGACGCTACCATGGTACCTTTCGGTGAGGCTGGGCCGAAACTTTAGGGTGTCATCGGACATTCTGAAGACTCGCCATAAAGACCTGGCCGCCAACCTTACCCAGTGAAGATGCGGGGGGCCTAGCCCACTGCCTGGTGTGGCGCGGGCACTCCTGAGGAGGTTGCGCCTTCCCCCGCATTGGCGGCACGACGCTTATCACGCCGGCGCTCGAAAGAACCTCAAAAATCATGAACGCGCCCCCTACCTGGCGCGCCAGCTGTGGAGGAGTGATCCTCTCGAGTGGGATATCGTGGGATCCCCCTTCGGGAGTTCGGCCGGGGGCAGCGGGTCAGATCCGAGGTTTTCGAGACAAGAGAGACACAAGGGATTTATACAGGTTCGGGCCGCTATGAAACGTAATACCCTACTCCAGTGTGTATGATGATTCTTCTGGGCTTGTAAAGCCTCTGAATCTCTGACGTACAAGCTAGGGTTAGAGAAGCTTTGGCTCAGGGATTGTCACGTCCTGATAAATTCATCCCGAATTAAAAATCATTTTCTAAAAGGAATAATAGAATTAATTAAAATTCGAAAAGAAATTGACAAACACTAAAATACGTGCCAGAAAAATTCGAATGTGGTTCGGAGAATTTTTGTTAAATTCTCCTTGGACTAAAAGGAGCTCTCAAATTTTACTTGAATTTTCAGAGCACCGAAAATATTTATTAAACAACAACAACAATTAACAAAGTTTACTAAAAAGAAAAACTAAAATCCTCCTTCCTCCTTTGGGCCCAGCCCAGCCAAAGTCTCCCTCTCCTCCCTCTCTTTCCCTACTCTCCCGGGCCTCTCCTCCTCTCGGCCCACCTCTTCCCCTTCCCCTCCGGCCCATCTCCCTCCCCCTCTCTCCTCTCCCCCGCGGCACATTCGGCCTCCCCTCCGCGCGTGCCGCTGACGGGCAGGCCCGCCCGCCACCCTCGCTGATGGGTGGGGCCCACCCGTCATCCCCTTCCTCCCGCCGCCGCCGCCGCCGTGAATCCCGCCGCCTCCCGCCGTCCCCGCGTGCATTAAAGCGGGGGGAATCACTCCCCGTGATCCCCTCTCCCTTTCCCCCCATCTTTCCCTCTCTCTCTCGCGTTCAAACGGGCGGATTTGCCCCCGCAAATCTCCCCGGCGCCATTGATGGTGGCCGGACCTCCCGCGTCGGTTTCCTTCCCCTTCGGCCGCTCTCTCTCCCTTCTAACCCTATTTAAACCCTCCCCGCGCCTCCTCCGTCCGTTTCTGCCACTCCCCACCCTTCCTCCCCGTCGGAATCGAGCTCGTGTCGTCGTCCTCTCTCTCCGCCGTCGCCGACGACCTCCGGCCGGCCTTCTCCGCTCGCCGGGACCGTCGCCTTCTCCGGCTTCGCCGCACCGCCGTCGACCCCGTCCACCCCCTCGCCGAGTCCGCCGACCGCCGGAACGCCGCTGTCCCCGTCGACCCGAGCCGCGCCGCCGCCTTCCTCCGCTCCGGCCACCTTTTTCGTCGTCGCCGTCGACCTAGGGTGAGCCGTGGACCGCCGCCTCTTTTCCCCATTCCCTTCCCCTCTCTCGGCCGCCGCTCCGCCGTGCCTATGGCCGCCGCTGGCGACCATAGGGGCGCGGGCGCCGCCTCCTGCCGGCCGCGCCGAGTGGCCGCCTTCGGGCGCGCCGAGTGGCCGCCGCATGGGGCCCGGCCGTCAGCCGCCCGCGCCCTCGGGTGCGGCTGACGCGTGGGGCCCACGGCGCCGGCCGGTGCGAGCCCGAGTGCGCCCGGTCCACCGTGGACCATGAGGATGCCGTGTGGGCCCCACTCCCGTGGACCCGGTCCGCGCGCCCCCACCCCTCGGCTGACGCAATAACCCTTTTTAAAATAAAATTTAAATGAAGAAATTCGCAAATATTCATTTAAAGAGCATATAAACTTCAAATGGCCATAACTTGGCCATTTGAACTCGGAATTGGACCGTTCAAGTCTCTAATTTTTCCTTACGAAGTCAAGAACCCATTTTTGTGCTTTGTTCCTGCTTGTTATATGGAGTTTATTAGAGTAAAAGCCTTTTCTTTTCCGTTGGTCGTGTAGACGTTGCAGCTTCGAAAGATCCGCTCTTCGTGGAGGTTGAAGCTGACGTTTGGGAAAGTGAGCAAGGCAAGTCACATCATCCTTGAACATATTGAATCCCAGTTTATAAAATTATTTTGATTTAAATTATTGCATTATCGCTTTATTTAAATTCCCGCGTTATCACTGTTTTATTTAGCCATGCCTATTTACCTTTGTTATGACCTTATTATTATTGTTATTGATATTATTACCTTGTTCACCCTAGATTAAACAAAACCCCAACTAGTGGGTACTCTATTCATGGTTCCACTAGTATGAATTTAGGTAGATGCTTCGCTGATTAATTAGGCAACATTAGGTGGTTTTATAACTTTAGACTTTGGGAATTCTCATATCACTTGGATACTATGGAATGGTTGGCTTATGTTGGAATTGGACACACACCTCCCCCTCTATTCAAAACCCCCAAAATGGTTTTAGGCTAGGCTCGAGGTGCGTGGTCGGGTTTTTTAGTCGTACCTCGGGTACTATAAGGATTAAGCTCGGGCCTCTGTTGCAAAGCACTACCGTACTTCCACATGTCTAGTGGGTAAGGCTTAGTTTGTGGCTCAGTCTGGTTATAAACAAAAGTACACGGATGGAGATGGACGAAGTCGGGGGTCGATGGACATCTCTAGGGCAAATGAAGGCTACACGAGCTGCGGCCCGGTAGTCGAGATGTCATGGCACAGGGCCGGTGTCCTGCTGCTAGGGGCTCAGTCCTGCCTACCTGTCCCGGGGGTTCCGGCCGTGGGTGGGGTTGGGTCGGTACTCTTGTTTATGGCTAGGATGGGTTGGAAACTATGTCATGTCTTCTGTCCGTATGCCGTGGTGGTACGTGGCACTTGGTTACACGTCAGGAAGACATGTCTTGTGGGTAAAGATGTACACCTCTGATCAGAGTATAATCTATTCGAATAGCCGCGCCCTCGGTTATGGGCAAGCCTAGCAATGTACCCAAGTTAGTGTTTTAATTCTTAAAACCTGCTTAACAACTAAAATGTGGAATGGTTGGCCTAGGTTGGCTTGGGACGAGCTGGGACCCAGGGTCGGGTTGCCAGTTCGGTCTGAATCATCGTAGGCCTTGGGTTAAGGCAGGTTCGTGAGGGTTCACGGCCTTGATTAATAGCACTGTGTAGCTCTAGAATCGTCTTTATAAAATGGCTTTGGGCAACTAAGTGACTTTTAAATGCTGTTTACTGCAAAACTTAACCCCTATATTATTACCCCTTGTACCCCCTTGCATTAATCATGCATCTGCTGGTGTGGCTTGCTGGGTACTGTGGTTGTACTCATTCTTGCTCAATCTTTCCCCCCTTCAATAAGAGAAGCTTTGGAGAAGAAGTCTTAGGTAGAGTCCTGGCTTATACCCCAGTTGAGCGCCTGTGAAGATGGAGCCGTAGGCCCGCTAGTCCGCTGCTGTTTATTTTTGATTGTCAGGCCTTAAGTGCCTTTATAATAATGTAAATATTATCGATATAATAAAGATGTGTCTTTTGTATCATGTTTGTGTGGTGTACCCCGACTTTTCCTGGGACGGGGATTAATACACTAGCGTTCGGGAAAATGTATTTTTCTCGGTCGCGACAAGCTGGTATCAGAGCCATCTCGACTGTAGGATAAGCCAAGTGGATAAAACCTAAGGACATATTTTATAAATAAAACTATTTGCGAAAGTTCCTCTTTTTCTCCTTCCCCTAATGCTATTTGCAAAAGGTTTACTCTTTTCTTCCTTCTTCAAATTTCAACTAGTACTAGATGGTCAGCTTTGCGAAGAAGAAGATGTCGTCAGTTGTTTGCCGAAGCTCCGGAAGACTGCAGGATCTGCTAGCGAAGTGGAGGAAGCAGTGAAGCCAGCTGTGAAGCAGGAGTGAAGATCTTGGAGAACCCGTCGCAGAACCTAAGCCACCCTCTAGGGTAGAGTCGTTAGTCGTGTGTTCCTTTGCTTGTGTGTGTAGCGCGTGGTTTGCATCGGTGGGTTGTGATGTAACCATGCTAGGTTGTTTGCTTAATCAACTTGCAGAATAAGTGAAACAAACAACACATCAACAAAAAGAGTTAGTTCCTTTAAGGTCTTGTCCCTAGTTCTGGTCTATTCTTTCCTGGCTTGTTTCCTCTCTCACCTCAATCCCTCTCACAGATGTTTAACAGAGAAAAAGGAAAGAGTGTCAGCAGGTATGCCTCCAGTAACTCAAGTTTTCAACTCAATCCACCACTGGCCTCAAGAGAGTTAACAAGGTCGTCCCCTTGGTCCATTCCAAGCATGCTGCTTAGTTCACAGCTACCATTGGTTCGAAGTCAAGACCAAAATCAATATGTGTTTGATCGAGCATTTGCCACCCAGGTCAATGAGCTTCCAATGCCAGAAGAGCATGTCCCCTTTTGTCATGATTGTAGAGAGCAAGGACACTATGCCCTGAATTGTTCATGGGTATATGCCAAAGAAGCCCCTTTCTTTGGTTTAGCAGGGCAGACATCGCTAAACCAGCCTCCTCGCACCAAGTCAAGCTTGCAGCCTAGTGTGCAAAGTAGAGAGCCCAATGGAGAGAATCCATTGAATCCCGGGAATTGCTTTCCTCCTAGCCCTTCGTACCACGTGGGGTCACGTACTAAGCAAGCCAAAGGCAAGAAGAGTAAGAATCAGAAGAGAAAAGCGCCGATGCGAACTGAAGAAGAAGTACGTAAGATGACTATTACCAGCACTGAATGGCCTCCAGCAGGGATAACTATTCCTAGACGTCAAAGAGGAAATACCTTCCGAGGTGCACGACAGTTGACCCAGCACCTCCTAAGCCTTGGTGGCAGAGTATCTGATAGTGAAGGGTCAGATCAAGTCTCCTCGGATGATGAAGATGAGTCTCCCCGACATCTCGGCGGGGAAGAGATGGAATCAAAGGCATGCACCCATTGTGGAGAAATTGGACACGTTGCTAGTATGTGTCTCACACTCTGCCCTCATTGTGAAGAAGACCATCCACCAGGGGAGTGTCCCACCCGCAAGGTGACATGTTTTCTGTGCGAAGGTACAAACCATGTGCCTAAGGATTGCCAACTCGGTGTGTTGTTGACCAAGACCGCAGAAATCCAACGAACAACCCTACGATTGTCTCATCAGCTAGTCAGCTCCAACAATTACATTGACGATATCATCCATAGCACCAATGCTCCTCCTGCTGCACCTGACTCTACAATAAATCATAGCAATAATACCTTCAGCACCAACCATTCTCTGCACCGACAGCCTCAGCAAAGAATTGTCGTTGATGGAAGAAGTTGTGTCTCTCCCCGACCTACTCCAGGCTGAGCAAAGGGCAATCAACCTCAGGAGGGCGATACCAAGCAGAAGACCGTCATCCGCTTCAAACAGCAATCAGAAGGAAGCTTCTCCTGTGAATGATAGCAATATGCAGTTCTATCACATCATCACAGAACCAATCAAGGATGCAGTCACTAGAACAATGCCAGCTATATCTCTCTAGAATCAGAATGAGTATCCATGTTTGTGATTTTCAGTTCGCTACTTATCACTGTAATCGGGAGTTTGCAGCAATCATGTAATAAATAAATATATTCATGATTATAAACAATGAGTTTGTTATGTTTATGGATGATTCATGTTGAGGATGCAATGTACCGATGTTAAGCACATTCCCTTTTTGAGGCAGTGCCTTATATTCATGTAATAAGGGAGAAATGTGTAATATAGACAAGTTCTATGAGGACTCTTTCGGAAGATGCTGATATGGGATTATGTGTATAATTGTTTACTGTCAAAGGAGACCTAGGGTCTCATTTCACAGGAACTATGTTCTAACCTCGAGTTAATAACCAACCCGCCAGTTCCAACGGAGAGAAGCATCAAGGCAACACAAATCCTCGCCAAGATTACAGTTTCAGCCTAACTCCAGTGCCAGGACAGAGGAATCAAAATGGGAAAACAAAATGCCGAGTCCGGAAAGATATCTGTTGCTTCAATTGTCAAGAAGTGGGTCATTTCGCTGACAAGTGCCCAAAACTGAGAAACATAGCTGCCAGCACGTCAGTCCACGCAACTCCTTGCAATCAGAAGCTTGCTCCTCAGCGAATTGTCATCCATGCATCCCGAAGCAGTCCTATAGCCCGCGTTGCAACAGCTCCAACTCCAGTGAGTGCATTACTACAAGGTGTCAATGCTCAATTTCAGCCCCAGCCGCCAGTTAACAAGATAGAGGCCAGTATCTGCGTTGTACCTTTGGATGTTCCAATACAGCAGCTGATAAATCAAGTACAAGATGAAGAACCCGAGTGTAAGAAAGTTATTGTTTGTTACAACTGTAGTGAAGAAGGGCATTACTCAAGGGACTGTCCTCAACCAAGGCAAAATGAGCCCCCACATTTTCGCCAATTTACAGGAAGCAACCATGCCAATCACCAAGTGGTCAGTGGAGCAAATGCAGTACCTGTTAAGCCTAGTGCTAGTCAGAAGCAACCATAATACTCTTATATCAGTGTTCAAATACTTTTGTTTTATAGTTGTTCCCCGTCAATCATGTAATAACAGAGAAACATGAGATAATGAATGAGTTTGACAAGTTTATGAAGGATCCATGTTAAGATTGCAACTGCTGTGAGTTGTGTACATTTTGTTGTTGATTAAGGAGACCTAGGGTCTCATTTCCATAAGCTCATAATCTGTTATGAATCAAATAACCTAGCGATTCATGGCGAAGAAAATCAAGTGATCAACCAAAGAGAGATTTGTTTGGACTAAGAGTTTCAGATGTGTCTTCTTCGGATCAAAGGCAACAATCGTCAGTCTAGCTTGTGACGAACTACTTCAAGGTTTCTCTGAAAGACAGCACGCCCAAGGACCTCATTGCCCCAGAAGCATCCTCAACTCCCGAAGTGAAGAGTACCTGGTTGAGAAAGGTCGAAAGGTGATTAATGGAAGAGATTGGAAAAGATGTTTGGTTGCTGGGAAAGGAAGTAGGTCGAAAGGTGATTGATAAAGGATAACGAGAACCATGATTTGTGTCACTCGAGGAAGACTCCCGATAGCAATTGACCCTACAATAGCCACCCTATCATCAAAGCAGATGAATTCGCGAGTAAGCGAGATGACCACAGGTAGAAGTGATTCTATGAGGACAAGGATGGAAACTTTCGTGACATGACCAAGAAGTCAACAAGTAAAACCTGAACAGTTGGAATCCACGGACTCAGTTCAACCTTGGCCTCTATATCAGATGCTACCAGAGTAAAAGCAATTGCACTAGTATCGTTCAACGCACTTTCCTAGCGATCGATCCATCAGGAAAGAACACATCAAAGCTGAAGCTGTAAAGGAATACGTTGAATGCTAAATAATGACCACCTGAAGATAATAGTGGGAAGTAAACTGAATGTAAAGAAAGTGAATCCGAGCTGCTTGTTCGTGGGAGCTATTCCTAGTTATGAACCAAGTGATAAGATCGAAGATAGTCTACAGAGGTCAGATTAAAATCACATCTAACAACGAAGCTTCAGATTTGGCGGGATAACGATCAGACAATAAGAAGTCCAGCAGTAAAGCCATTTGGGGAGACGTCAAAACATGTCAAGTGGGATAAATTGGTTCTGTTGAGAAACATAATTCAAAGGCAAAGTTACCGACCCTTGCATCGAATAGCAGAAGTAACTAGCACCCGGAGACCAGGAAAGCTAATATGATGCAGTTAGTGGCAAGTCGTCAAACATGGTATCCTTGGTAAGTGGGATATCTTAGTCTGAAGCATTTGGTGGTAAGCTGGAAGGAAGCGCCAAGCATGGTATCCTAGTAATGACAAGATGATAACGACGCATAACGTGAAGTGGGTAACTTGTATGAGGTTGGTGTCAAAGATATGAACTATGAGAAGTTCTGGAACTGAAGCACCATCTTCAAGTGCCGCAACCTAGTCGAAGTCAGCTAAAGGTTCAACCAGGGACAAGTCAAGTGAAGAGAAGATTCCATCTGCAACAGGAGATCGAGCCAAGCAGTCCAGAGTGGAGAAGTTTTGCTAGGCAAGTTTGTTATAAAAGACGCGACGGAAGGAGTCAAACAAGAAGAGAAGACCGCCCAACCTATCTTCTTGCTAGCCTCCTCGAATCTCGGGGACGAGATTCTTGTAAGGGGGGTGGATTTGTCACGTCCTGATAAATTCATCCCGAATTAAAAATCATTTTCTAAAAGGAATAATAGAATTAATTAAAATTCGAAAAGAAATTGACAAACACTAAAATACGTGCCAGAAAAATTCGAATGTGGTCCGGAGAATTTTTGTAAAATTCTCCTTGGATTAAAAGGAGCCCTCAAATTTTACTTGAATTTTCAGAGCACCGAAAATATTTATTAAACAACAACAACAATTAACAAAGTTTACTTAAAAGAAAAACTAAAATCCTCCTTCCTCCTTTGGGCCAAGCCCAGCCAAAGTCTCCCTCTCCTCCCTCTCTTTCCCTCCTTTCCCGGGCCTCTCCTCCTCCCGGCCCACCTCTTCCCCTTCCCCTCCGGCCCATCTCCCTCCCCCTCTCTCCTCTCCCCCGCGGCCCATTTGGCCTCCCTCCCCACGCGCGCCGCTGACGGGCGGGCCCGCCCGCCACCCTCGCTGACGGGTGGGGCCCACCCGTCATCCCCTTCCTCCCGCCGCTCCCGCCGCCGCCGCGAATCCTGCCGCCTCCCGCCGTCCCCGCGTGCAATAAAGCGGGGGCAATCACTCCCCGTGATCCCCTCTCCCTTTCCCCCCATCTTTCCATCTCTCTCTCGCGTTCAAACTGGCGGATTTGCCCCCGCAAATCTCGCCGGCGCCATTGATGGCGGCCGGACATCCCGCGCCGGTTTCCTTCCCCTCCGGCCGCTCTCTCTCCCTTCCAACCCTATTTAAACCCTTCCCGCGCCTCCTCCGTCCGTTTCCGCCACTCTCCACCCTTCCTCCCCGTAGGAATCGAGCACGCGCCGTCGTCCTCACCCTCCGCCGTCGCCGACGACCTCCGGCCGGCCTTCTCCGCTCGCCAGGACCGTCCCCCGCCTTGGCGTCGTCACCTTCGGCTTCGCCGCACCACCGTCGACCACGTCCACCCCCTCGCCGAGAACGCCGACAGCCGGAACGCCGCCGTCCCCGTCGACCCGAGCCGCGCCGCCGCCTTCCTCCGCTCCGGCCACCTTTTTCGTCGTCGCCGTCGACCTAGGGTGAGCCGTGGACCGCCGCCTCTTTTCCCCATTCCCTTCCCCTCTCTCGGCCGCCGCTCCGCCGTGCCTATGGCCGCCGCTGGCGACCATAGGGGCGCGGGCGCCGCCTCCCGCCGGCCGCGCTGAGTGGCCGCCTTCGGGCGCGCCGAGTGGCCGCCGCATGGGGCCCGGCCGTCAGCCGCCCGCGCCCTCGGGTGCGGCTAACGCGTGGGGCCCACGGCGCCGGCCGGTGCGAGCCCGAGTGCGCCTGGTCCACCGTGGACCGTGAGGCTACCGCGTGGGCCCCACTCCCGTGGACCCGGTCCGCGCGCCCCCTCCCCTCGGCTGACGCAATAACCCTTTTTAAATTAAAATTTAAATGAAGAAATTCGCAAAATATTCATTTAAAGAGCATATAAACTTGAAATGGCCATAACTTGGCCATTTGAACTCGGAATTGGACCATTCGAGTCTCTAATTTTTCCTTAAGAAGTCAAGAACCCATTTTTGTGCTTTGTTCCTGCTTGTTATATGGAGTTTATTAGAGTAAAAGCCTTTTCTTTTCCGTTGGCCGTGTAGACGTTGCAGCTTCGGAAGATCCGCTCTTCGTGGAGGTTGAAGCCGACGTTTGGGAAAGTGAGCAAGGCAAGTCACATCATCCTTGAACATATTGAATCCCAAATTATAAGATTTAAATTATTGCATTATCGCTTTATTTAAATTCCCGCGTTATCACTGTTTTATTTAGCCATGCCTATTTACCTTTGTTGCGACCTTATTATTATTGTTATTGATATTATTACCTTGGTCACCCTAGATTAAACAAAACCCCAACTAGTGGGTACTCTATTCATGGTTCCACTAGTATGAATTTAGGTAGATGCTTCGCTGATTAATTAGGCAACATTAGGTGGTTTTATAACTTTAGACTTTGGGAATTCTCATATCACTTGGATACTATGGAATGGTTGGCTTATGTTGGAATTGGACACACACCTCCCCCTCTATTCAAAACCCCCAAACTGGTTTTAGGCTGGGCTCGAGGTGCGTGGTCGGGTTTTTTAGTCGTACCTCGGGTACTATAAGGATTAAGCTCGGGCCTCTGTTGCAAAGCACTATCGTACTTCCACATGTCTAGTGGGTAAGGCTTAGTTTGTGGCTCAGTCTGGTTATAAACAAAAGTACACGGATGGAGATGGACGAAGTCAGGGGTCGATGGACATCTCTAGGGCAAATGAAGGCTACACGAGCTGCGGCCTGGTAGTCGAGATGTCATGGCACAGAGCCGGTGTCCTGCTGCTAGGGGCTCAGTCCTGCCTACCTGTCCCGGGGGTTCCGGCCATAGGTGGGGTTGGGTCGGTACTCTTGTTTATGGCTAGGATGGGTTGGAAACTATGTCATGTCTTTCGTCCGTATGCCGTGGTGGTATGTGGCACGTGGTTACACGTGAGGAAGACATGTCTTGTGGGTAAAGATGTACACCTCTGATCAGACTATAATCTATTCGAATAGCCACGCCCTCAGTTATGGGCAAGTCTAGCAATGTACCCAAGTTAGTGTTTTAATTCTTAAAACCTGCTTAACAACTAAAATGTGGAATGGTTGGCCTGGGTTGGCTTGGGACGAGCTGGGACTTAGGGTCGGGTTGCCAGTTCGGTCTGAATCATCATAGGCCTTGGGTTAAGGCAGGTTCGTGAGGGTTCACGGTCTTGATTAATAGCACCGTGTAGCTCTAGGATCGTCTTTATAAAATGGCTTTGGGCAACTAAGTGACTTTTAAATGCTGTTTACTGCAAAAATTAACCCCTATATTATTACCCCTTGTACCCCCTTGCATTAATCATGCATCTGCCGGTGTGGCTTGCTGGGTACTGTGGTTGTACTCATTCTTGCTCAATCTTTCCCCCCTTCAGTAAGAGAAGCTTTGGAGAAGAAGTCTTAGGTGGAGTCCTGGCTTATACCCCAGTTGAGCGCCTGTGAAGATGGAGCCGTAGGCCCGCTAGTCCGCTGCTGTTTATTTTTGATTGTCAGGCCTTAAGTGCCTTTGTAATAATGTAAATATTATCGATATAATAAAGATGTGTCTTTTGTATCATGTTTGTGTGGTGAACCCCAGCTTTTCCTGGGACGGGGATTAATACACTAGCATTCGGGAAAATGTATTTTTCTCGGTCGCGATAGGGATCCCAAGTTCGATCCCCCTGTTTTCTCCCCTGGATCCTGTAGGCCTAGACCTCCTTTTATAGCTCAAGGGGTTACCACATGGGCCCAACAACCTAGCTTAGTGGAGAAGTATTACAATCTTTGCATTAAATACATGTCTTGTTGCTTGTCTTGGAAATCTCTCGCACGCCTTGCTGTGAGGTGGGGTCCACCGGGTCTTGTCCGGCTGACAAAAGGGACATGCTCATCATTCAGCATTTAATGAGTGAAGACTTTTGGGTCCTCGCTTGCGTCGAGAAATGGGAGCCCTACCCTGACCGGGTTAGGCATGCCGTCTCCTGCTGTGATGAGAGGCTAAGACCTCTCATCATCATGACTGATGGGACAGGGCAGGACGCACGCTGCCTGACACACGCGGTAGTGCGTCTGGCACCCCGGGTCCCATCGGTCAATCGGCCGGTCACGGACCAGTTGAGTGCACTGCACGCCGCATTAAATGCGGCGTGGCGCAACCGCTCAGATCGTCATAAATGTGGGTAGGTGGGCGCCTGGAGGCGGCCACCTAACCCATCGCACGTGGTAACCTGCGAGGGGGGTCGGGGGAGCCCGACCCCTAAGCGAGGAGGGGCAGCCGCCGCTCTGCCTCGGGCCCGATCCCCCCTCGGGGGAGGGCCACGTGGTACCTGGGGAGTCCGTCCTCCAAGCGAGGAGGGGGCAGCCGCCGCTCCACTCCGGGCCAGACCTCCAAGCGAGGAGGGGGCAGCCGCCGCTCTGCCTCAGGCCCGATCCCCCCTCGGGGGAGGGCCGCACGGCACCTGGGGCAGCCTCCTCCCTCCAAACTTGGTTCCCCTAATTTAGGAGGGAGCAGCCGCTGCTCCACCCGAGCGCCTCTCACCTTAGAGGGCGCCACGTGGGTTTGGGAGCGGCCTACTCCCTCTAAACTTGATTCCCCCGGGCCCATATCACCGACAGTCGTCAAGACTGTTTCCAGGGATTCGGCACCCATTATTTTGCTCACATCGAATACGTCCTTGTCGTCAAGACTGTTTCCAAGGATTCGGTATTCATTTTTTTTCACATTTTTTATTCTCTTTTCACAATGAGCAATTAAAGCTATTTCAGGAATAACAATTCAATAAAGCATATATACAGAGCATTCAGACATCAAACCATATGCTAGCATCAACATTGCATATTTACTTAATTCAAGTATAGAATTTAAGTGTCATGCATCATCTCCCTTAAAAGCAAAATATAAATCTCATGAAAAGACTAGAATACATACAAGTTATACTAGAGACAAATAAACCTTCAAAGTATTGCTAGCATGAACAAGAAAATACCATATGTATAGAACAAAGCTCTCTTTTCTCAATTTTTGCATTGTCATATTATTGCTTGATAAAACCATGAGGTAAAAACTCCCCCTCAAACCATGCCAAAAGGATTCACAAATAAACACTAACTCCCCCTCAAAATAACCTCCAATTCTCCTCGAACAAAAATCAAGAAGAAATCAAAGATTTTAAAAAAAATCCAATTGCCAAAGATATCACCAATACTCTCAAAATCGACATACATCCATTAGTACCAACAAAAACTACAATCTCAAACACTAGCAGATGAAAAGCTAATAATCAAGAAAGTAGAACAATATTATGTCAATCCAAAAGTAAATTGATGTTACCTTGGAAAGCAATCATCTCAACATTGAACGCACATGGGAAGTATGCTACCAAAATACCTACAAACGAGAAGATGTCGAGGCCTCTGTGTTGGGGTTAGAAATAAGAAATTTTGGAATCCAACACTGAGTCACACGACCAGTAGAACCAGTAGGTACAAATGCACCAACAAAATCAGAATCAAACTTACCTGAAAACTTACCTTGATGCTTCACAAAAGACTGATTTGAATTGTGCGAAAACTTGCCCTGAGGCCGGCCTGACCGCCGCTGTGCCTGCGGTCTGACCGGGCCTGGCAACTGGTCTGACCGCCCGTTCACCTGCGGTCTGACCGCTGGCCAGTCTGTCCGACTGGACAATGTCGGTCTAACCGTGCTCCTCGAATTAAAACCCGATTTTTGCCAACGTCGTTCTGCAAAAGCAATTTCTCTTTCCTTTTTCTGTTTATGGGCAAGTCTAAAACAAAAACTTACCAAATGTCCATCTTTTCCACAAAAGGAACAAGTGTACTTCTCACGACAAATTTGTGAAGTGGATGGTTTTGAAATTGATGGTTTTGCATCAACAGAAGGTTTTGCATTCACAACATTTGATTTCGAAGAAGATGCATTCAAAGAAGACATGATGCCGGCAGATTTAAACACAGTGTTCTTAGGCTCAGATTCAATCAAAATTTCACCTCTCCTAGCAACACCCAAAACAATAGGAGGACGTCTAGTATGATGAGCATAAGAATCAAAACCTAAACCACGGTTGTGCGTGCTAACTTTGGATTGATCAAGAATCATGTTGAGGTTCTTTTTACCATCAGAAAATCTTTCCAACGAACTTTTCAAATAAGAAACCTCTTGTGTAAAAACAGCACAATTTTTGCATGCATCCAAAAGACCTTTTTGTTTTCTACAAGTTGAGCAAGAAACACCTCATCTTGTTTAACAATTTCTTCCATATGTTTAACACGCTCTAAAGCATCTTTCAACTTCAACTCATTCAAAACACACTTTGAACAATCTTGAGAAATCAAAGCACCATTGTTTTGTTTTGCTTTATTTGCACATGAAGCATTGACCAAAGAACTTGCACAAAAAGCAGCTTTGTGTTTTTTCAAAACGTTCTTTGTCAAAATCAACTCATCAACAACACGAGCATGTAAAGCAAATCCAAGAGCAAAAGAAGATTCCAACTTTTTAGATTTTTCAATCTCAAATTCCAATTTCTTGCAATTAACAGAATTGACATCTCACAAAGCATTAATTTCAAAAAATAAAACTTCACAAGATTGACAATTATCATCATTAGGAATCAAAGATTTTAATCTAGCAATTTTAGCATTAAGAATCTCAATAGTATGATCCTTCTCATCAAGTACAATAGAACATGTTTGAAGTTTCTTAGCAAATTTATAAGCACCATATTCTAATTGATTATAACTAAGCTTTTCTTCATTATCATCATCAGATTCATCAACATCAGAACTTGCATTACGACCAATAAAAGCTAGATCAACAACTTGCTTACCTTTGCTCTCATCTTCATCTTCCAGTTCATCAAAAACTTATATTAATTCTTGAATTAGCCACTGCATGCAATGCTTCTTCTTCTCCTTCTCCTTCATGTTCTTCTTCTTGTTCAAGTCATCTTCTTTGACTCTTACATCATCTTCCTTCTTGCCTCTCCCAAGCTTAGGACAATGCGAGCGAAGATGATCAAGTGCACCACACTCAAAACAACGATTCGGTCCACCTTTTTTCCACCTCTTTTCTTGTTCCTAACATTATTCATAGCTCGAGAAAATTTGTTAGATAGCAAAACCAAGTCCTCCTCCTTGAACTGTTCGAGTTGATCATCGGACATGGTATTAAATAAAGCAAAAACAGAAAACTTCGATGAAGAAGCACCAACATCCAAAAAAGTTGTAGACGAAACCAAAGCAACAGACTTAGAATCACCTTTACGAGAAAGAATATTCATCTCATGAGTTTTCAGTTTAGTGTAAAGCGAATCCAAAGTCAAAGTAGACATGTTAACAGACAACTGAATAGATGTAACTTTCATCTCCCAAATAGACATGTCAAGACTATTCAAAAAGTGACGAGAAATCTCAGATTGTGGATAATTAGCATCATAAGAAGAATCAACAGATCTAAGATCACTCAAAATTTTATTAAACCTAGAAAGATAGTCATCCAAAGCTTCTCCAGGTTTCATCTCAAATTTAATGTACTCCTTTTTAAAAGATCACGATGAAGTTCTTTAATGTTATTGTACCTTGATGAAAATTACTCAAAGCAATCCAAATCTCATGAGCAGTTTGAAGATGAGCAACACGATCATAATCCGAACGAGAAATCCTACTCAAAAGAATATTGCGAGCTTTGCAATTTAGTTCAAACTCAGTTTTTGCAGCAGGAGTATTAATAACTTCAGGAATCACACAAGGATGAGAAACTTTTCTCCAAATATCATAATTCTTAGCCATAATGTAAGATTGCATCCTACTACACCAATGAGAAAAATCCGTTCCATCGAAAACATGAGGCTTAGTTGAAAACTTATTAGAAGTTGCCATGGCAAAAACTCTAGATCGATAAAAATCCAAAGAAGAAAACAAGGCTCTGATACTACTTGTAGTATCGAATCACAAGAATTAAACCAACCAGAGGGGGGGTGAATGGTTGGTATACCCAAAAACCAAAAACTTTTAGCAGAAATAAAAGTTACCCTCAAAATCGATGGATCGCGGTCTGACCGAAGTAGATGCACCGGTCTGACCGCCTAGATATCGTCGGTCTGACCGAGGTTGTAACACCGGTCAAACCGCCGAGATCAATCGCCAGCTCCTGTAGCCGCTGCCGGTCTGACCGCCTCTCCTCCGTCGGTCTGACCGTTGCCTGCCGCCGATCTGACCGCCGGTATGTTGCCGGTTAGACTGCTGAAACTAGGTGAAACACTAATCGAAGAAATCTCAAAGTAGATGTCAACTTTATTGCTTCTCTCTGTGTTTACAAAGTGCACCAATAGCGCTCCTTACAAAAATCTCGACTAAACTCAAAATCCTAACTAACTAGCAACTCAATTGCTCTCAAAAGCAATACAAAAGCGATACCAGAAAGCCTCACGCTCTCCCTCTATTTATACATGAGGTAGGCAGCCTAAAGCCATGAACCAAACTCATACTAGAAGTCCTAATCCCCATAGGAAACCTCCTAGTATAAGAAACAAACTCTACATAACCAATCATACCAAATTTGGACTCCTTCCAAATTCGACTACGCATCCCATACGCACACAATACCTCCATCGTATGCCATATGGAATCTCCATCAACCACGTGCATCAACTCTAGCCTTAATATCCCGCATGATATCTTACCACCATGGACATCGTCTTACCACCAAACCGACTCCCGGTCCATCACCGCAAATACTCTCCCGAGGCATCGAGTCACCTACACATGAAACAAACAAAGAAACCATATTCCGAGACCAAGCTATCACCAACTTGACTCATTGTTAGCAAACACTAGTATTACATACGTATAGTATCCATCTAGAAGCCATAACCATGAAACAATCACGGATATCCAAAGAAACAACCTGAAACCGAAACCGACACAGCGTCGGCGGGTCAGACCGCGGGCCGGCCGATCTGACCGCTCAACACAAACCGATCTGACCGGCAACCACCGCCCGGTCTGACCGGTCCCGACAAAACAGCAAACCCTGTTCATCATCTGAAAATCAATTATCTCCAAAACCACTTCAACAGTAATCTCCAAATATCAAAACCAATAATCACAGATGCCAATTGTTCATCACAGAATAAGAATCAAAACACAAGTTGATCTTACATGGTGTTGGTGTGCTTTTTTTAGTTGAAACAACGAGATTTGGAGGGAGAGAAGTTCCTCCAAACATTTTTTAAGAAGAAATTATGAGCGTGTTGGTGTTCTTTTGCTGTTGAATGTGTAGATTTTGGCCATGGCAACACGATTTTGATGTGTGATGTGGTTGTTCCGGTAGTGTTGATATTTGTTGAATAATTGAATGAGCGTGAGTAGCTTGTTCTTGATCTGTGATGCGGTACTTCTTATTCTAGATGCCTGGCTGAACTTGCTACGTTTGAAGGTCAATTCTTGATTCCAGGTTCTTTGTTCCTTAATCCCTATCCACTGTCATCTTTGCCTAGAAAGTATTTGTTTGAAAGAAGCTTTTCAGACTTGAGATTGTTGAAAATCTATTTGAGATCAGCAATGTCACAAGAAAGATTCAATAGCCTAGCCACCTTTATGCATAGAAAAGGCTATGTTGGATCGAACTTATATGCCTATGTTATCAATGATTTTGCATTGAGAAATATAAGCACTGTCATATACCAGAAAATTGCCTCACAAATCTCTTTAGCGTACTCCTGTTCTTTGCTCTGTTTTTTTGGCTATGTGAGCTGTGCCATGACGGATTATTGAGAATTAGACCTATGACGATCATGACATCGGACGTGGCTAGTGCGCGCACAAGGAATACCTTCCTCTATCCTCATCTGATGACAATGAACTAAACTAGAAGGGTATTTTTCAGGTGCAAGTGATGATGAAAGATAAAGGCATCTTAGGGGCGATCAAGCCAGTGGCAAGGTGGACGGTAGGGGGGAGTACAAGTCCCATCTTTTCTCAGGTGCTCCAAGAGGTTCTCCTCATGTAGGTTGTGAAGAAGCGGATGACCAGGGAGGTTTGGGATTGCCTCAAGAAAAGGTTCATTGGCATGGATCAGGTGCGGAACATGCGCTTGCAGATGTTGAAAAGCAACATTACCAGCATGCGCATGGCCAACATCCAGACCCTTGACCATACCAGGAGGCTTACGGCCATGTTAGTGTGCTAGTCCAGCTTGGGGGTACCCTGAGCGACACTTCACTAGTGAGGAAGGTATTTGATACCATGGTGATGATCATTAGCACCTGAAGATGTTCGAGGAGAGAACATGCGAGAAGAGTATCACCATCGGTGTGAGTGTGGACAGCCAGGTGCTCCTCACTCAGGCTGAGTGGGAGGTGTGCTTCAAGAACAAAATTGACTTGCCGTCAACACCAAAGAACAAAGCTCCCACAAAAAGTGGGATCCATGGCCAAGGTAGTTGTGGGCGTGGCATGGGCCATGCGAAGGGTGGTGTAGCGAGCAACCACGCAAAGATTATGCAGGCTTAGGTGGCGGTTGCCGTGGCAAGATCCATATCCGCTATTTAACTATATGAATTTGGTCACTTCTCTATGAAATGAAATGAAGAGCACCCAAGAGGAAGGAAGAAGCAAACGTTGCGAGTACAGGGATGTCGAGGTGCCCTGTTACTGACTGTGTCAGAGTAGGCAGTGCAAGTTGACGCGCAGCGTCAAGAAACTATCTTGCTCAATGAGGAGAAACTCAGGCCTTGGCTTATGACAGTTGATGCCATGGGCATAGGTAGGGACACCTGGTTCCTAGCATGAACTAGCTAAGAAAAGACACAAGTTTCGACTTATCAAGGCAATCTAAAAACTACAAACAACAATGACATTAGAAATGCTGCTTTCATGAAAACTAGCCACATAGTCATGCTTTGCGCGACTTGGATGCCCATTTAAGAATCTTATGTATATTAGTATATATGTGCCATTTTAGCTGATCCACGGGGTTCCCTATTTTGTTTTGAACTGAAATTTTGGAATTTCGGTGTCACTGAAATTTTCGAAATATCCGGGAATTTTCATGATTTTTGGACCAAAATTATTTGATCCTTTGACAAAGTTTGACTAAATTTTAATAAACTTTAACCAAATTCAAAATATTAGAAAAACCAAAATTTCGGGCGAGATAATGAGTTGTTGTGGGTCAGAAGTAACCAAAATTTTAGAAATTTCGAACTGAAGTTATATTCATTGTTGATCCATCGCTGATTGTTAACAAGAGTCACTTATTCGAACCAAAATTGTTTATGGATTTGTGTAAATATGACTAAATATGGCATTCTGAACTAAAGAAATCCAGTATTTAACTTCTAGAGATGTATGTTATGTTCGTTGAACACTTGAACCATTCTTCAGTAGTAAGTAGTAACTCGTCATTAGATCCAAGGCAAATTATGAATTGCAAAAAGATATGGCGGGCCTAAAAGATAAACAGAGTTCAAAACTATACGAAAATCACGAAACGTAGGTACCTTGAGGAAGCAAATAGCTTTCCTTAATAGAGTATGTTCGTAAGGAGCAAACTGTTAATGATGGTGGAAATAGAAAACATGATTCAGTTTAGGCTCCCATCTGGCCATCTCCCGCATTCTGAACTGTTAACCCATTCTGAACTGTTAATGGTCAAAGTTTAATCTCCTGCTTCCTAGCGAGAGGGAGATGGGAGAGTACGCTGTACATGGTGCTAGCCGGAGATGATGAAGAGCTCCGGCCTCTTGGCGAGAGGACTCGCTGCGGCGAACGAACTCAAGCATCTCATAGCCTGCGAAGGCGCAGGCAACACCACTTGAACCTGCCTGCTTAGTCCCCCCATCTCTTACTAAAATGAGGCGGTGGTGGCGGCCAGAACTAGGGAGAGCACACGGAGAGGGCAACTGCGTGGATTAGAGAGAGGAAGATGGCTAGGGAGGCGGCACGGTGTTGATGGTGGCTGACTCGAAAGGGTGGATTGTTTACCTGGTGATGCTTCGGTTACTGAGCAGGTCGTGGACGACTGGCTTTCCAAACTCCAGTTGAAGACTCTAGAAGACTCTACCTTGGCCAGGTTTTCTAGTCAAGTTTATTTGAGATCCAATGGCTGATGTTGAATACCAAGCTGCATCCAACGGTCCTTATTTTCCGATGACGTAGCGCATCAAGGTGGTGAAAAACTTTAGTTTTTTAGATGTTCCACAAGAGCACATAAGTAGTGATATACTTTTGATAGTCATTTTTCATCTTGGCACACAGATCAAGAATAAGTAATTCTACTTATCATCTATTTAAACATGCTACTAGTCATTCTTCGTAAACAAGCGATTTATTAATATTTACATTTCTCGATGCCCATGTAGCCAATCTTGTGTGGAAGAATGGAGAGTTATGCATTAAATCCGAGAAAGTCATTAAGATGATAGTTTGTTGGATTGAAATATGACTATCAGAAACAAAATTTTCAGATTTGGAAATATAACTATCAGAAATAGATGGAGGGAGAAAGTAAATGGAGGAAGTAGTACTTTATATTCTAGGGTATCATATTTATATTCTCTACACGGACCCATGGATGGCTTATAATGTTACCGTCTTTCTACCTTTCTTGTCTAAGGACATTTATACTAATTATACATGGGGTACGATTATAGATGGCCAAAAGGCCCGCCCAGCACGGCCCGGCCCAGGGACGGCTGGGCACGGCCCTATCGGCACTCCGTGCCGGCCTATGAGCTGCACCACCCGCCCAGGCACGATCCACCAGCTATCGGGCCGGGCCGTGCCGGCCCGAAGGCACGAGTGGCCCATCGGGCCTTTTTTAAAATAAGTCTATTTTTCCTCCCTCCTCCTTGGACTGTTACATATGTATGCTAAAATAAGTCTATTTTTCGTCCCTCCTCTTTAGGCTGACATATGTATAGATACAATAAGTCTATTTTCCGTCCCTCTTCTCTAGGCTGACATATGTATAGATAAAATAAGTCTATTTGACATCCCTATTCTTTCGTCCATAGCATATAATGTCTATTTCTACTCCCCTAATTTTTTCTATCGGGCCTGGCTACCGGCCCATCGTGCCGTGCCGGCCCGGTTGTGCCGGGCCGGCCCAACGTGCCGGTGGAGGGGCCCAGGCATGACCCGATGGTCGGGCCGTGCCGTGCTTGGGCCCGGTCAAAATGCCGTGCCATGGGCCGGGCCGTCGGGCCTCAGGCCTTTTGGCCTTCTATAGGTACGATCCTGAGTTTCAAATGGGTTTATAAGGGGCGAACGTACATATCTTGTTCAGGAGTTTCATAGGAGTCTTCTGGTTCACATCTATTTCGGCTCAAGTAATCTCATCATGACTAACATTACAGGGGACATGTTCCAACAATAGGTGAGCTGGGATCCCTGATCTCTAACGCCAATTGACTTGACCTACCATAGACGACCACAAAGGATGCTGGGGTTGTCACCACCCTGCGGACTACATACGTCTCTTTGTCTAGTTAACCTTCCTTGGAACTATATGGCCGAGGTACTATGCCTTGGTCATACACGAAAGTACTCCCAACAATTAAAACAGAAGACTCCATGACTTAGCTAGGTAATCTAAGAATGAGAAAGAAGCCTGTAAACTCTAAACCACAGATTCCTACTCTAATACTCATAGTGAACAACCAATTTTCGATCGAAGAATAATTCGGCACACAATATATACAGAGAAAGTAAATAAAAAAGATACATGGAAATGTAAAATCTAGAATATATATTAACTGAAATGTACAAACTTGGAAAGATAAAAGAATCACTACAAAATTCCAAAGACACTCCTGCAGACACAGGCTGATTCTACCGAACTCCTAGTCATCTATGAACTAGATTTCGTTAGTTCGGTCATTTCTGACTAAATGACATAGATTTTGAGTAGTTTATGTTCAGTGGCTGTTGGTTAATTTTCACAGTTTTTTTTTGAACGAATCAGCAACTCCCAATTTCATTGAATAGAGAAGGAGTAAACTTTACAAGTAAGAAAAACCAGGCCCAGGACCTTCTGTCCTACTGAGCTAAAAATAAAAAGCAAGCCAGCTACCAAGATGCCTCACCCCCACCTGAGACCAAGTTTTGGCCTCCTCTTTAATTTTGGCCAACAGACTTTCGGTAGATAGCTCTTTATGCTGGAAAATTCTACGATTTCTCTCGTTCCAGATTTCCCAGTTGACCAGAAGTGTTAACGTGCGGAGTGCTTTCTTTGGGACTTCCTTCAAGTTGGCGGTGGCCTCCCACCACTCTGACACTGATTGAGCTGGTTGCCATTGACCGGGATTCAGTTGACCATACCTAGTCCAATCAGATAACGCCACCCAGATTTTCCTGGTGTATCTGCATTCTGTGAGAAGGTGGAGAGCAGTTTCTTGGGTGTCTGCATAAGGGACAAAAAGAGCTATTCTGCCAACCCCCGGTTGCCAGTCTGTCAGAGGTCCAAACTCTATTTTGGATGATCAACCAGGCAAAGGTCTTGCACTTGCATGGTGCCCACGGCTTCCATATTAGGATGTTGAAGTTGGTGGCTATAGTACCTAGGAGCTGCACTTTGTAGGCCGACGTCGCCGTATATTCACCGTGGCTAGTGAGCTTCCACACTATCTTGTCCTCCTCATTCTCTATGAAATGTATGTTGTGTACCGCACTCCAGACATTGATTAGCTGGCTGACCAGCTTCGTTGTCCAGCCTGAGGCTGGAGGAAGGTCCAGATCGAGCAACCACTGGTCTGTAGCTCAGGCCTGTTGTAGCGTGCTGTTCTTTTTCTTGGAGGCCGCGTAGATCAGGGGAGCTATATCCTTTAGTCTTCTCCCTTCCAGCCAAGCTGAATCCCAAAAGCTTGCTTTCACTCCATCTCCTATTGTTATGGTTGTTGCTGCTGCAAAAAGTAACCTATCCGTGTTGTCACAGGGTGTTCCTGACCCCACCCATGCTTTTTCCGGTGATCTCCACTCGTTCCAAAGCCACCGCAGTCGTAAAGCTCTTGCAAATTCCTCCAAGTTCAGAATGCCCAGTCCTCCTGAGGCTGTAGGGAGGCAGGTCCGTGTCCAATTTATTTTGCACTTGCCCCCTGCCAGAGCTTCACCACCTGCCCATAGAAATTTCCTTCTCTGCTTGTCGATGACCTCTAGGGACTCTTTTGAAGCTTTCAGGCCCATCAGAAGAAAAACAGGTTGTGGAGTGAGCACCGATTTAACCAGCGTTGATCGCCCTACCAGGCCAATATGTCTTCCTAGCCAGCTTTCTACTCTACTCATCGATTTGTCGTAGAGAGGTTGAAGGTCTACTTTGCACAAACGGCCAGTGGACAGAGGCAACCCCAGATACTTCATCGGGAAGCTTGCCCTAGTTGCAGGCGTGTCATGCAGGATGTCGTCGAGGTCCAGATTATCGCATCTGATCGGCGCCACTTGCGATTTTTGTAGGTTTGTGCATAATCCTAATACCTCCCCAAAACAATTTAGCAGATCGGCGAAGGCGCTCATGTCCTGTTTGGTCGGATTAATGAAGACGGCCGCATCATCTGCGTACATAGATGTGCGGAAGCGCACAGCTCTGCCTCGCAGCTTACTTAGAACTCCTATGTCGGTAGCCTTGTCTAACAGGCGCTGAAGGGGGTCTATAGCCAAGATGAAGAGGAGGGGGATAGGGGGTCACCCTGCCGCAAACCATTCCCGTGTCTAATTGTTTCACCCGGGATTCCATTCAGGGTGATCTTTGAGGTGGAAGTGGACAGCAGCTCGGATATCTAGTCGCGCCATTTTTGCGAGAAACCTCTATTTTGGAGGAGCACAAGTAGGTAGTCCCATCTGACCGAGTCAAAAGCCTTGGAGATGTCCAACTTGAAAAGGAGGATTGGGCGCCGAGTCCTGTGATATCTTCTCACCATTTTCATCACATACATGAAGTTGTCGTGAATACTTCGCCCGCGAATGAAGGCACTTTGATTTGGCGAGATCAGTGACTGCATTAGTGGCCTTAGTCTAATGGCGAGCACTTTGGAGAAGAGCTTGGCGAAGCCATGAATTAAGCTTATTGGCCTAAAATCATTGATTCCTTCTGCACCATCCTTTTTGGGGATGAGAACCACGTTGGCGGAATTTAGGAGGTTAAGGTGCACACTTCTCATGTTATGAAGAGCATTGAACGCCGCGATTACGTCAACTTTGATGATGTCCCAGCATGACTTGAAGAATTTGCCAGTGAAGCCATCGGGGCCTGGAGCCTTGTCCCTTGGCATTTCATTTACCGCCTTGCGTATCTCTGCCTCGGAGAAAGGCTCCTCTAGCCGTGTCAGGTCTGTCGGGGCAAGGCCTAAGGAGGGCCAGTTCAGGTCACTGGCTCTAGGTTCTGGTCGCCCCATCACTTGTCAGAAATTGTCGGCAATGACACCTTCCTTTTCTGCGTGTGTAACGGAAAATGTGGTTTCTTCTTTTCCTTGCATTTACTTTGCAATGGAAGTACTTCGTGTTGGCGTCCCCCTCTTTAATGTTGGTTATGCGCGATGCCTGCTTCTTCCTTGCCCTTTCAATGACCGCATACCCGAGCAGCCTTCTTTTTAGGCCCAGTCGTAGCCTAAACTCTGCTTGTGTGAGATCTCTATTTTCCTGAGCCGCGTCTAGGCGTTGAATCACATACAATGCCAAATGGAACTTGAGTTTAACTTCTGAGCAAATTCCTCGCGCCCATTTCTTTAGGGCCTGGGCAGTGTGACTCAGTTTGTCTGCTAGACGGTGGAGAGGCTCATGATGCATCGATGTTCGTTCCCAAGCCAATTGAACCTCGATCCTGAAACCCGGAAGCTTTGTCCATAAGTTTTCAAATTTGAAGGTCCTTGGGCGTCGCGGCCCTTGGGAGTTTGAGAGAAGCAGTGGGCAGTAATCCGATGTTCCCAAAGAGAGAGCATGAAGGATGTGGTGACCAAAGGCGAGGTCCCGATTCTCATGACAGAAGAATCTGTCTAGTCTGACCATGGTTGGATGGCGTCTCTCATTGGTCCAGGTGAATTATCTATTTTGGAGATGGATTTCCTTCAACTCACAATGATTAATGGCTGCGCGGAACCGCCTCATACACCTTAAGTTGATATTGCTGTTGCTCTTGTCACATGCCCTGTAGATCATGGTGAAGTCACCAATTAGAAGCCAAGGTTCATTGTTAGCCGGCTTTAAGCGTGTGATGTGCCGAAGGAAAATCTCTTTTTCTCTATGTCTCGTTGGCCCGTAGACCATGGAAATGGTGAAGGTGTCCGCCGTATGAAGGAGGCTGACGTTTGCCGTCATCGAGTAGCGACGCAGCCTCACTTCCGTGATGTTGATCGAGTTGGAGTTCCAAAGTAGGAGGATCCCCCCTCGAGTTCCCCTTGCCGGCTTGATGGCGTAACTATCCAATTTATATCCTCCCAGGTATCTCACCAAAACATCGTCTATTGCTGTCAGTTTAGTTTCTTCAAAACAAGCGATACTACACGCTGTGTCCACCATTAGTTCGTGTAGCACCGTGCATTTTGCCAAGGAATTTAGGCCGCGGGCGTTCCAGCTGAGGAATTCAATATTTTGATTAATCATGAAAGGGTGGCTTGCTCTCAGATGTTGCCCGGCTTGCAACACAATGCACCATAATCCCAGAGGCAGTGGCGCTGAAGCAGTTGCATGAACTCTCAAGTAAAGCAAACAGAAAAGAAGTAAAACAATGCAGTCAATGGGGCTGTAGCCTGACGCATGCATATTGGGACGTAGAGGAAGCGAAGTAGTAGTCTTAGAAGTTCCCATTCCACCGTACAGACCAAACATCAGAAGATAGTCAACTTCCACCGAAGCTTGCCAACGGTTCTGGTTCATCCAGTGCATCACACAGCACCGCAAAAGACGAGCAATGACGCAGTTCAACATACATGACAACATAAGCAGAAGGCGACGACGGGCAATGACGCAGTTCAACTTAAGAGACGACATAAGCAGAAGACGATGACGACGATACATGCAAGCAATGCTTGCTCAGACCATGGCCAACAGTTAGGCTGCAGCTTCCTCAACCTCATCGGCGAGGTCCGCAATGCCTTCTCCTACCACCGCAAGCAGGGCTTCCTCCGGTGGCTGCTCTTGATCTCCATCATCATCGATGTTGAGGTCGAAGATGGAGGTGAGAGCTGCAATGGTCTGTGGTGGCAACGGACCATTAAACATTGCAACGTACTCCGCGAGCACCTCATCCAGGGAGGATTCCGTGCGCAACAATCCGAGCCGCTTCATCAACACATGGCTGCACTTCTGCATCGTCGACATGGCCAGTTTCCCTGCAAGTCTGGAGCTGCGACGAGGATTAGTGAGACTGAACTCACTCTCCATGGTTTTGCGAGTCTTGCGGCCGAACCTGGATAGCGAGAGACGATGCCTCACTTGCAGCGGGGACGTTAGGCGTGTCGGGGGCGTCGGTGTAGCCGGACAGGTCAAGAGCGCCGGCGTGACCTCCGTGAAGAGTGCGTCCAGCTTGTTCGGTGTCGGCCGCGGTGGCGGCGGTGGCGGCATTAATGGTGACCGAGCCGTGACCTGTAGTAGCGATGGCGAATGCTCTGGCGCCGGCGATGAAGACTACAGCTCCAGCGCCAGCAACGAAGGCGACCGCGGCGCTGAAGGCAACGTAGCCAAGAGCGCCATGCATGATGGCGATGACACGGCTGGCAGTGTTGGCGATGCCCCGCCGTCCTGGGCCGCAAGAATCGAGGCCACCGACAGGCCGCCTGGGGCGGCTTTGCTTGCCAGGCCGGACACGAGCTCGCCAGGTCCTGGCTGGATTGGCACGGCCTGCGATCCAACTAGAAGCGGGTTTTTGTGGCCCGCCATGAAGTCCAGCTGGAGCTCGGATGGGGTGGTGTTGGCCAGCGGGGAGAGCGGAGATGGCAGCTCCAGCCAATGCTCGAGGGAGGTCGTCGCGGCCGCGAGCTCCAGCTTCTTGAACGCCTTGTCGATCTCATCAACGACCCTTCCCGGCGCGGTGACTTGTGTCTCTTGACGAAAGCGGTCGAACACCTGGTGGATTGGGACGACCTCGCCGTGCCTTGACGCGTCGACGAGCCGTTCCTTGCCGCGGCGCCTCATCTTCTCCACGTACCAGGCTTCCATCCCTGTGCCGGTAGCGCTTGCTGCGAGGAGCGCCGAAGGATGGTTGATCTGCAACACGTTGTCGAGGACATGCGCCTTGGACAGGAAGGTGGCGTCAAGCACCGGCAGCAGCTTGTCTTGAACAATCGGCGTCAACTGTAGCCCATACATGTACTGGAGATTTTGGGCATCTGCCTGCACGTTCGGGGCATTTAAATCAACAAGCAACTTTAAGTTAGCTACCTATGGCGATGGTGATGTGAACGGCCGGAGACGATGTAGACTCGAGGCCGGCACCGCTGGGTCCTCGCGCCGGTCGTCGTTGTATGCGCCATGGCGCCGCCCAGTGCGGCTGCCTCCTTCTCCCCAGTCGCGGCGCCTTGGGGAGCGATCGCGTTCTCGCTGGCCATTAAGGCCAGTTCTTTTGGCCGCGTCGCGCCCGCGCCCGGAATCCCGGCCGCGACCGGCTCTGTCGTCACGCTCGTCGTCGTCGTAGTCTCGGCGACGCCAGCCGAGTCCCCGGTCGAAGTCGGGATGGTCGTCATTGTAATGACGCCGGCTATCCTTGTCACGGCCGTCCCTCTCGCGGCCGAACCTGTCACGTGTGTCGTTATCATGACCACGATGGTCGACGTCGCGACGGTCGACGTCACGCCGGTCCCCCCTGTTGCGGCTGCCACGGTACTCCTCCATCTTGCCGTCCTCATCGCGACTAGCTCCAGGGCAGAAGAGGCCTTGCGGCGGCGGCGGATGGTGAGGGAACTCTGGGAACACACGCTCCAGCGCCGGGTCACCATCGGCCACCCCAAGGTGCCACGGTGGAAGACGACGCTTCGTGGCGGTGACAGCCGCGTTCTCATCAAGAGTCACCGTGGCCGAAGTGTAGTCGTGGATTTCTTCGATGTGGACATACACACAGTACTTGACACCGTGTTGCCACCGTGGCTTGTCAGAGACCGACACCAAGTCGGGCGTTTTGCCACGAGTGCTGTTGGTGAAGATCAGCCAGACGCGCTTGGGTATGGAGCTTGGGTTGCCCGTCCACGCCTACACACTGATCCGACGCATGTCCGGCGGGTGGAAGAGGCTGGTCTTGATGCTCTCCAACGCGCACGTCTTCGCCACAGTGCGCTCAACAATATCGGCCTCCCAAGCATCCTGCGGTATACCATTGAGGTAGAGACGGACCCGGAACATCAAGGCGACACCGAGGGCGCTCTTGAGGCTACGCCATTTGACGTAGTGGAGCTCAACGCTGCGGCGCTTGACGAAGCCCTTCCACAGCGCTTCCACACAATGGTGCTGGTGCTCAAACTTGATTAGGAAGGCCTCGGGTGTCACGCCCGGAATTTCTATCCAAAATTCCAAACGCTTACATGTGTGATAAGTCCTCGTCCAGAAATCAGCCGAGGCACACAATAACAAATTAATAATAGAGTACTAATAAACAACTAATTAATACTCGCGATATAATAAATTATTACAGAGGTAGATAGTTCCTCTCACAGAATAAATTTCTACGCAGCGGAAAATAAAGCAAACTACGGAACAGCTATGGCGACTCCACTCCACAGGCAACTTAACCCGGACCAAGCCTAGTCCTCCAGATCATCACCTTCACTGAAGTACTCCTCCTCTAATGAATGAATATTGCAAGAATGAGCATATGACATACTCAACAAGCCACACAACAAATATGCAAGTGCACAGGATAACAAAGGATGGCGTAATATGGCTCATTTGCATAAACGGCATTTAATAAATATTTAAGAGAATAGCAAAACGGTTGATTAATTATTCAGTATTAAATAAACACCATACAACACACCGTGTTGCATAGGCCCAACCTCATCTGAACAACCAACCCCGGTTGTACAAATCAAACCTCCAAACCAGGAATATACCATTCCAAACCAGGAGTCAATTTAATTATCACCTTTTATCACCAATAATGAGTAGTGTGAGACTAATCACGAAAAACATTGTTAGACTCACCCATAACCGCGGGTACGGCTATTCGAATAGTTTTACTCTGATCAGAGATGTACCACTGTACCCACAAGACACAATTCCACAACATGTCACCATGCGCCTCAGCACCACCACGGTACCTCGGAAAGGAACTGTGACAATACCCTTCGCACAACACAACTCACCACAGTGCACCGTTCCTGGATCATAATCTCCCCCTCAAAACCAGAGGCAATAGACTCCCCAACGACCCCCACGGACTTCTCGCCGCTTCTCAGTCTGGCACACCATAATGAATCATGCTATACAAAAGATAAAGCCGTTGCCCACGCTGGCTTGTGGTTGGCACGGTAAATGTTTCACAACAGTAGCTCGTGAACCGGTCCTTAATTGCCATGAGCACGACCTACAAAACCACATGCTCACAACCCACCTTAACCAAGTTTTACTTATCAATTAATTATCATAACACGATTAACCATCGTGAGCTACCATTGAATACATAAATAACAATGTGGTATATATGATTCATCCCATTAATGAGCTTATCTTTCTAAACATGGCTAAGCAATTATATATATAGCATTTAGATGAACCAATCCAATATATAAGGTTCAAGCTAATCAAATTATAACCCATAGGAAAATAAAGTCATCTTCGGCCAATAATTAATTAGGAAAGGCTCACCACCCGATGACATTAAAAAATAATGCATAAGTTGAAATAAAATATTAGTTTTAAACAGGTTCAACATGCTCAAAGGGTTGTTTGGGATCTGTGTGACTTGCCTTGAGCTTCTGCAAACGCTTCCGAGCCTTCTTCAACGAAAATGCTCTCCTCAGGTACGTCGGAAACTAAAGCAAATAAACAAAATCAACAAAACAGTACAAAAACAGGCATAAACAGTACATGTGGATATTTTTAACATGTAGATCTCAATTTTAGAAAAATTTAGCAACTTGAACCACTCGAATCGGAGCTACGATTAATTAGTTATGATTTTCCGAAGTTTTAATCTATCTCATCCATAAAAAAAAACTGAAAAAGCGGGGATGATGACGTCAGCATGACGTCATCAATGGCGGCTTGGTACGGACGACGACCTCGCCGGCGCTAGGAAGGTCGGCCGGGGTTTTGGAGGACACCTACACGTAGAGGGCGACGAAACGATCTCAAAGGTGCTCACCGAAGCGACAAATGACGACGGACGGCGGCCGGTGACGAGGAGGTGCGGCGGCGGCGGCTCGGTCGACGGCGACGGCGGCGCTACGGCAACCGGCGACGATGGAGAGGGGGCGGCCGGGCTTCTACTCCCTCACGCGCACCTAATGGCGGCGACGGCACACGGCGGCGACGTCGCAAGCGGCGGCGCGAGGCGACCGGAGGTCGGCCGGCGACGGTGGCGGATAGGGCGGCGCGGCGGCAGCTCTACGGCGCACTAGAGAGCTCGGGAAAGGGGGCAAACGAAAGAGGACAACCAGGGGGTCCTATATATAGTCTTGGATCGAAGAGATCGGGCTCCAACCGAGAGGAATCGAACCCGGAAAAATCAAAATTTGGTTTTGGGGATAAACTCGAAAACGAGTTTGATTCGGTTAAAATACTCCATGATTTGCTCTGAATCTTGGGGGTAAAGGTAGAGGAGAATGAGGGGATCAAAACCCCTCAATCAATCGGACTCGAGGGGGTCGGATTTGAGGCGGATTCGGAGGAGGGAGGTGGCTCGAGCTAGGGTGGCCAGCCGGCCGGAGGTAGGAGAAGAGCCCGACATGTGGGCCTCACATGTCGGCGACTGGAGGAGGAGGGGGCGGGGCGGCTCGGCTGGGCCGGCTTGGGCCGGTTCGCCCGCGTGGAGAGAGAGGATGTTGGGCCGAATTCGGCTCAACGGCTTAGGGGAGGGTTTTTTTTATTTTTTTTAATTAAATTAATTAATGAAATGTTGTTTCATTTATCAAAAATACTTCCCTTGCTCAAATAATTCCCAGAAAAATCTAGAAAATAGAGGAACAATCCAAGTATTTAATAAAATTTTATCTAGCTCAATTTTATGTTGAAAATTTTCCTAGATTATTAGAGTTTAACTTGTAGGCTTTTAAAATAATTTCTAAAAATTATTTAAAATATGAATTATTAATTTAGGCGATTTTTAGGGCGTGACAAACCTACCCCCCTTAAACGGAATCTCGTCCTCGAGATTCAGAAGGACTGGCAAAAAGATGAGGATGAGCTGACTTCAATTCATCTTCTCGCTCCCAAGTGGCTTCTTCTTCTGAATGATTGCTCCACTGAACCTTACAGAACCGTATGACACGATTCCTGGTGTTCCTTTCACTCACTTCCAAAATTCTGACTGGCTTCTCGACATAGGTTAAATCTTCTTGAAGTTCTATATGCTCAGGATCCACTTCCTCCGTGGGAACACGCAAACATTTTTTTAACTGCGACACATGGAACACGTCATGTATTCCCACCATTGACGGAGGCAACTCTAGCTGATAAGCTACTTCACCTCTTCGACTCGCAATCTTAAAAGGTCCCACAAAACGTGGTGCCAATTTCCCTTTGGTCTGGAAACGATGAACTCCTCGCAGCGGCGTAACCCGTAGGTATACAAAATCCCCTTCTTCGAAAGTCAAATCCCTACGACGATTGTCTGCGTAGCTCTTCTGACGCAACTGAGCAACTCGCAACCTTTCTTGGATAATTTTCACTTTTTCTTCTGCCTCTCGCAATATGTCTGTCCCAAAAACTTGACGCTCACCGGTTTGATCCCAAAGGAGCGGCGTGCGACACTTCTGGCCATACAATGCTTCATACGGAGCCATTTGAAGACTAGCTTGATAACCGTTGTTATAAGAGAATTCTGCGTACGGCAAATTCTTATCCCAACTTCCACCAAAATCTAGAACACAGGCTCTCAACATGTCTTCTAAAATTTGATTCACTCTTTCTGTCTGACCATCAGTTTGAGGGTGATAGGCCGTATTGAAATTCAAACGGGTACCTATCTCTCCTTGTAGTTTCTGCCAAAACTTTGAAGTAAATTGACTACCTCTGTCTGACACTATCTTCTTGGGAACACCATGTAAACATACAACTCTTGCCATATATAGCTCTGCGAGCTTATTTCCCGTGTAGGTTGTTTTGACAGGTATGAAATGAGCGACTTTAGTAAGCCTGTCAACCACTACCCAAATAGAGTCATGTCCTGCTGACGTTCTGGGTAGATCGGTGATAAAATCCATTCCTATTTCCTCCCATTTTCACTCGGGAATTTTTAATGGTTGCAACAGACCGGCTGGCTTCTGATGCTCCGCCTTAACTCGCTAACATACATTACATAGAGCCACATATTCTGCTATCTCTCGTCGCATGCTGGCCCACCAGAATTGTTGCTTCAGGTCTTGATACATCTTAGTGCTCCCAGGATGAATGGAATACAAAGTTTCATAAGCTTCTTTCATGATAGTATCCTTCAACTCCTTATTATTGGGCACGCAAATTCTTTCTCCTAACCACACAGTTCCTTGCTCATCTTCTATATAACCAATGGCTTTTCCTCTTCTCATGTTCTTTTTGATTTCTTGGATGTCAGGATCACTCACTTGAGCTTCTCTACCTCGATCAAACAGAGTAGGTTGAGCTTCTAAAGCGGCCACAAAACCTTTGTTGACTATTCCCACGTTCAACTTTTCAAATTCCTGGCATAACTCCCAAGGTAGATGTCGTCCTTCTGACATATTACAGTAGCTTTTCCTGCTGAGAGCATCTGCTACAACATTTGCTTTACCTGGATGATAGTGAATTTTCATATCATAATCCTTGAACAACTCTAACCATCTTCGCTGATGCATGTTCAAATCCGGTTGAGTGAAAATGTACTTCAAACTTTTATGATCCGTATACATCTCCGTACGGTTACCAAAAAGGTAATGACGCCAAATCTTCAATGCATGAACCACAGCTGCCATCTCTAGATCATGCGTTGGGTAATTATTCTCATGAGGGCGTAACTGCCTAGATGCATAGGCAACCACCTTCCCATCTTGCATCAAAACACAACCCAAACCAAGTCGGGATGCATCACAGTACACTTGAAAACCTTTCCTTGGATCAGGCAAGACTAACACAGGTGCAGTCACTAGCCTTTTCTTCAGTTCTTGGAAACTTTGCTCACAATCATCCGTCCACTTATACTTCACTTCTTTCTGAAGCAGACGAGTCATCGGTCTGGCGATCTTTGAGAAGTTCTCAATAAACCTGCGGTAATACCCCGCAAGACCAAGAAAACTACGAATCTCTGACACCGTCTTGGGTTGCTTCCAATTTAACACTGACTCCACATTGCTTGGATCTACTGCCACTCCACCGGCTGAGATGACATGACCAAGAAACTTCACTTCTGACAACCAAAATTCACATTTACTAAACTTGGCATAGAGCTGATGCTCACGTAGCTTCTCTAAAGCAAGACGAAGATGCTCTTCATGTTCTTCCTTTGTCTTGGAGTAAATAAGAATGTCATCAATAAACACCACGACAAACTTATCTAGGTATTCCATAAACACCTTGTTCATCAGTTTATGAAAAATGCTGGGGCATTAGTGAGTCCAAATGACATAACGGTACACTCGAACAAACTATACCGGGTTGTAAAGGCGGTCTTTGGTATATCCTCCTCACGGATTTGAAGTTGGTGATATCCGGAACGGAGATCTATCTTGGAGAAAACTGTAGCACCCTCCAGTTGATCAAACAAGTCATCAATCCTAGGTAGAGGATACTTATTCTTGATAGTGACCTCATTCAACGCACGATAGTCCACACACATTCTTTGAGTATGATATTTCTTCTCCACGAAGATGACTGGTGCTCCCCATGGTGAAGTACTGGGTCTGATATATCCTTTCTGAAGGAAATCATCCACCTGTTTCTTTACCTCTGCTAACTCATTAGCTGCCATTCTGTATGGTCTCTTATGGATAGGGTTGGTCCCAGGTACTAAGTCTATCCGGAACTCTATGTCTCTCTTAGGTGGCATTCCTGGCAAATCCTCAGGGAACACATCTGGGTAATCTTGTACTATCGGGATCTCATTGCTACTGGTTAAAGTCACCTTTCGGTTAGCACAATCTATAACTCCTCTGTGACGAGATAACCAATCCATCCCCAAGATAACATCCAGATCCTTGGATTCGAGCAAGATAAGTGAGGATGGGAATGGAATTCCTTCTATTTCTATAATAACGGAAGGACAGTACTGCGTTGAAGATACTTGATTACCTGGGGTATTAACTAGTAAAGGCCTCCCAAGACTAATAACTTCCATCTCATGATTGCTTGCAAAACTTTTAGACAAAAATGAGTGTGTAGCACCGGAATCAAAAAGCACAGTTGCGGGTATAGAGTTAACAGGAAACGTACCCAAAACCACATCAGGTGCATTCTGGGCTTCTGCAGCTGCAACATGATTAACACGAGCCTTCGGTGCTGGAGCATTGGAGTTGCTCTGAACCGGAGCATTCTTCACCCGTCGGGGCTTTGGACATTTATCCGCATAATGACCTGGATCACCACAATTGAAACACACCCCTGGCTTGCTTCCTTGTTCCTTCCTAACAGGCTGATTCTGAGTTGGAGCTGCTACAGGACGAACGACCACATTACGATTGTCATTGCTGCGATTACCAGTGTTGTTGTTGTAGAACTGGCATTGAGGGCGAGCAACTGAAGACGATCCTCCCTGTAGGTATGGTGCAGCTTGATGTACCAAAGCAATGCACGGCCTCTGGTTACTACCCTGTTGAGCCTTGAATTGAGCAGCCCTGCGCTTCTTCTGTTCCATCCTATTGTACTTGTCTTCCTGGCGAATCGCCTTGTCCACCAGCTGCTAGAAATCCCGGTAATCCGAAGACATCAATGCATAAGACAATTCATCATTCAGTCCCTCTAAAAACTTCTCCTGACGTTCTTCATCAGAGCGAACATCTTCCGGGGCATAGCGAGGTAAGCGATTAAAATCATGGAGGTACTCTGTGACAGAACGGGATCCCTGGGTGAGTGCTCTGAACTCTCTCTTCTTCAGGGCCACAACCCCTGATGGTATATGTGTCTTCTTGAAAGCAGCAGTAAACTCCCGCCAAGTGATAGGCTCTCCTTCAGCTCTGTTCTGGCGGAAATGATCCCACCACTCAGCAGCAGGACCATGCAACTGATGCGAAGCAAAAGAAACCTTTTCCTGCTCAGTGCACTGAATCAAATCCAACTTCTTCTCAACAGCATGCAGCCAATCACCTGCCTCTACTGGGTTAGTGGTGCTTGAGAAGGTAGGTGGTCTCACACGTAGAAAATCTGCCAACATGTTCTGTGGAGGTGATGGTTGATTGTGGTGGTTTGCCTGCTGGTTCTGCGCTTGCTGCACTAACAGATTAATCAATTGAGTCTGCTGGGCCAAAACTTGGGCAAGCGTAGGATCTTCTTCATTGTGACCATTTCCACTTCCACTTCCACTTCCGGTGCGGGTGTTCACCATCTGAAGAAAAACATGGGCCAAAGGAAAGAGCGACAGAGAGATACCCTTAGAACGGAGAACTTTAATTAATTTAAATTCTATATTGCTCTTAACTGTGTATGATTACATTTAAATTGCATTAACACTATCTTACCAACTAACTTACTCTCTGACAAGTAAAAGAGCCTAGCTCATGCAGTTACATCCCACCAATGATGTAAGCAACATGCTAAAACCCACACACACACAAGCAAACCTAAGCAAACAAACTAACACAACGAACTACGGCAACGGTCGAACTAGGTAACTACTCTCGCCTTGCGTCGGAACAAAGAGACGGATTTTCCTCCTCTGGAGTAGCTGGCTCTCTTTCTTCTGGGTCTTCCTCTTTGTCACGACCGGAATTAACCCAACGGGCGTTCCTTACGTGCGTGCATTAATCCTTGTCCCAGGAGGCAAGGTACACCAAAAGTTGATACAATTCAGAGTTTAACAAGCGGAAGCGTATATAGAATTATTACACGGGCAGCGAAGGCCCAACACACAAAGACAAACGAGAAACAGCGGAAGACTAGGGCGACGACCACAGGCGCTTGACGGCAGGCACGAGCTAGACACCAAAGCCTTCATCTTCCAGGAACTCCTCTTCTGGGGTTGGGAAAAAAATTGAGCAAGACTGAGTACAACCACCGTACTCAACAAGACACACCCACGAATGCATAATAAATGCAAGGGAGTACAAGGGAGTTATAACATATAGGGTTAGGGTTGCAGTAAACAGCATTTAAAGACATTTTGTTGCTCAAAGCCATTTTGTAAACACGATCCTAGAACTATACAATATTATTAATCAAGGCCGTGAACCCACACGAACCTGCCTTAACCCAAGGCCTACGATGATTCAGACCGAACTGGCAACCCGACCCTGGGTCCCAGCTCGTCCCAAGCCAACCCAGGCTAACCATTCCTCATTTTAGTTGTTAAGCAGGTTTTAAGAATTAAAACACTAACTTGGGTACATTGCTCGGCTTGCCCATAACCGAGGGCGCGGCTATTCGAATAGATTATACTCTGATCAGAGGTGTACATCTTTACCCACAAGACACGTCTTCCTCACGTGCAACCACGTGCCACATACCACCACGGTATACAGACGGAAGACGTGACATAGTTTCCGACCCATCCTAGCCATAGACAAGAGTACCGACCCAATCCCACCTACGGCCGGAACCCCCGGGACAGGCAGGCAGGACTGAGCCCCTAGCAGCAGAGCACCAACCCTGTGCCATGACATCTCGACTACCGGGCCGCAGCTCGTGTAGCCTTCATTTGCCCTGGAGAATGTCCATCGACCCCCGACTTCATCCATCTCCAATCCGTGTACTTTTGTTTATAACTAGACTGAGCCACAAACTAAGCCTTACCCACTAGACATGTGGAAGTACGGTAGTGCTTTGCAACAGAGGCCCGAAGACCGGTCCTTATATGGCCGAGGTGCTACTATCAAAACCATGCACCCCGAGCCCAGCCTAAAACCATTTTGGGGATTTTGAATAAAGGGGGAGGTGTGATTCCAATTCCACAACAAACCAACAATTCCAAAGTGTCCAGGTGATATGAATATTCCCAAAGTCTAGAGTTGTAAAACCACCTAATGTTACCTAATTAAACAGCGAAGCATCTACCTAAAATCATACTAGTGGTACCATGAGTAGAGTGTCCACTAGTTGGGGTTTTGTTTATTCTAGGGTGAACAAGGTAATAATAACAATAACAATAATAATAAGGTCATAACAAAGGTAAATAGGCATGGCTAAATAAAACAGTGATAACGCGGGAATTTAAATAAAGCGATAATGCAATAATTTAAATCAACATAATTTTATAAACTGGGATTCAATATGATCAAGATGATGTGTCTTGCCTTGCTCGCTTTCCCAACCGACGGCTTCAACTTCCACGAAGAGCGGATCTTCCGAAGCTGCAGCGTCTACACGACCAACGGAAAAGAAAAGGCTTAAACTCTAATAAATTCCACATAACAGCAGAAACAAAGCACAAAAATGGGTTCTTGACTTCATAAGGAAAAATTAGAGACTTGAACGGTCCAATTCCGAGTTCAAATGACCAAGTTATGGCCATTTGAAGTTTATATGCTCTTTAAATGGATATTTGCGAATTTCTTCATTTAAATTTTAATTAAAAATCGGATTTATTGCGTCAGCCGGGAGAGAGGGCGCGCGGACCGGGTCCACGGGAGTGGGGCCCACGCGGCAGCCTCTCGGTCCACGGTGGACCGGGAGCACGCGGCTGGCGGCGGCCGGCGCCGTGGGTCCCACGCGTCAGCCGCACCCGCGGGCGCGGGCGGCTGACGGCCGGGCCCCACCTGGCAGCCGCGGGAGGCGGCCGAAGGCGGCCTCGCCGGCACGGCCGACGGGAGGCGGCGCGCCCGCGCCCCGATGGTCCCCGCCGGCGACCACCGGCGCGGCGGAGCGGCGCCCGAGAGAGAGGAGAGAAGAGGGAAGCGAAGCGGCGGTCTTCGGCTCACCCCGGGTCGACGGCGGCGACGGAGACGGCGACCGAAGTGGAGGAAGGCGGCGGCGCGGTTCGTGTCGACGAGGACGGCGGCGCTCCGGCGGTCGGCGGGCGAAACGGAGGCGCGGACGAGGTCGACGAGGACGCGGCGAAGCCGATGGAGGCGATGCCGAAGCGGGAGGAGGTCCGGGGCGACGACGGCGGCGAACCGGAGCTCGGCGGCGACGGCGGAGAGAGAGGGCGACGGCGCGGGCTCGAATCCGACGGGGAGAGAGTGCGGCGAGCGGCGGAAACGGAGGAGAGAGGCACGGGGATGGTTTAAATAGGGTTGGGAGTGAGGGAAGGCGGCCGGAGGGGAAGGAAACGGCCGCGGAAGATCCGGCCGCCATTGATGCGCCGGCGAGGATCGCGGGCGTGAATCCGGACGAATCCGAGGGAGAGAGAGAGGGAAAAGTGGGGGGAAAGGGAGAGGGAATCACGGGGAATGATTCCCCCCACTTTATGGCGCGCGGGGACGACGGGATGCGGCGGAATCCGCGGCGGCGGCGGCGCTAGGGCACGGACGGGCGGCGGCGCGGCGCGAGGATAGGGATGACAGGCGGGCCCCACCCGTCAGCGAGGGTGGCGGGCGGGCCCGCCCGTCAGCGGCGCGCGCGCGGGGGAAGGCCGAGTGGGCCGCGGAGGAGAGGAGAGAGAGAGGGAGGGAAGTGGGCCGAGCCGGCCCAAGAAGGGAAGGGGGGGGGAAAGAAGACTTTTTAGGATTTTTCTTTTTATAAAACCTTTTTAACTTTGTTTATTTCTTCTCAATTATTATTTGTGCTCTGAAAATTCCACTAAAATTTATTTACACATTTTAGGCTTTTAGGAAATATACAAAAATCCTCCAAGCCTCATTTGACTTTTATCTTTGCACATTTTAATTGTTGGAGGCTTTCACATGAATTTTAATTATTCTAAGCACAATTTTGAGGATGTATTTTAGAGTCGATTTGGGACGCGACAAACCTACCCCCCTTAAACGGAATCTCGACCCCGAGATTCGGAAGAACTGGCGAAGAGATCGGGATGGGCTGCCTTCAGCTCGTCTTCGCGCTCCCAGGTAGCTTCTTCTTCGGCGTGGTTGCTCCATTGGACCTTGCAAAAACGGATTACCCGGTTCCTGGTCCTGCGCTCCATGGTGTCCAGGATCTTCACTGGCCTCTCCACGTAGGTCAAGTCTTCGCGGACTTCAATTTGCTCTGAGTCGGCCTGTTCGGATGGCACTCGAAGACATTTCTTGAGTTGCGACACATGGAACACATCATGCACGTTGCCCAAGGAGGCGGGCAGCTCCAACTGGTAGGCGACTTCTCCACGCCGAGCAATGATACGGAAAGGACCCACATACCGAGGTGCGAGCTTCCCTTTTGTTTGAAACCTGTGTACACCTCGCAATGGCGTGACCCGAAGATACACAAAGTCACCCACTGCGAATTCCAGGTCACGGCGACGGTTATCTGCATAACTTTTCTGCCGGGACTGTGCCACCTTTAGATTATCCCGAATGGTTCTGACTTTAGCTTCAGCTTCTCTCAAGATATCAGTCCCGAACACTTGGCTTTCCCCAACTTGGTCCCACAATAGCGGTGTCCGGCACTTGCGTCCATACAACGCTTCATAGGGTGCCATTTGTATACTGGCTTGATAACTGTTATTGTAGGAGAACTCGGCATAGGGGAGACTCTTATCCCAGGTCTTCCCGAAATCTAGGACACATGCGCGAAGCATATCTTCTAGGATCTGATTTAGACGCTCGGTCTGTCCATCTGTTTGCGGGTGGTATGCGGTGCTGAAATTTAATCGGGTACCCAGCTCTTCTTGGAGCTTCTTCCAAAAGTGAGAGGTGAATTGGCTTCCCCTATCAGATACGATTTTCTTGGGAACGCCATGGAGACTCACGATCCTAGCGAAGTAGAGCTCGGCTAGTTTGTTCCCTCCATAGGTGGTCTTCACAGGAATGAATCGAGCTACCTTGGTTAATCGATCCACAACTACCCATATAGAATCATATCCACCTTGGGTTTTTGGAAGTCCGGTGATGAAATCCATCCCAATTTCATCCCATTTCCAATCTGGTACTTGGAGAGGTTGGAGGAGTCCGGCCGGTCGTTGGTGTTCTGCCTTGACACGCTGGCACACATCACACAGAGCCACGAACTCTGCAATTTCCCGCTTCATGCTAACCCACCAGTATTTCTCCTTCAAATCTAAGTACATCTTCGTACTGCCAGGGTGGATTGAATAAGGACTTTCGTGAGCTTCCTGAAGTATCAACTGTTTAAGCTCTCTGCTATCTGGGATGCATACCCGATTTCCGTTCCATAGGGTTCCGTGTTCATCCTCTGTGAAACCAGCGGCTTTACCCTGTTTCATATTCTTGAGGAGTCCATGCATGTCCGGATCATTCTTCTGAGCCTCGCGGATTTGATCGAGCAAGGTGGGCTTGGCTTCCAACGCAGCCAAAAATCCGCGACTAACTATGCTTAGGTTCAGGGCTTCCATCTGTTGATTGAGTTCGGGTGGAATGCCACGGACGTTAAGAGTGTTGCAATGGCTTTTTCGACTTAGAGCGTCGGCAACCACGTTGGCCTTACCGGGATGATAGTGAATTCCCACATCATAATCCTTGATGAGTTCTAACCATCTCCTTTGCCGAAGATTCAGATCCGACTGGGTGAAGATGTATTTCAAACTCTTATGATCGGTATATATTTCACAGCGATTCCCAATGAGATAGTGCCGCCAGATCTTTAGAGCATGAACCACCGCTGCTAACTCCAAATCATGGGTAGGATAGTTGCCTTCATGAGGCCGCAGCTGGCGTGAGGCATAGGCCACCACATGACCGTCCTGCATGAGCACGCACCCCAATCCTTGGCGCGAAGCATCACAATACACCATGAAATCCTTGCGAGTATCTGGTAAAATTAAAACTGGCGAGGAAACCAGCTTTTCTTTGAGAGTTTGGAACGCCTTCTCGCATTGCGGGCTCCACACAAACTTTTCTTCCTTCTTCAGCAACTGTGTCATAGGTCTGGCAATTTTAGAGAAATTCTCGATGAACCTCCGATAGTATCCTGCCAAACCTAAGAAACTGCGAATTTGAGTGACTGTCTTGGGTTGCTTCCAATCAGTGACGGCTGTCACCGTGTCGGGATCCACGGCAACTCCCTTAGCAGATATCACGTGCCCTAAGAACTTGACTTCAGACAACCAGAACTCACACTTGCTGAGCTTGGCATACAATTGGTGTTCCCGCAACTTTCCCAACACCAGACGGAGATGATGCTGATGGTCTTCCTCTGATTGTGAGTATATCAGAATGTCATCAATGAACACCACAACAAACTTATCCAAGTATTCCATGAACACTTTATTCATTAAGTTCATGAAGAAGGCAGGTGCATTGGTTAAACCGAACGACATCACCGTGAATTCATACAGTCCGTATCGCGTGGTGAATGCGGTCTTCGGAATATCTTCTTCACGAATACGTAATTGGTGATATCCGGAACGAAGATCAATCTTGGAGAATACAGTGGCACCTTTAAGCTGATCGAACAGATCATCGATCCGGGGAAGAGGGTACTTGTTCTTGATGGTGACTTCATTGAGAGCTCTGTAGTCAACGCACATCCTCTTCGTCTTGTCTTTCTTCTCCACAAAAATCACAGGAGCACCCCAGGGGGAAGTACTCGGACGTATGTACCCCTTTTCTTTCAACTCTTCCAACTGTTTCTTGACTTCGGCCAGTTCATTTGCTGCCATACGGTAGGGTCGCTTGTACAGAGGAGTGGTTCCTGGAGCAAGATCTATTCGGAACTCAATCTCTCGCTTGGGTGGCATACCGGGTAGTTCTTCCGGAAACACATCTCCGAACTCCCTGACGATGGGGATTTCTGACAGTCCTATCTGATGAAGTTCTGAACTTCTGACAGAGGTTGGGGGTGCAAAGAAAACAACCGGTTGTTCCGGCCCTCGGTATAGAGTGACCGTGCGCCTCGCGCAATCCACTACTCCTTGGAATTGAGCCAACCAATTCATCCCAAGAATCACATCCAAATTCTTGGTGTCTAGCAAAATCAGATCCGAGGGGAAAGGAATCCCCTGAATTTCGATAGGGACGGCAGGGCTAAAATACTTTGCTGTCATAACCCCTCCAGGGGTGGTGATGAGCAGAGGGTTCCTAAGCCTTTCTACCCCCAACTGATTTCTCCCCACGAATGGCACAGATATAAACGAGTGGGAAGCTCCAGAGTCGAACAAAATGGTAGCAGGGATGGAATGAATGAGGAACGTACCAACGATGACGTCTGGAGTTGTCAGCACGTCCTCGGCCGTCACATGGTTCACACGACCCCGAATGACATCCTTCCCACCATTGTTGGAACGGGGAGGCGCTTGGCCTTGCTGGCGCCTCGGCTTCGGGCATTTATCCGCAAAGTGCCCGGGCTCGAAGCAGTTGAAGCACAGACGCTGCTGACCTTGTACGTCTCTGCGGCCTTGACCAGGCTGCACAGTTGGCGTAGGAGGACGGGGCGCACGAGTCCCTTGCTGATTCTGCTGCTGCTGCGGCTGTGGGACGCGCACCACGAATTGAGGTCGAGGCGCGGAGCGAGGTTGTTGCTGCTGCTGCTGCTGCTGCGAGGAGGATCCCCCTGGGTAGGGATTGGTGTAGCGGACCCTTTGGTTAGCACCCTGTTGATTGCGGAAATTCGCCAAGCGGCGCTTGTGCGACTCCAGCTCCTTGTGCTTGGCTTCCAAGCGGATGCTCTTGTCCACCAGACGTTGGAAGTCCGGATAATCCCCGGAGACCAGACGCACAGATAGCTCAGGGTCCATTCCCGCCAAGAACTTCTCTTGCTTCTCCTCATCTTCCCGCACATCCTCCGGGGCGTACCGGGCCAGGTTGTTAAACTCATGCAAATACTCCATCACAGAGCGGTTGCCTTGCTTCAACTCTCGGAATTCCCTTTTCTTAAGGGCCATGACTCCGGCGGGCACATGGGTTCTCCGGAAAGCGGCGGTGAAGCGAGCCCAAGTAATATGTCCCTCTGGCTGCGTAGCCTGGAAATGGTCCCACCATAGAGATGCGGGCCCCTGCAGCTGGTGGGCGGCGAAGATGACTTTCTCTTCATCACTGCACTGCACAGTGTCTAGCTTCTTCCCCACGGCATGCAACCAATCCAACGCATCCACGGGGTTATTGGAGCTAGAAAAGGTGGGTGGGCGGATGCGGAGGAACTCGGCGAGTTCAGAGTGTTGGGGAGGTGGTGGTGGGGCATTGTGTTGTGGCGGATTTTGGAGGTGGTGGAGGAAAGCAGTCATCATGTTGGCCTGCTGGGCGAGGATTTGGGTGAGAATGGCGTTGGTGTCTGGCGGTGGTGGTGGAGGAGGAGGAGGAGGTGGAGGTGGATTGCCTTGGTGGTTGTGGTTGCTGCCTTCGGGTTGATTGCCTTCACCGGTGACAGTGGTTCTCCTGGTCGTCACCATCTGAAACCCCACACAGAACCAGCAAACAGAGAGAACTGACAATTAAAACTAACCACCCACGACTACCATAATTCTTGAATTTATTACTGCTATTAAATTGGTTCATTAAGGTTCAAGTTGCTTAAGCAAATAAAATAAAGACAGGCTCCGACACAGTTATGCCACACACCGGCATAACCATGCCCCACACGACTCTAACAAAAAGACAAACGAAGAAAAACACACGCGCAAGCCTACTAACTGCTCGTCTACTGCTGCGACGGGCCAGGACGGAAGGTGAGCAACAGCGCATCCTCCGTGCTACCAACGCCGGAGGCTTCCCCCTCCTGGGGAACCACGGGCGCGGGCTCGGCACGAGGGGTCTCGACGAAGCAAGTCCACGCCAGGGACTGACGAACAAGCTCGGGCCTGGAGGTGCTCTTGCGGGCGGTGATCTTCTGGCTGCGGCAGACGCGGCGACGCTTGGGGCGGCAGACCTCTCCCTGGGCGATCTTGAGCTGAAGCAGCTGCGCCTCCACCGCGTCGAGGTCCTTCTTGAGCTGCAGGTTCTCCTGACGCAGCTCCAGGATCTTCAGGTTGTTCTCGACCATCCCACGGCGCACCATATGATGGAAGTCGATACGAGCCGCGTCGTACGCCTCCACCATGCGCGCTAGGTGCATGATGGTAGCGTCATCCTCCGAGCTAGCATCCCGGAAGGTGGCGTAGTCGCGGGCTCCTCCGCGACGAGGGTGGTAGCGGTAGGGCGAGTGCTGCAACTCGTCCGGGTAGCGCTGGTGAAGAGTGCCGATGGCGAGGAGAGCGGCGTTCTGGCAAGCGGCGGGGAAGGAATCTCCACCCGCGGTGACTGCCAGCGAAGTCCGCTCGGGAGAGCCAGTGAGGATCACTGCAGTGACCTCCCAAGCAGCGTGCGGCTCTGCATCGTCACCCTCCTGCTCCGGGAGCTGCTTGCCCTGGTAGTCCACTCCATGCGGATACCCCAGGACAACGCACATGCCCCGCAGCTCCAGAACAAAGCCGGTCAGGTCCAGACCACGACGGTTGATGCTGCCGGCCATCTACAAGCAAGGACAAAAGAGATAAAAAAAATATTTTAGAGATCAGCTTTTGATGATAAATGAAGCAGCAAGACAGAGAGAGACTAAAGGATTTTCACAAATAAGAGAGGATTTTTATTTTGAAAATATCGCTAAGGCTTGGGATCTAAGGCTCGTCCTAGGGTCAAGGAGGCTCTGATACCAACTTGTCACGACCGGAATTAACCCAACGGGCGTTCCTTACGTGCGTGCATTAATCCTTGTCCCAGGAGGCAAGGTACACCAAAAGTTGATACAATTCAGAGTTTAACAAGCGGAAGCGTATATAGAATTATTACACGGGCAGCGAAGGCCCAACACACAAAGACAAACGAGAAACAGCGGAAGACTAGGGCGACGACCACAGGCGCTTGACGGCAGGCACGAGCTAGACACCAAAGCCTTCATCTTCCAGGAACTCCTCTTCTGGGGTTGGGAAAAAAATTGAGCAAGACTGAGTACAACCACCGTACTCAACAAGACACACCCACGAATGCATAATAAATGCAAGGGAGTACAAGGGAGTTATAACATATAGGGTTAGGGTTGCAGTAAACAGCATTTAAAGACATTTTGTTGCTCAAAGCCATTTTGTAAACACGATCCTAGAACTATACAATATTATTAATCAAGGCCGTGAACCCACACGAACCTGCCTTAACCCAAGGCCTACGATGATTCAGACCGAACTGGCAACCCGACCCTGGGTCCCAGCTCGTCCCAAGCCAACCCAGGCTAACCATTCCTCATTTTAGTTGTTAAGCAGGTTTTAAGAATTAAAACACTAACTTGGGTACATTGCTCGGCTTGCCCATAACCGAGGGCGCGGCTATTCGAATAGATTATACTCTGATCAGAGGTGTACATCTTTACCCACAAGACACGTCTTCCTCACGTGCAACCACGTGCCACATACCACCACGGTATACAGACGGAAGACGTGACATAGTTTCCGACCCATCCTAGCCATAGACAAGAGTACCGACCCAATCCCACCTACGGCCGGAACCCCCGGGACAGGCAGGCAGGACTGAGCCCCTAGCAGCAGAGCACCAACCCTGTGCCATGACATCTCGACTACCGGGCCGCAGCTCGTGTAGCCTTCATTTGCCCTGGAGAATGTCCATCGACCCCCGACTTCATCCATCTCCAATCCGTGTACTTTTGTTTATAACTAGACTGAGCCACAAACTAAGCCTTACCCACTAGACATGTGGAAGTACGGTAGTGCTTTGCAACAGAGGCCCGAAGACCGGTCCTTATATGGCCGAGGTGCTACTATCAAAACCATGCACCCCGAGCCCAGCCTAAAACCATTTTGGGGATTTTGAATAAAGGGGGAGGTGTGATTCCAATTCCACAACAAACCAACAATTCCAAAGTGTCCAGGTGATATGAATATTCCCAAAGTCTAGAGTTGTAAAACCACCTAATGTTACCTAATTAAACAGCGAAGCATCTACCTAAAATCATACTAGTGGTACCATGAGTAGAGTGTCCACTAGTTGGGGTTTTGTTTATTCTAGGGTGAACAAGGTAATAATAACAATAACAATAATAATAAGGTCATAACAAAGGTAAATAGGCATGGCTAAATAAAACAGTGATAACGCGGGAATTTAAATAAAGCGATAATGCAATAATTTAAATCAACATAATTTTATAAACTGGGATTCAATATGATCAAGATGATGTGTCTTGCCTTGCTCGCTTTCCCAACCGACGGCTTCAACTTCCACGAAGAGCGGATCTTCCGAAGCTGCAGCGTCTACACGACCAACGGAAAAGAAAAGGCTTAAACTCTAATAAATTCCACATAACAGCAGAAACAAAGCACAAAAATGGGTTCTTGACTTCATAAGGAAAAATTAGAGACTTGAACGGTCCAATTCCGAGTTCAAATGACCAAGTTATGGCCATTTGAAGTTTATATGCTCTTTAAATGGATATTTGCGAATTTCTTCATTTAAATTTTAATTAAAAATCGGATTTATTGCGTCAGCCGGGAGAGAGGGCGCGCGGACCGGGTCCACGGGAGTGGGGCCCACGCGGCAGCCTCTCGGTCCACGGTGGACCGGGAGCACGCGGCTGGCGGCGGCCGGCGCCGTGGGTCCCACGCGTCAGCCGCACCCGCGGGCGCGGGCGGCTGACGGCCGGGCCCCACCTGGCAGCCGCGGGAGGCGGCCGAAGGCGGCCTCGCCGGCACGGCCGACGGGAGGCGGCGCGCCCGCGCCCCGATGGTCACCGCCGGCGACCACCGGCGCGGCGGAGCGGCGCCCGAGAGAGAGGAGAGAAGAGGGAAGCGAAGCGGCGGTCTTCGGCTCACCCCGGGTCGACGGCGGCGACGGAGACGGCGACCGAAGTGGAGGAAGGCGGCGGCGCGGTTCGGGTCGACGAGGACGGCGGCGCTCCGGCGGTCGGCGGGCGAAACGGAGGCGCGGACGAGGTCGACGAGGACGCGGCGAAGCCGATGGAGGCGATGCCGAAGCGGGAGGAGGTCCGGGGCGACGACGGCGGCGAACCGGAGCTCGGCGGCGACGGCGGAGAGAGAGGGCGACGGCGCGGGCTCGAATCCGACGGGGAGAGAGTGCGGCGAGCGGCGGAAACGGAGGAGAGAGGCACGGGGATGGTTTAAATAGGGTTGGGAGTGAGGGAAGGCGGCCGGAGGGGAAGGAAACGGCCGCGGAAGATCCGGCCGCCATTGATGCGCCGGCGAGGATCGCGGGCGTGAATCCGGACTAATCCGAGGGAGAGAGAGAGGGAAAAGTGGGGGGAAAGGGAGAGGGAATCACGGGGAATGATTCCCCCCACTTTATGGCGCGCGGGGACGACGGGATGCGGCGGAATCCGCGGCGGCGGCGGCGCTAGGGCACGGACGGGCGGCGGCGCGGCGCGAGGATAGGGACGACAGGCGGGCCCCACCCGTCAGCGAGGGTGGCGGGCGGGCCCGCCCGTCAGCGGCGCGCGCGCGGGGGAAGGCCGAGTGGGCCGCGGAGGAGAGGAGAGAGAGAGGGAGGGAAGTGGGCCGAGCCGGCCCAAGAAGGGAAGGGGGGGGAAGAAGACTTTTTAGGATTTTTCTTTTTATAAAACCTTTTTAACTTTGTTTATTTCTTCTCAATTATTATTTGTGCTCTGAAAATTCCACTAAAATTTATTTACACATTTTAGGCTTTTAGGAAATATACAAAAATCCTCCAAGCCTCATTTGACTTTTATCTTTGCACATTTTAATTGTTGGAGGCTTTCACATGAATTTTAATTATTCTAAGCACAATTTTGAGGATGTATTTTAGAGTCGATTTGGGACGCGACACTCTTCTTCCTCATCACTTAAGACATGGATGACAGGTTCAGCATGATTAGGCACAATGTCTCCCACCACACGAATCTGCGAAGCTAACTGGAGACGAGGTGGTGGACAGGCTCTCTTCCTTGCAGTGAGGCGAAACTTGGGTGCTGGCGGCAATGCTTCTCCCTTAAGCTCAGCTAATTCCTTCTGTAGGCGGTGCACCTTGCTCTCCAACTTGCAAATCTTGCCACGGTTCCAATTTTTCCTCTCATGAGCTGCTTTCTCTCGCTCCACACCTACTGCATCCATAGCACTAAGCATATGCACAGCATGCGTCAGAGTAGCACTTTCTTCACCATCAGGACAGGTGTAAGTTCCATAGCCTTGACCATGAGGCTTGTGTGGATGATACTGGAAAGCTGAAGACTCTAACTCCTCATCAAAACGATGACGTAGCTCTCCAATGGCCACCAAAGCTGCTTCCTGACAAGCATGGCTGTACTTTCTTCCCCCAGCTTCGAACTTTATCGACGGAAGGTCTTCATGATCACTAGCCAACGTAACGCAAACACGACACTTCTCCTCGTTGGGGTCATGGGGAATCTGACGATACTCAGGAACAATCTCATAGCCTACCTCAAATGCCATCAATCTTAGCTCCCTGACGAATCCTAGCACCCTGATCAAATTTTTCGGTGGATGGGGCGGCATCTAAAGAAACACGGAAGAAGGAATTAATGCATATTTTTAAGTTAGCTGCACAAACTAGACTTAATTGATTTGACCCAAAAAAAGAAAAATAAAAGAAAAGAAAACCTACAGAACTAAACAAATACATTTTTCTTTTCTTGAGTAGAAATTAAATCAACTTTGGACAGAGACAAATAATTTTCGACCAAAGAATAAAATAAAACCAAAGTACTTAAGATCTGCTATAAGCACGGTACAGTGTCACCATTAAGTGGGATGAGTAGTACTAGTGCTATCTTGATTGAATCGATACCATAATAGATGTACAGTGCCGACTAATCATTGAAATTCAGAAAACTATTTAATACCTTGAACAGTAAAGGAAAAAGACAGAATTTTTTTTAACAGAAAACAGCTTTTCGTTTTAAATAGTAGAATTTAACATATTTTTGTGCATGACCTTGCATGTGCTGCCAACTTAATTAGTTTGTAAGAGAATAGAGAAGAGCAGTCCTATTTTTTTTCCAAAATATTTTGAAGGCTACTTAAAGTTTACCATTTGGCTTGTCCTATGGTCAAGGTGGCTCTGATACCAAATTGTCACGCCCGGAATTTCTATCCAAAATTCCAAACGCTTACATGTGTAATAAGTCCTCGTCCAGAAATCAGCCGAGGCACACAATAACAAATTGATAATAGAGTACTAATAAACAACTAATTAATACTCGCGATATAATAAATTATTACAGAGGTAGATAGTTCCTCTCAGAGAATAAATTTCTACGCAGCGGAAAATAAAGCAAACTACGGAACAGCTATGGCGACTCCACTCCACAGGCAACTTAACCCGGACCAAGCCTAGTCCTCCAGATCATCACCTTCACTGAAGTACTCCTCCTCTGATGAATGAATATTGCAAGAATGAGCATATGACATACTCAACAAGCCACACAGCAAATATGCAAGCGCACAGGATAACAAAGGATGGCGTAATATGGCTCATTTGCATAAACGGCATTTAATAAATATTTAAGAGAATAGCAAAACGGTTGATTAATTATTCAGTATTAAATAAACACCATACAACACACCCGTGTTGCATAGGCCCAACCTCATCTGAACAACCAACCCCGGTTGTACAAATCAAACCTCCAAACCAGGAATATACCATTCCAAACCAAGAGTCAATTTAATTATCACCTTTTATCACCAATAATGAGTAGTGTGAGACTAATCACGAAAAACATTGTTAGACTCACCCATAACCGCGGGTACGGCTATTCGAATAGTTTTACTCTGATCAGAGATGTACCACTGTACCCACAAGACACAATCTCACAACATGTCACCATGCGCCTCAGCACCACCACGGTACCTCGGAAAGGAACTGTGACAATACCCTTCGCACAACACAACTCACCACAGTGCACCGTTCCTGGATCATAATCTCCCCCTCAAAACCAGAGGCAATAGACTCCCCAACGACCCCCACGGACTTCTCGCCGCTTCTCAGTCTAGCACACCATAATGAATCATGCTATACAAAAGATAAAGCCGTTGCCCACGCTGGCTTGTGGTTGGCACGGTAAATGTTTCACAACAGTAGCTCGTGAACCGGTCCTTAATTGCCATGAGCACGACCTTCAAAACCACATGCTCACTACCCACCTTAACCAAGTTTTACTTATCAATTAATTATCATAACACGATTAACCATCGTGAGCTACCATTGAATACATAAATAACAATGTAGTATATATGATTCATCCCATTAATGAGCTTATCTTTCTAAACATGGCTAAGCAATTATATATATAGCATTTAGATGAACCAATCCAATATATAAGGTTCAAGCTAATCAAATTATAACCCATAGGAAAATAAAGTCATCTTTGGCCAATAATTAATTGGGAAAGGCTCACCACCCGATGACATTCAAAAATAATGCATAAGTTGAAATAAAACATTAGTTTTAAACAGGTTCAACATGCTCAAAGGGTTGTTTGGGATCTGTGTGACTTGCCTTGAGCTTCTGCAAACGCTTCCGAACCTTCTTCAATGAAAACGCTCTCCTCAGGTACGTCGGAAACTAAAGCAAATAAACAAAATCAACAAAACAGTACAAAAACAGGCATAAACAGTACATGTGGATATTTTTAACATGTAGATCTCAATTTTAGAAAAATTTAGCAACTTGAACCACTCGAATCGGAGCTACGGTTAATTAGTTATGATTTTCCGAAGTTTTAATCTATCTCATCTATAAAAAAAAACTGAAAAAGCGGGGATGATGACGTCAGCATGACGTCATCAATGGCGGCTTGGTACGGACGACGACCTCGCCGGCGCTAGGAAGGTCGGCCGGGGTTTTGGAGGACACCTACACGTAGAGGGCGACGAAACGATCTCAAAGGTGCTCACCGAAGCGACAAACGACGACGGACGGCGGCCGGTGACGAGGAGGTGCGGCGGCGGCGGCTCGGTCGACGGCGGCGGCGGCGCTGTGGCAACCGGCGACGATGGAGAGGGGGCGGCCGGGCTTCTACTCCCTCACGCGCACCTAATGGCGGCGACGGCACACGGCGGCGACGTCGCAAGCGGCGGCGCGAGGCGACCGGAGGTCGGCCGGCGACGGTGGCGGATAGGGCGGCGCGGCGGCGGCTCTACGGCGCACTAGAGAGCTCGGGAAAGGGGGCAAACGAAAGAGGACAACCAGGGGGTCCTATATATAGCCTTGGATCGAAGAGATCGGGCTCCAACCGAGAGGAATCGAACCCGGAAAAATCAAAATTCGGTTTTGGGGATAAACTCGAAAACGAGTTTGATTCGGTTAAAATAATCAATGATTTGCTCCAAATCTTGGGGGTAAAGGTAGAGGAGAATGAGGGGATCAAAACCCCTCAATCAATCGGACTCGAGGGGGCCGGATTTGAGGCGGATTCGGAGGAGGGAGGCGGCTCGAGCAAGGGTGGCCGGCCGGCCGGAGGTAGGAGAAGAGCCCGACATGTGGGCCCCACATGTCGGCGACTGGAGGAGGAGGGGGCGGGGCGGCTCGGCTGGGCTGGCTTGGGCCGGTTCGCTCGCGCAGAGAGAGAAGATGTTGGGCCGAATTCGGCCCAACGGCTTAGGGGAGGGTTTTTTATTTTTTTTAATTAAATTAATTAATGAAATGTTGTTTCATTTATTAAAAATACTTCCCTTGCTCAAAGAATTCCCAGAAAAATCTAGAAAATAGAGGAACAAGCCAAGTATTTAATAAAATTTTATCTAGCTCAATTTTATGTTGAAAATTTTCCTAGATTATTAGAGTTTAACTTGTAGGCTTTTAAAATAATTTCTAAAAATTATTTAAAATATGAATTATTAATTTAGGCGATTTTTAGGGCGTGACATCGGGGTGGTGCCGTGAGACGAAGACGTCGCCCTCACGAAGATGGAATTCCTCCTTGAAGATGGCCTCGAAGTCCCTTGGAGTGATGGACGCAGGCGCTTTGGTCGCCCAGGTGATGACCGCCGTGGACTCCCAATCCTTGAGCTCAACCTCCGTGGCGTGTGGAGTGGGGATGAAGCACTCCTCCTCCTCAGGCCGAGTGGACGGGTCGCCGAGTTTAGTCATGGCTGGAGATGGCCGTGTCGGGGGCGGTGGAAGTGGCGTGCGGTGGTGTTTTTGGCCGTGCGGTGGGGGTTCTCTATGGTGGCGGCGTGGAACGTCTTGGCGGTTGCACGGAACACGGGGCGGTTGGACAGGCAGAGGCTGCAACGGAGGTGGCGGCGTGGAGTTGCGGTGACCATGGCGCTCTTGAGATGGGAGCTGGCGACGTTCCGGGTGGAGTAGAGCCGGGCGAGCACGAGCTCGGCAGGATCTGGCCTTGTGTCCTGACCTCCGGCAGAGGAAGCACCTGACCGGGTCACGGCAGTGGGAGGCGCGGTGGTCTCTTGAGAGGCATACGAAGCATCTTCCACTTGTTGCTTGCTGGAAGAGGTGGAGGGAGGCTGACGGTTCAGCAGTAGCGCGATGGTGAGGAGGAGAGCGGATAGAAGGCTCGTCCCATCTCCTTGAAGCTGGTGGTTGGGGAGCAGTTGAATGCGTTGCGCGTCGCCACCAATGGCGCACTTTCACTTGCTGCCAGCCCGGCTCCAGAGTAATGAAGTCCTCCGGCGCGGCCGTATCATGGATGGGACGTCGGGTCATCTCCGTCTCCGGCCTAGGACTGTAGGTAGAGTAGTAGCCTCGGCGCCAGGGTGGCTCACGCCTGGGAGGCGGAGTAATTGCCGCCTTCAAAGAGCGACGCGGTGGTTGGAGGCATGGGCCGAATTTGAAAATCGGCGGTGATGAGGTCACGACCACATCCTTGAAGGAGCGCACGGAGGGTGGCGAGCGGGATCCTGGCGGATCCGGTGTGCCGGAGACATGGGAGACGCCTCCCGGAGAGCCGCGGATCTGGGCGGCGGTGGCGGGGGGGATTCACACCACAAGGCGCTTTGGAGCAGCCTGGACGACAGCGGGGATGCAGAGGGCAGCGGCCCGGATGGCCCCGCGGACGGCGCGGCGACTTGGGGTCGACGAAGCAGCGAGGGCGGTGGGCATAGGGCCGGTGGCGCCGGCGGCGGGGAACTGGGCGACGAGTGTCGCATGCATACCTTTATCAGTCAAGTCTTAGAAATAAGCATCCTGAGACAATGCCTATGCGTTCAATCAGGTCTTGCCGTGCGAGATTAGCTCTACCAGCATTTCCGAATCCCAGTCCCCTGGTTACTGAAATTTTCACAGTTATAATATCGATCGGAGGATAATTCTACAGTCATGACAATCGCTTGAATAAGTGCAGGCGTTTTTCTATGGAGCCGCTAGCACTAATAACCCAATAGTTTAATGCAGGACGTTGTCCCTATGAACTGCCTGTGCTACCTATGGAAACCTTTTTTCCACATTCTTTGATAATACCTACACTTTGAAAATTCATACTAAATCGCTCCGTCTCCAATTGAAGTGAACAGATCACGGTTTGGTCAATGTTTCCCCATGGAAATATTTCTCATATGGTTCTTCACTAATGACAAGTTGTGCATAAGAAGGAAGACCAAAGCATATGCAACTCGACATTAGTAAATGGTCATACCACAAATAATATTTTAGTGGAAGGTGAAAACACTGATGTTTCCATTTTCATAAATCAGCATGGAACATTTTTAAAACACACGTTTGCAAGTGCAATGCAACTGATAGACTTGGGGATAAGACACCTGCTATGTTTAGCTGTGCTATCAAAATTACTATAATTTAAGTAGCAATAGATACCTGATATATTTATCCATGCTATAGAAAGTAGATTTTAATTAGGATAATCTACGAGATCCAAAATGGCTTTAATAACAGATCACACAAGGATAAGATATAGTGCATTCTCTGACGTGCTATTAGAGCTATATCTCAGGACAATCTACCAGAATCTTATAGAGTAAAATCCTCGAGATATGGAAGTAAATAATAATCATTAAGTTCTTCCATACATAACAGCTAGTTTGTTCTATATATATATATGTGACCCATGGCTCCTGAGGTGCAGACTCATCTCACTGAACTTATTAGTCACAAGAAGAAAAGTAGCATAGTAATCCGCAATGGCAAAATGTATGACTCACACGCACCAAGGAGTCATGTTATTTTTCTTGGTTCTTCTAGTGTGCTCTGCTATTCCTGCACAAATAAGAGGTAATTTCGAAACTTGGATTGCTTTTTCAGTGACATGTGTGTTATTTTCCTCATTTTCTTTGCACCGGCATGATAAACATACTACTTGATATACATCAATAGGTCAAAACACAAACAAGATCGGAAGTGATATGCCGATGGGAGTAAAAAGCAGAAACGGATTTCCGGGACTTGATTATAAACCGGATCATTGCGTTCAAACCCGTGGTGGGTTCTATTGCTGTTCGCTGGACCAGCTGTGCTATCCAACACTTGAGGGATGCATACCAAACTGCACGCCACCAAAGGTGCGCAGAGGTTCATAATTCAAATGAGCAAGTGATTGATCAGTAATAATTATGTACTGCATCGAGCTTCCCCGCAAAAAAAGTACTGCATCGAGCAGCTTAGGCCTGAAATTATTTATCATACCTTATATGTTTGTTCCAACCAATATGTGTTATCTAGAAATATCTTTATGAGATGCTAGTCTCCGGGTGCTTATGTTCAGGAGATGTGTTGTGGCTCGACCAACCATAATTCCAAACATAAAAATAAAAAAAAGGACTTGATTGAACGGAAAAAAGAAACAACTTCTTCTTATAAGTGTTATGTAATCCGCTAAAGTATTAATTTCTATAAAGCATCCTCCATGGTTTGGCACATCATCAAAATTGTGTTAGCCGTTGGATCAACATGATCTATCTTTGATGTGGACTGCTAGATGAGTGTTCTTTTCCACCATTGCTGTAAACCAGGCCCAAAATGTGGCCGAATTAACCCAGAGGTACACTAACGAACTGCCAGGATCGAAAACCAAACGTTCATTATGCCACATCTCTAAGAAACTCAGAAACAAATCTGAAGGGTTCACCTTAATGGTAGCCACCGTGCTTTAATCCACCACATGAGGTTCATCACCTGCCGGTCACCCTTTGGCTTGCTGCTGGTTGAAATCAGCACCCTCTCTCTCCTCTTGAGAGATGTCAAATCTGTCCAAGTGCTTCACCATTTAGCTACTGGTACTTTGCCTCAGATCAACTTATTGTTCAGTTGGAACATTCCCTATTTCTGCAGTGTACCAGCAACGACACTATATGGCAGAGTCATTGTTTTCTGTCACCCAAGGTAACCAATTTCTCATCCTTCTATTTTTGTGAGGGAAGCTAGCTCAGATTAAGTTTCCCTTTTTTTCGCTAACACATAGCCATGTGACTGGTCTATAGCAAAGATTTTGCGTTTTACTTCGCAAAACTGCTCGAAGCTATTGGAATTGATATGTGGATGAAGACCCTATATGAAGATTAATTTCTTTAAAAATCATAAATGCCCATCTTAAAAGAATGGATGCATGTAAATCTTTAGTACCACATCGCCTATTATAGGAGAGCAGTACCTCCGTTAAAGAGTGTTCTCCTCGCCACTTGAGAAACATGTAGTGGTGAGAACTAGATGAATGCACGAGGCGCAACTTTATTCTGTAATTTTGTTTTACTGCGTAATTCGGTGTTTGGACATCGGACTTTCTGGTGCGTCGAATGACGTGTAGTCCTGATAGGTTAGTGTGACTTGTGCGGAAGTGTGTGGAACGACATCTAGTTAGGATATTTTAGAGCGACTGTTGGTATTTCTTAAGGTCCCAGATAAATCCGCAAGCGCATGGATACCGCTGTAGCATTTCACCTAGGGAGTATTCCAAGGGTATCACATTTATCTTTTCACAGGAAAAGCAGCGGTGTAAAAAATAAGTTCATGCATTCCTTGATCAAGCTATAATTACTTTACCAAGCTCTGAATAGGGGTTAATTGATAGTATGGATAAGGGTAGTGTGATACATAGGAGATTCATCTCTAAAAATTATACACTAGGTAGTGGAGAAGAAGTAAAGAGATCTATGGTTCGTATAGTTTACACTTAACACATATATGCTTACAAGGTTAGGACTTAGTTCTAGGCACCTAGGTACTACCGAGAGTCCACTCCTTGTTGGTTTGCCAGCGTGGTTATGGCATTTTATGAACTCTTACATCATACCCATATGTGGAGGAATACAAAAGACGGACATGTTTGTCACTACCTCTCATCTACCTCACTTTCCGTGGGACATACCCACATCCAACAACATTTTGCTCACCATGCTTATGTTACTAAATAATGACACTGATTCCCCCGGCACTCCCACCCTTCAGATGGACAAGTTAGAACTAGTGCAACCCGTTAAGGTCACTGGACCATTACCATAGCATAGATCGACTAATCTAATCAAGCGAATCATATAAATGAAGTATAATCTATTCATAGAGCATATAACTAATGAATTAGCATAATAACTATGAACACAATATAATAAATAAGATAGTTCTATTAAAGCAACTATAGTCTTACAAGAAAGTTAAAGTACCAAAGACATACCGGAATCTTCGAGAAGACTATAGGCTCAAAGATTACTCATAACCTAACTCCACTGCTACTAGAGAGAATACAATGTATGGAGTGAGAGATTTACACCTTGAGTGTGTGCTTTGAGAGTGAAGAGGTGATATCTATTTATAGCTGGCTTATGATGGTTGAGGAGGTCGGTAACTCCCACAACCGCCATCAGGAGCCAACAAGGGATCACCATGTAGAAGGGAGGAAATGGGGGCACCACGATTGGTTCAGCCGGACCAGGGTTCGAACGTACCAGACCCACTGCCAATTGGCACCGCCTTTGGTGAGTGGCTAATAGGTGGGCTCCTTGGTTTGTTCCTGGTGGTTAGGCCCAACTTTAGGTCAGTTCGATCTGACTTGTGAGCCCCTCAATATGTGTGTTCGCCGGAGGTGTGTTTCTTTGCATGCCGACTCAATTCTCCTTCACTTTAGTGTATAATCCCTACATCCATAGTATTTCTACAATATAAGTGGAACTGCATTCTTTGTAAATGATATATATGTAAGAAATGCTAGTTCTCCCTTTGTTTATTGTGATAGTTGGCGGTCGAAATTGGTATTTAACGGCTATCATGTAGACGTCCTATTATCTCTATAGATATGGAGTTGCCGCCTGCACGTAGCACACACAAAAGACAATCAGGGTTTGCCACCTTCTCTATACCGCGCCACCAGGAGAGCAGGTCTCTAGAACCATTGCCTTTGATGACTTACGGTAGGAAAAAGGTGCCAATATGGTTTCTTGGAAGCGCTCTATGTGACTGCTAGCTGGTTTGCCCCTTCAAGCTGATCCTCTTCCACAACTGAAACAGAACCATCGGTAAATCTCAATCATGTTTCGTATATTTGATTTGTTTATTCGTAGCTATCTTGTATACAAGTCCAGATCAACAGACTTGGTTCAGCTAGTTTGCCTCTTTTAACCTCATGATTTATTTATGGAAAAATTAAATCTACATGCAATTATGTTTTCAATAGTCCAAAAACATTACTATATGCACTATGGTTTTACTATGGCTTAATTTGCTGATGCACTAAAGACGCATAAATTCATTGATATGCACTTCACGAGATGGCACATAAGGGTTACTCAGTGCTTGATGGCTATGAAATGTTTTTGGGTTAGTACTAGCAACCAGAAGAAATTTGAGGAAGTCATACTATCTTCGTGGGATGTATTCTTAGCATTCATTGTAATTGTTTGGTTGAGGTGTATATGTACATGACCGAAACAAAGGAGTTGCGGGATGTAATGAATATCAAATTCAGTGCTATCGATGCTAGTAATGATATGTATGTCTTAGCGCAATTTCGTGATATCAGGATGGTTGACAACCGTTCTATTATCGAGCAGGCTCGTGACATATAGACCATATATGGTTGCTAAGGAATTTGAATAACTTCAGTGTGTATTATCCGACAAATTTAGGTCAGCCATTTCATTTCTACTACTGTGCTTGGCTGGCCAGCCGCGCTATGGAAGGGGGTTGGCCGGATTACTCTGGCCTGCTGGACCAGGCGGTTAGGTCACTCGGGCTGTGGAGGCTGGCTGAACCATGTCTCGGTCCGGTTGATGTAATGCCTGCCTAGAATTAGCTCTAAGCAGCCGAAAATCTCTTTCTTTAAAATGCATGTTCCTACAAAATGTATTGGGAACATCGAAACTTGTGGAACCTATCTTTTATTTGCATTTTTATTAGAATTTTACTGGTATATTTATGGTTTAAAGACTGCCAATAGTTGGTGACTGGAGGTGGCCAGCACAAGTAGACAGAGCTCGAACACGGATGCGATGGTAAGCGATTTCTGTAGCCTTAAGATGTGGGTGGAAACTCGTAGGACTTACTTATGGTATTGCGAGGTTGGGTCCATTCTTTGTACTGTAACATTTCCACAGGAAGCTGGCATAAAAAAGTGCATTAGAAAATTATTACTGCAAACAGTTTAATACATGCAAAATAAAAATCTTGAAATATAAACACACTTCTATAGTATGTAAGGAGGCTACATAAAAAAATATATTTGTTTGGAACATCTAATAGATCAATCAATTGTAGCCTCTTGTAGGTCTTGAACGACATTTTGGGTATTTTTTTTAAAAGTATCCATTCCAATAGCATATTGTAGAAAAAACAGATAAAGTCAATGGTGCATTATAGAGGGAGACAAAGCTAATGGCAAATTGTTGAACTAGAGTAAACTCGGTGGCATAGAACAGGTTCTCTCAATAGTTTAATGCAGGTGATTGTCCCAAGGAATCGCCTACACTAATAACAGTAGTTTAGTGCAAGCTACTCCCTATGAGAAGAATATATCCAAATATTTTCGCCACATTCATTGATAACATATTAGTGCCTAAACTTTAAAATTTTAAAAATTGCTCTATGTCCTATTGAAGTGATCAAAGTAATGGTTTGATCAATGTTTAATATGGTTAGATCAATATTTCCCTATAGAAATATTTTTCAGATGGTTCTTTGCCAATGTCAAGTTGTGAAAGAAGGAAGACCAAAAGATTTGAAAACTGACATTAGTAGGAAAACATATCTCAAATGTACCTCTACAGCTAGCTAGACAAAGAACGAAACGTTGATGTGTCCATTTCCATAAGCCGAACTGAACACAAAACTAAATACGGGGTACAATCACCTTAGGTCCTTCTCCATGGGTTTCAACTAAAGAGAGTGGCATGTTATAGTTGAGAATATATCATGAAATTAAATTGACAACATGAGAGAAAGAAAGGGTTCGTACCAATATAATTTCATAAGTGTAGTTAAGAAAGAATGCAATGGAACTAAGCAATTTAGCATGTAACATTTTGAAAACCCATGTTTGGAAGTGCAATGCAATTGATATCACAATAGATGTTGGGATAACACACTTGCTATTCTTAGCTGTGCTATTGAAAGTACTATTTAAGTAGCATTTGACACTTGAAATATTTAGCTGTGCTATAGAAAGTATATTTCAATTAGGAAAATCTGCCAGATCCGAAGTGGCTTTAATAACATATCACATAAGGATAAGATATACGTGCATGCTCTGATGTGCTATTAAAACCATATCTCAGCATAATCTACCAGATTCTGTTAGAGTAAAATCCTCAAGATATGAAAGTAAATAATCGTTAAACTCTTCCATATATAATATCTACTATGTTCTACGTATATATATGTGAAGCATATATAACATCTACACCATATATAAGGTGTTCAAGAAAAGGTTCCTTTAGTTTTTAGCTTCAATTCTAGATATACTATAAGTTTTGTCCTTTATAAACCATGATTTGTGGAAGTAGTTTATTTATTCTAATATAAAATTTCTTAGGAGAATATTTTATTTATGCATAAAGTTATTGAGTACAATGATTCTAAGACATGCAAGAGTCCATTGATTAACAGTAAGGCATGCATTCATAAGCCTGCTTGCATGTAGTCACGAAGTTATGTGACTTAGTATGGCGGTGATTCTAGCATGATGGAATGGTAAGAACTGTCACTGCGGAAGTCATTGATGCAGATATAGTCAGCAGCGGTGAAGACAGGGTACTGTTGTCGCAAACAGCAGTGATGGATGAGAAATATGCTGATGGAGGCAGCTAGCAAGTCGAAGATCGTCACTGCCAGTGGCAATCCTGGGACAGCATGAGAATGATGCTGACTGTGGTGATCAGCAGATGAGGATGACACCGGCGGCAGCGACGAGTTCGAGGTCACCGCCGGCAGCCGTCCGCAGCGCGGGAGCAAGAATACAAAGACGTCTTAAACGGCAATCATGACGGTCATGACTCACGCGAGCAAGGGTGAGGACTCAAGGATGACACTACCGCAGAACATCAAATAGGGTGCCAGAGTATGTAAACCAGTACATATAGCACTTTTTCCGCCCACACGTCCGTTCACGTGCTAAAATCCAAAGAACCGGCACCTATTAGGTGTCAGAGAAAGATGTCGGTTTTTATTGAAAATCCGGTACCTTTTAGCACCCATTCCATCAGAGTAGTTGGCATGGGGCCCACCCAAGAACCGGCATCTTTGTGGTAAAAGGAATAGATGTCAGTTCATAGTCAAGAACTGACAACTATATGTATATTATAGGTGCCGGTTTCTTTTTTTAAAAACCGACACCCTATAAAACGAGTCGAGCCGAGCCGACCATTTTTTTCTTTTAGCACCAAGATAACACCATGTGGGATCCCGTCTCTCCTCCCCTCTCCGCCTTATCCACTCACCCGTTTATCTCTCCCTCTCCTCCCCGTCCTCTCTTCTGACTCACCAGTAACATAGGAGGCGACAGCTCCCGCGGGCCGGATCCGACAGAGGCGTCGGTGGCCCGGTTGCGGCGCCCTCACCTCCGCTAGATCCGACGGGAGGGTAGGAGGTGGCGGCGCCCTCCCTCCGCTAGATCTGGAGGGAGCGCAGACGGTGGCCTGGCGACAACCGATCCTCAGGCAACAGCAGCAGCGGTGGTAAACTGGCAAACCTACGGGCGACAGCGGCAGCGACGGATACTCAGGCAATAGAGGGAGTGTAGGAGGCGGCGGCGCTCTCCCTCTGCTAGATCTGGAGGGAGGGCAGGTGGCGGGAAGGAACGCTTCCGCGGGCGGATCCAACGGTGGCGATGGCGTCGGCTTCTCCCGCGGCGGATCTGGAAGACGGTGAAGGAGAACAGCGGTGGACTCGGCCTTCTCTCCTTCCGCGTTGGTCTTATTCTTCAATGTTTGTTGATCTGTGATTGATGTTGGTTGATTCAGGTGTTCATTGTTCTGTGATGTTGTGGATTAAGATTTTGGGGCAATGCGGGGTGGATGCCCTCGATGCATCGGCTCGATTTGAGCTGGTGCATCCAGCCTTTTTTTTTTGGCTCGCGTACGTCTCAAAGGTGCCGGTTTTGAAAAATACAAACCGGCATCTATTACACATATACACGCTGGTTTTGAAACCGACACCAATGACCGAAGTCATCAGTGCCACCTCCATGATGCCGGTTGGGACTACCGACATCTAAAGGGAGTTCCTAACCGGCACCAAAGTGCTTTTCTGTTGTAGCGTGACATCGGCGGCAGTGACGAGTACAACGAGGTCGGCAAAGCATCATTGATGCCAGCAGCAGTGACAAGATCCTACACGTCACCAGCGGCAGCCACCAAGCCAACGTTATTAGGAGTACAAATGAGCTTGATTGTGCCGCCAAGCTCGAGCACATCCTCGGCGGCAGCCAAGGAGATGGTGTTAGGGGGTGAATGCATGATGCCAGTGGTGGTGTCGACCTTGAGTACAGTGTTGGCAGCACTGGAGGATGATGCCATCGGATTGTTGATCATCTATTCCGTGGAGTAATCCTTCACCTCGGTGTAGAGGTACGGATTGGTGTAATCGTGCATCAACCAACACATTGGCACTCAGGGTAGTATCGCCCTGCTGCCCTCCACAAGTACTGGCTAACGATCATCGTGGTACGAGATGGAGTTGGCCTTCTGATCATTACAACAAACTCTTAGGATTAGGTGGTTTTAGGGAATGTTAGGACGTAGTATAATCTACGAGCGACGGGGTAAAACTCGAGATAAACGTGTCTCTATTTTATATGCACGGTATGATAGGGGTTCAAACCAATTCTGATGGGAGTGCCTCAATTCTATTGGGAATGCCCCCGAACATAGTGGGCATGAATTGGTTCGGGAGTCGCACATCATTGGATAGCTTCATTGGGCGTCTCTCCCATTACTACCCTCAGTTAGTTATGCTTAATTTGAAATTCAGTCCAATAGTCTATCCCATTACTGCCCTTAGTTAGTTATGCTTAATCTGAAATTAATCCAATAGGGGTAGAGGTCGGTAGCAATGTCGAGCTCAGACATGTCATCATGTTGAGTCCGGCGGCCAGTGGTGGACACATCCATTGGGCAGGTTGGGTCGGCAGGTCCAGCTACGGTCCGTGTCACCCCACACCCCCAAACCTCATTTTAGTCCTATTTCTAACACATTACTTATCAGTCTACTATTAAATAATCAAATAAATCAAGTATTTTAAGTAGGAACAAAAACATTTATGAAAATTCATTTATAAGTAGTACCATTTTGTCTGTTTCTGATTTTGGCCGTACATAAAATTCGATTTTCTTTCTATTCCTTTAGTGCATAATACAGTCTACAGTAAATAGTTAAATTAGTAAATATATAAGAAAAATCAATTTTACTCACTTGAACTATTTTGGCGAAGCACTTAAACTCCTAAATAATTTTTCATCTCGTTTTATACCCCCCCTCCGAAGTATTGAAAGTGATTCCCCTTATTGTCTAACAGCATTTCTCTTTTTTTTTATCTCTCTACGTATAAGTTATATACATTTGTTCAACTACCAATCTTCGTTGTTACCTTTCTTGATGTTCTTTTGCTGTGCGCTGTTGCGCCAATGCTGTGAACTAGCGACTATGATTTGTGTACGTTATGCCATCACCTAATTAGGGCTAGCTCTGCCGCCCTATCTGTAGTTTAATCCTGCGTCCGTCACTGCTGTAGCTCACCCTGCTCGATTATGTCATCTACAAGTAGCCACCTGAAGATGAAGCCGGCGCCATATGGGTGAGGCCGGCGGTGGCACCAAGCTCGAGTACGTCTTTGGTGGCAACCACTTGAAGACAACGTCGGTGAATGTACGGTTGACGCTGCCAACAGTGATCAGCTCGATCGTGTCAGCATCAGCACCATCTACTTATCCACCCACCCAGTTCAGCACCAACGGACGAAGCACATCGAGATCAATCTTCACTTCGTCCGTGAGTCCATGACCACGTCACATTGGGGAGGTCCATGTCCTATACGTTCCAACTTCGTCCCAATATGCCAACATATTCACGAAGGGTCTCCCTACTATTGTATTTACAAAGTTCCAGTCCAGTGCCTTTCCCGCTGCTGTGATTGCGGGTGCTGTTAGATATTTTCGCGTAAAATCTAAACCGAGAGGCTTCTCGTTTTAGTCGTTTTACGCGACGCGTCTCATAGCCGTCTGATCGCGCATGTCATCCTGATGTCATCCGCATGGCCGCACTCTAATGGCGTAATGAGAAGGATCATGCCTTTTTTTAATAGATATGTATGTCCTTTTTCTCTTCAAATAAAGTTTTTCTCTCAAATTACTTATCTGATCTATAATATGATTACACCATTGTATTCGTTACAATTAAATCTTCACAACATTATATTACAATGAAAAAATATTTATATTTGTAAATTACTTTTATTATATACGTAAGTTACTTTTATCATATATATAATACTTTTAGATTTGACTAAATTACTTCTTAGACATATAAATATAAATTTAATAAAGTCTAAAAGTAATTTACATATATTATAAAAGTAACTTAAAACAAAAACGGAAGTAAATTTGTCACGAAATTAGAAGTAAATTCGTTGTAGGGATAAAAATATGACTTTATCTAGAAATTAAATTTAATCAGCATAGATCAACACACATAAGTTTAACAATTTTTGAAAGTAACTTCAATGTTAATTGGAAGTAACTTTTGCATGGTTCAGAAGTAAGTCTCTATAAATCTGTTTAATCACTGATTGTTTTTTTTCTTTTCATTTTTTGTTTTTCATGTAGAATGAGAAAAGAAGATAAAACCTTTTATGGATTGTAAATAATATTGATGGAATAACTAATAAGAATTAACCATGTATAAGATGTAATAGTTACTTCCTGATAATATGGAAGTTACTTTCTAACATGTAATAAATTACTTTTAAATTAATAAAATGTTTGAATATATTCAATATAAATCTTATTTTGTCACATATTTTGAGTGGAGTACAATGATGCAAATAGTTCTTAAAAACAATATTTTGTCACATAGTATTATATTTTTCAAGTTGAAAGTAGACACTAGATGGAGTACAACCAGCTACCACTAGCTGTATAGTCACGTCCGATGAAAAAGAGGCATGCATTAAATTTACTTTCTTTTTTTATAAGTTACTTTTATAATATATGTAAATTACTTTTAGGCTTTATTAAATTTACTTTTATATGTCTAAGAAGTAATTTAGTGAAATTTAAAAGTAATTTATAATTTTTCATCAAAATATAATCATGTGAGATCTTGTTATAAAGATTTAATTGTTACGAAAACAACGGTGTAATCGGATTGTAAATCGGATGAGTAGTTTAAGAGAAAATTTTATTTAAAGTATAGGTAGATAGGATCTCTCATAGATGGAGTGGTAGCTGGTTTACCACTATCTGTGTAGTCACGTCCGTATTTTCGGGCACTGCCGTGGGCTTCCCTGCCCATTGCCATGCGCCACTGTAGCGCGTCCGAAACGCCACAATTGGTGTTGCTGTAGCGATCCCAAACCCACCGCCTCGCCGATCTCCTGATCCCAGTTTTTATTAATCGGTTACAAAGATAAATAAGACAGAGGCTGGCTATATATTGTAATGCCTACTTCCATCAATATTCGTGTGTTGATCATTTTGCTAACAAGTTCATTCTTCTACTGTGCTTAAATCAATGGAGCCTGCACTATAGCTTAGTGCAAGCTGTTCCCTATGATAACTGAGTACGGAAAGCTTTTTGCCACATTCTTTGATAACGCCTAAACTTTGAAAATTGTTTAAAAGAACCGCACTACGCCTGATTGAAGTGAACAAAATCAAGGTTTGATCAATTGAGCACTAAACTAACCCGAGGTACAATTCACGTTAGGTCCTTCTCCACGGGTTTCTACTAAAAAGAGTGGAATATTGTAGTTGAGAAAATATCATGAAATCAAATTGTTTTTGCATGTGTTTGTATAGAAATTATATTTTAATGAGGACAATCTCCCAGATCAGTAGTGGCATTAATAGCAGATCACACAAGGATCCGATATAAATGCATGCTTTGATGTGCTATTAAAACTATTTTCAGGACAATCCACCAGATTCTTTTAGAGTAAAATCTCCAAGATATGAAAGTAAATAGTCATTAAATTCATCCATACATAACAGCTACTCTGTTCTATATATATATGTGAACCATGGTTCTTGGAGTGCAGACTCATCCTCAATCAACTAGTTAGTTACAGCTAGAAAAGTAAAGCATAGTAACTCATCTTTCGCAATGGGGAAATGTTTAAGGCAGACCCACCAAGGAGTCATGTTGTTTTGCTCTTGGTTCTTCTGCTGTGCTCTGCCATTCCTGCACAAACAAGAGGTAATTCAAAAATTAGGTTCCTTTTTATGTTATTTGGCACCATTTTCATCATTCTATTTGCACTAGCATGATAAACATACTACTTCTTGCAGATATAGGTCAAACCACAAATAAGATCCAAAAAGATATGTCGACCGGTGTGAAAAACAAGAATAGCTTTGGAGAACTTTACTATAAACCTGATCACTGTGTTCAAACCCCCGGTGGGTTCTATTGCTGTGCACGGGACCAGCTGTGCTATCCAACTATTGGGCTGTGCATACCAGAACGCACACCATCAAAGGTGCGCAGAGGATCATGATGAACAAGTGATTAATTACGAATAATCATGTACTGCACCCAGCAGTTGGGTTTAGTTATGAATGCCTGATTTCTATGTTCAAAACGATATGCACTTTCTTCAAATATCTTGAGTACGAGATGCCAGTCTCTTGGTGCCTATGATCCGGAAATGTGTCGTGGACCAACCATAATTTCAAACATAAAAAAAAAACTTGATTGGACGAAAAAACCAAGCAACTTATCGTTTATATAAGTGTAACCCACTAGACGTATTAATTAGTATAAGGCAGGTTCAATGTTTTTACACATCATCAAAATGATGCTAGCTGTTGGAACGACATGTATCTCTGATGTGAACCGTTAATCAGATGAGTGTTCTTCTCCACCGTTTATGTATTCCATGCCCGTATTGTGGCCCAAATAACCCAGAGATACGCTGAGGAATTGCAAGGAAACCAAGAGTTGGCCGTGATCAGCATTCACGAAGTCAGAAACCCAAACGTTCATTGTGCCACAACTCTAGGACTGGAGGGCTCAACATAAGGTTGGTAGCCACCAGCTGGTCGCTCTTTTGGCTTGCTGCTGGTTGAAATCAACGCACACTCTCTCACCTTGATCGATGCCAAATCTGTTCAAATGCTCCACCGTAGGTACTGGTGCTTTGCCTTAGATCAACTTTATTGTTGAATTGGAAAATTCCCTGTGTCTACAGTGAATTGGCACGGACACTAGATGGCAGATTAATTGTTAGCTCTCACCTAAGGTAATCAATATCTCATCCTTCTATTTTTCTTATCGTGCAGCTAGTTCAGATTAAACTTTCCTCACTACTAGATATTCGATTATTAACCACTAAGAGTAATTAAGTGTTGGTCGTTCTCTGTGATTGCAAGCAGTCCAGAGTTGGTTTGTAACGCCGACGACCACATATATATGAGGAGGCCCACGAGACATGGCAGCCCAATCACCGCCTGCTTTGCCCGTCGCCACCAGAAGGAATAAGTTCACTTTGACTCGCTTAACTAGTGACTGAATATGAGTCACATCCCATCACAATACCGGATATTTCAACCCCAAACTATTAAAACTAGTTAAATTTGACTTCCTTAGCGGTTTTGGAGGATGGTTTCACTGATGTGGCGATGTTGACTTGGTCTTTGTTACACGTGGAGCTAACGTGGCATTTATTTGGGGCCCACATGTCATCCCCTTTCCTTCTTCCTCCCTCTCTCTCCCCATTTCTCTTCGGTCTTCACAGTAGCGGGGCTAGATCGGCAGAGCAACGGTGGGGGCGGCGATCGGCGCCTCCTCCATCCCCATCAGCGCCGGTGGCGGCAGGCTCCTCCCCAATGGTGGTGCCGAGTGCCGACGGGCTCCTCCCCAACGGCAGGGGTGTCTGAGTTAGGCGACAGGGCGCGTCTGGCCTTCGGCACGGAGGAGCGCTCCTTCTCCGTTCCATCCCTTCCACTCCCCTTCTCGCCCTCCGCCTCCTCCTCCTGCTGCTGCAGCCACATCTCACGGTTGACGACACGTCGTCGCACTACTACAAAAGTGATTTTTCTATATGAGGCCCCCTCATTTTTTCATGTGGACCATAACCAGTAGCGTCTGCAAAAATCGAGGGACATTTTCCCATACGGCTACTTAAGTGGCCCGTATGGAAAAAATAGATTTTCCCATATGGGCCTCTTAAGCATGAGCTCACTTAAGCGCCCGCATGGAAAAATCGATTTTTCCATACTGGCCACTTGAAGCCGTATGCGAAAATAAAATTTGAAAAATTTGAAACTAGTGTATCTCACTCATATGAACTCCAAATTGGATGATTTTTTTCTAAATGTTTCTAAAATCATGCTCTATCATGTTATTGTGTTCTTAGTGGTATTATTTTGGCTATTTCTTCTTGTGATTTTGTTTTATCAATTAAAAATTTGAATTTCAAAAGTTCAAATAATATTTTGAAGCAGTAAATAATTTCATCTAAAAAAATAATCAATAACAAAGTTGTATAACTCATCAAGATCTATAACTTCCATTTTGGTCATTTCTTCATCCGACAAAGTAAAACTATATAAGAAATGTGCATTTTGTGAACAATCTTGCAAATCACTTGGTCGGATGAAGAAATGACCAAAATGGAAGTTATAGATCTTGATGAGTTAAACAACTTTCTTACTGATGACTTTTTTAGAGCAAATCATTTTGTATTTAAAAATGTTGTTTGAAGTTGTTATATTTTGAAATTCAAATTCAAACTGTTCAAACAAAGATATATAGAAAAATGACCAACACAAAAGTTGTAGATCTTCATAAGTTACACAACTTTGTTGCTGACAACTTTTCTATTTGAAATCATTTACTATGTGAAAAAATTATTTGAATTTCTTATATTATAAAGTTCAAATTTTATACAGTATAATCAAACTCGGATGGAGAAAATGACCAAAATAAAATTGGTAGATCTCAACAAGTTCTGCAACTTTGTTTTTGGTAATTTTTTCATATGAGTTCATTTAATATCATAAATTTGATTCGAAGTTCTCATATTTTTAAAATAATTTTTTAATTACTATTTTCGCATGCGGCTCCTTAAGTAGTCCGCATGCAAATATACCACCCCAATTTTTCATCTCCCTCCACTCTCTTTTCCCTCCCACCACTTTAAATTTTTTCTACCTCATCTCCTCTCTCCCCCTATTAATTTATTACTCTCCCCTCTCTCTCTCTTTCTCTCCTCTCTCTTTCTCTCCTCGCGCCGCCATCCCCTCCTCACCGCCGCCGATAATGATGACGATGAGGTGACCCTCCCCACTCCTCAACACCGCAGCGGCAGGGGCGGCTTGGCCGCCTCGGTTGGCGCACGGATCCGGCGGGGGAGACGGATCCGGCGGGGGTGATGACGGCGGGCGGCGGGGGAGACGGATCCGCCGCCGGTGACGACGCCGGGCGGTTGGGGCAACGTATCTGGTGCACACGACGATGGATCCGACGAGGCCGATGACGGCGGGCGCCGGGGGGGGAGGGGGGGCGGCGGGGGGCGACGGATCCACCGCCGGCGACGGCGCGCGGCGTGGATGCGGCGCTCTGGTGGTGGGCTAGGTTTTGGGATTTTTTGGATTTTTATTTTTTTGGGGGTTTTTTGGATTATTTTTTTTGTTTGCTGAATTTATTTTTGCATGCGGCCGGTATAAGCGACCGCATGCGAAAATCCCATCTTCGCATGCGGATGCGCCGCCACATGCAAAAAGGGTGGTTTTTGCAGACGATTTCGTCCATGCAGTTGGGGCAACCGCATGCAAAGATGCTTCCCAACCGCATGGAAAGATCCTTTGTGTAGTAGTGTTGCTTTGCCCGCCTCGGCTCCTCCTCGGCATGTGCCATCTGAGGAGGCGGCATCCTCTATGATGATTTGGTGCCGACGAGCGTGAGCACGTTGTTTGTCGAAGGAGAGTACTGCATAGCCGGTGAGATGGGTTGGAGGAGGCGCCATCCATTGCCGCTCCAGCCCCCATCCGCTGCCGCCGTCGATGATCCGGCCCTCTCGTGAAGACTGGAGAGAAATGGGGAGAGAGAGATACAAGGGAGAGAGAGGAAAGAGGAAGGAGGAGGGAAAGGGGATGTCAGTGGGTTTCACAATTTTTTTCGTGTGAATGACAAATGGGTCCCGCACATACTAAAGACCGATTTAACACCACCACGTAAACGCCACGTCAGGTCCACGTGTAATAAAGACCGATTTAACACCGCCACGTAGGCGTCACGTCGGCGAAACCGCCATCCAAAACCACCGAGGGAGTCAAATTGAATTGGTTTTAAATTAATAGTTTAGGGGTTAAATTAACCGGTATTGTGGTTCAGGGATACGAATCAGATTCAGTCACTAGTTAAGGGAGTCAAAGTAAACTTATTCCCCACCAGATTCCCCTCCTGTGCGACCCGGTCACCACATGCTAGCAAGGCCAGATACGGTAGGGGCACACATCACCGGGGAGCGGAGCTGGGAAGGAGGTGGACAAGGCTGACGACGAGGATGGGACGCTTACAACGTGAGGCTTTCTGCTCTGCAACCCAAAGGTATGGTATACTCAAGACCTCAGATCCCTAATCACTGATTCGATTTTGCATTTATTCGAATGATTCAATTTGTGCCCAATGTCAATCCCTAACCCTAGATCCCAAATCAGTGATTCCATTTGCGCTGGTGGGTGGTGAACTGTGATTGGAGGAATGTGCTAGACTACACAATGGGAGCCCTAACTCCAGAGGTGAGGCTGGCAATGGTAGTATGACACAGCGTTCACGCGGAGGGCAAGGCGACGGCACTGGCACCAGTAGCACCCACACTTGAAGAATTGACTGGTTAGCATTTCTTTGAAGTTGAGTATTCCAGACAAGTTATTGGAGTCAATTAGCTTAAATACTTGAACTTGGCCTGACATGTTGATTTTTTCAAATACTACTGAAATTTTATTATCATACTTAACCAGTTTATCTTCGGCAGGAATAAAATTATGGATGATACCACCAGGTTCGAGCAGTAAAGCTAAAGCTCAATAAAGTCCACATAATTATTGTTGGGCTAAATTCCCTCCACATGGACCTTTTGTTCTCAGCCCATTTACAGCCCAAAATGTCCAACAATTGTGAGTCATTGATTCATGCTTTGATCAATGGTTGAGATTGCCTCATCCTTTATGGTGGGAAGAAAAACCCTAGTTTCCATTGGAGGGAGAGTGAGCAGCAGCCATTGAGGTGAAGAAACAACCAACAAACACAAGAGAGGGAGAGGAGAGTGGAGAAGAAGTGCAGTTGTTCAGCTTGGGGCACTACTAGAAAACATCAAATAGATGTCGGTACTATAGATGCCGGTTTTGCTAAAACTGGCACATATAAGTGTTTTCCCACCTCCGCGGTCCGAAAACATAGAAAACCGGCACCTTTAAGCTGTTATAGGTGTCGGTTCTATAAAAAAACTGACATAGGTGTCGACTTTCAGTAAAAACTAACACCTTTAATTTATTATAGGTGTCGGTTATTTACTTAAAGGTGTCTTTTAAAAAAAAAACTGGCACCTTTCAGATCGAGCCGTGAGCCGAGCCGCCTGAGGAGTAGATAAGGGAGAGCACCTCGGTCTCATCGAGCGGATAAGGGAGACCGAGTCTTTCTCACGTGTCTCTCTCTCTCTCGGTCTCTTCTCTTCCTTTCTCTTCTCCACCGCACACCTCCTCTTCTCTACTCTTCCTTTCTCTTCTCCTCTCCCGGCGGTAGAAAGAGCGGCAGAAGGAGCGGAGGCGTCGGTGTGGGCATCGTCAGCAGCGTGCGTCGGTGCCGGCGTAGGCGTCGTTGGCGTGCGGCCGGACAGCGCCGTCCCCTCCGCTAGATCCGGCGGGAGGAAGGAGGGCGGCGGCCCGACAGCGCAGTCCCTTCCGCTGTAGCGGCGTGGGGCAGCGGCGGCGTTCAGCAGGAGGAGCAGCGGCCTCCGGAGGCGCTCTTCCTCCGCCAGATCCGGCGGGAGAAAGGACGGTAGCGGCCTGAGATCATCCTCCCATCTACGGCAGCGGCGTCGGCGGCTGATTTTTGATTTTTGATTTGTTGATATTTTGATGTGATGATTTGGTCATATTTGTTGATGTGATGATTTTGTTGATATTTGTTGATGTGTTGATTTGTGATTTGTTTGATCTAGATGTGTTCATGGATTTGGGGTATTTTTGGGTATTTTAGGGATCGGCTCGACAGTTCGATGCATCGAGACGATTTTTTTTTGGCTCATATGCACCTCAAAGGTGCCGGTTTTGAAACCGGCACCTTTAGGCTCCTGTGATCTGTGCCGCACCTAAGAGGGTTTCCCAACCAGCACCATTTAGGTGTTCTGTAGTAGTGGGGGCTCTTACCCTTCATCAAGTCAGCGTTTGGAGGCTCAAACGTGGTTGGATTGGCACCAAACTTGGTGAGTTTGTTCCTCACTTTGAGCACTTCAATTTGGTCAGTTTGGATGAGGATTAGTTAAGTTTAGGTGGTGTTTTTTCAGCTCGAGTTACTGAAATTACAGATTGTGCAGCAATTAGTAAAGTGTCAGTTTGTGGGGTCAAATGGTGTCTGATTGGGCTGGTTTTTGGAAATATAGGAAGGGATTCATAGACTATCATTTTTGTCAAGTTTCGTGCAATTTGCATTTGTGGTTCGGGAGATCTCAGCTGAGAACCGAAGAGGATAGAATCTGCCATTTCTCTGCTTGTTTGTTGATATACCTCTTGTTAGCTTTGATGGTTGATGTTGATGATACTAAGTGTATAACTTGATGTTGTAGCTGCTGTTGTGATGTACCTCTACATATTCTAGAGAACACTCCATTTGTACCCATTGTTGATTATAGTGGAAGCTTGGAGTGGACCGTTGGTCCCATGGTTTTTTACACCTCACACCGAGGAGGTTTTTTCGCGTAAATCACCGTGTCTTGTGTGCATGTGTTTTTGTTGTTTCGCTGCTGATTTGCTAGTTGAAACTATCCTCAAAGTTCATGGCAAGATGAGGGGCTGATTGTGTGAAATATGTTTGCCGGTTTGTGAATTGTAGTTTGCACATTGAAAGTGTTTTGGTTCAGCCCCAACAATTATTATACTCATTATTTGGAATTTTCATTAGTTTCGTCAAACATTTTAAATTAGGATATATGCAGCCTTTTTAAATTAGGAACTTAGCCCTTAAATAACCCAAAAATTCGCTCCTAAGAAGATTTGACATCAGGACATTCAGTGCTACTCAGGTCACTGCAACCACTAGTCTATATACCCTTTTTTAATTTCATCAAATATAAAGCTTTCTATTTTGTGCTATACTTGAGCTGATTAATGAATTGCCATCCAAAACACAGCTTGCATTGACCTTGTTAATTTGCTGCAAAGTGTTTTTCTTCAAAATATCCTTGTCGATGGTAGGATTCATGACGAAACAAATGAGAAAGGTGCATCCAATGACAATAATTACAGATGAAGAATTGGTTCTTTGTATAGTGGTCAGCATTCTCCAGTCTGTCTACTGCATCTTCAATCCAAGATTACAATTTTTTATCATATCTAAGGTTCACGTGTTGGTGTTCAGTAAGGTTAGACATCACAACATCACAATGTGTGTGTTCTCTGTACCTTTTCTTATAATAGAGACAGAGAATGTTATTGTTACTCATTGTACTGACTGTTTGTATTTATGTTGTTCAATATACGGGATTGTTAATTCCAAATGGGCACATCGCAATTATTTCCATGGAGGTGATTTATATTGTGAATCAATAATGGCACAACCAATGTATACTGGATGTTGCTTCCCTAACAGTGGCAAACAAACCAGACAATATGGTTGGTGTTTGACAATTAACGATGAATCATGCTGCACCATGCTGAGATCCAGAAGTGTTAATGGTTATAACAAGAGGATTAGATAATTTTGAGGCATTAGAGAAAGCATTGAGGGATCTTCTATATAACAAATCAAATAGATGTGACAAGGCTTTAAATCCTAACTTTTTGCCAGCCTAACTGAATCTACCACGGGCTAAGCTACCCGAGTCAATCTTGTCCAAGTGCTTGTATTAGATTTTTTTTCATCATGTTTCATTGAACTTCTTTTGTGGATATAGCCATACTCAATGCGACGGCATTTAAGCTCTCGTCAGCATTTCTGTTTGTCGAATCTCCAAAAACGTGTCAAGACTATATTATATAAATATTTTTTATAATTCTGGTAAAGATCGCATTGACATCTCATAATTTATGAAAACATCTTGATGCGGTTAAGCATATGCGTACGGGATGGTTCTAACAAAACTAAGTATGTCGGTAAGCATTTGCATCAAAATGACTTATAGAGTGGAATATCAAACTTCAAGTGATGCATGGGATGTTTTTTGCAAATTCCCCTAGTTTTTAACAAAAGCTTTTAGGGGTGGGGCCTGGCTGTCATTCTCTCTCTTCTCTCTTTCTCCTTTTCTTCTCTTATCCCGTCTGTGTGCGCGCGTGCGCGCACACACACACTCTCTCTAGTGTGTCGGTGGTCCTGGTCCAATTTGGGCCAGGCAATTGTTCCTAGAGAGGGTGAGAAAGGTGCCGGAGTGGTGGCTTGCCATGGAATGGTCGGATTGCGATGATTGGGTGTAGACCCCCGTTTTTATAACAGGAATCAATCGTGTAAACAGTACCATTTCCCTGGATCAAGTAGTCTGGTACACACGAATTCGTAGCTGAAATAACCAGTGCGCATACACGAGTGTCTAGCACGAATTATTACATCAATAGCCCGCAGGCATAGTCTTAAGTCATCGGACCGAGAGGTCCGGAATACATCCAAAAACAGAAATAGATAAGGCAGCGGAGTTAAGGCAGCGGCACGCCATTGCCACAGGCAACGACCGTAACTAAGACCTATTGAGCGCCTTCGTCTTCATCACCCTCCTGGTAATAGGCATAGGGATCCTCCGAAGCTTCATCTCCGGCCTCTGATTAAGTTTATATTTGCAAGGGTGAGTACCAACCGTACTCAACAAGTCACCACAGCAACAATGCACATGAAAAAGGGGTATTCAAGGAATGGCTATAGTTCTTTTGCACAAAGCAAGTTTTGTAATTCTTTTCACAAGCCTAAGACCTAGCATAGACTGATCAAATTTTAGTACCAGTGTTCTTATTAAACAATGACGGTTCTGTCCACCATCCATTGTGATCCCAAGGATAGCTTCCCGCCATCGAGTCGTCATGGTTTTCTGAGGACGTCCACCTTCCCTTCTCTCAGGAAGTGGCTCCATCAGCAAGGAAATCATTATGCAGCATCCCATCCCACACAAGTTAAAAATTTAGAGTCTAGCCAAGTGTAATACACGTCCCGATGCTCAATAACCGCGAGCACGGCTATTCGAATAGATTGGGTTTACTCACACTGCAGTGGATGTACACTTTACCCGCACTCCGCGACTGCCCAACACATGAGCCTTGTCCCAACACATGAGACATGTCACGGCAAAGCTTTTCGATAACCTCGCATTGGCAGTACCCGCTCCATGAACTTTACATCCTCATGCACTCTAGGCGTACACAGTTTCTAGCAGTGAGAGGAGTTCTGGCGCACCCGGGAAGGAAAGACTCACACATGCATTAAGTTATAATTATGTTTAACTTCTCTCATGGCAGTCCTACCGATGGCGACCCCACTGTAGACACCCGCCTCGCGGTTCTACCAATGGCTGCCCCACCGTAGAGCCCCTGCCTTACACATCAAGAAACCACTATGCATGGATACTGCCTCCGCTCAGCTATCTATTCCGCTAGGTCTATACCCATACGAGAAGTGCGGTTGTACGGGGGTCGTTTCATGCTTAACTTCATGGCTCGGTCCTTAATTGACCGGGGACGGTACTTGCCTTTACCCGGATACCACCCAAATCCTCCGTCCGCCCCAGTCAAAAACAGTTGTTTACTTTTATTTCTCTTTTCATAAATCATGTCACCAACATCATGGCAATGTGGCGCTCATGTCTCCACATGCCGCATCTCAATTACCTTCCCAAAGGTAATTGCCCAAGCATAAAGCATTTTGACAATTATGAGTATGCATGATTCTAGAATAGCGTTGCTAAGCAATTGTCATAGTTGACTAGGGACTCATACGTAAACATGGTTACGAAGGAATATGGGGTAAACAATAATCAAGGCATGGCATAATCACAAGTAGGATGTTTATCATTGCATGCAATTTTACTTGTAAACGAAACAATTTCGCAATTGGGATCAACATGTTCAAAGAATAGTGATGACTTGCCTTGCTCAAAGTCCTGTGGGTCTTGACCTTCGCCTGGATCAGCAGCTTCCTCGGGCTCTATAGTTACGTGCGAAATTGGATTTGAATTCGGTTAGAATTCAAATAAAAATCCAAGTAAATCCAAATGAGAAATCGAGTGCGAAAGTCGGTATTAATTTTACTATTCGCGAACTATGGCAAACCTATTTTTTTGGTGTGAATTATTTATGAGTATTATTATCTTGTTGTCCTAAGTTTTTAATTTAGTATTCCCGAGTATTATATCCATGTAATAGGTTAGCAATTTTTATTGCGAGCTAAATATCGGACGAAATCCTAAAAACTATTATACGATTTAATTTAATCTATGACCACCCGATTAAGTACCACCCGATTAAGTATAATATGCATCTAAAATTCCTAGTGAACAAATCCGAACTTCTACCGTGAATCGATCACTTCTAGAGATTATATTTAAGAATATTCTATAAGAATTCGTTCATTTGTTTTAATTATTGATTATATTTAAATCACTACCGCGAATTGATTATTTATAGTGACTATAAAAAGGTTAACCCGTAATTTACATTAAATTTTGCAATCCTACGACGGGAAATTAATCTATAATTTAAATTCTAATTTTTCTTTAAGTCTTCTAAACTTTTCCTAATTTTTCCTCTAATTATTACTTCTTTTTATCATTTATTTTTTAATATTATTTTATATTATTATTATTTATTTATTATTATTATTATTTTTTTTTAATATTTTAAATCTCCCCCTAATTTTCTTTTCTATTTATATTTTATATTTTTTTTCTTTCTCTCCTTTCTCCCTTTTCCTTTTCTCCCTCTCTCTCTTTTTCTTTTCTTTTTTTTTCTTTCTTCCTTTTCTTTCTTTTTCTCCCTCTCTCTTTTTTTTCTTTTCCCTTTTTTTTTCTTTTCTTCCTTCCTCTTTTCCTCTCTCCTTCCTCCCGGCCCTTCCCTTCCTCTCTCTCTCGGCTCTCTCTCTCTCGGCTTGTGCTCCCCGGCGACAACGGCGGCGCACCGAGGGGGGGGGCTTACCGACGGCGGCGGCGGCGACGACGACGGCGACGGCGGCGCAAGTCGCGGCGCGGTGTGGCGGCACCGAGGGCGGCGGCGCGGCGGCTCAAGGCGGGCAGCGCAGCGGCTCAAGGTGGCGGTGCGGCGGCGCGAGGGCGGCGGCGCGGCGGCACTAAGGCGGTGGCTCGGTGGGGAGGGAAGAGGGGAGGAGGGGTGAGGATGGGGAAAAGGTTGGTGAGAGGGGGGGAATTTATAGGGGAGGGGGGGAGAAGAGGGGAAGGGGGGCGGCGCGCGGCGCGGCAGGCGGCGATGGCGACGGGCGGGCGACGCGGCGCGGGGCGCGAGGCGGCGATGCGACGAGCGAGCGGCGCGGTAGGTGGTGACGGGGCGCGTGGGGCTCGAGGCGGCGATGGGGATGCGCGCGCGGCGACGGGACGGGCGGCGACGCGACGGGCGGCGATGCGACGGTGATGGCGACGATAGGACGGCGCGGCGCGGCGCGGCACGACGCTCGGCTTGGCTCAGCACGGGCTCGGCATGACGGCGACGATGACGCGGCGCGGCAGGGCGCGAGGCGGCGACGCGACGGGTGAGCGGCGCGTGGGTGCGGGGCGCGAGGCGGCGAGGGCGACGGCCGAGCGGCGACGGGACGGCGGCGCGGCGGCGAGCAGCACGGCGGGGATGGCGACGGCGCGCGGCGCACGGGGCTCGGGGCGCGGCGCGGCGCGGCAGCGGGTAGGGTTAGGGTTAGGGGACCGCGTCGAACACCTGGCGGGCGGTGAATAGTGCCGTTTTCTAATTTCTCTATTTAATTTTTATTTTTATTATTTTTATTTTTTTATTACTATTATTTTTTTTATTTTTATTATTATTTTTATTATTTATTTATTATATAAATTTGATTCTAATATTTGCATATATAATTCTTACCTAATATTTGTGTTATTCCCACTAATAAATTCATCCGAAATTAATATTGCCCACATTTTTATATAATTTATTTAAATCTTTATTTAGTGTTAATTCCATTCCCTCGTACTTACATTTAATTGATACGAACATGTTTGCGATAATATCGATGTAATTTGATGGATTTAGTTCTTTATTCGAAACCTCCAAACTCTGAAATCGAAATTCAATGGAATGGCGAATAAAATTGGCATGATGCAATTTATTTTAAAAAGTTTTTGAAAACCCAAATTTTTAGAGTTTTGATTTGTCGGTCGAATTTTCAGGGTGTTACAAACCTACCCCCCTTAAATAAATCTCGTCCCGAGATTTCTTACCGGGTTTCAAATAGATGCGGGTATTCCGTCCTCAAGAATTCTTCGCTTTCCCAGGTGGCTTCATCCTCAGTGTGATTACTCCATTGTACCTTGTACATACGCCACTCTTTGCTCCTAGTCCTCTTCTTGGCCTCATCCAATATCCGGACCGGATGTTCTGGATACGTAAGGTCATGGCTAATGTGAATCTCTTCCAGCGGAGCTTGTTCTTCCGGCACTCGTAAGCACTTCTTTAATTGAGACACATGGAAGACTGGGTGCACATCGGCGATATTCCCTGGTAGCTGTAACTGATATGCGACTTCTCCCCGTCTAGCCGTGATTTCAAAGGGTCCCACATACCTTGGTGCTAGCTTTCCTTTGACCTTAAACCTTTTCGTTCCCCTCATCGGAGAAACCTTTAGATAAACATAATCTCCTTCCTTAAATTCCAAGTTTCTCCTTCGGGTGTGGGCGTAACTCTTTTGTCGTGATTGTGCCACTTTTAGACGGTCTCGAATCAGGCGAACCTTTTCCTCGGCTTCTTGGATAATGTCAGGTCCAAATACTGCCCGTTCTCCCGTCTCAGACCACATTAGTGGAGTTCGACATCGTCGACCAAACAATGCCTCATTGGGTGACATCTTTAGGCTTGCTTGAAAGCTGTTGTTGTAGGAGAATTCGGCGTAGGGCAAACATCTCTCCCAGTCTTTGCTAAAATCCAGAGCACAAGCTCTCAACATGTCTTCCAAGACCTGGTTTGTCCTCTCGGTCTGGCCATCCGTTTGTGGGTGATAAGCTGTGCTAAATGCTAGACAACTGCCCAGGGCTTCATGTACTTTCTCCCAGAAATGCGAGGTAAACTGTGTGCCTCGATCAGATATAATTTTCTTAGGTACACCATGAAGACATACTATCCTGGTCATGTATAACTCGGCTAGCTTGGCACTGCTATAATTTGTCTTAACGGGGATGAATCTCGCCGTCTTGGTGAGTCGATCCACAATCACCCAGATGGAATCGTACCCTGTTGCGGTCTTGGGCAATCCAACAATAAAATCCATGCCTATTTCATCCCATTTCCATTCGGGAATCTTAAGGGGTTGCAACAAACCTGCCGGTCTCTGGTGCTCAGCCTTCACCTTTTGGCACACGTCACAGAGTGCTACGTATTCTGCCACATCTCTCTTCAGATTGGGCCACCAGTATCCTTCCTTCAGATCCTGGTACATCTTCGTACTTCCGGGGTGCAATGAATATGCCGACTCGTGAGCTTCCTTTAAGATTAATCCTCTCAGTCCACCCTGTTCGGGTACATAAATCCTTTTTTTATACCATAGGACATCTTTTTCATCAATCGAAAATTCCTTTGCAAGTCCTGCGGCTAGGCGTTCCTTCACCTCTCGGACTTCCTCGTTGTCCTTCTGGGCATCTTCTATTTGGGTTCTCAGAAGAGGTTGAATGTCCAAGGTGTTTATCTGCCCATGAGGAATTATATGTAGGTTTAGTTGGGCCATTTCCTCCCTAAGCTCAGGAGCCATTCCTTCCGTCCTCAGATGATTGCAACGGCTCTTCCGACTCAAAGCGTCAGCCACAACGTTTGCTTTGCCGGGATGATAGTGAACCTCTAAGTCGTAATCCTTGATTAGTTCTAACCATCGCCTTTGCCTCAGGTTGAGGTCTGACTGGGTGAAGATATACTTCAGACTCTTGTGGTCAGTGTAGACATCACAATGGTTTCCAATCAAATAATGTCTCCAAATCTTTAGCGCATGAACCACGGCTGCAAGTTCTAAGTCATGGGTAGGATAGTTTTCCTCATGTGGTCGCAATTGTCGCGACGCGTAGTCCACAACTTTTCCGTCCTGCATCAATACTCCTCCTAGTCCTTGCCTTGATGCATCACAGTATATAACGAAGTCTTTCCTGATGTCGGGAAGAACTAGAATGGGTGCCGAGGTCAATTTTTCTTTGAGCTGCTCGAAGCTTTCCTGACACTGTTCTGACCACACAAACTTCTTTTCCTTCTTGAGTAGTTGTGTCATTGGTCGGGCTATCTTAGAGAATCCCTCAATGAACCTTCGGTAGTATCCGGCCAAGCCTAGAAAACTCCGAATCTCAGTCACAGACTTGGGTGCTTTCCATTCCGTAACAGCCTCCACTTTAGCAGGATCCACTGCTACTCCACCGGCTGAGATTACGTGGCCTAGAAAGGCGACTTCTTTTAGCCAGAACTCACATTTACTAAACTTTGCATATAATTTATGCCTCCGTAATTTCTCGAGTACCAATCGCAAGTGTTCCGCATGTTCCTCCTCATCCTTGGAGTAGATCAGAATATCATCGATAAATACTACCACAAATTTGTCCAAGTAATCCATGAACACTTTGTTCATGAGATTCATAAAGTATGCCGGGGCGTTGGTTAACCCAAACGACATTACTGTGAACTCATATAATCCATAGCGTGTTGAAAACGCGGTCTTGGGTATATCCTGGGTCCTAATTTTCAATTGGTGGTATCCTGATCTAAGGTCAATCTTAGAGAACACCTTAGCTCCCTTGAGTTGATCAAAAAGATCATCAATCCGTGGTAGTGGATATTTGTTTTTGATGGTTACTTCGTTCAGTGAACGGTAGTCTACACACATCCTCATGCTACCATCTTTCTTCTTAACGAATAATACTGGGGCTCCCCATGGTGACGAACTGGGTCGTACAAATCCCTTTTCTTGCAACTCTCTAATTTGCTTTTTAAGTTCCTCCAACTCATTAACTGGCATCCGATAAGGTCTCTTGGATATGGGGGCAGTTCCGGGCATCAGATCAATAATGAACTCTATGTCACGGTCTGGTGGCATCCCAGGTAAGTCTTCCGGAAACACATCGGGAAATCGTTGCACTACAGGCATTCCTTTCAGGGGTAGCATGGTAAATATGCCTCCGGCACGTTCGGTCAGTCTAGGATCTTGATCCATGGTTGCTCTCATATCTGATCCCCATGGTGTGGTCAGGGTAATTTCTCTACGTCTACAGTCGATTACCCCTCTGTTCTTTGCTAACCAATCCATTCCCAATATGACGTCCAGGGTTTGGGGTATCAACACCATAAGATTGGAGGGAAACACCACGTCCCTAAGACGGATAGGTACGTCTATGCAAGCATGACTCACAGTTATCTCGCCCCCAGGTGAGTGTACTATCATAGGCTTTCTAAGCCCCACTAGGGTTAAGTTGTGTTTTTGACTAGCCTTCAATGATATGAATGAATGCGATGCTCCCGAATCGAAGAGAACTTTAACTGGAGTGGAGTTGATAGAAAACGTACCCATCAGTACGCCCTGATCCTCCTGGGCCTCTTCAGCTCGCACATGGTTCACTTGTCCGCGGCCAAACCCGGTAGTAGCCTTGTTAGTCTGTGGAGTCCTGAATAGTCCTCGTCCGGCAGCGGGGGTAGTAGTCCCACGAACAGCCATTGCATTAGCGCCAGTACGGGCAGGAGTTTTGCATGGATGAGGGCAGTTGTTGGCGTAGTGCCCATACTCTCCGCAGTTGAAGCAGTCCACATTTCTCTTGATTCCAGGGGCAGCCAGAGTTGGTGTAGGGGTGCGGTTCTGAATCACAACCGGCCTGTTAAAGTTGCTCGGCGCGGCGGGTCGGTTAGTTGCCACAGTAGGGGGCTTCCACCCAGACGAAGTGGCTCCCTTGAATCGCTGAGGCACCCCCTGAGGTGGGCGGTTCATAGCAATCCTCCTCTTGCGGTTATGCTCTACAGTCCTTTGATCATTTTCCAGCCTAACGACTTTGTTGATCAGGCTCTGGAAGCTCTCATGGTCTTGCCCAATCATAGGTCCACGTAATTCATCATTCAGCCCTTCTATGAACTTGTCGATCTTCTCCTCTTCATCTGCGAGGTCTCCAATTGCATAGCGGGCTAGCTGAGTGAACCGGTTCAGATATTCCTGCACCGTTGTGTTCCCTTGCCGCAACCTTCTGAACTCGTTCTTCTTCATACGCATTACTGCGGCAGGCACGAAGTTCTCGCGAAATGCTGCAGTGAACTCTTCCCAAGTGGGTTCTCCAGCATCCTCTTCTCGAGCTTCCTTGTAGGTATCCCACCAATCACCAGCGGGTCCCTCTAGTTGATTTACTGCGAAAATCACTTTGTCTGCCTCACGTACCCGGACCAGGGTCAGTTTCTTCTCAATGATGCGTAGCCAATCTTCCGCCTCCATAGGCTCGTCTGCCGTAGCGAACGTGGGTGGCTTGGTTCTCATAAACTCTCCAAAGCTCGATCCTCCGCGGTTGCCTTGGTTGTTTGCAATGGCTTGCAAGAGTTGGGTTTGAGTGGCCAAGACTCCGGCCAGGGTGGTTAGATCAGGTGTCTGGGTTTCTTCGTTGCTGGTTGGTGTCCAACGTCGGCTTGCCATCTGTGTAGGATGATGGAATAAGTATCCTAATTTTCTAACTAGCTTCTACGGTTTCATCCCATTAAGGGAGTTGTTTTGATGTGAACTTTGTTTTGCAAGCATGGTGGAATAAACTCATTTATAATATAACAGCAACAACATCGTGAATAACATCACAGAGTTCCACAAATAGTACATAAATCATGATGCAATCGACTGCGCACACATGCAGTCCAAATAAGGTTCATCAAAAGATACATCGAACTAACCATCAAGCTACTCGTCAAACTAGGTAAAGGGGGGGGGTGTGTCTTGCATACTGTCCAAAAACCATCTGACGCGAGATCGAAATTGCAACAATCCTCCAGTCTAGTCATCCAACCATCCGCAGGATCCTGGGGCCGGTAGAGTGTGGTCGCTGGCACGGGCAAACCTGAGTCCCCATGGCTCGGAAGTAGTGGCCTCAGAATCTGGCTTGGGCTTCTTGCCCGGAGGTCGGGTGCTCTTGCGTGCAATGCTGAGGGTGCGGGGGCCTCCGAGGAAGGTGATGCGGGGGACAGGGGTCTCATCCTCTGATGGGTCGGTAAGGTCTGGCTCGCTCTCTGGCTCAGTGTCAGTCCCCTCTGTCTCGGAGTCGACCTGGATCGGAGTCTCTAAACTGGAACCCAGCTGCGGAGAAGGTGTAGAGATCAGCGGAGTGTGCACAATCTCCGGGGCAGGTGGCTGTGTCACCGTCGGGTCCACCAAGTAAGGTGCCGACTCAGTGGCCAGCATACCAACCTCTCCCAGAAGAGCGTGGAACGCTGGTGGGTACGGCGGGGTGAGGAAAAAGTAGTGGTCACGCCCTACTGCTGTGGAAGTGGAAGCCCCTGTGGTGCTGATCGTGGCTGCTCGAAGCTGCTCCTCCAGCTGACTGACGTGCTCCTGACTCTCTCTCAGCTGCTCCTCAAGTGTATCCATCATCCCGCGGCGGTCGTTGTATTGGTCAGATAACTGCTGGAACTGGTCACCGCGGACCTGAAGCTGTGCCTTCAGTGAGTCTATCTCACTGCCCCAAGCCTGGTGCTCCTCCTCCAGCTGAAGCTGCTGTGCTGTGAAGTCAGTCACCTCGGTCTCTAGCTCTCCCACACGTCTCTGCTGGTCGTCGATCTCTAATAGAGCCTCCTCGTAAAAGTCATCTGCTGCCTCAGCCCATCGTGACAGTCGGGTCACTATCGGGTTGTAGCAGCAAGGTGTGTCCTGAACAGTGCAGACGGAGTTGCTCTCCTCTCGAAACGGGTGGTGAGCAAACTCAGTACTTGCCAACTCAGCTCGGTGAATAGAGCTGAGTCGGAGGAAGGCCTCTCGTGCTGCATCCTGCATCGCGGTCTCTGGCAAGTCGCGACGGTGGCGTGTCGGGAAGCTGTAGTCTAACTCTGATGGGACTCGCGTATGAACCTCGACTCGGGCCTCCCAGACAGACTCGCACTGTCTCACTCGATATATCGGAGATATGGGGTATCGCAGACGCATCATCAGTCGGTGCAGCTCAATGACGTATCCCTCAGAGCGGGGTACGCCCATCTCCCAGTCAGCGGGTGAATCCTGATCTGCCATCTAATTTTAAGAAAAGCCCAATGTCAGCTAAGAGTAAAACTTATTTTGTAAAGAAATAGTTAAGAGTAAGATAAAAATCATACAGGTTTTGTAAACATAGCATTTTTACTTTTGAAATTATTACTAAGTGGGAACTTTCTCCCTTGGCCAAATTAAAGGAAAAGGGTGGGGCGCCTTTTGGTCTTTTCCTACAGTCGTATGGCTCTGATACCAGCTCTGTAGACCCCCGTTTTTATAACAGGAATCAATCGTGTAAACAGTACCATTTCCCTGGATCAAGTAGTCTGGTACACACGAATTCGTAGCTGAAATAACCAGTGCGCATACACGAGTGTCTAGCACGAATTATTACATCAATAGCCTGCAGGCATAGTCTTAAGTCATCGGACCGAGAGGTCCGGAATACATCCAAAAACAGAAATAGATAAGGCAGCGGAGTTAAGGCAGCGGCACGCCATTGCCACAGGCAACGACCGTAACTAAGACCTATTGAGCGCCTTCGTCTTCATCACCCTCCTGGTAATAGGCATAGGGATCCTCCGAAGCTTCATCTCCGGCCTCTGATTAAGTTTATATTTGCAAGGGTGAGTACCAACCGTACTCAACAAGTCACCACAGCAACAATGCACATGAAAAAGGGGTATTCAAGGAATGGCTATAGTTCTTTTGCACAAAGCAAGTTTTGTAATTCTTTTCACAAGCCTAAGACCTAGCATAGACTGATCAAATTTTAGTACCAGTGTTCTTATTAAACAATGACGGTTCTGTCCACCATCCATTGTGATCCCAAGGATAGCTTCCCGCCATCGAGTCGTCATGGTTTTCTGAGGATGTCCACCTTCCCTTCTCTCAGGAAGTGGCTCCATCAGCAAGGAAATCATTATGCAGCATCCCATCCCACACAAGTTAAAAATTTAGAGTCTAGCCAAGTGTAATACACGTCCCGATGCTCAATAACCGCGAGCACGGCTATTCGAATAGATTGGGTTTACTCACACTGCAGTGGATGTACACTTTACCCGCACTCCGCGACTGCCCAACACATGAGCCTTGTCCCAACACATGAGACATGTCACGGCAAAGCTTTTCGATAACCTCGCATTGGCAGTACCCGCTCCATGAACTTTACATCCTCATGCACTCTAGGCGTACACAGTTTCTAGCAGTGAGAGGAGTTCTGGCGCACCCGGGAAGGAAAGACTCACACATGCATTAAGTTATAATTATGTTTAACTTCTCTCATGGCAGTCCTACCGATGGCGACCCCACTGTAGACACCCGCCTCGCGGTTCTACCAATGGCTGCCCCACCGTAGAGCCCCTGCCTTACACATCAAGAAACCACTATGCATGGATACTGCCTCCGCTCAGCTATCTATTCCGCTAGGTCTATACCCATACGAGAAGTGCGGTTGTACGGGGGTCGTTTCATGCTTAACTTCATGGCTCGGTCCTTAATTGACCGGGGACGGTACTTGCCTTTACCCGGATACCACCCAAATCCTCCGTCCGCCCCAGTCAAAAACAGTTGTTTACTTTTATTTCTCTTTTCATAAATCATGTCACCAACATCATGGCAATGTGGCGCTCATGTCTCCACATGCCGCATCTCAATTACCTTCCCAAAGGTAATTGCCCAAGCATAAAGCATTTTGACAATTATGAGTATGCATGATTCTAGAATAGCGTTGCTAAGCAATTGTCATAGTTGACTAGGGACTCATACGTAAACATGGTTACGAAGGAATATGGGGTAAACAATAATCAAGGCATGGCATAATCACAAGTAGGATGTTTATCATTGCATGCAATTTTATTTGTAAACAAAACAATTTCGCAATTGGGATCAACATGTTCAAAGAATAGTGATGACTTGCCTTGCTCAAAGTCCTGTGGGTCTTGACCTTCGCCTGGATCAGCAGCTTCCTCGGGCTCTATAGTTACGTGCGAAATTGGATTTGAATTCGGTTAGAATTCAAATAAAAATCCAAGTAAATCCAAATGAGAAATCGAGTGCGAAAGTCGGTATTAATTTTACTATTCGCGAACTATGGCAAACCTATTTTTTTGGTGTGAATTATTTATGAGTATTATTATCTTGTTGTCCTAAGTTTTTAATTTAGTATTCCCGAGTATTATATCCATGTAATAGGTTAGCAATTTTTATTGCGAGCTAAATATCGGACGAAATCCTAAAAACTATTATACGATTTAATTTAATCTATGACCACCCGATTAAGTACCACCCGATTAAGTATAATATGCATCTAAAATTCCTAGTGAACAAATCCGAACTTCTACCGTGAATCGATCACTTCTAGAGATTATATTTAAGAATATTCTATAAGAATTCGTTCATTTGTTTTAATTATTGATTATATTTAAATCACTACCGCGAATTGATTATTTATAGTGACTATAAAAAGGTTAACCCGTAATTTACATTAAATTTTGCAATCCTACGACGGGAAATTAATCTATAATTTAAATTCTAATTTTTCTTTAAGTCTTCTAAACTTTTCCTAATTTTTCCTCTAATTATTACTTCTGGGAGCAGGATGGGGGGGGAAGAGGAGGGGGATGGAGGGGAGGGAGTGAGGAGGAGGAGGAGGGGGGGGAGAGGGAATAGGCCCCCGAAGGGGCGGGGCGAGGTATGAGGGGGAGGGGGGGGCGGGAGCGCCGGTCTCCTTTCCTTTTCTCCCTCTCTCTCTTTTTTTCTTTTCTTTTTTTTTTCTTTTCTTCCTTTTCTTTCTTTTTCTCCCTCTCTCTTTTTTTTCTTTTCCCTTTTTTTTTCTTTCTTCCTTCCTCTTTCCTCTCTCCTTCCTCCCCAGGCCCTTCCCTCCTCTCTCTCTCGGCTCTCTCTCTCTCGGCTTGTGCTCCCCGGCGACAACGGCGGCGCACCGAGGGGGGGGGGGCTTACCGACGGCGGCTGCGGCGACGACGACGGCGACGGCGGCGCAAGTCGCGGCGCGGTGTGGCGGCACCGAGGGCGGCGGCGCGGCGGCTCAAGGCGGGCAGCGCAGCGGCTCAAGGTGGCGGTGCGGCGGCGCGAGGGCGGCGGCGCGGCGGCACTAAGGCGGTGGCTCGGTGGGGAGGGAAGAGGGGAGGAGGGGTGAGGATGGGGAAAAGGTTGGTGAGAGGGGGGGAATTTATAGGGGAGGGGGGGGAGAAGAGGGGAAGGGGGGCGGCGCGCGGCGCGGCAGGCGGCGATGGCGACGGGCGGGCGACGCGGCGCGGGGCGCGAGGCGGCGATGCGACGAGCGAGCGGCGCGGTAGGTGGTGACGGGGCGCGTGGGGCTCGAGGCGGCGATGGGGATGCGCGCGCGGCGACGGGACGGGCGGCGACGCGACGGGCGGCGATGCGACGGTGATGGCGACGATAGGACGGCGCGGCGCGGCGCGGCGCGGCGCGACGCTCGGCTTGGCTCAGCACGGGCTCGGCATGACGGCGACGATGACGCGGCGCGGCAGGGCGCGAGGCGGCGACGCGACGGGTGAGCGGCGCGTGGGTGCGGGGCGCGAGGCGGCGAGGGCGACGGCCGAGCGGCGACGGGACGGCGGCGCGGCGGCGAGCAGCACGGCGGGGATGGCGACGGCGCGCGGCGCACGGGGCTCGGGGCGCGGCGCGGCGCGGCAGCAGGTAGGGTTAGGGTTAGGGGACCGCGTCGAACACCTGGCGGGCGGTTAATAGTGCCGTTTTCTAATTTCTCTATTTAATTTTTATTTTTATTATTTTTATTTTTTTATTACTATTATTTTTTTTATTTTTATTATTATTTTTATTATTTATTTATTATATAAATTTGATTCTAATATTTGCATATATAATTCTTACCTAATATTTGTGTTATTCCCACTAATAAATTCATCCGAAATTAATATTGCCCACATTTTTATATAATTTATTTAAATCTTTATTTAGTGTTAATTCCATTCCCTCGTACTTACATTTAATTGATACGAACATGTTTGCGATAATATCGATGTAATTTGATGGATTTAGTTCTTTATTCGAAACCTCCAAACTCTGAAATCGAAATTCAATGGAATGGCGAATAAAATTGGCATGATGCAATTTATTTTAAAAAGTTTTTGAAAACCCAAATTTTTAGAGTTTTGATTTGTCGGTCGAATTTTCAGGGTGTTACATTGGGCGGTCGCGATCGCTATCACTGCAGGGCATAGCAGCGTGTCCACTAGTGGGCATGCACGCAGTGCTACGGTGTTGGCCAAGAGCACGGTGGCGGCGTCACTGCACCATGGCGGCTGTGGCATCAATGAAAGGTGTCGATGAGGGGGAAAGAGTGGAAGGCAATGAGTGCTCACCGGGCAGCAGCCGGCTAGCGCATGCGAGGGCGGCGAGCAGCAAAACTATGGACATTGAGGTATGGGTCGGGAAAGTGTTAGCTCACTGTTTATCCATGCGCTCTGGCGGTGGTGCGATAACAAAGCACGCATGGTTTATCCTCGTCCACGATGACCCCCTCGCTCCAGGCGTAGTGTTGTTGGTATTTATTACGTAGTGTTGTTGGTATTTATTACGACCATAGAATAATCTGCAAGTACATATATACCATTATAGCCTTTACCCAAGAGTATTCTAGGGATATCCACAGGGAACGTGTGTATATAATTTAAGAACAGGATTCTTTCAAGGATAACAACTAAACTGTATAGCATATCAATGATGATGTATATAGAAGAACATTAACACAAGAGCATTATATTAGCCTATAAAACATAATTTATATTTTCTTTAAAAGTTAATACATGCAAAATAAAAATTTTGAAATATAAACATAATTCTATATTATGTAAGGAGGCTACGTAAAATAATTTAATTTTTTTCGTAACTTTAATTGTAACCTCTTATAAGTCTTGCACGGCATTTTGGGTTTTTTTTAAAGTATCTGCCCAACTAGCATATTGTAGAAAAAATAGATAAACGCAATTGTGTTAAGGGCAAATCGTTGAACTACAGTAAACTCGGTGGCATAGAACCAATTCTCTTAGTAGTTTAATGAAGTGGTTGTCGCAAGGAACCGCCTGCACTAATAATAGTTTAGTGCAAGCTATTCTCTATGAGAACAATATACCCAAATCTTTTTGTCACATTCATTGATAATACATTAATACTAAACTTTAAAATTTAAAAAAATGCTCTATGACCGATTGAAGTGAACAAACTAAAGGTTTGATCAATGTTTAATATGGTTAGATCAATATTTCCCTATATAATTTTTTTTCTAATGTTTCTTCGCCAATATCAAGTTGTGACAGAAGGAGAGACCAAAAGATTTCAAAACTGACATTAGTTGGCAAACATATCACAAATGTACCTCAACATCTAGCTAGACAAAGAACAAAACATTGATGTGTCCATTTGCATAAACCCCGGCTGAACACAAAACTAACACGGTGTACAATCACCTTAGGTCCTTCTCCATGGGTTTCAACTAAAGAGAGCAAGTGGCATGTTATTGTTGAGAAAATATCATGAAATTAAATTGACAAAAATGAGAGAAAGAAAGGGTTCAAACCAATATTTCGAATGAAGTATAGTTAAGAAAGAATGGCATGGAACTAAGCGATTTAGCATCAAATGTTTCGAAAATCCATGTTTGGAAGTGCAATGAAATTGACATCATAATAGATGTTGGGATAACACACTTGCTATTCTTAGCTGTGCTATTGAAAGTACAATTTAAGTAGCATACGACACTTGACATATTTTGCCGTGCTATAGAAAGTATATTTTAATTAGGAAAATCTGCCAGATCCGAAGTGGCTTTTATACGTGCATGCTCTGATGTGCAATTAAAACTATATCTCAGCATAATCTTCCAGATTCTGTTAGAGTAAAATCCTCAAGATATGAAAGTAAATAATTGTTAAATTCTTCCATATATAACATCTACTATGTTTTATGTATATATATGTGAACCGCAGCTCCTGAAGTGTAAACTCATCATCATTCAACTAATTAGTCACAGTAAGAAAAGTAAGTCATAGTAACTAGTCTTTCACAAATGGCGAAATGCAGGACACACACCCACCAAGGAGTCATGTTGTTTTGGTTGGTTCTTCTAATGTGCTCTGCTATTCCTGCACAAATAAGAGGTAATATCGAAAATTAGATTGGTTTTTATGTATTTTGTGTGTCATTTTCATGATTTTCTTTGCACTGGCATGATAAACATATGATTTCTTGTATCTATAGGTCAAACCACAGACAAGATAAGAAGGGATATGCTAATCGGAGTAAAAAGCAAGATCAGCTCTGGAGAACTTTATTATAAACCTGATCATTGTGTTCGAACCCGCGGTGGGTTCTATTGCTGTGAACTGGACCAGCTGTGCTATCCAACCCTTGAGCTATGTATACCAGTCTGCACACCATCAAAGGTGCGCAGAGGATCATAATGAACTGCGGGTGAGCAGCGAAATGCATAGCAAAGGTTCACAGAAGATTATAATGAGCAAGTGATATATCCGTAATATTTTGTATTCCATCCATCACTTAAGATTAATTATGAATACCTGATATGTGTGTTCCATCCGATATGTACTGTCTAATAATATCTAGGAGTATGAGATGACAGTCTCTTGGTGATTATGTTTAGGACATCGATGTGTTTCGGAGTGACGAACCATAAAAAAACATGATTGGATGAAAAAACCTAGCGATATATTTCATAAACTCTTATATCGTGCACAAATAGTCCAAGTTGCAGTAGATCTCTTAAGAAAATATTTAGCCGATACTCTATTATTGGTGTGTGTGGTTGTATTTCTCACACGTGGGCTTGCCTGCGCTCACCAGCCACATTCCCAGCCCACGCAAGTCCTCTCCTCTTTCTGTCCCACCTTTCCATTTTCCCATTCAAACAAGGAAAAGGTTCACTTTTTTTTACCTAATTTTAATGTTGAATTCGAATTATATCCTCAAACCGCAATATCATCTATCTATACCTAAACTAATTAGGCACTTTCTATGAGCTTCCATGTTAATCAGAAAGATCTGACTATTGATTAGATTGATCATTCTATCTTAACCGTACAATTAACGTGCAATTAAAAACCCATTAATAAACGTGCAACTAAAAGCCCATTGAAACATGTAATTAAAAGCATGTGTACTAGAAAAAAAGAAAAACCCTATGTCACTGTGTGATACCGAATCATAATAGCGTAGACATAATGAAAAAAAAAACCTACTCTGTGCTGAGCCGAAGCACAACGAGAGGCTGGTCCAGGCAGGCGCCATCGTCGCTAACTATGAGCCTGACTCGTGTTCTCGATAACATCCCTTTCACTCCCGATGAGTTCATTGTATTCCAGGCCACTCGCCGATGTCGACATATGCTGCTACGATTGATTCATTAATCAGATTAATGATTAATCTATTATGGCAAATTGCAATAGGCAGAGTCGTTAAACTAACGATCTTAAGTCATTATTCATTATCATGTGATTTTATGATGGACTATTATGCTCTCTTCAACAATCCTGTAGCATTGCTTGGTTGCCTTCGATTCTGAGGCTCCTGTGTCTAAATCCGCTCGATGTTCTGTGTAGGCGGACTAGCATAAGTTGATCTATTGATGCAGCAAGCAATTCAGTGATATCATCTGAAAATACAATTCCTCAACTGTTAGACAAGCGCAAAAAATTTCAATGCCAGCACGTGTTAGCCGGTGGTCATTCGGTTCAAAAGAAAACATCACCTCTCACCAACTCCAGCAAGAGCAATCTCTTCATGCATACATATCATAATTTACCGAAATCCCCTTGATCGCCCCCACCAGAGACCAGCAGAACTCCTAGGAAGAGAAAACAACAGGCAAGGCAAACGAAGCAGATCAAAGCCATACTAGGGTTTCGACGGAAGCACAAACCCTAGAAAAACAGCAGACGGCCTAAGTCCTGCAGGGTCAAAGCCGAGTCAAAACAGACAGAAATCTGCTCCCGACTAAACGTAGCGGTGAAAGAGAGACTAGAGATTAGATCTTGATGAGACTCCCATAGAGAAACAGGAGAGATCACGATCGAATCACGTAGGTCCAATCAGGTTTTAGCCGAAACCCTAGCAATCGCCTCTCCGCCGCTTCCATGAAAACCGGGCTTCCTCATTGAGCGTATGTTCAGGACCTAATCTCTTGAGCACACAAAACAAAGCAACTCATCAGCGCATGATTAATTTAATATTAGCTATTTTCTTAAAAAATAGATTAATATGATTTTTAAAGGAACTTTCGTATAGATTTTTTTAAAAAAAAACATACCATTTAGCAAAGAACACAAAAGTAATGTTCCCAAAATATATTAGTCAGAAATCAAATTTTGTGCAAAAAAGTTAAGCAGCTATGACATCTAAATTATATAAATAATGTTATTTTAATCAAAAGACCTCCATGCCTATGCACGCACCGCATTCTTTATATAATTTTACATTTAAGGGTCCACATTCACTATAATTCAACTTTTAAAAATATATGTAACTTTTGATTATATTTTCCGACCTTTATGTCCGATTTAAAAAATTATAAAATTATGAGAAAAAATAATGAATAGATTTTATCACCGTATATAACTTAACAATAATTAAACTAGATATACGATGAAAAAACTAAATGAACCTAAGTCTAGGTAATGTTCCAAAAAATACTCCTCTCCTTCCAACATTATAATAAGTCAAAATAATATTATTACATTTATAGTGTACATATTTTTAATATCTACTGTATACATATAAATATATTTATGAAAAGACAACTAAAAAGATACATCTTAATCAATCAATAAAGCATTTATTATATTTTTATACAATAAAGCAAAAGTAACTAAAACACAACCTAGCTGTTGTCTGAAAGTCACACTTCCACGACGCTGAAAGGTTGAGAAAACCAGTTGGGCATGTGGACCCAACAAAGGTTTACCATCGGCAACATACTGTGAAGATGCATGAGGATTGTGAGGAGCTCAACGACAACGAACCTACGCAGAAGGAGGCGTATATCGAGAAATTGCACGATCACTAGAAGTTTGAAGTAGCCACATGCTCCTTCCGTTTTGACTTTAGTTGAAGTTAAACTGGTTTAAGTTTAATTAAGTTTATAGTAAAAGTAGTAACATTTTCAACCTAATACAAATTTATTATGAAAATATATTCAATTATTGATTTGATGAAACTAATTTAGTATTATAAATATTACTATATTTGTCTATAAAATTAGTCAAACTAAAATCAAAAATCTTGTAACCTGAAATGTAAAAATTTTGTAACCTGAAATGGAGGGAGTACTTTAGAAGAGGAGTGCTCCCTAAAATATAAAAAATAAGGAAGTCATAATAGCCCTGTACAACTGTGTGTAAGTCTGATGTACCATTCACAGTGAATAAAAAGCGATTACTACTACATCATTGACAACTCACGCTATCGGCTCTAATATAGCGACCATTACATTTTGCTACTAATTTATCCGGTGAACTACTTGGTCGTAGTCCTTGACCTGACAAACTATAATGCAGATAGCTACATAAAATTTCTTACTATCATGAATTTGTATGTAAATTCTTCTTACTGTTTTGAGTTTGTAGGTAATACATATTAATTATTGGTATTTGCTATACATCACCAGCGTGTTTTTTCTCCAACTCGCACTCGAATTTCCAGCCGTCCGATCTCTTCAAGATTAGCGCTTCTTTTATCGGGCCCGCAAGCTATAGGTCATTTTGATTCACTGAAAATATGTGAAAATGTCAGCTAATCAATGCTTAGTTTTGTGTGCCTCTAACAATTTTAGGCACCAACATATCTGTATAGTTTTATTAGCACTCAGAATAATTAGTTCTGTCAGTACATTTCAGTCAACATAGGCTAGTTCTGTAATCAAATTTCAGTCAAAATCATTAGTTTTGTTAGCAAATGTTAGTCAGTAAAGATGAGCTCAATTTTATATACAAACGTTCTAATCGATGGTTAGATCTTTCTAGATAACATGAGAGCTCCAAAAAAGTACCAAAATTTTGACAAATTGACCCTTTTAGAAAACTTATTTTAAGAATAGACCATGCTAAAAACTTATTGAAAAATAGGCCGTCGACTCAGCGCCATAGAGATTGACGCTGAGATATAACTCTTTAGCACCATACATATTAGCGCTGACGTTTCATCTAAGGTGATAAAAATTTGCCAGGTCAGAAGGGGTCAGTGAGCCGGCTTGCTTGGCGCGGAGATATTGACTGGCTAAAACTACTCATATGTACTCGCTTGGTGTGGCGGCTAGAAGCCTACCATCTCACCTCATGGTCCACATTTCGAGTTCCAGGTTCTGCGATGTTTGATAATTTTTTTACTATCTTATATATTACAGAATATTTAAGTATTATTTACTTATATATATTTGAAATTAGTATATTTTAATAAAAAAACGAAATACAAATATCTAATATGTAGTTAAACTTTAATTACACTACTACGTATACTATATTATTAGTTTCTAATTCATAAAATATTATATTAGTCTTACTAATTAGGAACAACGAAATTTGAAAACATATATTGTCGGTGAAATGGGTCCGGGAGTATCATGTTTAGAGGGAGGAGGCCGCCCCAAAACCCACGTGGCGTCCCCAGAGGAGGGTGGCGCCCAGGAGGAGCGGCGACCGCCCCCTCAGCTTAGAGTACCGAATTTAGAGCGAGGAGGTTGTCCCCTAACCCACGTGGCACTCCCTTGAGGGGGTGGCGCCTGGGATGGAGTGGCGGCTGCCCCTCCTTGCTTGGGGGTCGGGCCCGTCATGATCAAGACTATAGGGAGGAGGCTGCCCCAGGCGCCACGTGGCCCTCCCCCAAGGGGGGATTGGGCCCGAGGTAGGGCGGCGGCCGCCCCTTCCTGTGACTAGGGTCGGGCTCCCCCGACCCCCTCTCTAGGTCGCCACGTGCGATGGGTTAGGTGGCCACCTCCAGGCGGGCCCATCCCGATCAAGACTAGAGGGAGGAGGCTTCCCCAGGCGCCACGTGGCCCTCCCCCGAGGGGGGATCGGTCCCGAGGTAGGGCGGCGGCCGCCCCTTCCTGTGACTAGGGGTCGGGCTCCGCCGACCCCCTCTCTAGGTCGCCACGTGCGATGGGTTAGGTGGCCGACTCCAGGCGGGCCCATCCTGATCAAGACGAGAGGGAGGAGGCTGCCCCAGGCGCCACGTGGCCCTCCACCGAGGGGGGATCGGGCCCGAGGTAGGGCGACGGCCGCCCCCTCTTGTGACTAGGGGTCGGGCTCCCTCGACCACCTCTCTAGGTCGCCACATGCGATGGGTTAGATGGCTGCCTCCAGGCGCTCACCTACCCGCTTTTATGACGACCTGAGCGGTTGCGCCACGCTGCATTTAATGTGGCGTGCAGTGCACTCAACCGATCTGTGATAGGTCCATAACCGGTCGAATGACCGATGGGACGGCGGCGTGCGACGTGCTCCATCCCATCCCATCATAATAATGAGGGTCTTCATAGCCGCTTACCCCGGTCAGAGCTGGTCCAACCACTCTGAACTGACCCGGGTTCCCGTTTCCTGGTGCGAACGAAAACCCGAAAGTGCTCATCCATTGAATGGCGAATGACAAGGGCGCCCTGCATGATTTGATGGGCCCCGCGCAGCAGCCGACGTGCAGATAGCTTCTGGGGTAAGGCACATGACAAGTAATTAATATAGAGAATATTTTCCCTTCTCCCTAGGTAGCACTCGCAGCACATGTGGTATCCCCTTAGAGTATAAAAGGAGGACCATACCTAGCGGGAAAGGGGACGGAACTCTGGATCTCCAAGCCAAAGCTTCTCTAACCCTAGCTTGTACATCGGAGATTCAGAGGCTTTGCAAGCGCAGAAGAATCATCATACACACAGGAGTAGGGTATTACGCTTCATAGTGGCCCGAACCTATATAAATCCCTTGTGTCTCTTTTGTCTCGAAAACCTCGGATATCACCCGCTGCCCCCGGCCGAACTCAAAAAAGGGGGCCTCACGGTTCCCTGGTGGAGGAGATCGCCCTCCGACATATATTGTATAGCATTAATACTTATATTCATCAAAGGGAAAGATCTTCATAAAATTTTGAAAGTATACGGCATTTAACATTTCATATGTTTCATGTTTAGAACAAGAACATTACGTAAACATAAGACATAATAATTTTAAAATAAACATCAGGAGGTAATTGTCAACATAAATTATATAGTACATATTTCCATACTTAGGAGTGAAAAAACCATAATAAAAATACGAGAGCATGTAGTATATAGCATTTAATACTTAAAATATATTAAAAGAGTTCCAGGGAAAATGTGCTGTTTCAAAAGAAAACAAGAGTTAGTATCGAGTAGGATTTGGTGAAAAAAGATGAAAGAAAAAAAACATTGAAAAAAGTAAGAGCAGCAGCATCTAACCACCCCACCAGCAGTGTACATGCAGCAGAGTGTTCTGAAGATTTTTTTTATTGCCAATAACTCAGCGCCAAGTACATTGCGCTAACCCCTTCTGACCTGGCAAATTTTTGCCACGTCAGATGGAACGTCAGCGCCAATATGTATGATGCTAAACCGTTATACCTCAGCGCCAGTCTCTATGGCGCTGAGCTGACGGTCTATTTTTGCAATAAGTTTTTGGCATAGTTTATTCTTGAAATAAGTTTTCTAAAAGAGTCAATTTATAAAAAATTCGGTAGAAAGTACCCGATCAATATAACTATGAATAGATGAACGATTTAGAAGACCATTGTATAGTGCAATGGATAGAAGCAGCTTGACAGTACATGTTTGGAAGTGAAATTAAAATTAGACTTTAGGACAATTTAGCAGATTTAATACCAAAATAAAAATTAGTTTATGATCATTAATCAGAAAAGTATGGATATGCCCATTTGAAAATCATTGTTAATGAATGGTGTTGTCGAAACGACAACCGCGTACGTCGAAAGACGTGGTTACTCAACAGTGGTTGGAAAGAAACGAAATGTATTAATTTTAGAAGTTTTTCTCTTCCGAATCTCCCCATTACATGGCCCTAGGGGACTATTTATAGCCCTATTACAGGTTCTTACTACTAGGGTTTAGGTTATACAGGAGAATTTACATGGTTACCCTTACAAAAGGGACATTTACAGGGATACATAATGTTATGGAGGCTCATGGGCCCCTAATGGGCCGTCGGGCGATCGCTGGCCCTATAGCTCCAAGACTTGATGGGCCGGAAAGGCTTCTTCGGCCCTCATGGAGGCGAACTTGCCATGGCGAAGTCGTCTTCCTTCGGCAGATACTCCTCGCCTTGCACCCTTCGCCTGGGACGCCTCTGGCTTGACAAGGTACTCGCACGACCCCTCGCCTCTCGCCGTTCTCGTTCCATAGTCTTCGCCACGGGTTTCGGCAGATTTGGTCGAAGGGCCTCATGCCATCCGCCAACAAGCCCCTCACGGGCAAGGGTGAGACTGGAGCTTTGGCCGAGACTGTGCAAACCATGTGGTATGGTATGCGGCGCCCCCTTTTGACCAATGCTCCTGCCGAAACCTACATTGTTCCTGCGAATAAAGTTTGTTATTTGCGCGGCTGGTATTATTTTGCCGCTCTTCGCCTCCTGCTGTCGGTGGCATATACATATATATTTTTTACTTTTCCCGGGCCGAAAGGAACAGTATTGGGCTTTCCCTTCATGGGCTTGCTGCTCGGTCGGTGGGAATTTACCGTTTCGCCTACCCTTGCGACACGTGGTGCTTTATTAATGGTGGGTAGGCGAACCGTCGCCCGGGTGAGCTATATATTCCCACCCCTCTTTCCTTTTCACCGCCACACTTGCCATTTTTACCGCGTGCGCTCTCTTCGTCCGTTCCTTTTCTTCCACAGCATTTCTTGACCTCTCAGGTGTTTCGCCCATTCTCTTCCTTCGCCACCGCATACACGCCGTTCGCCATGGCCCCTCGCAAGCCCAACCCTGCTTCGGCGAAAGGGCCGGATCCCGGCCGGGTCGATGACGACAGCATCGCCTTTTTGGGGGTTTCTCTCGTGGACAACGCCGAGCTGGCGAAGTTGGTCAGCACTAGGGCATTGGTTGAGGGGCAGGCTTTCGCCCCAGGGAAAGCCGTGGTGCCGAAGCCTGTCGACAATTGGACAGGTCTTTTTTGAGGCGGGGCTACGGTTTCCGTGCAACATGTTGTTGCTGGAGATCCTTCGCCTTTTCCAGGTGGACCTTCCACAGTTGAGCCCGTCAGCGCTAGTTCGGATCTCCATCTTCGACTGGGCGTGCCGGACTTCCGGGTTTGAGCCTAGCGCCGAGCTCTTCGGCGCCATATTTTTCGCCACCGTGAATTCGAAGACGGTGATTATCCTGGCTGGAACAAAGAAAACAGTGTTCGGGAGCGTGAACTTTAACGTTCGCCCCGAGCGGTCCGATCTCTGGCCGGTGAACGCTGCCATGTCAAAGTGGGACCGCCATTGGATGGCGAGGTGGTTCTATCACTCCATCCCCTTCGAGGCTGGTTCCGACTCGGCGAAAGCCCTCTGGTGCCGGCGTAGGGCTATTGCGCCGAACCGGAAACCCAAGATTGCCGTGGACGGCGCTATGGAGGCGCGGTTCATTCTGCTGCGCAAGGTTTACTCCCGCCTTACCTGCCACGACTTGGTGGAGGAATTCTGTATGCTTCGCATCTTTCCCCTCTCCCAGTCATGGCAAGTCACGGTTAATCAAGGCGAAGAGGTTGACGATTTGTCGAACTTTGTTCTCCCTGAGGGAACGAATAGTAAGACTGTTCTTTTGCTATACACTCCTGTGCTTTGTTATTTTGCCTTGTCTGACCTTTAATGTAGCTACACCCTTTACTTTCGCAATGTTGCCTCTCGACCAGGCTGAAGCCGAAGCCCGCAGGATGATCGGCAACGTGTCAGTCGTCGAGTATAGCCAGCTGCTGACACGACAAGCGGCTGGGCGGGCGAACCGGGTTTACAACGGCGAATTGCCTCCCCGGGCGAACCCCCACAAAGCCAACGACGATGCCGGATCTTCGCGAAAGCGAACACGCGGACAAGTGAAGCTTGCCCCTAGGAAGCGAAGGGTTCCTGCTTCGTTGGCTCCGATGCCGATGACGAGGACGATGCCGAAGAGCATGACAGCAAGGAGGAAGGAGAGGAGGAAGAGGAGGTGGAGGCTGTGGCCGAAAAGGCCACGAACGAGGCGATCGATGACCGTGTCGACACCCCTGGCTACACTCCTACTCCAAGTCCAGGTCACAACGAGACCGGAGTGGAGTCGAACTGCTCCCTCCTTCGACGAAAGGATTTGGAAGGGGCAAAGGCCCTAGTTGCGTTCTCGTCGGGCAAGGCGGCGAAGGGAGGTCCGGTCATGAAGATCTCTAAAAAGAAAGGACTCGTCGACATCGCTCATGTTTTCAGCGACGACAAGTCTTCTAACGAGACTCCGACTTCACCCGCTGGCCGCAGTCTGGACCTTTCGACCGCTCCCCTTCTTCCACTCGGCGTTGCTGGGGCAGGCGGTAGCGCCGCCGCCGGGGCTTCAGCCTCCGCCGAACGGATCGTGACGGCTGCAGCGAGGGTCTACAGGAGCCCTCTACGTGAACCAGCTGTTTCGTCGTTGGTCAAGACGAAGGGGAAGGGTGCGGCCACCGAAGCATCTGCTTCGAAGTATTCCCTTGCGGCGCCCCACTTCGCCCCTGGTGATTTCGAGACCCGGGCGGACCATATTCCCTTTATGGAGGGTGTAAGCAATCTTGTCCTACCCGCCGGCACCCCGAGTCTATTCACCGAACAGAATGAGTTCGATGAGGGGTGTTCTGCTATTAAAAGCTTGGCGGTTCGGGTATGCTTTTTCTCCTTTCTTCGTTTTCTTCTCCCCCCCCCCTTTTTTTTTACATCTCACAGTTAACATTTTGTTCTCTTCGCCCGCTCCTAACTTGCATCCAGATCCTTGCGGCTCACTGTTCGACAGAGCGAACCGCGCGGGCCCGTCTTGACAGATTTAAGAACCGTCTTCGGGCCAAGGATGACGAAATAAGCCACAAGAACTTGGAGGTGGAGGCCCTCGCCAACACCCTTAAAGAGGCGAAAGCTGAAGTCAAGCGCCTTCAATCCGAGTTGGAGAAAGGGAAAGAGGCCAGGGCCGAGGTCGATCGCCTGAAGGCCGAACTGGAGAAGGGGAGAGAGGCCATAGCGGAGGTTGATCGCCTGCAGACCGAATTGAAGGAGGAGAAGGCCCATTGCGCCATGCTGACTGATTACTATAACCTCACTAAGCCGAAGATGGAGGCTCTTCGCCTGAAGGTTAGCAAGGCTGAAGCGAGCGCTGAGGAGGAGTCGCAGCGGTTTTCGCGGGAGATGGCGAAAACCACCGAATCCGCGAGAACGGCTTGCCAAACGCTCCGTCTCGCCCTTACTGACATGGGCGCGAAGGTGCGAGGGGTCCCTGTCGAAGATGCCTCAGCTTTCGACTTCTCCGAGTGGACCCAGCAAGCTGGCAGTTCAGTTTCGGACTGTGCCACTGCGTACGGCGATTGCTGTGCGCGCGTACCGGCGGCCTTCACCTTGGGCCTTTTGCAATAGTTCAGCTGCAAGCACGTCGCCGAGTTCCCTAACTATGCGAAGGGGGACTGGGAGATTAGTGCGCAGAACATTTCGCCCGCACTTCGCGCGTGGCGAAAATAGTTCTGGCAGAAGGACGGCCGGTCTGCTGCCAAGGCGCGCCTTTTGGAGCAACTAGCGAAGGCGGAGGCGGCAGAGCGGTGCGAAGAAGAGGACGCAGCAGGCGCAGAGGTTGGAGGCGATGCCCAGGATCACCCAGAGGTGTGAGGCCCTCGGCCCTTTCCTTAGATTTTTGTAGTTTTCCTTCTTCTTTTTGCGTTTGCCTGGAGAGGCAAACAATGTATATTCGGCAAGCTGCCACTAACCCTCCTTATTGTAGCCGAAAAAGTCCTTTTGTATATTTGGAATGTATGACACAATCTTAGCCACTTTTTGATGGTCGAACTCTTTGGCGTATTATTATTTCGCTCATTTCGCATTATGCCATACTTTCCCCTTCTTTCGCCTATTCTTACTATGTAAATTGTGTTTTGCCCTTTCTGCACTGTCTACCAGGGTGTTCGCCGAAAGTCATGCATTCGGCCCCCTTCTGGGAGCTGGCGAAGTCAAAACGAGAAATTTGTGGCATTGAAGGGTCTGCCGAAGGTGCGATGTCCATTTCGGCCTGTTTATCGCGAAATGGAGATAAACGGTTGCAGCTATAAGGTTTTTAAGGTTGCCGGCTGGTTACGGGCGCACCCTGGGCGAACCTTAGAAGATTATGATCTTGTTCATACAAGACGTTTGGAGGATATGGCTCGCTTTTGGCGAAACCATCAGAAGACTGATCGGCAGGAGGCGATCTCCCAACGTCGTTACAGTTTAGTCCGTGCTTCGCCCCCTTCTCCTCTTAGGGTCATGTATAATATTGGAAGTGATGAGGAACCTAGTTCGCTCGATCGTCCCTTAGACAGAGAGAATGATTGTGGGGGCGAAGATGTAATCTATTTGTAAGTTGGGCTGTGAGGCCTTTGCTTTATATGCTTGTAGCATGTTATATGGCTGTAACCTTCGATTATATTTTCGGGGTTAATAAAGGTGTGTTTTATTTCCTTTTCGCTATTTTTGCATTGTCACCTTCCGTGCTTTCGTTGGGTCGAAACATGTCGGCCCCGTTGCGTATGTTAGCGAAATAGGTATGCTGACTTTTCAGCTTTCGACTTCCGTTTTCGATCTATGATGTTCCGCGCTGAAAGGAGCGCTTATGTTTTTACATGGATCGAGTATAACGGTGTTCGGTTAGTTATTTCCGAAATAAGCTGTCGTGGTTTCAACGTTCGGCGAGCGATGCTTCGGCCGATTCGTTTCGCCCCCCTGGCCTTTTTCGCTGATCGGGCGTTTGCCTTGGGGTTTTTCCATAAATTATCAATCACACAAAAATAAAAAGAAGGCGGAGGACACAGAGGTTTTATACTGGTTCGGGCCTCCGTGGTGGATAATAGCCCTACATCCAGTTTTTTTTTTTGTCTCCCTTTTTTTCCTCTTCTTTTTTTTCTCTGTCGAAAGGCTTACATAGTGTCGAACGGCTTACATAGTGCCGAAGGGTTTACATGACGATATGTACATTTTTACAAGTTGGCGATTTGGGTGCCACCCATTCTAGACATAGAAGCGCTTGAGAGAGACGGCGTTCTAGGAATGGTCGAACTCGTCACCTTCTAGTGTCGCCAATCGAAAAGATCCCGTCCTGGACTTGTGCTTGATGAGGTATGGTCCTTCCCACTTTGATTCAAGCTTGCCGACAGTAATCGGGTTCACTTTCTTCCTTAGGACAAGATGACCAGGCATCAGCTCCGTTGGTCGAACTTTTTTGTTGTAAGTTGCCGAAGCGCTCGTGGCATACTTGCACATGTGCTCGAGTGCTTCGACTCTTACCCCCTCCAAGAGTTCGAGCGACACTTCGCGCCCCTCTTCACCCCCAGAGAACATCACCCTTGGTGAGTTAGCCCCTAGCTCTATTGGGGTCATTGCCTCATCGCCATAAAGAAGCATGAACGGGCTAAACTTGGTTAGTCTTGTGGGGGTCGTTCGAAGGGCCCAGACAACCGATAGCATTTCCTCTGGCCATTTGCCCTTCGCTGCCCCCTCGAGCCTTTTCTTTAGCGCTTCTAGGATCTTGCCATTTGTACGTTCAGCCGCCCCGTTTGACTGCGGGTGTGCGACCGACGTGAACCTGATTTCCAGGTTAAGTCCTGTCACGCCCAGAAATTCACGAACCAGAATTTCTAAGATGAATGTGTATTAAACCCCTGTCCAGGACCAGCCAGGGTACCCAAACGACAATTATTGACATACAGATCCACGTCTTACAAAAATATAAAAGATTACAAATGCAGCGGAAAAGATAAAACGAGCTAGACATGGAAACTTGACTTCTGCAGCGGGGCGACTCCACTCCACAGGCAATCCTTGATGGCAGCGACGAAACCAACTTCGACAAGACAGCTCCCACTAGGAAGATATTCAGCTCTGGTTGGGGGAAAGAGAGCAAGACTGAGTACTACCCACTGTACTCAGCAAGTCATACCGGAAGAGGAGGTATGATGCAGGATATATCCAAAGGAGGCTAAAGGCTCATTTGCATAAAGCTAGCATTTAAAAGCAGTAGTTGAAAGCAGTAAAACAGCTGTAGTGATTTATCAATATTAACCAATCACTGTCCAACGCTACACCACGTTGCAACAGGCCCAAACCCATCCTGAACTAACCAGTTCCATTAGCTAACTAGGGGTGAGACTAATCACGGTGAATCTGGTCGACCGCCCATAACCGCGGGCACGGCTATTCGAATAGTTTTACTCTGATCAGAGGTGTACAACTGTACCCACAAGACACAGCCCCACGACACGTTCCCCTGCGCCGACATGCCACCACGACATACCGGAAAGAGGCCGTGACAGGACCCTTCGCATAACCCCCTCTAACCGATCGCTCCACACCTTAGGGTTCGCCCCCGTCCCCAGCAGGCAACGGGCAGCCCCCCTTTCGTGCCGTAGTGAATCCGGAAGCCGATCAACCGGACACCCCGGCCGACCCAACTCCATCACGCCCACCCTCGCCTGGGTACGTCGGCTAGAGAAAAGCTACACTACAAGCACAGCCGTTGCCCACGCTGGCTTGTGGTAAGCACGATAAATTCTTCCAGGGTTTCCCGCGAACCGGTCCTTAATCGCCATGGGCACAACAAGCAAAACCATGCACCCACAGCCCACCGTGTAGTGTATTTTAATAAGCCCACACCATTACGGTGGCACTAATCCAAAGCTATTGCCAAAAATCAAAGTCTATGCTTTAATGTGATTCCCTTTTTGTGTACTAGTAGGACTAAGCATGGCTAAGCATTTCCTAAACCAACATCTAGTCATTTTAATACCCGAGTTAGCAATGGCATAAGGTAAACAATATATGACTGAGTAGTAGGACCCACCCCACGTGATATTGTAAAACGATGCAATATTTAATAGAAAAGCGGGACATTTGTAAATTGGGTATAATATGATCGATTATAATGCATGACTTGCCTTGCTCTCGCACTGATGAGACCACAGCAACCTCTTCGAGAAACCGCGGATTGACGAAACGACCGAAATCTACGCGACAAACAAAGCACACAAGCAAAACAGGCTATAAGACTACTGAAACAGGAAACAAAACCATTTTTAATGGATTCTATGCATTTTTATGAATTTACTGAGACTTGACTGGACTTAATCGGAGCTCGGATGAATTAGATATGATTTTTAGAAGATTATCTGTGTTTTTACTAATAAAGAAAAGGCCTTAATGTATTTATTGCACAATAAATCCCAGAGCTGACGTCATCAAGGGGGGGGGGGCGCGGCGCCGACAGGCGGGACCCGCATGTCAGCGGCGCATGGGTGGCCGGTCTACCTTGGACCGGGACCACGCGGGTGGTCCACCGCCGTTCCACGGGATCGACGGCCCGGATCGGCCCGGGGCCGATCGGACGGTGCGGTGGCGGCTTGGCTCAGCACAAAGCCGGCCGGCCGGCCATGGCAAGGGCGGCGGCGCGCGCGCGTGTTACCGGCGACGGCAACCGACGGCGCAAAGGCGGCGGCGCACGACGGGGGCGGCGGCTCGACCCGACGCGGCTAGGAGGGAGACGGAGGGGAATAGAGGAGGAGGGATGCCTCACCGAGAATGGCCGGCGCGGAGGAGGACGACGGCGAACGGCGACGGCGAGCCATGGGAGGACAACGGCAGCGGGCGGACGAGCTCCGGGATGCCCTAAGAGAGGAAAAGAGAGAGAGGGAGGTGAACCACGGCGATCGGAAACCATGGCCGAAGGCGGCGGTGGAGGTGGTGCTCACCAGAGTGCGAGGGGATGCGGGCTTCAGCGACAGACCTCGATGGAGGAGGGGCGGACGGGGTGGCCCTTGACCTTGCAAACCCGACGACGGCGACGGCGCGGCGCAGCGGCGAGTCTAGCGGCGGCCGGAGCAGCGGGAGCGGCGGTGGCGGATGGGTGCACGGCGCAGGAGCGATGGAGAGCTCGGGAGAGACCGGCGGCAAAAGGAAAAGTGAGGAGGAGGATGCGGGGGTGGATTTTATAGGGGCGGAGAGGTCGGGAACGGCCCGGGGTGGCCCCATTTCGCCGGCCGACGTCGGGAGTGGGGTAGAGGAAATGGGGGGATTCAAAATACGAATCCCGCCCCTTTTCGAGCGCACGCGCGGGCCGGGAGACGCGGGGAGAGGGCGGCGTCGTGGGGAGGACGCGTGGGCGACGCGGCGTGGGCGCGGGTGGAGCGGCGGAGGTGGGCGCGGCGGCGGTTTCGGCGGTGGTGGCGACGTGGGGGCGGGCGGCCGGAGGAAGGGGACGACCCGGGGAGAGAGGGAGGGGCGGCTTGGGCTGGCCCACATGGAGGAGGGCGCGCGCGGCGGCGGGGTGGACTGGGCCGATGGCCCAAGAAGAGGAAAAGGAGGGAAAAGAAAAAGAAAAGGAGGAAAAGATTTTCCCTGGGATTTAAAGATTGCATGTGCTCAATTTTAATTGGTTAAAATTATTTCGAGAGCTCTGAAAATTCCACTAAAAATCTCGTTAATGTATTGGAGCATGGGGAACTCAAGAAAAATTCCACCACGCCGAATTTGATTATTAAATGTATTTATTAATTAAGGATTCAACTCTTGGTTAATTCAACAATTTCTTTAGGCGATTTATTTAACAAATTTTAAAGCTGGAAAGGGAAACTTCAGGGCGTGACAAGTCCTTTGCACATTTCTCTAAGCTTGTCAGAGTCGAACTGCTTGCCATTGTCAGTGATGAACTCTTTTGGCACTCCGAAATGGCAAACAATGTTTTTCCATACAAACTTCTGTACTGCTGCCGAAGTGATTGCTCCGAGGGGTTCGGCTTCAATCCATCGAGAGAAATATTCCATAGCCACAATTGCGAACTTATACCCATTTTGCGCCACCGAGAACGGCCCAATGATGTCCAGTCCCCATCTGGCGAAGGGCCATATTGGCGCAATGGGCTGCAAATCATACTGGGGCGCGGTTTGGTTTCGGCCATGACGCTGGCAACTTTCGCACTTCTTGATTTGCTCAACACAGACTTTCAACACAGTGGGCCAATAAACTCCTTGTCTAAACACTTTGGAGGCCACTGTTCTTGCGGCTTGATGTGCACCGCACAGCCCCTGGTGTATTTCTTTCGCCATTTCTTCTCCTTCGGCGAAGGAGATGCAGCGAAGTAAGGGTTGGAGCACCCCGGAGCGATACAGCTGGCCGGAGACAAGCTTGTATTTTGTGGCTCTGAGCTGTAAGTGCTTTGCTTCTGCTTCCTCCTCTGGGAGCTAGCCGTTCTTGAGGTACTTGACGAACAGTGTTCGCCAGTCATCTGGGTCTTCGCCCAGTTCTGCCTGGTCGATTGCCATGATGTCTGGGCTTTCTGTGTGCACACTTGGTGCGCACAAGACTTCAAAAAAGATGCCTGGCAAATGCGGGAGTCCACAGGCGGCAAATTTCGCCAGGGTGTCTGCTTCCACATTATGGCCTCTAGGTAAGTGTTCGACCGTTATGCCGGCGAAGCACTTTTCCATAGACTGAACAGCCTCCAGATATCTCTTCATACCTTCTTCTTTTGCCTCAAAGGATTTGTCAACATGACTTGTCACCAGTTTGGAGTCTGTTCGGATGAGCAAGCGCCGAACCCCCAAAGCTTTCGCCTTCCTTAGGCCCAAAAGTACAGCTTCGTATTCAGCCGTATTGTTGGTCATGTCGAACTGCAGCCTTGCGGCATATCAAATGGGCACACTCCTTGGCGAAGTGAGTACTGCCGCGGCGCCCGCCCCCTTGTGCGACCACGAGCCGTCGGAGTGCATTATCCAAGGCTGTTTGACGGACTCGGGTTCCGGGGCGAACGCCGGTGTCCATTCGGCCACGAAGTCGGCTAGGACTTGGGACTTGATGGCCGTGCGGGAGACAAAATGCAGGTCGAAAGGTGATAACTTTGCTGCCCACTTGCTGAGTCGGCCAGTGATCTCCTTGCGTCGTAGCACTTCGCCTAGAGGATACTGCGATGGCACAGTGACTTTGTGGGCCTGAAAGTAGTGCTTAAGCTTGCGCGAAGCCATCACTAGGGCGTAAGCGAGCTTTTCCATTTTGATGTATCTTGTCTTCGCTCCTTGCAAAGCTTCGGAGACGAAATATACTGGTTTCTGGCCTGACTCTGTCTCTTGGACAAGACTGCACTGACCGCCACCGGCGAAGCTGCTAGATAGAGCAGCAGCTCGCTTCCCGGTGTTGGGCTGACCAAGGCGGGTGGGCTTTGCAGATACTGCTTTAGCTCGTCGAACGCTACTTGGCATTCGGGTGTCCAGCTAAACTTTCCGCGCCTCGGAGGGTCTTGAAGAAGGGTAAACTTCTTTCGGCTGCTTTTGAGAGGAATCGACTTAGTTCCGCAATTCGGCCTCCGAGCTTTTGTACTTCGGGTACGTTCGACGGAGGCTTCATTTGCTTAATGGCATCGATTTTCTCGGGGTTCGCCTCGATGCCCCTTTCAGAGACGAGAAAACCCAACAATTTGCCCGTGCGAACACCAAAAACGCATTTTTTAGGGTTTAGTTTCATACCGGCTGCATGCAGGTTGTCGAAGGTCTCCTGTAGGTCGGACGCATGGTCGGAAGCCTTGCGGCTCTTTACGATGATATCATCGACATAGGCTTCCATATTCCGTCCGAACTGCTTGTGAAGGACCTTGTACACCAGCCTGGCGAATGTTGCTCCAGCGTTCCTCAAGCGAAAAGGCATCCTGAGGTGGCAGAAAGTGCCGAACGGCGTGATGAAGGCTGTCTTTGGAATGTCTGCCGGATTCATGCGGATCTGGTGCTAGCCGGAATATGCATCCAAAAAGCTCATGAGCTCACAGCCGGCTGTCGAATCGACAAGTTGGTCGATCCGCGGCAAGGGAAATTCGTCTTTCGGGCACACCTTGTTGAGGTCTGTGAAATCGACGCACATGCGCCACTTGCCGTTCGACTTCCTCACCAGAACCGGGTTCGCCAACCACTCTGGGTGGTCGATCTCTTGGATCACCCCCGCGCTGAGCAGCTTCTGCACTTCGGCTTTTGCTGCCTCTTGGCGATCAGCGGACATCTTGCGTAGCTTCTCTTTCCTTGGCTTGGCATCCGGCTTGACTGCCAGATGGTGCATGATGAGGTCCGTCGAAACACCTCCCATTTCGTCGGGGCTCCAGGCGAAGATGTCAACATTCTTCTTGAGTACCTCAAGGATGTTTTCGGCTTCCTCTTTGCCTAGATCGCTCCCGAGCAGAACAAGCTTTGCGGGATCGGAGTCGTCGATCTGCTTCTTGATCACCTTGCCATGAGGAGCGGGCTTCGGCATGCATTTAGCATGGTCATATGGTTCGGCCTCAACATTGTGCACTGCTCTGTTGATTTCGGCCAGATCGCCCTTTGATGTAGCCGAAGGTTGAAGCCCCTTGACGACGATCACGCCTGTTGGACCCGGCATCTTGAGCTTGAGGTAGTTGTGGTAGGAGATAGCTTCGAACTTGTTCAGGGTTGCGCGGCCGAAGATGGCATTGTAGTTGTATGGGATGTCGACGACGTCGAACAGTATTTGCTCTTCGCGCCTGTTCTCGCCTACACCGAAGGCTACTGTCAGCTGTGCTTGGCCCAAAACTTGAACTACTTCGCCGCCGAAACCACGAAGCGAGGTTGGTGCCTGGGTGAGGGCTAAGGTTGGCAACCCCATCTTGGCGTATGCATCGGCGAAGATGACATCGGCCGAACTTCCCCCGTCGACCAGGATTCGCCGGACTTCGAAGCCAGCTACCTCGGCCGAGATCACCAAGGGGTCTTGATGTGGGAATAGGACCCCTTCGGCGTCTTCTGGACCGAAGGAGATTTGCTGGTTGAGGTACCTCGGAGCCTCTTCACCTACCGCCATAATGTTGTGCACCGTTCGCAGCTGCATCTTCTTTTGCCGCTTCGACTGCTGAGCTGGTGGATCAGCTCTTGTAATCAGTTGGATTACTCTGCGCTGGATGTCTTGGCGCTGTTCGGCCGGGGGCGCTTGTTCTTGAGCTGCTTCACGAGCCGCTTCGGCAGCTGCTCCCTGCTGCGTCCTTGGATCTTGCATATTGCCACGTTGTCGAATGTTTCAACACTGCTCCGTGGTGTGCGAAGAATGTCCGTGGAATGCGCAGTAGAGGTCTTTTCGTACCTTCTTGCGGACAGGCTGCTGATGGTTGCTTGCCTGCTGGGCGTCGAACTCCTTGCGGGGGTCTTGCACCTCTTCGACAGCCATCATAGCCTTGCCCGCGCGGTCGGTTCTGAACTTCCTCCATGTCATGGGGGCTTGACCCTGTCTTGGCTGTTGACCTTGGATCGCCGGCAGGGGCTGGCGAACAGCGGGAGGAGGTGGTTCGGCAATTTGAACTTGTGCTTGGGCTTGAGCAGCAGCGACGGAAGCCTTATCATATTCAGCTTGTATGGCTTGTTGTCGCTTGGAATCCTCTTCGCCTCTTGTGAACCCGTCAATGATGTGAAGTAGGTGCTCAAGTGTTTGTGGCTCCTTGTTGGCGATTTTTCTTGTGAGTTCGCCTTCGAGCAACCCGGCCGAAGCGGCGTTGATGACAGATGGTTCGGTTATGTCTTGAACTTGGCATCGGGCTTGGGAGAAACGACGCATGTACTCCTGTATTGACTCACCCGGTCTTTGGCGAATGCCGAGTAGATGTTGCTGCGTCTTCGGCTCCTCCTCATAGGTACCTCGAAAGTTAAGAACAAAGACATCGCGCAATTGCTCCCATGAGTAAATGCTATTGGCAGGTAAGTTGAAGTACCAAGAGCGGGCGATGCCATCTAGAGCGAGATGGATTACCTTTGCCTTGGTGTTTTCGTCGCCGTGAGCGGCTTCGATCATGGACTCGTAGATGGACAGAAACTCTTTTGGGTCTGTTTCGCCCAAGTATCGCGAAACGGGTGGGAACTTGAACTGGGGTGGGATTGGACGGATCTTAATTCCCCCACTCAGCGGTAGCCCCTTTTCGCCGCCCGCTTTGTTCGCAACACCTTGCTGTGGATACGGTGTGGCGAAGGGCGAATTCATGGCTTGCGCGTGGGGTTGGACCACAATGTTCAGCTGCTCGGCTCCAAATGCTGACGCTTGAAGCGTCGCCATGGATTGGTCGAACGGGGGCTGGGCCCAAGCCATGGCGACCTAGTTCGGTGCCTGATTTGTTCCGAAGCCTGGTGTCGGTGCCTGTGGTTGAGTGGTTGGTGCTTGAGCAGCATTGCTGAAGTCGAACTACGGTCCTTGACTCTAGGGCGAAGCCCCCGGACCTGGTTGATTCGATGACAGCCAACTGGGAGCACCTTGGCTTGTGTTCCCCTCCGGTCGGGCCGAAGGGGCTGTGCTTGAAATGTAGTGGGGTTGGTTGAGTTGCTGAAGGAAAGCTTGGAGTTGCGCCTGCAGAGCCGAAGCCCCTTCCGCCATTGTTTGTGGCGCTTGGCCAGGTGGTTGATAATGTACTTGGGCAGCGACTAGTTGAGCTTGCAGTTGCACGTGAGGGGCCAGATGCGCTGCTGCAGTCGATGGCTGTCCGGCGAAGTACATTGGCGCTTGTGTGGCTTGTGGCGGAAAGGGCTGGGTCATCACTTGCGGATGGACTTGGGGTGGGACATAACCTGCCGAATATTGAAGGATTGGGGCCGACGTGACCTTGGTCCGCCTTGCCGCCTCGTATGCTTGTTGTTGATCCTGCATTTGGCGAAGCATGTCTTGGAGTCGTGTCATGTTCTATCGCATGGCTTCCATGTCGGCTTCGGTTTGTGCTTCGGAGTCAGGGCTGACTTGGGCCTACACAGCGGCGAGCGCGGTTGGGGCTGCAGCCGGCTGCGATGGAGCGGCTTGGGGCACCAACAGTTGGCTTGTCGAAAGGATCTCCGCCCTGGTCTGGAGTGCCCTTGCCGCCGCAGCCACCTTCACCACGTCGGCCGCGTTCGACACTTGCACAGAGGTGGCAGGGGCCGAAGGCGGTAGTGATGGCGCAAATGTGGAAGCAGATGGTCCTCCTCCATCTTCGGCCACGGGCGCCGAAGGCTCTGCTCCCTCCTCGGTGGCCATATCCGCTCCGGCGTCGCTTTCCTTTCGCCTTGTAACCTTCTCCTTCACGACCTTCTTCGGTGGCATTCGCTCTCAGTGGTTTCGCTCAGAGGTCCCCACGGTCGGCACCAGCTGTTGTCGAAACGACAACCGCGTACGTCGAAAGACGTGGTTACTCAACAGTGGTTGGAAAGAAACGAAATGTATTAATTTTAGAAGTTTTTCTCTTCCGAATCCCCTCATTACATGGCCCTAGGGGACTATTTATAGCCCCATGACAGGTTCTTACTACTAGGGTTTAGATTATACAGGGGAATTTTTACATGGTTACCCTTACGAAAGGGACATTTACAGGGGTACATAATGTTATGGAGGCTCATGGGCCCCTGATGGGCCGTCGGGCGATCGCCGGCCCTATAGCCCCTAGGCTTGATGGGCCGGAAAGGCTTCTTCGGCCCTCGTGGAGGCGAACTTGCCATGGCGAAGTTGTCTTCCTTCGGCAGATACTCCTCGCCTTGCACCCTTCGCCTGGGACGCCTCTAGCTTGACAAGGTACTCGCACGACCCCTCGCCTCTCGCCGTTCTCGTTCCATAGTCTTCGCCACAGGTTTCGGCAGATTTGGTCGAAGGGCCTCATGCCATCCGCCAACAAATGGCATTAGTCGATAATACAAGTTAGGATAAGACACAGACATATTTAGCCGCAATTAAAATTGGACTTTAGGATAATTTCCCTTGTTTGATGCTAGAGCTATAATTTTCTTGTCATAAAACAGGCAATTAATCATAACCATTTTCAAAACCCATATTTAGAAGTGGCTTTAATAGCAGATTACTTAAGGATTCAAGGATAAGACATACACCTATTTTGACACGCTAGTCTTCTTCGATATATAACAGCTATACTTTTTCACACTCATTAGTCACAATAAGACAGATATAGAACATACTAGTAAACTCATCTTTCACAATGGCAAAATGTGTGAAGCACACCAACAAAGGGGTCCTGTTCTTTTTCTTGGTTCTTGTGTTGTGCTCTTCTATTCCTACACGAACAAGAGGTAATTAGAAAATTAGATTGCATTTTTCCGTGATTCATATGCCGTTTCATCATTTTGTTTGCACTGGCAAGATAAACATAATGACTCCTTGCATCTCTAGGTCAAACCGCAAGCAAGAGCAAGATCGGAAGCAATATGCTGATGGGAGTAAAAAAATCAGCCAGCATTGGAGGAGTTAAACTTAATGTTTGCTCTGTGACCGCCGGTGGGTTCTATTGCTGTTCAAAGGACCAGCTGTGCTACCCAACTCTTGAGCAATGCCTTCCAAAGTGCAACTACAAGGAAACGGTGCGCAGAGGACTCAAAGGCTAACTGCTGCGCTTTGTATGTCTCAGTGATTAGACACTGCTGCTTATACTGAGATCGATCAGGTAATAATCATGTATCCAGAAGATTGGGAATAGCATATCAAAAAAAAAAAAGATTGGGAATAGCTGATGTGCGTTGTTCCAGCCGAGATATGCACTTTCTAAAAATATATTGGAGCGTGTGTTCTGCTATTTTCATGGTTGTTATGTTCAGGGATGTGCTGCTAATCAACCTACTATGATTCCAATTCATAAAACCATGATGGGTCGAAAAACAAAACCAAGCAATCTATCTCATAAATGATTCTTTTATCGTGCAAAGAAGGCTCAACTATTGAGTCTGGGAAAAAGAAAGTTGAGCGCGATTGGCAGGACTGCAGGATTATCCAGGAGAGATGTGTGTGTGTATATCTATATAAAGAGAAAATCACGCTTTACTAAATTAATAGTAAATTCCAGATAATTAATGGCTTTCAAAGAATACGGTGGCAGCTCAAATGGGGTAGTAGCTAACATCAACCATGGTGGAGAAAGAGAGAGGTGGTCCAAAGGGGAGAGAAGATAGGGAGAGGTGAAGAGAGAAACCAGAATCTAGGCTTCACACGTACTAGAGGTGATGCGTCTTGTTACAGATGAACAGGACCATATCTATGATTTTGGGGCCCATGTGCAAAACATAAAATGGGGCCAGAAATATGAAAACGGAGCATAACAAAAGCATAAAATTTTTAGATATGTTTCTTCTTAGGAACATATAAAACATTAATGCTAAAATAGTTTCTAAAAAAAAGAATGCTCAACCAATAAAGGTAAACTCAAGCAAAGAACTGACCTCATGTTCTACTGAAAAACATAATCCTTTTGATATTCTTTGAAATAAAATTTTGAATTATATCTTCATACTTAATCTTCTCTAAAACATCATTTTGAATTATATTTTCATACTTAATCTCCTCATGTAGCTTGTACGCAATCCAATGAAATAAAGCTTTCATTCGTCCATATTTTCTCTGTTTCACAACTCTGTGCTCGTCTGCTTGTGTGCTGATCAGTAGAATAGAATGGTTTCTTAAAATGTTACTAGCACGAGTCTCTACCGAGCTAAGCAGGTAAACAGGTGAGAAATCAATGTCTACTGATCATCTTGTTCTTAATATGCAAATAATATTTCTACCATAGTTGAAATGAGCAGAAGAACAATATGGCACCTGAAGTACCATCCTCTGACATTCTCTCAGCAATACATGATAACATGAAGGTGGCTCTACCGCCGTTATTGTCCAATTGCTAGAGATGATACATCCTCTCAGCAATGCCTAGTAACATGAAGGCGGCTCTACCGCAGTTACCATCCAAAGGCTTGAGATGATGCGTCCTCTCACCACTAGTTGATACATGATGGCGGCTCTACTACCATTATCGTTAAAATGCTAGAGACGATGAAAGGTTCCTGAAGCATTGGTATGGAAACTTAATGGATGGCTCTACCGCCGTTGCCTGCAAGTAGTGGAGGCAAACAAACCTTCTGCACGACCCTAAAAGTGTCGTTATTGATGTCCTTTGGTTCTACGGAGATCACCCATATGGGGCCTTTCTGTCACTAAGGTCAAGTTTGCCGCCAAGGCTCGTGGGCTCATAGTGGTGGTTTCTATTCTTTTTTAAAGTTTGCACAATATGCATGGAGTTTGTGCCCATGTATGCTCTTTATTTTGTTTACATTCTTACTATACTGTTTGCATGATCTTTCGTAACATTTTATTTTAATGTTATGAAATTAAGTTCCTAGCATGATTCATAATCTTTAATCACGCAATCTGTAATCCTAAAGATTACTTAAATTAATTTCTATGGTAAACTATGTTGTAATCCTAAAGATTACACATGCTAGTGATCCTAAAGATTACACATGACCAATTTATATCGACCCTACACATATTATTTACCTGTCATAAATACAAAATGATGTCGCAGGACATGTCAGACAGAACAAAGAAGGAATTCATTGGGCTTGCGTTGGATGGTAGCAACTACCTCACTGCATTGGATGTGGAAATTAAGCTAGACTCCATGGGTCTCGGCCATACTATTGTGCTACCCGAAGCTGGCACAAAGGATCCTACAAAGGCCGAGAAAGCAAAGGTATTGCATTCTTGTGCCACCATCTCCACCCAGAGCTGAAGTCTGAGTATATGACCGAGGAAGATCCACTGGTATTATGGCAATCCCTAAAGGATTGCTTCGACCATCAATGGTCAATTTTGCACCCATAGGCACAACATAGCCTAATCACTCTATGCTTCCAAGACTACAAATTTATAGTAGCATATAACTCTGCCCTACATTGGATCATTGCTCGGTTACGTTTATGTGACCAAAATATCACTGATGTTGAGATGATTGAGAAAAAGTTATCCATCTACCACCCCAACAACATGGTGCTTCAACAGCAACACAAGAACTCAAAGTATTGTGGGCTTATTTCAGTCCTTTTAGTTGCAAAAAGGCCGAATGAGATTATTTTAAACAATCATTCCGCTCGACCCACTGGGTCTACGGCAATGTCTGATGGACAAGCCAATGTTGATGTTGATGGCGACTCACGTGACCATAAATGGGGCCACGGGGAGAAGAGATAGAAGGGTAAGGGAAGTATCATATTCAAGAGGCAAGAGAAGGGTAAGCCTAAAGGTAAAAGGCGAATGCAAGAAAGAAGTTACATGTGCAACATCTAGGGAAAACAGGATAAATTGCTATAGATGTGGAGGCATTGAGCACAGGTCTCGTAACTGTGATGTTCCCAAGCATCTGGGTGAGCTCTAATGAGAAAAGGAGCCAACATGAGTCATAATTCACCATTGAGCCTAAAGCTCACATTGAAAACTATGATGACATGTTTGTCAACGCTAGGGATGGTGGAGATGTCCATATGGACGATGATGAGGACAACCTTATTGAAAAAGTAATCTCCTATATGTCTCTTATAAGTGTCTGACATATATAGCACATGTAGAACTTTGGGGAACATAAGTCTATGTTTGTCTGCTCATGTGCTGATCAGTAGAGTAGACTAGTTTCTTAACAGAATCTATCTCTATCATTTTATTTTCATATTTTTTAATCAGAATCGTAGAAGGAAATGAGGCCAAATATTATCGAATACAGATACTGAGTAAATATGTATTGGAACAAATACGGTCATGAATGTCTATGGGAACAGGAAAACCCTTATACCGTGCTTACAAAATTAAGAATATACTAAATTGTGTTAAATATAATATACCATTGAAAATTAGACTCTTTAGGTTTGTATGTTTTTAAGAAAAACACATAATTATAAATATGTGTTGTATCCACATAATAATCTCAATTTCCATGTTATCTATATAACAATAAAATTAATAATTAATTAATATAATAGACATGCCTAAAAATATATAATAGACATGGAAACTATCCGAACCGATTTTATACCTACTATAGAACAAAACAAATTCAATGGAATATAGTAGAGAAAACGCAAAGTAGATTTACTGTTAAAAATTTTAACTATAAGACAAAAGAAATCACTCCATTTTGACCCCACATACCGACAACCCAGAGACGTGGGAAATTCCTAGCTTCAATCTCGGAGAAAACCGAACGCCTAAGAAAACAAGTACAATCACCTCTAGAATATGTTTGACATACGTACAGCAAAGTGGAAATTAAATTCGTAAAATTTAGAGAAGGTAGGATGTACACCAACAGAATCTAATAAGTACAGTGAAGAAATCGTGCCATAAACCGAGCAATTAAGAAAAGAAATAATTTGAAAATGCATGCATGCTTAGTAGTGCAAGAGATGGCAACTGGTAATTCACCATAAGAGAATGCATCCCCATCCCCGCCCCCGCGAGACAAAACTTCCTCCGTCCCCATCACCGCGAAACACAGCGGGGGAAGCTTAATTTGTTACCATCCCCATCCCCACACGGGGAATAAATCCCCGTGGTGATTTCACCCCTGCTTAAAACAATATACACATGTCAAATTATATATGCAATACAAAATATATTCATACTTTATATGAATATATTAGCATACATCTAGTAATATTATCTACTAATTCATATGATAAAAACATAAAGTTATCATTTATCAAAGACTACAAGTAATATAATCACACAAGATAACTAAAATACATTAAACTTAGACCCCTACGTGGGTCTCCGCGGGGAGCGGGGACGGGGAATGAAGAACCATCCTCGCCCCCGTGAAACTAACAGAGACATGTCTCCTCTCATTTATATCCCCATGGAAAACTAATTCTAACCATCCCCACCTCATAATAGATGAATTCACCGCCAGGAAACGGTGAAAAGGGCCCCATTGCTATTAGCATACGTTGGGAGAGTCACCTGCTAGATTTAGCCATGCTATTGAAAGTATATTTTAATTAGGATAATCTACCGGATTTGATGCTAAGTAGGCACTAATTTCTTGTCATAAAAATGCAATTAAGTAAGAAACATTTAGAACCTTTTGATGGTGAAATCTATAGTACAGCCTGACATGTTTTAGAGTGAAACTAAAATTAGACTTTCGGACAAGTTAGTAGATTTGACAAAAAAAAATTAAGACAAAAAAATAAACATTAATCTATTATCATAAAACAGAAGAATAAGGATGATATATTTTTAAAATTGCTCTTTTGGGGTGGAATTAATCAACAATAGACGTTTGGGCAAGACCGAGAAGATATGTCTGTCCATGTAGCTAAAATTAGGCTTTACGATATTTCATTTTACAGCAACAATTTATTGTCATCAAACAGGCAATTAATTAATCATAATTCAGGCTAATCTTCCAGATCCTTTTAGATTATGATTAAAATCCTCCAGATAAGCTAGCATTTGTTTATTCCATATATAGCAGCGATATTTGTTCTATATATATGAACCATGGCTCCTCAAGTTCACACAAACCAACATTCAGTACATAGATCATAATAAGACAGGTAAAACATAGTAACATCATATATATTTCGCAATGGTGAAATGTATGAAGCCTGCCTACCAGGGACTCATGTTGTTTTGCTTGGTTCTTGTGGTGTGCTCCGCTCTTCCTGCACAAATAAGAGGTAATAAGAAAATTAAATTCCTTTTTTTGGTGATTTGTATGTCATTTCATCATTTCTTTTCAGTTTGACAACATATAGTACATATGATTCCTTCCATCTCTAGGTCAAACCATAAGGAAGATCGGAAGCAATATTCCGATGGGACTGAAAAACGTGGTCAGCCATGCGAGCTTGAATGTTTGCTATCAGGAAGAGAGGGACTTTGCCTATTGCTGTTCAAAGGACAAGAAGTGCTATTCAACTATTTCTGAGTGTCTAGCAAAATGCACCTACAACTGAAAAGCGAGCGAAGGACTAATTGGCAAATTAATTAAGTGCGCTCTATTTTGTGGTTGAATTGGACACTATGCTTATATTCATATCTTAAGGAGTTATAGTGTTTGATTGGTAGTAATCATATCCAGTGTCTGGGAATAACTGATTTGTATGCTCCAATCCATATGCATTTCCTAGAAATATATTGGAGCATATGAGATGATAATAAAAAAAATATGCGTACATATATATTGCACGTCAACGAACAAAATTACAATAAAAAAATCATGTGCTAAAAAAAGTACCAACATTTTCAAAAAATATTTTTTTAAAAAAACAGCCTTGTTTCAAGAAAAAAAAACTTCCGAACACAAAACAAAGATGCCCCACAATTATTTCTTTATTTGGATGGACTATACCCAACTATCATCACCATTTTTATTTATAGATGATCTAAAACTTTCTAGGAACATATGCCACCGTTTCGTAGGGTAAGATGTTTTCGTTGTACTCCCTCCGTTTCATAGGGTAAGATGTTTTCGTTGTACATGTACTAAGTTAAATTTTATTAAGTTCGATCATTTTTTTAGAAGATAGAGTGTAAAGCCTGGCCCAACCATTGATAGGACACCCCAAGTTATATTTGACTGTTCCATTGCAGGCTCAACTGGAGTCATAGGCCTATACATCCAAAAGACGTTTGAAGGATAAAGGTTGCCCTACGTTTCACACAGTTCTCTGGCCCCAAAGTTAATTTAAGATGGAGAGTTGGAGACTAACCGCAAAACATATTTCCACCATTCCGAAATATTCAACACTTCCTTATAAAAGTTAATGATGACTTGGGTAATAACTTTCAAACGCACAAAGGCCTACGATAAGGGGATCCAATGTCGCCTACACTTTTCAATATTGTGGTTGATATGTTAGTGGTTCTTATTGAGAGAGCTAAAGGCGATGGTCAAATTAGAGGAGTCATTCCACATTTAGTGGACGATGGTTTGTTCATTCTACAATATGCTGATGATACAGTAATTTTTCTAGATCATGACCTTGAACATGCCAAAAATATGAAAGCCATCCTGTGTGTTTTCAAACAGCTCTCAGGGCTGAAAATAAACTTTCATAAAAGTGAGATTTTTTTCTTTGGGAAAGCCAAGGAAGTGGAGGATCAATATAGACAACTATTTTGTTGTAATTCTGGATCTTTCCCGTTTAGATATCTTGGTATTCCTATTCATTATCGGAAACTCCAGAATGTTGATTGGAAAGGAGTTGAAGATAGATTTGAGAGGAAACTCAGTACATGGAAAGGCAAAAACATGTCATATGGTGGGAGATTGGCCCTTCTAAACTCAGTTCTTTCTAGCCTTCCCTTATTTATGTTATCCTTCTTTGAAATTCCACGAGGTGTGCTTCAAAGATTGGATTACTTTAGGTCACGTATTTTTAGAGTAATGATGACCGGAAAAGAAAATACAGACTAACTAAGTAGGAAAACATATGCCGACCAAAAGATCAAGGTGGACTAGGTGTCTATAACCTTGATATAAAAAATAGCTGCTTATTAAGCAAATGGCTTTTCTAGTTGTTTAATGGTGAAGGCTTATGGCAAGACCTTTTGCGAAATAAATACTTAAAAGGGTAAACCTCTTTCTGTTATGTCATAACAGCAAGATAGGTATTTCTCAGTTCTGGGCCGGTTTAATGAAAGTCAAAGACCAATTTCTTAGGATTGGTTCTTTTAGATGTGGCAATAGGACAAACATAAGATTTTAGGAAAACACGTGGTTGGGATCGCGTGCTTTCAAAGATCAATATCCTACATTATATAATGTGGCTCGAAAGAAGCAGTCTATTGTGGCAGAGGTCATGAGCACAACGCCGCTAAATATCTCCTTTAAAAGAGCTATTGTTGGCCAAAAGCTAATCGAGTGGAACGATTTGATCCTCAGGCTAGCTAATATAACTCTGTCAAATGAAAAGGACTACTTTGTATGGTCGCTCCCTAAGAATGGTCAATTTCCATCAAATCTATGTATGCCGTGATAATAAACTGTAATGTTCGGATAAAAAGAGAATTCTGTTGGACTTGAAAATTCCACTAAAGATCAAGGTCTTTATGTGGTTTCTTCACAAGAAAATAATTTTAACGAAAGATAACCTAGCTAAAAGAAAATGGGGGGAGACAAACATTGTTCTTTCTGCCATGCACAAGAGACAATCCAACATCTATTCTTTAAGTGTCATGTCGCTCAGTTTGTTTGGAGATGTGTGTTTTTTGCTTTTAATATCCCCCCACCCCGTAACGCCAAAAACATTTTCAGTAATTGGCTTAGAGGGGTATCTAGGTCCATTAAGAAGATGATTCTAATTGGAGCTAGTGATGTATGTTGGTCAATTTAGCACCGTCGCAATGATAAAGTTTTTAATGGTAAACAATTATCTAACCCTATGCAGGTTATCCTCGTGTCTTCTTACTGGCTTTATTTTTGGTCTACAATGCTACAATAGGAACAGCAGGATACTATGCGCAATGGTGCTATACTCTTAGAATCGGTAGCCAAGGGTCTCTTATTCCACTATGGGTGGTGTAGTTCCATAAGAATTGCTAGCTAAAATATTTTATGTGGTTTAATGCTAGTCAATAATAAAGGGGAGTTGGGGACTTGTCCCATCACCTTATTTCTCATTTTGATTTACTTTTATCTTACATTTTTATAACTATTAAAATTATAGCTGTGTGTCTTATGACAGAAGCCGGAGATGTAATACATTTCCATTATCTAAAAATTTTACACGATCATGAGAGCCATCTTTCTTACCATGATTTTTTTTAAAAATTTGGAGCAGAGCAAGAAATATACTTTTTTATCCGAGTTTGGACGGGTGTATTTTATTTCTAAGAATGGCAATGCAATTTCATAGAGTCCCATTAGCATACTATCTTCTTTAGGGGATGCGATGTTGTTACAAGCTCACGAGCCAAGGGACTATGTCAGTTACTGGTTAATTTGCTATATATCTTTCAGCAGATTTCATCTTAAAAAATCAAACGAATTTTCACCATTGATTTTACGTTTAAGATCCGTGCTTTTCTCGTTTGATCACAAACAGTCTGCAACTGATACAGAGCCATGTCATGTCCTGGCGTGCGTGCAGCAACCAGAGCAGGGCCAATCAGGCTGGCAACTGGTTAAGTGAGACCCAGCTGAGACAGTTATGTAATAAAATGATCTAGCAAATTAAAGTATGCAATATGCCTATTTGGTATTATAAGTATACATGAGCTTAATGATGTTATTGAAAAAATAAATTGAAACCACATTTCAAATTACAGTGTAATGAGAATGTTGTAAGTTATTTTAAGCTATGATGTAATTTATATAAAATTACTTTGTACCTTGTTAATATGCTTGTAACTTTTTAATTCTAGATTTTTTAAAACAAAATTCAATGATATTGTATTTTCTAACTAAGATACTTGTGTCTTTATCCTGTTAGTGAGTTTAATTTATATTGTTCTAATAGCCAAGTGTAGGACGGTTTAAAAATCCATGTGATCTTCCCATGAAAATTTCTTGACAAAACAATACCTAGTAAAAAACGATTTTACTATTTCACTTACAATAGATTTTTGGATTCATGTCTTTCGAACTTTTAGTCGTAGAATCTTCTTGATATGTCATTGTAGACCGAACTTATGGTTAAACTCAATTAAAGAACACCAAAATAAAGTTTACAACTATTTTTTCTCTATATTTATGACATTTTAAAAGTTTATTATTTTTTATATTTTATTTTAAATAGACTATGTTTATTTATTAGAAATTGTGTTAAGATTTGAAATCCAAACCTTTGGACAGATTAAAAGAAATATATATCCGAGGCTGTTTGTTTCCAGTCGAGTCAAGTCACCAGCCGCATCCAGCATCTCCTGCAAAAACCCTCATTTTATAGCCTCTAAGAGCTATAAATAAGTGCCACCCCCATTTCCCAAAGACCCTAGAAATGCTTTCCACTTCAGCAAAAGCCTCTATTTCCCAGCCCCCAATTCTTTACTCTTCTATTTTAATATTTTAAAATCACAGTAATTCTAACATATCCAAATTCGCTAGCAACTGAAGAAATATGAAGAGGTGCCGAAGCAGATATGAAGAACGGTAGAGCACGCGCTCTAACAAAAGCTTGCTAGCTAGCTAGTCATGAATTCCGACGAGAGCTCGGCCAGTGGCAATGGCCCGATGAGCAGCATCAGTGCCACTAGTAGTAGTAGGTCTCCAAGAATCATTGCTCAAAAATATATTTTATAGTACTGGACACAAAAACAAAAATTCATATCAAAGTTCAGAACTCAGCGGTGTCCTCCAAGGATCCAATGACTGAGAAACAGAAATTTAATTTGATTCCTGAACAATGTAGCTACTTAAAAGATCAATGTTCAGACACAATATTCAGACCAGACAGATATACATTAATGTAACCATGCGAAGCGAATCAATGCAAACTTAAAAAGTGAATGTAAAATGCAAATTTGGTTCATATGCACTGCAGCGGCACTGCAAATCAATACAAATAGACATTGGAGTGGCGTTGCGGCGCTAAGCTAGAGGCCAGCAGGGAGGTGCAGCATTGTCATCGCCGGCACGAGAGGGGAGTGATGCAGCGTCCGCAGGTGTGGTGTTTTTTCCGTCATGTAGACAACGTCCGGATAGGGGCTGCGGGGAGAGCCCCTTGAACTGGGGGTAGGGGGAGATTTCTAAGGGCCTTTCTACAATAGGGGTTATGGTAGAGGTTCTATTAGAGTTGATTTTTTGGCCTTAGTCCTCAAAAATTGTTTAGATTGTTTAGGATTCGGATAATTGTTTAGATTGTTTAGGATTCGGATTTAGGGACCCTGATGGAGATGCTATAACCTAACCACCTGGCAGAACGCCTGTTCTACTCGACGTCGCCCACGCACCCCCCCGACGCGCAGAAACTCCGCCGAAGCCCACGTCCGCACTCATCCTCGTCCAGGTGGAAAGCAAACCGGCTTCCATGCCGCTCCACCCCCATCCCAGCGCACCGCACACGCGTCGGCTCCCCAACCCCTCGCCACGCGACGCGCGGTCGCGAATCCACCCCGCTCACACGTGCCCCCTCGACGTGTCGCGCTCGCGCCCCGCGCGCCTCGCCTATAAGTCCAACGCTCTGCCTCGACCTACTCGCTTCACACACACCACACCGATCATTTCCAACTGAAACAGTCGATCAACTCATCGAGCAGTCGAGCACACGCTACACCCAGTGATCGAGTCGAGCTCGAGCGACGTCGTACGCTGAGAAGATGGCGCACTTCCAGGGACAGCAGCACGGCCACCCGGCGGCGCGCGTCGACAAGTACGGCAACCCGGTGGCGGCCGGCCACGGCATCACCGGGACGCACGAGGCAGGTGCCGGAGGGTACGGCGCCGCCGGCGACGTTGCGCAGCCTCAGCATGGGTACGGCGGCGCCACCGACGCCGGTGGTTATGGCCGGCAGGCCGGATACGGCGCCACCGGCACAGGCACTCACGACGCCGCGGGCTATGGTGGTTCCGGTCAGCCGGCGTACGGCGCTACCGGCACTGGCGTCCATGATGCCGGTGGTTTGATGCCTGGGCACACTACTGGGCATGGTATCACCGGCACCGGAGTCCACCACGGCACCGGCGCCGGTTTACCCGCGGGTCAGACCGCCGGGTACGGAACAACCGGCGTCACCGGAGCTCAGCACGAAGCTGGTGGACTAGGAACTGGGCACACAGCCGGGTACGGAACCACCGGAGCCCACCAAGCTGCCGGTGGCTTGGGCACCGGGCACATGGCTGGACACGGAGCCACCGCAACACCCGACACCATGGCATACGGAACCACAGGCACCGGGCCACACGGCGCCACCACCGGCACCGGCACCGGCGCGTATCCGCACGCAGGCGGCCAGTTCCAGCCGGCGAGAGAGGAGCACAAGACCGGCGGCATCCTCCGCCGCTCCGGAAGTTCAAGCTCAAGCTCGGTAACGTTTCTCAACACACTGTAAATTAACCGTAACTAGATTATGTTATACGTAACTTCCTGTGTCATCAATGTATTATATATGACGTGCAGTCGTCCGAGGACGACGGGATGGGAGGGAGGAGGAAGAAGGGAATCAAGGAGAAGATCAAGGAGAAGCTCCCCGGTGGCAACAAGGGCGGCCAGCAGCAGCCGACGGCCACTGCGGCGACTGGCGGATACGGTGCCGGCACGGGACACACCGCCGCCACCGGTACAACCACCGGCACTGGCGGGACGGCGTATGCACCGACGACGCAGCCGACGCACGAGAAGAAGGGCATGATGGAGAAGATCAAGGAGAAGCTCCCCGGTGGCCATCACTGAGCCCTTTTTGAGGTTCAGTTTAGCTCCAGCTTTGGGAGTGGCCGTGTACCTATACTGTTCAGAATAACCGATACTCCGACGTATGGATGAATAAAAACGAGTGGTTGCTTGAATGTGTTACTAATATAATATCGGTCATATCTCAGCTTCTTGTATTTTAGCTTCTTGTATTTCTGAAGTTTGTACTTGCCTGTCTTCTAAAATGTTTCCAAAATGTTGCTAGTAATGTTGTTATCCAGTACCTCCTCCGTCCTTAAAATAGGACTGAATGTTACCTCCTCCGTCCTTTAAAAAAAAAGATAGGGACTTAAAAACCTCCGTCCTTTAAAAAAAAGATAGGGACTTAAAAAACTCCGTCCTTAACAAACATATAAGACTTAAAAAAAAACATAGGAGTGAATGTGATAAAGGAGAGGAGTGACTCCGACGAAAAGAGGTATGTTTTAGATTTACGTCCTTTAAAAAAAGATAGGACTTAAAAAACTCCGTCCTTAAAAAAAACATAGGAGTGAATGTGATAAAAGAGAGGAGTGAATCTGACAAAAAGAGGTATGTTTTAGATTTATTGTAATACATTCATAGTATTACAAGTGATTCATTGTAAAAGTATTTTTTATGGAACGAATGGGACGATTTTTATTAACGAGACGGATGATTTTTTTTTAATGAGACGGATGGATGGGACAGTTTTTTTTATGGGATGTCTATTTTATGGGATGTCTATGGGACGTGGGACGGAGGGAGTACTCTCTTTATCCTAGGATAGACATAGGATAATGTCTATCCTAGGATAGACAGGTTTTTTATGAGATGTCTATGGAGGGAGTACTCTCTTTATCCTAGGATAGACAGGTTTTTTTATGAGATGTCTATGGGACAGAGGGATGGACGGGTTTTTTTTATGAGATGTCTATGGGACAGAGGGAGTACTCTCTTTATCCTCCGATGGATGGTCTTTTTTATTTTCTTTTTATACTGGGATGCGGGCGGATAGATGTGATGGTTTTCTCAGGGATGTTTTATGGAACGGAGGGATTACTCTATTTATCGTGGGATTAGGATGGATGGTCTTTTTTATAGGACGGACGGATGTGATGGTTTTTTAGATGTTTTATGGGACATATGGATGGGATGGTTTTTGTTTTTATTTGATGTTTATGGGATGAAGAGAGTACTCTCTTTGTCCTGGAACGGATGGTCTTTTTTTGGACGGTTTTTATTTTTTATGGGATGTTTATGAGAGAGTGATTTTTTTATGTGATGTTTATGGAACGGAGGTAGTATACTCTTTATTCTGGGATGGACGGTCTTTTTTATGGGGCGGTTTTTTTTTTATTGAATGTTTATGGGACGAAGGGAGTACTCTTTTTATCCTGGGACGCTCTTTTTTAAGGATATTTATGGGACGGAGGGAGTACTCTCTTCATCCAAGACACGTGAATTAACCACATACATTTAATGTATATTTTAACTAGAAAAAATACACCCGCGCATTACGCAGGTGGTAAGAGATAGGTGGAGAATGCGTGTTCTTTCATCGACCTTAGGGATGAAAACGGATTGAATACGGTCAGACACTAGCTCTATTATTTCGTTTTCATAATTTTTTTTCGGAATCGAAATCGGAATCAGAAACCTGGATATGAAAACGAAATCTAATATTATCAAATACAAATACGGAGTGAATACGAAGCGAAATGAATACGGTAATAAATATTAATCGGAATATTAAAACCCCTCACTACGACACAAACGATTTTTGTGTACGAGACACTATGAATTTTGTAAACGGACCACAACTTACCGCGTCGGTATTTTCGCATACGAATCCAACACACCAAAATGAACTCATTTTTGCATACGGTGCACTTAAGAGCCCGCATGGAAATTTTTCCATACATGCGTCTTAAGGAGTCATATGCAAAAATTAAATTTAAAAATTTGAAACTAGTTTATCTCACTCATATGAACTCCAAATTGGATGATTCTTTTGCCTAAATGTTTCTAAAATCATGCTCTATTATGTTATTGTATTTTTACTGCTATTATTTTGGCCATTTTTCTTATGACTTTGTTTTATTAATTAAAAATTTGAAGCAGTAAATAATTTCAGCTGAAAAAGTCATGAACATAAAAGTTGTAGAACTCATCAAGACATACAACTTTTATTTTGGTCATTTCTTCATCCAACAAAGTGATAGTAACATTGTTAACAAAATTTACATCTCTTTTAGAGTTTATAAAACCAAATCAGAGATATGCAAATTTTATGAACAATGTTACTGTTACTTTGTCGGATAAAAAAATGACCAAAATAAAAGTTATAGATCTTGATTGGTTATACAACTTTGTGGCTGTGTTTAGTTCACACCAAAATTAGAAGTTTGGTTGAAATTGGAACGATGTAATGGAAAAGTTGGAAGTTTGTGTGTGTAGGAAAGTTTTGATGTGATGAAAAAGTTGAAAGTTTGAAGAATTATTTTGAAACTAAACACGGCGTTTGTTGTTGATGACTTTTTCAGTTGAAATCATTTAGTATTTGAAAATATTGTTTGAAGTTATCATATTTTTAAATCCAAATTTAAACTGTTCAAACAAAGTCATATAGAAAATTGAGTAAAATAAAAGTTGTACATCTTAATAAGTTATACAACTTTGTTTTTGATAATTTTTCCACTTGAAATCATTTACTACCCAAAGAATTATTGGAATTTCTTATATTTTAAAATTTAAATTTTATATAGTTCAATGAAACTCGGATGGAGAAATGACCAAAATAAAATTGGTAGATCATAATGAGTTCTACAACTTTATTTTTGACAACTTTTTCGTATGAGTTCATTTAGTATCATAATTCAATTCGAAATTCATTTTTGCCAAGAAGTCTGATTAGCGTCCTCTTGGTTGGGCTGGCTTATGGGCCATGGCAGCTTTATGTGTAAGTCGGATATCCGATGGAAAATACCGGATAATATCCGACAGATATTCGATTCTGGCGGATATCACCTATATCATATTCGTTTTCATATCCGAAAAAAATATCCGAATTCGTTTCTGAATTTGAAAATTTTCGGATATATACGACCGAAACTATCCAAATCCGAAAAAAGTCAGGTCGGATAGAAATTATCCAAATCACTTTCAACCCTATCTAAGGTGTATCAATACTTAATTCGTGCATGGAAGAAGATACCAGGATTTAAGATCTTGAATAATGTTTTCATGCTGCTTACAATAAATTACATCTTCAGTTCAGAAACAATAGCAGACCTGGTAGCATATATAGTCTATTGAATTTGTATTGCGAGCCAGGCAAAATCAGATGCATGATAACTACTCCCTCTGTCCCGGTTTAAAAGGTGCTCCTTTTTTTTTCTTTTTGCTAAAACCAAGAAATTAACTGAGCGCAATAGTACAAAATTCTTTATCTACTCCTAATAAAGCGTATGCAGAAACTCCCTCGCTCCAAAATATAAAACATAATGATCACTCTTAACCCAAAAATCAAGAAACAATTATTATCACCTTATAGTTTGAATCATCTACCCTTAAATTCATTTACCCTTAAATTCACCAACTCAATTTACCCATCTTTCATCTTACACTCTTACATTTTATCACTTGAACGGTTCAGATCACCTCGCTGAAATCCCAACGATCGAGATCAATCCCACCTCCCTCAATCTCGCGCTCCGAGATCCGCGCCCCCTCCCCTCTCTCTCTCTCGCTCTCCCATATCCGCGTCTCCTCTCCGAATGGAAAAAATTCTCTGCGGCGGTGCCGCACGGCCCCGCCCGTGCAACACCGCGTGAAACAATGACGCGTGTGTAATCCCCTACTGCAATCCAAGCTCATGATTAGAGCCGAGCTGATGTCCAATCTCCCGGTCTCCCGTCTTCCTCAGGTCTCAGCACACTCAGGCCTCAGCTCGTTGAAACAGCCACCGAGCCGCAGCATTTGGTCTTACATGGGACTAGTACAAGCTAATTAACTAATTAGATTTGGCGAATTTTGAAAGAGCTTTAGTCATACAACAATTGGGAAAACAGATACATCATGTTTTAAGATAATTACAAAAGGCAAAACTGATACTTCTAGATTTTGCTGCTTACCAAGATTATGAATTATCAGCAGTTTCACATGAGATTATCTTTTCAAAGAATAAACATAGCCAACTGAATATATTATATTTAGTTACCTGACGAGAAATTCAGAAACAACAACATCTCCCAAGTCCCAAGCCTTTCCATATCGCTTGCTTCAACATATACCTGATTATCTTCTCCTTCTTCATGTTCTTCTTATCTTCGCTTGGGCCTTGGAGGCCTGATATCACCCGGTAGCTGCGGCTTGGCTGTTTCAACGAGCCGAGCCTGAGACCGGAACTGAGGGGAGAGCAGAAGATTGGACATCGGCTCGGCTTGGATTGCAGTAGGGGATCAGACACGCGTCATTGGTTCACGCGGTGTTGCACGGGCGGGGTCGTGCGGCACGGCCGCATAGAATATTTTTTCTTCTCCGAATCGCTGCCCTCATCTCTCACCAGATCGCCAGATCGCGCATCGCCCGATTCGACGCTGCCAAGATCGCCGTCGCCAGAAGCCTGCGACGCCGGCCGGACCACATCACCGTCGCCCGAAGCCAGTGATGCCCGCTTCGTCGATCTCCTCCGCGGCTACTGCCGACCGGCACCGCCGCCCGCATTGCCTTCTCCGTGCCGATCCCCATCTCGCGAGCAGAGCAGGGGAGGGGAGAGGAGAGGTCGTGTCCCCGATCTCCAAACCCTACCCCGTTGCCGGCACTGCGGATTCCCATCCCCTCGCGTGACACGACGTTCGACGCCGCCGAGATCGCCGTCGCCCGAATCCTGCGACGCCCGCCAGACCACAACGTTGTCATCACCATCGCCCACCTCGCCGATCTCCTCCGCGGCCGCTGCCGACCGGCACCGCCGCCTGCAACACCGCCTCCGCTCCGATCTTCCCCATCTCGCGAGCAGGGGAGGGGAGGGGCGACGTCGTCCTGCTGCGACCCGGTGAGCATCCACATCCTCTCTCATGGTGACCGGCACGATGGGTACTAGCAAGACACGGTGTCGTCGTCTCGCCGTTCTCTCATCCACCTCATCTGCCACTTTGCTCTTCCGGCTGCCATCTATCCCTGTGGATCTGGACGTAGTGACTGTGGCACGCTGGTGATGTTGGAGGTTAAGGAGATGACCAGCTAAAGAAGAAAAATAGCCAATCTCCCATCACCTTCCGCCTTCTCCGAGGACGTCCGAACATGGCTGCTCAAGGATGGGGATGATGGTCTACATCTGCTTCTTTCCTACCTATACCGCAGGCTCTGGCAGTTACCAGTGCAATCATTCATCAGTTCTTATGTCATGGAAGTCATCTGAATTTCTTTTACTCACCTGCATGGCTGCATGCATCTAATTGTTTATATACCATTCTTGCATTGATGTTAAGAGACTTCAGTACCTCTTCAATCGCACGTAATTGATACTCCGTACACACTTTTGTCTAATGGTCATCATTGTTCATTGGTTAGGACATAACTACGTAGGATCAAACATCTTTTATATATTTGGTGGGGTCCTGATCAAATATTTAGTTCTCATGTTTGAGAAAATGAGAGTTATATAATTGGTGTCTTCAGATATTGCAATCTGTTGTGTAAAAATAAGTACCCTCTTGCCAAAAAAAAATGAATTATGATACAATGGCTATATATGTTCCTTTTCTTCCAATACTGAATGCAAAGTTGGTACATTGTAAGGTAGATTAGCCTTGAGATACTCAGCTCCTAATGCTGTTATATTCTGAAAATATTTTTTAGTGTAACTTGATCAAACATCTGTTGTACTATGCACTTGATAGTTTTAATTGGTTCCTTCCTGAGATATAATTCCATATATTTTGCAAGGTTTGGTTAACTAGAATATAATTTATGGATATTTGCAAATTCCTGATGTCTTTTACTATGCTGAAAAGGCAATGCTTAACCCAACAATCTCTAAGGTGACGGTGTGTGAGGCCTTTGAAGTGGATATTTATTCTATGTGACCATGACAGGGATGCACACAATGATGTGGAGGTTGTCATTTGTTATGTGTAGTACCACATATTCAAGCTTGTATCATATTGTTGTAGGCAAGGTTACCGACTCTGTATTTGTTAACCATCTTGGCCTTGTTTTGTACATGTTGAGAAGATTGAGAATTTTGAATAGACGTTTCAAGAAACTGCTGGTACAAGAATTGTTCAGTGAAGATACATTGTTCATTGTTCATTTTGGCATTTTCTGTTGAAACTTAATTAGTACACACTGCTATGTTGTTTATGAGACCTCTGATTCACTAAATGAGGTGCATTTCTGCAATAATATTGGTGTTGATGCGATCGATTGATGAAAGCGAATTTATTCCTTAGAAAGAACAGCAAAATTACTTCTGATTTTGCATGTTTTATCTTGGTCAATTAGCTTCATCAGTGAATCATCATCTCTTTAGTTTATAATGGCCATTTTCTTAAAACAATTGTTCCCAACTCTTACTACTATTCTGCTTATAAATAATTGTTAATGGTTTTCAATTAATTTTATTAGATAATATGATTTTTTATTTTGCTTTACATATATTTGATATATAATGTGAATCGAAATAAAGCTCAGTTTGGACTGATTGAGAGTAATCCATCGTGCCATCGCCGCTTACTCCTGTGCTCAATGGGAGCTCAATGACGTGAATCAAAATATTTTTATAGTTCCGTAGCGTTAGCACGTGCATATTACTAGTCCTAACAAATACAATAAATACAATGCACCCTACTGGAGAAATAATCTTTAGAGGTCGAGTGATTTCCACAATAGTCCAGGTTCTTACTAAAGATTGTTTTTAGTCCCAGTTGATACTACCAACCGAGACTAAAGATTACCACTTTAGTACCAACCGAGAGTAAAGATCATGTAGATCTTTACTCCCGGTTGGTAATCATGTAGATCTTTACTCCTGGTTGGTAGTACCAACCGGGAATAAAAATTTATCTTTAGTCCCGATTGGAGTTACCAACAGGAGTGAATATTTATCTCTCATCTCTGATCGGTTAAGTCCTAGATAAGATCAGTTAAGTCCACTCGATCTCTCCTCCCCTCAGATCCGATCTCATCCTCCTCCCCTCCCATCTCCTCCTCCCCTTCTCCCCTTCCTCCTCCTCCCCTCACTACTGGAGAAGTGCTCATCTCTCCCGGTTCGCAACCCCCTTTACTCTCGAGTAGCGAACCGGGAGAGAGAATCCGGGACTAAAGATGGCGGTCTTTAGTCCCGGATCAAATACCCGGGAGAAAATCTCCATGCTGAGCCACGTGGCCGGCAAAGCCATATTTAGTCCCGGTTGCTGTTACCAACCGGGACTAAAGATTTTTCTTTTATTTTTTTTCAATTTGGTTGTGCTGCCTGCTGTAGATATATATATGAATATATATCATGTATATATATGTTTAAATACATATATATATATATGTATGTATCTATATATATATATATGTATATATATATGTATATATATATATATGTATATATATGTATATATATTATGCATATATATATTAACAAAATATGAGTTTGCAAGTAAGTAAATATACACATATGTTACCAAACCAAGTACACAAAAGTAAATGCATGTGTGCATATATGAATATATATATATATATGTATATTACAATTCCTTCGGACTTTGTAATCTTTGTTTCTGTTGCTACAACTTGGTGGCATCGGAAGAAGAAGGACCGGCTTTATGAATAGTCGATCCATCGTAATAGAATTCTCCTGTGGGATCGAGAATCTGCTTGTTGATGAATCCCATTATCTATTCTTGAACAGCCCTTATGAAATCATCGTGGGTGGTGTTATCTATCAGGTAAATCATCTGTTATTTGGAAAAAAACCGGGATTAAGGATGTTATGATTGTTTTTTTTCCTTTCTGACAGGAGGAATGGATACATCAGTCAAGGAAGGAGGAGTATGAACAAGAGAGCAAGGCATGCAGATAGGAAGACATCATTCGGCGAACCGACCAAACTGTGTGAGTAGTTAGATGATTTTTTAAGCATGCATATGTATTCTAGACAAGTTGTTAGGTCTAATGGTGCTGAGCATCTGTTAGGTTAGGTGACGGAGTGCTGATGTATTTGATAACTGTGGGCAAGTAAGTTGCTTTAATTTGAAATATCGAGGGAGTATATGCTATAGTCTATCGGATAATTTATTGATGTCTAAATTATCGTTTCTTAGGCCAACTGATACTGTGATAAGAAAAAAAAAGCAAAAAACACATTGTTCATGAGTAATTTTGTAAGTTGGAGTTTTGTTTTGGTGGTGCGCTTTCGATATATCATATTAGGTTACTATCGGGGCTTTGAATTTCATGTTGTGATTGTTCCTTCCTTACTCTTTACTTACTTCTCCTATCATAAAAAGAACCAAATCTATGTCCAGATTCAAATTCATGATTGGGATTTTTTTTGGACAAAGAGAGTATGTGTCAACGGGTGATGGGTTGGTTAGCCCATTTGTAAAAGAAGGTGAACTATCTAAGAATTACATGCATGAAAATTCAAGGACTCACAGCTAAAGACCTAAAGATTGGAGATAAATTACAAGGATTGTTAGATGTGAAATTTTGGTTGTAATTCCTAGAGGGGAAAAATATCTATTGTTATGTATATTATGATTGTTAAAACCTGTTCTTTTTTAATTGTTTGGGCTGCATTAACAAATGTCACCGTAGCATTAGCATGGGCAAATTACTAGTTTTTTTAAGTTCAATACTGTACACATTTGCTGGACATAATGCATATACACTGTACAACCACTGTGCAGAGCTTGCTGGCGGCGTTGGATCGACCTTGCCTCCAGTCGTTTGCCGTCATGCCAGTCCTGGAAGGCCATGCCGTTGTGCCGCATGTGCATCGCCTCCGCACCTAGCTGTCCGCCGCCAGTGGCTGCGGCCTCCTTAGGGATGTTGCCGTCGGGCGCGTTGCCATGCGGCAGATGAACGGGCTGAAGCAGCAATACGTATGAACATAAGGTGACACTGAACTTGCGACCATTGTGCTTGTGGGATGTTATTTTGTTGTTGCTGTGCTTCTGGTCGGTGTGCTGCTGCTGCTGTGCTTTTGGCCACTGCGCTGCTGCTGCTGTGCTTTTGGCCACTGCGCTGCTGCTGCTGTGCTTTTGGCCACTGCGCTGCTGCTGCTGCTGTAATGCTATTGCATATGTGCTACTGTTGCTCTCGCTGTAGCAGGAAGATGAAATTTGAGACTTTGGATATGTATTGAATTGGTGGATGGATGTAATGATATTGCATTTTAAGACTTGTGGAATGTGAAATGCATGTGACATTGCAATCATTTGTGGAATGTTAATTCATTTGAATTTGATTTTGTATGTGCTGAAATATTGTATCTGGGCTGAATTGTATGGGCTGAAAAAATATCAGTTGAGTTTTGTGGGCTGAAAAAATTATATGGGCTAAATTGTGGGGGCTGGAAAAATCATATGGGCTGAATTATGCGCGTTGGAAAAATCATATGGGCCGAATTGGTGTGGGCTGAAAATTTATATAGGCTGCACTCAAACAAACAAGCAAAAAATATGTTGGGCCAGCTAGCAACAACCCTAGAAAAAATATATTTGTGGCCCATGAGCTACATGGGCTTCAGCAGGCCGAATCTTATTCAGTGACGTTTTTTTTAACCATGTCAACTGCCATGTCAGCTGCCACGTGGCAATCCCCAGGATTTTGTGACAATAAAGCAATGTCTATGACAATGAATGTACAAACGTCACATGATGAATTTATGATGGTGGCTTTTTGACGTTTGAAATTACGTTAACTGTTTGTCACAAATCTTAATTTTTGACATAAATTTCACATATTATGACATAATAAAATGTCAAAAAGCCACATACCTCTTGTAGTGCGACAAGGACGTATTCGATGTGAGTAAAATAATGGGTGCCGAATCTCTGGAAACAGTCTTGACGACAGGGACGTACCCGGAATATAAAAAAGAGAAAAATATGAGAAAAAGGCTCAAGAAAAGAAAAAGTAAAAATTCTCTTGGTTGTTTTGTGCATAAGGCTAATTTGAGAAAGAATGAAAAATGCAATAGGTATATGTGTTTAGTGTTTATTCTTTAACCTATGTGCTTGTTAAGATGTTGCATTATAAATTGTATGAAATCATGAATTTTGATTGTTGATTCAAGCTTAATTGTAAAATTTTTGGTTCATGGTTATACTTTAATGCATGCTTGTTATATTATAGATGGGATCATCTTCTTTTTATTGCAACACATGACATGATATGATATATATATGTTAAGCTCTTATACATTAATGAACATAATTCCTATGTTTGATGAAATCATTGTCAAAAGGGGGAGAAATAATGTGAAAATTTTTGGATCTTTTGGAGAAGAGATAAGTTTTCTTTTGGTTCAATTGGGAATTTCTTTCTTTTAAAAAGGGGGAGAAGTTTTCTTTTGGATTTTTGTGCACAATGAGTACGTTTGTACGAAGTGTGCTTTTTACCGCTTTTGTTTTTAATTTTCCAAACTCCAAAACATTTTTAATGGGTTTGCCAATATGTTCATCAATGGGGAGATTGTAAAATCAAAGGTGTTTTTGATTATTATTTTGTGATGAACAATTGGCGTCGGAGATTATTGGCTTTGTTATTTGGAATTTATTCACGAAGTGGTTTTGGAGATGATTGGATTTTATAGGTGAATCTACAGGATACTGCTGTTATTTCATGTGACCGGTCAGATCGGGCTGTGCATGCCGGTCAGACCGGCGGTGATCGAGCGGTCAGACCGGCCGGCCTGCAGTCTGACCGGCCGACGCTGTGTCGGTTTCGCTTTCGGGTTGTTTATTTGGATATCCGTGATTGTTTCATGGTTATGGCTATGAATACTATACGTGTGTAATACTGTTGTTTGCTAACAATGAGTCAAGTTGGAGATAGCTTGGTCTCGGAATATGGTTTCTTTGTTTGTTTCATGTGTAGGTGACTCGATGCCTCGAGAGAGTATTTGCGGTGATGGATCGGGAGTCGGCTTGGTGGTAAGATGTAACACCCTGAAAATTCGACCGACAAATCAAAACTCTAAAAATACGGATTTTCAAAAACTTTTTAAAATAAATTGCATCATGCCGATTTTGTTCGCCCGTTCCATTGAATCTCGATTTCGGAGTTTGGAGATTGCGAATAAAGAACAATTAATTAAGAATAAGCCCTAAAAATAAATTGGTAAAATGAATATAATTTAAAATAAATAATAGGTGTGGATGGAGGTAAATAAGATATTATCGCAAACATATTTATATCAATTAAATTTAAATGCGATGGAATAAGAATTAAAACTAATTAAAAATTTAAATAAATTATATAAATAAAAATGTGAACAATATTAATCTAGGGTGAATTCATTAGTTGGGGATAACACAAATATTGGGTAAAATTCATATATGCAAATATTAGGAATTATAGAATCAAATTTATATAATAAATAAATAATAAATGAAAAAAAAATAAAAAAATAAAATAAAATAAAAATTAAATAGGAAAAATAGGAAATGGCACTGTTCATTGCCCGCGAGGTGCTCGACGTGGTTCCCTAGACCGCGCCCCGTGCCGCCGTCCCGTCGCCGTCGTGTCGCCGCGCCGCCGTCCCGTCGCCGTCGTGTCGCTGCGCCGCCGTCCAGTCGCGTCGCCCGCCTCTCGCCCCGCACCGCTGCCCGTCGCATCGCCGCTCCGAGCCCCGCGCCGCCATCGCGTCGCCGTCGTCCCGCCCCAAGTGCCGCTGTCGCGTCGCCATCACGCCGCCGCCCCTTCCCCTCTCCTTCTCCCCTCTCTACAAATACCCCCCCTCTCTCCATTTCCCCCACCCCATCTCAGCCTTCCTCCCCTCTTCCCTCTCCACTGCGCCGCCACTCTCGTGCCGCGCCGCCTTTCCCGTGCCGCCGCGCCGCCGTTCCCGTGCCGCCCTGCCGCCGCTCCCGCGCCGCCATGCGCCACCGTCGCCGCCGCCGCCGGTGAGCCGCCCTCCTTCCCCCTCGCGTCCACCGCCGCCGCCGCTCGGGTGGGAGAGAGAGCCAAGAGAGAGAGGGAGAGGAAAAGAGAGGCCGGCCGAGAGAGAAGAGAGAAAAAGAGAGAAAGGGAGAAAAGAAAGAAAGAGAGAGAAAAAGAAAAAAAGAGAGAGAAGAGAGGAAAAGAGAGAAAAAGAAAAAGAGAGAAAAGAAGAAGAGAGAAAAGAAAGAAAAAAAGAAATAAATAAAAAAATAAAAAAAATAATAATAAGATAATAATAAAAAGGAATTTGAGGAAAATTAGGGAAGTTTAGAAAATTTAAAATAATTAGAATTTAATTATAAGATTAATTTTTCGTCGTAGGATTTTAAAAATTTAATATAAATTATGGATTATTCTTGGTAATTACTATAAGAAATCAATTCGCGGTAGTAATTTAAATGTAATCAATAACTAAAACAAATAAACGAATTCTTATAGATTATTATAGATTATTTTGGGTAATCTCTAGAAGTAATCGATTCACGATAGAAAATCGGATTTAATTACTAAGGATTTTTTTTAATCATTTAGTCATAGACTAAATTAAATCGTATAATAGTTTTTAAGATTTCGTCCGATACTTAGCTCGCGATAGAAATTTCTAACCTATTATATGGATATAATACTCGGGAATGTTAAATTAAAAACTTATGACAACAAAATGATTATACTCACAAATAATTTAAATCGAAAATGGGTTTGCCTTAGTTCACGAATAGTAAAGTTAATATAAAGGAATCGACTTTCGCACTCGACTTTCATTCGGATTTACTTGGATTTTTATTTGAATTCTAACCGAATTCAAATCAATTTTCGCACGTAACTATAGAGCCCGAGGAAGCTGCGGATCCAAGCGAAGGTCAAGACCCGCAAGACTTTGAGCAAGGCAAGTCATCACTATTCCTTGAACATGTTGATCCCAATTGCGAAATTGTTTTGTTTACAAATAAAATTGTATCCAATGATAAACATCCTACTTGTGATTATGCCATGCCTTGATTATTGTTTACCCCATATTCCTTCGTAACCATGTTTACGTATGAGTCCCAAGTAAACTATGACAATTGCTTAGCAATGCTATTCTAGAATCATGCATACTCATATTTATCAAAATGCTCTATGCTTGGGCAATTACCTTTAGGAAGGTAATTGAGATGCGGCATGTGGAGAGATGAGCGCCACATTGCCACGATGTTGATGACATGATTTGCGAAAAGAGAAATAAAATTAAACAACTCTTTTCGACTGGGGCGGACGGAGGATTTGGGTGGTATCCGGAAAAGGGCAAGTACCGTCCCCGGTCATTTAAGGACCGAGCCATGAAGTTAAGCATAAAACGACCCCTGTGCAACCGCTTTTCTCGTATGGGTATAGACCTGGCAGAATAGATAGCTGAGCGGAGGCAGTATCCATGCATAGTGGCTTCTTGAGGTGTGAGGCAGGGGCTCTACGGTGGGGCAGCCATTGGTAGGACCGCGAGGCGGGAGTCTACAGTGGTGTCGCCATCGGTAGGACTGCCATAGGTGAATTTAAACTTAATTATAACTTAATGCATATGTGAGTTTTCCCTTCCCAGGTGCGCCAGAACTCCTTTCGCTGCTAGAAACCGTGTACGCCTAGAGTGCATGAGGATGTAAAGTTCATGGAGTGGGTACTGCCAATGCGAGGTTATCGAAAAGCTTTGCCGCGACATGTCTCATGTGTTGGGACGAGGCTCATGTGTTGGGCAGTCGCGGAGTGCGAGTAAAGTGCACATCCACTTCAGTGTGAGTAAACCAAATCTATTCGAATAGCCGTGCTCGCGGTTATTGAGCACCGGGACGTGTATTACACTTGGCTAGACTCTAAATTCTTAACTTATGTGGGATAGGATGTTGCATGATGATTTCTATGCTGATGGAGCCACTTCCTGAGAGGAGGGAAGGTGGACGTCCTCAGAAAACCATGACGACTCAATGGCGGGAAGCTATCCTTGGGATCACAATGGATGGTGGACAGAACCGTCATTGTTTAATATGAACACTGGTACTAAAATTTGATCAGTCTATGCTAGGTCTTAGGCTTGTGAAAAGAATTACAAAACTTGCTTTGTGCAAAAGAACCATAGCCATTCCTTGAATACCCTTTATCATGTGCATTGTTGCTGTGGTGGCTTGCTGAGTACGGTTGGTACTCACCCTTGCAAATATAAACTTAATCAGAGGCCGGAGATGAAGCATCGGAGGATCCCTATGCCTATTACCAGGAGGGTGATGAAGACGATGGCGCTCAGTAGGTCTTAGTTACGGTCGTTGCCTGTGGCAATGGCGTGCCGCTGCCTTGATTCTGCTGCCTTACCTACTTCTGTTTTTGAAATGTATTCCGGACCGCTCGGTCCGATGATTTAAGACTATGCCTGCGGGCTATTGATGTAATAATTCGTACTAGACACTCGTGTATGTGCACTGGGTATTTCAGCTATGAATTCGTGTGTACCAGACTACTTGATCCAGGGAAATGGTACTGTTTACACGATTGATTCCTGTTATAAAAACGGGGGTCCACAGAGCTGGTATCAGAGCCATACGACTGTAGGAAAAGACCAAAATACGCCCCACCGCTTTTCTAAGTTGGCCAAGGGAGAAATTCCCATTTAGTAATACTTTCAAAAATAAAAATGCTATGTTTACAAAACTCTGTACGATTTTTATCTTACTCTTAACTATTTTCTTCACAAAATGAGTTTTACTCTTAGCTGACCTTGGGTTTTTCTTAAAATTAGATGGCAGATCAGGATTCACCCGCCACCTGGGAGATGGGCATACCCCGCTCAGAGGGATACGTCATTGAGCTACACCAGCTGATGAGGCGTCTGCGATACCCCAGATTTCCGATCTACCGAGTGAGACAGTGTGGATCTGTTTGGGAGGCTCAGGTCGAGGTTCACACGCGAGTTCCTTTAGAGTTAGACTACAGCTTCCCGACACGCCACCGTCGCGACTTGCCGGAGACCGCGATGCAGGATGCAGCACGGGAGGCCTTCCTTCGACTTAGCTCTATCCACCGAGCTGAGTTGGCGAGTACTGAGTTTGCTCACCACCCGTTTCGAGAGGAGAGCAACTCCGTCTGCACAGTTCAGGACACACCTTGCTGCTACAACCCGATAGTGACCCGACTGTCACGATGGGCTGAGGCAGCAGACGACTTTTACAAGGAGGCTCTGTTAGAGATCGACGACCAGCAGAGGCGTGTGGGAGAGTTAGAGACCGAGGTGACTGACCTTACAGCATAGCAGCTTCAGCTGGAGGAGGAGCACCAGGCTTGGGGCAGTGAGATAGACTCACTGAAGGCGCAGCTCCAGGTCCACGGCGACCAGTTCCAGCAGTTATCTGACCATTACAACGACCGCTGCGGGATGATGGATACACTTGAGGAGCAGCTGAGAGAGAGTCAGGAGCACGTCAGCCAGCTGGAGGAGCAGCTTCGAGCAGCCACGGTCAGCACCACAGGAGCTTCTACTTCCACAGCAGTAGGGCGTGACCGCTACTTTTTCCTCACCCCGCCGTACCCACCAGCATTCCACGCTCTTTTGGGAGAGGTTGGTATGCTGGCTACTGAGTCAGCACCTTACTTGGTGGACCCGACAGTGACACAGCCACCTGCCCCGGAGATTGTGCACACTCCACTGATCTCTACACCTTCTCCGCAGCTGGGTTCCAGTTTAGAGACTCCGATCCAGGTCGACTCCGAGACAGAAGGAACTAACACTGAGCCGGAGAGCGAGCCAGACATCACTGATACTTCAGAGGATGAGACCCCTGTTCCCCGCATCACCTTCCTTGGAGGCCCTCGCACCCTCAGCACTGCCCGCAAGAGCACCCGACCTCCGGGCAAGAAGCCCAAGCCAGATTCAGAGGCCACTACTTCCGAGCCATGGGGACTCAGGTTTGCCGATGCCCGCGACCACCCTCTACCTGCCCCAGGATCCTGCAGATGGTTGGATGACTAGACTGGAGGATTATTGCAGCTTCGATCTCGCTTCAGATGGATTTTGGATAGTACGCGAGACACCCCTCCCTTACCTAGTTTGACGAGTAGCTTGATGGTTAGTTCGATGTATCTTTTGGATGAACCTTATTTGGACTGCATATGTGCGCAGTCGATTGCATCATGATTTATGTACTATTTGTGGAACTCTGTGATGTTATTTATGATATTGTTGTTGTTGTGTTATAAATGAGTTTATTCCACCATGCTTGCAAAACAAAATTCACATCAAAACAACTCCCTTAATGGGATGAAACCGTAGAAGCTAGTTAGAAGATTAGGATACTTATTCCATCATCCTACACAGATGGCAAGCCGATGTCGGGCATCAACCAGCAATGAAGAAACTCAGACACCTGACCTAACCACCCCGGCCGAAGTTATGGCCACTCAAACCCAACTCCTGCAAGCCATTGCAAACAACCAAGGCAACCGCGGAGGATCGAGCTTTGGAGAGTTTATGAGAACCAAGCCACCCACGTTCGCTACGGCAGACGAGCCTATGGAGGCAGAAGATTGGCTATGTATCATAGAGAAGAAACTAACCCTTGTCCGGGTACGCGAAGCCGACAAAGTGATCTTCGCAGTAAACCAACTGGAGGGACCCGCTGGTGACTGGTGTGATACTTACAAGGAAGCTCGGGAAGAGGAGGCTGGAGAACCCACTTGGGAAGAGTTCACCGCAGCATTTCGCGAGAACTTCGTGCCTGCTGTGGTAATGCGTATGAAGAAGAACGAGTTCAGAAGGTTGCGACAAGGGAACACAACGGTGCAGGAATATCTGAACTGGTTCACTCAGTTGGCCCGCTATGCAATTGGAGACCTCGCAGATGAAGAGGAAAAGATCGACAAGTTCATAGAAGGACTGAATGATGAATTGCATGGACCTATGATTGGGCAAGACCATGAGAGCTTCCAGAGCCTGATCAACAAAGTCGTTAGGCTGGAAAACGATCAAAGGACTGTAGAGCACAATCATAAGAGGAGGCTTGCTATGAATCGCCCATCTCAAGGGGTGCCTCAGCGACTTAAAGGAGCCACTTCGTCTGGGTGGAAGCCCCCTATTGTGGCAACTAACCGTCCCGCCGCGCCTAGCAATTTTAACAAGCCGGTGGTGATTCAGAACCGCACCCCTACACCAACTCTGGCTGCCCTGGAGCCAAGAAGAATGTGGACTGCTTCAACTGCGGAGAGTATGGGCACTACGCCAACAACTGCCCTCATCCACGTAAAACTCCTGTTCGTACTGGCGCTAATGCAATGGCTGTTCGTGGGACTACTACCCCTGCTGCCGGACGAGGACTATTCAGGACTCCCCAGACTAACAGGACTGTTACCGGATTTGGCCACGGACAAGTGAACCATGTGCGAGCTGAAGAGGCCCAGGAGGATCAGGGCATACTGATGGGTACGTTTTCTATCAACTCCACTCCAGTTAAAGTTCTCTTCGATTCAGGAGCATCGCATTCATTCATATCATTGAAGGCTAGTCAAAAACACAACTTAATCCTAGTGGGACTTAGAAAGCCTATGATAGTACACTCACCTGGGGGCGAGATAACTATGAGTCATGCTTGCATAGACGTACCTATTCGTCTTAGGGATGTGGTGTTTCCCTCCAATCTTACGGTGTTGATACCCCAGACCCTGGATGTCATATTGGGTATGGATTGGTTAGCAAAGAACAGAGGGGTAATCGACTGTAGACGTAGGGAAGTTACCCTGACCACACCCTGGGGATCGGATATGAGGGCAACCATGGATCAAGATCCTAGACTGACCGAACGTGCCGGAGGCATATTTACCATACTACCCCTGAAAGGAATGCCTGTAGTGCAACGATTTCCCGATGTATTTCCAGAAGATTTACCAGGGATGCCACCAGATCGTGACATAGAGTTCATTATTGATCTGATGCCCAGAACTGCTCCCATATCCAAGAGACCCTATCGGATGCCAGTCAATGAGATGGAGGAACTTAAAAAGCAAATTAGAGAGTTGCAAGAAAAGGGATTTGTATGCCCCAGTTCGTCACCTTGGAGAGCCCAGTGCTATTCGTCAAGAAGAAAGATGGTAGCATGAGGATGTGTGTAGACTACCGTTCACTGAACGAAGTAACCATCAAAAACAAATATCCACTACCACGGATTGATGATCTTTTTGATCAACTCAAAGGAGCTAAGGTGTTCTCTAAGATTGACCTTAGATCAGGATACCACCAATTGAAAATTAGGACCGGGGATATACCCAAGACCGCGTTTTCAACACGCTATAGGTTGTATGAGTTCACAGTAATGTCGTTTGGGTTAACCAACGCCCCGGCATACTTTATGAATCTTATGAACAAAGTGTTCATGGATTACTTGGACAAATTTGTGGTAGTATTTATCGATGATATTCTGATCTACTCCAAAGATGAGGAAGAACATGCGGAACACTTGCGATTGGTACTCGAGAAATTACGGAAGCATAAATTATATGCAAAGTTTAGTAAATGTGAGTTCTGGCTAAAAGAAGTCGCCTTTCTAGGCCACGTAATCTCAGCCGGTGGAGTAGCAGTGGATCCTGCTAAAGTGGAGGCTGTTACGGAATGGAAAGCACCCAAGTCTGTGACTGAAATTCGGAGTTTTCTAGGCTTGGCCGGATACTACCGAAGGTTCATTGAGGGATTCTCTAAGGTAACCCAACCGATGACACAACTACTCAAGAAGGAAAAGAAGTTTGTGTGGTCAGAACAGTGTCAGGAAAGCTTTGAGCAGCTCAAAGAAAAGCTGACCTCGGCACCTATTTTAGTTCTTCCCGACATCAGGAAAGACTTTGTTATATATTGTGATGCATCAAGGCAAGGACTAGGAGGAGTACTGATGCAGGACGGAAAGGTTGTAGCCTACGCATCGCGACAATTGCGACCACACGAGGAGAACTATCCTACCCATGACCTAGAACTTGCAGCTGTGGTTCATGCGCTAAAGATTTGGAGACATTATTTGATTGGAAACCATTGTGATATCTATACTGACCACAAGAGTCTGAAGTATATTTTCACCCAGTCAGATCTCAACTTGAGGCAAAGGCGATGGTTAGAACTAATCAAGGATTATGACTTAGAGGTTCACTACCACCCCGGCAAAGCAAACGTTGTGGCTGACGCTTTGAGTCGGAAGAGCCATTGTAATCATCTGAGGACGGAAGAAATGGCTCCTGAGCTTAAGGAGGAAATAGCCCAACTAAACCTACATATAGTACCTCATGGACAGATAAACACCTTGGACATTCAACCTCTTCTGAGAACCCAAATAGAAGAAGCCTAGAAGGACAACGAGGAAATCCGAGAGGTGAAGGAACGCCTAGCCACAGGACTTGCAAAGGAATTTTCAACCGACGAAAAAGATGTCCTATGGTATAAAAAGAGGATTTATGTACCCGAACAGGGTGGACTGAGAGGATTAATCCTAAAGGAAGCTCACGAGTCGGCATATTCATTGCACCCCGGAAGTACAAAGATGTACCAGGATTTGAAGGAAGGATACTGGTGGCCCAACCTGAAGAGAGATGTGGCAGAATACGTAGCACTCTGTGACGTGTGCCAAAAGGTGAAGGCCGAGCATCAGAGACCGGCAGGTTTGTTGCAACCCCTTAGGATTCCCGAATGGAAATGGGACGAGATAGGTATGGATTTTATTGTTGGATTGCCCAAGATTGCAACAGGGTACGATTCCATCTGGGTGATTGTGGATCGACTCACCAAGACTGCGAGATTCATCCCCGTTAAGACAAATTATAGCAGTGCCAAGCTAGCCGAGTTATACATGACCAGGATAGTATGTCTTCATGGTGTACCTAAGAAAATTATATCTGATCGAGGCACACAGTTTACCTCACATTTCTGGGAGAAAGTACACGAAGCCCTAGGAAGTTACCTAGCGTTTAGCACAGCTTATCACCCCCAAACAGATGGCCAGACAGAGAGAACAAACCAGGTCATGGAAGACATGTTGAGAGCTTGTGCTCTGGATTTTAGCAAAGACTGGGAGAGATGTTTGCCCTACGCCGAATTCTCCTACAACAACAGCTTTCAAGCAAGCCTAAAGATGTCACCCAATGAGGCATTGTTTGGTCGACGATGTCGAACTCCACTAATGTGGTCCGAGACTAGAGAACGGGCAGTATTTGGACCTGACATTATCCAAGAAGCCGAGGAAAAGGTTCGCCTGATTCGTGACCGTTTAAAAGTAGCACAATCACGACAAAAGAGTTACGCCGATACTCGAAGAAGAAACCTGGAATTTAAGGAAGGAGATTATGTTTATCTGAAGGTTTCTCCGATGAGGGGAACGAAAAGGTTTAAGGTCAAATGAAAACTAGCGCCAAGGTATGTGGGACCCTTTCAAATCACGGCTAGACGGGGAGAAGTCGCATATCAGTTACAGCTACCAGAGAATATCGCCGATGTGCACCCAGTCTTCCATGTGTCTCAATTAAAGAAATGCTTACGAGTGCCGGAAGAACAAGCTCCGCTGGAAGAGATTCACATTAGCAATGATCTTACGTATCCAGAACACCCGGTCCGGATATTGGATGAAGCTGAAAAGAGGACTAGAAGCAAAGTGTGGCGTATGTACAAGGTACAATGGAGAAATCACACTGAGGATGAAGCAACTTGGGAAAGCGAAGAATTCTTGAGGACGGAATACCCGCATCTATTCAAAACCTGGTAAGAAATCTCGGGACGAGATTTATTTAGGGGGGGTAGGTTTGTAACACCCTGAAAATTCGACCGACAAATCAAAACTCTAAAAATACGGATTTTCAAAAACTTTTTAAAATAAATTGCATCATGCCGATTTTGTTCGCCCGTTCCATTGAATCTCGATTTCGGAGTTTGGAGATTGCGAATAAAGAACAATTAATTAAGAATAAGCCCTAAAAATAAATTGGTAAAATGAATATAATTTAAAATAAATAATAGGTGTGGATGGAGGTAAATAAGATATTATCGCAAACATATTTATATCAATTAAATTTAAATGCGATGGAATAAGAATTAACACTAATTAAAAATTTAAATAAATTATATAAATAAAAATGTGAACAATATTAATCTAGGGTGAATTCATTAGTTGGGGATAACACAAATATTGGGTAAAATTCATATATGCAAATATTAGGAATTATAGAATCAAATTTATATAATAAATAAATAATAAATTAAAAAAAATAAAAAAATAAAATAAAATAAAAATTAAATAGGAAAAATAGGAAATGGCACTGTTCATTGCCTGCGAGGTGCTCGACGTGGTTCCCTAGCCCGCGCCCCATGCCGCCGTCCCGTCGCCGTCGTGTCGCCGCGCCGCCGTCCCGTTGCGTCGCCCGCCTCGAGCCCCGCACCGCCGCCCATCGCATCGCCGCTCCGAGCCCCGCGCCGCCATCGCGTTGCCGTCGTCCCGCCCCGAGCGCCGCCGTCGCGTCGCCATCATGCCGCCGCCCCTTCCCCTCTCCTTCTCCCCTCTCTACAAATACCCCCCTCTCTCCATTTTCCCCCACCCATCTCACCCTTCCTCCCCTCTTCCCTCTCCACTGCACCGCCACTCTCGTGCCGCGCCGCCGTTCCCGTGCCGCCGCGCCGCCGTTCCCGTGCCGCCGTGCCGCCGCTCCCGCGCCGCCGTGCGCTATCGTCGCCGCCGCCGTCTTCACCGCCGCCGCCGCCGGTGAGCCGCCCTCCTTCCCCCTCGCGTCCACCGCCGCCGCCGCTCGGGTGGGAGAGAGAGCCGAGAGAGAGAGGGAGAGGAAAAGAGAGGCCAGCCGAGAGAGAAGAGAGAAAAAGAGAGAAAGGGAGAAAAGAAAGAAAGAGAGAGAAAAAGAGAGAAAAGAAAAAAAGAGAGAAAATAGAGGAAAAGAGAGAAAAAGAAAAAGAGAGAAAAGAGAGAAAAGAAGAAGAGAGAAAGGAAAGAAAAAAGAAATAAATAAAAAAATAAAAATAATAATAATAATAAGATAATAATAAAAAGGAATTTGAGGAAAATTAGGGAACTTTAGAAAATTTAAAATAACTAGAATTTAATTATAAGATTAATTTTTCGTCGTAGGATTGCAAAAATTTAACATAAATTATGGATTATTCTTGGTAATTACTATAAGAAATCAATTCGCGGTAGTAATTTAAATGTAATCAATAACTAAAACAAATAAACGAATTCTTATAGATTATTATAGATTATTTTGGGTAATCTCTAGAAGTAATCGATTCACGATAAAAAATCGGATTTAATTACTAAGGATTTTTTTTAATCATTTAGTCATAGACTAAATTAAATCGTATAATAGTTTTTAGGATTTTGTCCGATACTTAGCTCGCGATAGAAATTTCTAACCTATTATATGGATATAATACTCGGGAATGTTAAATTAAAAACTTATGACAACAAAATGATTATACTCACAAATAATTTAAATCGAAAATGGGTTTGCCTTAGTTCGCGAATAGGAAAGTTAATATAAAGGAATCGACTTTCGCACTCGACTTTCATTCGGATTTACTTGGATTTTTATTTGAATTCTAACCGAATTCAAATCAATTTTCGCACGTAACTATAGAACCCGAGGAAGCTGCGGATCCAAGCAAAGGTCAAGACCCGCAAGACTTTGAGCAAGGCAAGTCATCACTATTCCTTGAACATGTTGATCCCAATTGCGAAATTGTTTTGTTTACAAATAAAATTGCATGCAATGATAAACATCCTAGTGATTATGCCATGCCTTGATTATTGTTTACCCCATATTCTTTCGTAATCATATTTACGTATGAGTCCCTAGTCAACTATGACAATTGCTTAGCAATGCTATTCTAGAATCATGCATACTCATATTTATCAAAATGCTCTATGCTTGGGCAATTATCTTTGGGAAGGTAATTGAGATGCGGCATGTGGAGACATGAGCGCCCCATTGCCACGATGTTGATGACATGATTTGGGAAAAGAGAAATAAAATTAAACAACTGTTTTTGACTGGGGCGGACGGAGGATTTGGGTGGTATCCGGAAAAGGGCAAGTACCGTCCCTGGTCAATTAAGGACCGAGCCATGAAGTTAAGCATGAAATGACCCCCATACAACCGCATTTCTCGTATGGGTATAGACCTGGCAGAATAGATAGCTGAGCGGAGGCAGTATCCATGCATTGTGGCTTCTTGAGGTGTGAGGCAGGGGCTCTACGGTGGGGCAGCCATTGGTAGGACCGCGAGGCGGGAGTCTACAGTGGTGTCGCCATCGGTAGGACTGCCATAGGTGAATTTAAACTTAATTATAACTTAATGCATATGTGAGTTTTCCCTTCCCGGGTGCGCCAGAACTCCTCTCACTACTAGAAACCGTGTACGCCTAGAGTGCATGAGGATGTAAAGTTCATGGAGTGGGTACTGCCAATGCGAGGTTATCGAAAAGCTTTGCCGCGACATGTCTCATGTGTTGGGACGAGGCTCATGTGTTGGGCAGTCGCGGAGTGTGGGTAAAGTGTATATCCACTGCAGTGTGAGTAAACCAAATCTATTCGAATAGCCGTGCTCACGGTTATTGAGCACCGGGACGTGTATTACACTTGGCTAGACTCTAAATTCTTAACTTATGTGGGATGGGATGTTGCATGATGATTTCTATGCTGATGGAGCCACTTCCTGAGAGGAGGGAAGGTGGACGTCCTCAGAAAACCATGACGACTCAATGGCGGGAAGCTATCCTTGGGATCACAATGGATGGTGGACAGAACTGTCATTGTTTAATATGAACACTGGTACTAAAATTTGATCAGTCTATGCTAGGTCTTAGGCTTGTGAAAAGAATTACAAAACTTGCTTTGTGCAAAAGAACCATAGCCATTTCTTGAATACCCTTTATCATGTGCATTGTTGCTGTGGTGGCTTGCTGAGTACGGTTGGTACTCACCCTTGCAAATATAAACTTAATCAGAGGCCGGAGATGAAGCTTCGGAGGATCCCTATGCCTATTACTAGGAGGGTGATGAAGACGATGGCGCTCAGTAGGTCTTAGTTACGGTCGTTGCCTGTGGCAATGGCGTGCCGCTGCCTTGATTCCGCTGCCTTACCTACTTCTGTTTTTGGAATGTACTCCGGACCGCTCGGTCCGATGATTTAAGACTATGCCTGCGGGCTATTGATGTAATAATTCGTACTAGACACTCGTGTATGTGCACTGGGTATTTCAGCTATGAATTCGTGTGTACCAGACTACTTGATCCAGGGAAATGGTACTGTTTACACGATTGATTCCTGTTATAAAACGGGGGTCCACATAAGACGATGTCCGTGGTGGTCAGATATCATGCGGGATACTAAGGCTAGAGTTGATGCACGTGGTTGATGGAGATTCCATATGGCATACAATGGAGGTATTGTGTGCGTATGGGATGCGGAGTCGAATTTGGAAGGAGTCTAAATTTGGTACGATTGGTTATGTAAAGTTTCTTTCTTGTACTAGAGGGTTTCCTAAGGTGTTTAGGACTCTTAGTATGAGTTTGATTCGTGGCTTTAGGCTGCCTACCTCATGTATAAATAGAGGGGGAGCGTGAGGCTTCCCGGTATCGCTTTTATATAGCTTTTGAGAGCTAGTTTAGTTAGGGTTTCGAGTTTAGTTGAGATTTTGTAAGGAGTGCTGTTGGTGCACTTTGTAAACACAGAGAGAAGCAATAAAGTTATCATCTACTTCGAGAGTTCTTCGATTTGTGTTTCACCGGGTTTCGGCGGTCAGACCGGCATCTCAGCGGCGGTCAGACCGGCGGCATTGCGGCGGTCCGACCGGCGGCGTAAGGGCGGTCGGACCGGCGGCGGCGACAGCAAGCGGTAGCTGATCAGGCGGTCAGACCGGAGTTCCTATCTCGGTTAGACCGGTGGCTTCCAGACGGTCAGACCGGCACGACTACCTCGGTCAGACCGTGATCCATCGATATCGAGGGTAACTTTTATTTCCTAAAAGTTTTTGGTTTTTGGGTATACCTAACCCCCCTCTGGTTGGCTTAGTTCTTATGATTCGATCCTACATATATATGAGAATGCGATACTTTTACAAAGTGTACAAGAACTGTGACAACGTAAAAGTTTCACATTGTGAGTATCCTGTTCCGTCAAATTTAAAAACTCTTTAATCACCCTTCCGAGCTAAAGAACTGGGGGATATGTGGAAAATTGCTATGGGCCTATATTGCATCCATCTGCAATATATATATATATCCCTATATGTATGATGATTAATAGGCAGTCCACAAAGGGCATTTTGGGTATATCGCTATTTATATTTCATGCACATACTCCATGAGAATTAAATTTGAAAATATACTATTTATCCAATTTTTTTCAGAAATATTCGGGATGTGAAGTTTTTTACGAAAATATGCCGTCGATCTCGCACAACCGTTACGCGAAAATGACGTAAGCTTGACTTGCAGGCGGTTTCGTGTGGGGAAGTGCGAGATCGCGCGGTACCGGACTGCCACTAAATAAATTAGTGATTAATTATCCTAATTAGGGATTAATCACTAATTATTATTAGTTAATAGTCAATTATGTACTTAATCACTAATCAAATGGAATCGGTTGACACTGTAGCTAATTGTTTCAGCGAGACCGTTGCTCTTCCATTCCGGGAGACCACGCGGTCTCACACCGTGGCACGCGAGACTGGTCTCGCACTTTCGCCGCGTGATGCTACCTGTGACGTCACGTTCACATTATTTTCGTGTAACGGTTATGCGAGATCGATGATATATTTTTACAAAAATTTCATCTGAATATTTATAAAAAAAATTAAATGAACAGTATATTTTTAAATTTAATTCCAGACGTTTTGGCATGCATTATTACTACTCTGAGTACAGACAGGCCAATGTCGATCTGTCACATGGCTGATGGCTGAGATGTATTTTTGTCATGGACGTTGCTGGTTTGAGCAAGTCGGATGATTAATTTGATCGATCCCTAGACGGCAGTATGCATATGATGATGTTGTAAGCCAACTATACCACAAGGAATTAGTGAAGAGTTTTTCACTAGTGACTCAGTGGCATTGGCCCAGTTCCTACTGTATAAGCGAGGACTTATTCGAGGAAAGAGACCCTATATCATACCATTATCCACCAGTCATCATCGCCATCTCCAGCTCTCCCACGTTCGCCCCTTACACAGACCATTTTCTTCATGATCCACCATCTCACACATATCCCTTCTTTTTATAAAGTTAAAACCCAAAGCTGCTATCTCATGCCTCCACGTCGGCACATCACCAGCTAGTTGAAGCCGTTGGATCAATTCATATATATCAGCTACTACCAAGCGTTGGATTAGATATTAATCACCATGATCTCTCCTCAGATGCACCTTGGAGGCCCTTTAGGCCCAACTGATTGCGAGCTGAGAACGCAAGAGACCCTTCGTTTCTTTGTTCAAGGTGCCTCTGGCTGCAGCCTGCAGCAACGACGCATTGTCTTCTCTCAAATCAATGGCCACGCTAATTAAGTCCGTTCAAATGCATGGCACTACACTAATCGCAAATCAAGTCCGTTCAAATGCATGCCACTACACTAATCTACCTCATCACTACAGTTGTGTCGTGTGCTAGATCATACACTGATTCAATAATCAGAATAGCCTTTTTTTTTCTTTTTTTCCTTAATGATTCAATTGAAACAAACTTGCTTTTATAGTTGCATACATAAGTTCACAGGGTCTACAGTATAAACTGACCTAACAAAAGAAAAAATATGTCTTTGTGCATGTCTAGGACTGCATGCACTTTGGCCAGCCGGCATAATGCAATAATTATATATGCATTTCCCCATCTCTCACAGGTAATGTGGCTAACTATCTTGGATGACTTACTCTAATGGATCAATGTAACACCCTGAAAATTCGACCGACAAATCAAAACTCTAAAAATACGGATTTTCAAAAACTTTTTAAAATAAATTGCATCATGCCGATTTTGTTCGCCCGTTCCATTGAATCTCGATTTTGGAGTTTGGAGATTGCGAATAAAAAACAATTAATTAAGAATAAGCCCTAAAAATAAATTGGTAAAATGAATATAATTTAAAATAAATAATAGGTGTGGATGGAGGTAAATAAGATATTATCGCAAACATATTTATATCAATTAAATTTAAATGCGATGGAATAAGAATTAACACTAATTAAAAATTTAAATAAATTATATAAATAAAAATGTTGAACAATATTAATCTAGGGTGAATTCATTAATTGGGGATAACACAAATATTGGGTAAAATTCATATATGCAAATATTAGGAATTATAAAATCAAATTTATATAATAAATAAATAATAAAAAAATAAAAAAATAAAATAAAATAAAAATTAAATAGGAAAAATAGGAAATGGCACTGTTCATTGCCCGCGAGGTGCTCGACGTGGTTCCCTAGCCCAGCCCCTCCTCTACCGCGGGCGCCGCCGTCGCCTCGCGCCCTGCCGCGCCACGCACCGCTCAGCCGTCGCCGTCGCGCCCCGAGCCCCCGCACTGCGTGCCGTCCCGTCGCCATCCCATCGCCGTCTCGAGCCCCGTGCGCCGTCGCGTCGTCACCCCGCCGCTGCCGCCGCGCGCCGTCGTGTCGCCTCGCGCCCCGCGCGTCGCTCCGCCTCCCCTCTGCCGTCGCCGACGCGTCTTGCCGCCGCCGCTGCCCGTGCCCCGTGCCGCCGTCCCGTCGCCGTCCCGCGCCTCACGCCCCGAGCCGCCGCGCGCCGTCGCCATCACCGCCTCACGCCCCACGCCCCGCCGCGCCGCTCGTCCACCGCGTCGCCGCCCGTCGCGTCGCTGCTGTCGCTGTCGCCGTCGACGTCCCGTCGCCGCGCGCGTCCCATCGCCGCGTCGAGCCCCATGCCCCCCCGTCGCGTCGCCCGCCTCGAGCCCCGCACCGCCGCCCGTCGCATCGCCGCTCCGAGCCCCGCGCCGCCATCGCGTCACCGCCCGCGCGTCGCCGTCGTCCCGCCCCGAGCGCCGCCGTCGTGTCGCCATCACGCCGCCGCCCCTTCCCTTCTCCTTCTCCCCTCTCTACAAATACCCCCCTCTCTCCATTTTCCCCCACCCTATCTCACCCTTCCTCCCCTCTTCCCTCTCCACTGCGCCGCCACTCTCGTGCCACGCCGCCGTTCCCGTGCCGCCGCGCCGCCGTTCCCGTGCCGCCGTGCCGCCGCTCCCGCGCCGCCGTGCGCCACCGTCGCCGCCGCCGGTGAGCCGCCCTCCTTCCCCCTCGCGTCCACCGCCGCCGCCGCTTGGGTGGGAGAGAGAGCCGAGAGAGAGAGGGAGAGGAAAAGAGAGGCCGGCCGAGAGAGAAGAGAGAAAAAGAGAGAAAGGGAGAAAAGAAAGAAAGAGAGAGAAAAAGAGAGAAAAGAAAAAAAGAGAGAAAAGAGAGGAAAAGAGAGAAAAAGAAAAAGAGAGAAAAGAGAGAAAAGAAGAAGAAAGAAAAGAAAGAAAAAAAGAAATAAATAAATAAAATAAAAAAATAATAAGAATAAGATAATAATAAAAAGGAATTAGAGGAAAATTAGGGAAGTTTAGAAAATTTAAAATAATTAGAATTTAATTATAAGATTAATTTTTCGTCGTAGGATTTTAAAAATTTAATATAAATTATGGATTATTCTTGGTAATTACTATAAGAAATCAATTCGCGGTAGTAATTTAAATGTAATCAATAACTAAAACAAATAAACGAATTCTTATAGATTATTATAGATTATTTTGGGTAATCTCTAGAAGTAATCGATTCACGATAGAAAATCGGATTTAATTACTAAGGATTTTTTTTAATCATTTAGTCATAGACTAAATTAAATCGTATAATAGTTTTTAGGATTTCGTCCGATACTTAGCTCGCGATAGAAATTTCTAACCTATTATATGGATATAATATTCGGGAATGTTAAATTAAAAACTTATGACAACAAAATGATTATACTCACAAATAATTTAAATCGAAAATGGGTTTGCCTTAGTTCGCGAATAGTAAAGTTAATATAAAGGAATCGACTTTCGCACTCGACTTTCATTCGGATTTACTTGGATTTTTATTTGAATTCTAACCGAATTCAAATCAATTTTCGCACGTAACTATAGAGCCCGAGGAAGCTGCGGATCCAATCGAAGGTCAAGACCCGCAAGACTTTGAGCAAGGCAAGTCATCACTATTCCTTGAACATGTTGATCCCAATTGCGAAATTGTTTTGTTTACAAATAAAATTGCATGCAATGATAAACATCCAACTTGTGATTATGCCATGCCTTGATTATTGTTTACCCCATATTCCTTCGTAACCATGTTTTCGTATGAGTCCCTAGTCAACTATGACAATTTCTTAGCAATGCTATTCTAGAATCATGCATACTCATATTTATCAAAATGCTCTATGCTTGGGCAATTACCTTTGGGAAGGTAATTGAGATGCGGCATGTGGAGACATGAGCGCCACATTGCCACGATGTTGATGACATGATTTGCGAAAAGAGAAATAAAATTAAACAACTGTTTTCGACTGGGGTGGACGGAGGATTTGGGTGGTATCCGGAAAAGGGCAAGTACCGTCCCTGGTCAATTAAGGACCGAGCCATGAAGTTAAGCATGAAACGACCCCCGTACAACCGCATTTCTCGTATGGGTATAGACCTGGCAGAATAGATAGCTGAGCGGAGGCAGTATCCATGCATAGGGGCTCTACGGTGGGGCAGCCATTGGTAGGACCGCGAGGCGGGAGTCTACAGTGGTGTCGCCATCGGTAGGACTGCCATAGGTGAATTTAAACTTAATTATAACTTAATGCATATGTGAGTTTTCCCTTCCCGGGTGCGCCAGAACTCCTCTCACTGCTAGAAACCGTGTATGCCTAGAGTGCATGAGGATGTAAAGTTCATGGAGCGGGTACTGCCAATGCGAGGTTATCGAAAAGCTTTGCTGCGACATGTCTCATGTGTTGGGACGAGGCTCATGTGTTGGGCAGTCGCGGAGTGCGGGTAAAGTGTACATCCACTGCAGTGTGAGTAAACCAAATCTATTCGAATAGCCGTGCTCGCAGTTATTGAGCACCGGGACGTGTATTACACTTGGCTAGACTCTAAATTCTTAACTTATGTAGGATGGGATGTTGCATGATGATTTCTATGCTGATGGAGCCACTTCCTGAGAGGAGGGAAGGTGGACGTCCTCAGAAAACCATGACGACTCAATGGCGGGAAGCTATCCTTGGGATCACAATGGATGGTGGACAGAACCGTCATTGTTTAATATGAACACTGGTACTAAAATTTGATCAGTCTATGCTAGGTCTTAAGCTTGTGAAAAGAATTACAAAACTTACTTTGTGCAAAAGAACCATAGCCATTCCTTGAATACCCTTTATCATGTGCATTGTTGCTATGGTGGCTTGCTGAGTACGGTTGGTACTCACCCTTGCAAATATAAACTTAATCAGAGGCCGGAGATGAAGCTTCGGAGGATCCCTATGCCTATTACCAGGAGGGTGATAAAGACGATGGCGCTCAGTAGGTCTTAGTTACGGTCGTTGCCTGTGGCAATGGTGTGCCGCTGCCTTGATTCCGCTGCCTTACCTACTTCTGTTTTTGGAATGTATTCTGAACCGCTCGGTCCGATGATTTAAAACTATGCATGCGGGCTATTGATGTAATAATTCGTACTAGACACTCGTGTATGTGCACTGGGTTTTTCAGCTATGAATTCGTGTGTACCAGACTACTTGATCCAGGGAAATGGTACTGTTTACACGATTGATTCCTGTTATAAAAACGGGGGTCCACAATCAACATGCAAATACAACTTCAGGTTCTCTGTGTCATATTTTATTGCTTTCTCATTATTATTTTTTTATTTTTACAAATATACTTCTTTAGATCAATCAACAGAAAATTTGGCTTCAATCAAATCCGCTTTAATTCCCGTGGCAACGCATGGTGTCCAAATTGCCTTGCTCTTTTTTCCTCTCTTACGAAACCAAAACAACATAAATTTGTCTTCAGATGATCCATCTATATTGTTTTCCTTCCTTTTCTCCTCTCATGAAGCCACATCACCTTAGTTTTGCTTTTAGTTGTTCAATCTATGATTTAAATTGTCATAAACTGTATCATCTGAATTACTTATAGCTTTTTTCAACGATCAATCAAAGATACAAATTTTATAAAGTATATAAAATTATGTTATCTAGCTACAAAACAAATCCTACCAATATCATGCAAAAATTTCCGCACCAACACATGGGGTTTCATCTAGTATATATATATGTACACATTCTCAATCTCTCGTGTAATTTCCTTCTGTGCTCCTTGTCTTGGCATTCCATGTGTGCACTAGTAGAGAACTGATCTTTGCTGGATCGACCCAAAACCACAATAGTCCCGGTTCCAAAAAAAGCTGGGACTAAAAATGATCTTTAGCCCAGATTGAAAACCGCACAGCCATTCTACGATCTTTAGTCCCGATTCATCCCCTGTCAATAGTCTATCAGGGGGTCGAGAATCTTTAGCCCCGCCAACCGGGACTAAAGATCACCACTTTAGTCCCGGTTGGTAATACCAACTGTTAACAACCAAATTTGGTAATCTAAGTATTGGAGATGAAGATGGAATCGAAGTGGGATTCAAAATGGAGATTGTGCCGGAAACAGAGAAAGGATCGGCTGGAGTCCAAATTGGCTATGATTGTGATCGTCAGGGTTCGAGTCGGATGAGGTTAGCCGATCAAGTCAGATCCGACAATATGACGTGGTATATGTTGTCGGATTGTGATTAACATGCTTCATGAGGATTGCCACGCATGGATAGAGTCCTGAGAAGGCAATTGTATCTATTAATTAGGATATTTTATGTAAATTCCTTAGAGATATGTTTGGGCAAAAGTCTACCGCAAAGACTTATGGTATCTTAGAGTTTGTTAGAGATAAGAGTCGTGTCCGATATGGACATGTTTTATAATCTCGGGTATAAATAGACCCCGAGCCCCATGTAATCAATCTAACACACGTTCAATACAATCTCGGCGCATCGCCACACTTTTACTTTCGTTTTGTTTCGACGAGTTCTTGCTTTCGGGTTGAGCTGCATCAGTTTCGATCTTCCACTAGAGGTAAAACTTGTTATGGCGGCTTGCGTTCTCGGGATTAGTGCTTCCATCTTTATGATACTCTAATCTTGTTCATGTAATTCGTCAACTTATCATATATTTTACATAATCTCTGGCAATATCGCTATCTAACCTTCAATCGGATAGCATCTATCAATAAAGGGCAACCGATTAGGTTAGATATCGACATTGACTTAGATTATATAAGATATCTACCACTCTATGAAACATCCAGCGGCTTGATTGTCTAGATAGTGTTCTTCTTTTCATACTTATAGCTGTATCAATTGAGTTTGACCTTATAAGTCATGATTAGAACCATAGTCTCTAGCCTGCTTTCCAGTTGCCGATTAGGGTAGCATCGGGGTTTCAGCCGATCTTACCTGATTTAACTATCTTATATTCTGCCGTACTGATTGTTATCTTGAACTTAATTTGGGTGGCTGCTAGATAGATCAAAATTCTTGCCTAATTCTTTGGAATAGAATATTGGTTGCATGTGCTCACGATCTTCTTCAATATTGAACATTTACTCTTCTCAATGGACTTTTCAGTTTCAAAGATAAGTGGTTTCCAAATTTTTCGTCATACCGAATATGTTACTCCTATATCTCATCTTAAAATCCAGAATTACCTTAACCAATAGGAGTTCTTGGCTTCTTGATATTGGTGATCCATAGGACACTCAATAATAGGTATTAAGTTTATAGGTGTATCCACTTCTCATTGTATACCTATAACCTTATATTAGTGCATACTTTGACAATTGGCTCTACCTATGGTTTGTGGTGACAGGGGTTTTTGTATATATGGATGGAAGAGATGATTCCCTTCTAAGTTACATCTATTTTTTAGTAGGGTAGGTGATAGTTTAGGTACAAAATCTTATTTGTACAAGCTGTCTTGTGGGGTTTGACTATTGGCTATAATATTTGTAGGATTGGGTTCAATGGAGGTATTTGGAAAGTCTAGGAGTGGAGGTGGTTTTATGGACTTTACCAATAGTTTTCAAGATGAATATTTTTTTGGTCGATTGAATTTCTTTAGACTGTGTCCATAAGTTTGCATGCTTATTATCATCACCAGTCTGTTGATCTTCTACTTCCTTGGTGCCTCTCAGGCATTTGAACTGGCACTTAGCTTCATACTGTATGTCTTCTTGATGACATGGACGCTGATGATAGGTCTTGATAGAAATAAAGAGATCAAGACTATCCTCACTTTGCATGAAATCTTGCATCAAGGCATAAAATATGGCATCCTATCCTTTAATCTTCTAGTACAATAGGTTTCTCATGAACTGTTTTGTCTTGACTTAACATATAAAATGTCCGGTGAACTAGTAGAGTATCTCCAATAATTTCTCTCTGAATAGACAATACTTCCATAAATATTGCTCAGGGCTTCTTGTGTTGAAATTCCAAAGTTATATAACGTATATCCCTTCTTTCTTCATCATGATATCAGCTTCCATATTTTGTTCATGGTGACTTCCATTCACTCTTGAATCAATGGCTTCTCAAATCTTGATGATTCTGGTATTGAACTACCCCCTTAAAGAAATCCATTTATATTCCAATCTTCTTCTATTGTATTGACAATATGGATAAATAGTTGCTTCACCAAATAATTCCTTAAAGCTTGTATTCCTTGTTGCTTGTATTGTAACAAATTCTACTCATACTAGAATAATGAAAACTTGCATTCACTAACTTTCTTGAAATACCAAGGACAAGGTTCTTCGGAGGGGATTATATTATATTATAAAATAATTATTCTTTTGAAGGAGAATATGATGCACAAATAAAAGTAAGAAATAAAACCAACAGTGAAGGGGAGTTCATTATAGTGAGGACCTTAACAACATTATTAGGCAAAATTTTAGTTCATTAACCAAATTATCCTATATAGGTGGGAAAGTTACTCCTAAAGGGGTTAGAAAACCTATGGGTTTAAGGCTATAGGAAAATATATGCTCTGATACCAGTTCTGTCGGGTCCCAAAACTAATGATTCGGTAACCGATATGTTTAGACTGTATCAAGCCTGTTAACGATGAAATTTGGTAAGCCCAAAGTCATCATCGGCTTAGAGTCAGTATCGGCTTCAGAGTTATGGAATCAGCCGATGGGAGTCGTCAAATCGCAAGCAACCGTGCTTTCGATGGAGTCGGATCAACTAAAGGGAATTTATCCAGAAGAGTCCGAGTTCAAAAAGGATGCGGCATGGCAGTTTATCTATTAATTAGGAATAGTTTGATTAGTTTCCTTTTATCTTTAGGAAAGTGTGTTTAGTGTCCGATAAGGACTTTATGTTTTCCTTTTATCTTTAGGAAAGTTTCTTTCTTGTCCGACAAGGACTAGTATCTCCCCATCGGTATAAATATGTACACCCGGGGTCATTGTAAAGAATCCACGATCAATACAATTCGGGCATCGCCACCTTTTACCTTTTCTACTTTATTTTATCGTCCGGCGGGACTTGGTACCAGATGCAGGGCTGCATCGGTGTTCGATCTCCGGCGAAGGGGTAAGTCCATTGTTCCGTCGGCCCAGGCAATTGTATCGTTTACGTCAGCATAGTTCAAGGCTGCATCAGTACATTCGACCTCTTAAATTGCTCTAGTTTGGATGATATATTTTGCCTACCTATTTATCATGTCTCTGTTAATCTAGTCTTAGCATATCAATTTAGCTCTATTGGCTGCTTCTCGTTTTAGGGTTTATGCCGGTATCGGCTAAATCGTGTGGCTAGATTAGATTAGCGTAGACATCTACCACCCTGAAAACTCAGTCAATGGCTTGATTGTCTAGATATGATGTTTCTTTTCATACTTAGTGTTGCATCAGTTAAGTTTGATCTACTAAGTCGTGCTTAGAACCATAATTTCTAGCCTGCTTCTTGATTGCTAATAAGGGTTTCATTGGGGTTTCAGCCGATGAGTTATCTGGACGTTGCATCGGCTTACAAGGATTGCATACATATTGGATTTAGCCGATCACAACAAAGGTTTCACTGCTTATCTGTCATATCATTGTTAGCCGATTGGTTTCTACTAGATTATATTGTTTAATTATATTGATTATCATCAGCCGATTGCCTTTATATCATCATCTACATTGGACGTATAGCCGATAGCTCCAAACCCTATCACTATCGGCTGGTATCGACATCGACTGGAACTACTCGATCGGCTTGTCAGCCGATCGGCTCATTGATCGGCAGTTTTATCTATTGTTTACATATCTTGTCAGTTGCAAGATCAAACTGACTGGCACGCCCGCATCTCATCAATCTTTGGACCTGCACAGGAGTTAAGCAGATCTCCCAGGCCGGTGTGTTTGATTTTTTTCGTCAACACAAATTGGCACGCTCGGTGGGACCATGAATTTTATATCCACATGTCTGAAGAAGAAGCCAATGCCAAGATCATGGTCACGGTGGAGAATTTAACGGAGGAACAGAAGCAACAGATGGAGCAGTTTTTAACTGATTTTCAAATGCGTTGTCTTCAATGTTTCATCATGACACTAGAGGGGCCAATTCAGAAGACTCGATTCCCCAAGCCGATAGTTGAAATACTTCAAGATTTCAGTTGATGAAGCGGTTCATCGTGCATTGTTTGATCAGTCTGGAGTTTTGATGAGTACACTACAGGATGTGATCAAGAAGATAGTTACTGAAATAGTTGCTCAAAAGAATCAGCTCGGGGGGCAAGCATATCAATATCGGCCAGAAGAACTTCGTCAATATGGGCATGATGAAGAATATCAATATAACAATGATTTGGCCGATAGAATTGCAAAGATAATAGAGGAGCAGTTTGGAATCAAACCTAAGGAACATACTTCTGTGTATCGGCAGCCATATCCTAAGTGGTTTGATAGGGTGCCATTGCCACACCATTACAAAGTTCCAGATTTCTCCAAGTTTTCATGGCAGGATGATACATCTACAATGGAACACATCAGCCGATTCTTAGCACAATGTGGGGAGGCATCGGCTGAAGAGGCTCTGAAAGTTAGATTTTTTCCATTATCTTTGACTGGATCGGCCTTCACATGGTTTTCATCACTACCAACTAATTCTATCGGAGGATGGGCCGATCTTGAGAAGCAATTTCATGACTACTTTTTGCTGGAATCAAAGAGTTGAAGCTTTCAGATTTAATATCAGTTGAGCAGCAAGAAGGACAATCGGCTATGGAATATATTCAAAGATTTCGTAATGTCTGCAGCCAATGATATAGTTTGAGCCTAAGTGATGAGCAACTAGCAGATCTTGCATTCCAAGGATTGTCAGCACCAATCGGAGATAGATTCTTTTGCCACGAGTTTGACAGTCTGGCTCATCTAATGCAAACAGTATCGGCTCATGAAAGCAGATTGCAAGAAGCAAAGGAGGATCGGTTTTGAAGTTATCAAGACAAGAAATTTTGAAGCATGAGTTCTCATACTCCAAAACTGGGGGGCATGTGTTAACGACGAAATTTGGTAAGCCCAAAGTCATCATCGGCTTAGAGTCAGTATCGGCTTCAGAGTTATGGAATCATCCGATGGGAGTCGTCAAATCGCCAGCAATCGTGTTTTCGATGGAGTTGGATCAACTAAAGGGAATTTATCTAGAAGAGTCCGAGTTCAAGAAGGATGCGGCATGGCAGTTTATCTATTAATTAGGAATAGTTTGATTAGTTTCCTTTTATCTTTAGTAAAGTGTGTTTAGTGTCCGATAAGGACTTTATGTTTTCCTTTTATCTTTAGGAAAGTTTCTTTCTTGTCCGACAAGGACTAGTATCTCCCCATCGGTATAAATATGTACACCCGGGGTCATTGTAAAGAATCCACGATCAATACAATTCGGGCATCGCCACCTTTTACCTTTTCTACTTTATTTTATCGTCCGGCGGGACTTGGTACCAGACGCAGGGCTGCATCGGTGTTCGATCTCCGGCGAAGGGGTAAGTCCATTGTTCTGTCGGCCCAGGCAATTGTATCGTTTACGTTAGCATCGTTCAAGGCTGCATCAGTACATTCGACCTCTTAGATTGCTCTAGTTTGGATGATATATTTTGCCTACCTATTTATCATGTCTCTGTTAATCTAGTCTTAGCATATCAATTTAGCTTTATCGGCTGCTTCTCGTTTTAGGGTTTATGCCGTATCGGCTAAATCGTGTTGCTATATTAGATTAGCTTAGACATCTACCACCCTGAAAACTCAGTCAACGGCTTGATTGTCTAGATATTATGTTTCTTTTCATACTTAGTGCTGCATCAGTTAAGTTTGATCTACTAAGTCGTGCTTAGAACCATAATCTCTAGCCTGCTTCTTGATTGCTAATAAGGGTTTCATCGGGGTTTCAGCCGATGAGTTATCTGGATATTGCATCGGCTTAAAAGGATTGTGTACATATTGGATTTAGCCGATCACAACAAAGGTTTCATCGTTTAACCTAATCTTGTGGATTTTATGACATCGGACCTCCAGCCGATGTATGCTTTAACCTTCGGATCGATGCATATCTGTCATATCATTGTTAGCCGATTAGTTTCTACTGGATTATATTGTTTAATTATATTGATTATCATCAGCCAATTGCCTTTATATCATCATCTACATTGGACATATAGCCGATAGCTCCAAACCCTATCACTATCGGCTGGTATCGACATCGGCTGGAACTACTCGATCGGCTTGTCAGCCGATTGGCTCATTGATCGGTTGTTTTATCAACTGTTTACATATCTTGTCAGTTGCAAGATCAAACTGACTGGCACGTCCGCATCTCATCAATCTTTGGACCTGCACAGGAGTTAAGCAGATCTCCCAGGCCGGTGTGTTCGTTTTTTTCGTCAACAAAGCCCTAGATCAGTAGATTGATACAGGTTCAACAATCTGGATCTTCATTGCATACATTTTGACATGGCTCCAAAGGAGATGTTAATACAAAATATATGGGTATTTACAAACTTGTGGCTATCTAATACAGCAGAAGCTATAGAATAAACCAACTCTAATGTTTTGCTATAGAGTTGAACCAACTAACTATACTAGAGTTGAAGACTAGGTTTAAAGGAAACTAACTTATGTGATTGAACTCCCGACTTCGGCAAGAACTCCAAAATTACTCTGAAAAAGGTGGGGTTAAGCAAGGGTGAGTACAACGTACTCAGCAAGCTATTATATTCAATATGAATGTATGAAACAGTAGTATTTGAGTAGGGCTATGATTACTTGCAGAAGGCTAAGAATATAGAAGAAGAAACCCTGTAATGCTTTAGATGCAACAGCATTTAATAAAGATTGGAATTAAGTTTCTAACCAAATACCATATGAGTCTCGATACTCAATCCATGAGCACGGCTATTCGAATAGATTCATTTATACTTTACTGCAGTAAATGTACGCTTTACCCACAGTCCACGACTTGCCGATAATCATCAGCTTCAGTCATGGCCTAGCATTAGGTTACTAACAATAGTGGCACCTGTTCCATGAACTCTAGTCCCCATACGCTCTGAACGTGACGTTATCAGCAGCGAGAGGAGTTCTGGCGTTCCTGGGGTATTTAGAGAGAACTGATTGTATGACACCATGCCATCGCAATCAGGGTTCACAAACAAGTCATGACATTAATCTTAAATCTCATATATTTACCTGCGCCTCGGTAAATATCACAATATTGCCCTGCTCGGCATAATTTGCCTCCTGCGCGAGGACTTAAATAAGAACCACTGTACATAGGTACCACCTTGTTAATAACATAATACTAGATCTATACCCACACTTAGAGCTGTCATCATACCCGTTCGGTTGAAACAGTACTAGCCACCCGGAGATCAACCATTTCTACCGTACTGTTCCAATCTAAGTCCATTAAATTTTATGCATAATCTAACTAGGCATGGCTAAGCAAAAGCTAGCATATCTGGTTTGCTATATTCAGGTTATGCATTCGAAATCATGAATGACTAATGCATAGAATAAATATATAGGGCATTTATGCTCAAAGGAGAGGAATAATAACTTGCCTTGCTCCAACGCAAATAAATCTGAGATAGGCAACCTGATTATCCGATGCTCGAAATACCATAGGTTGCCATCCAAATATAATAGACTCTACTGAAGAAGAGGAAGAACCAAATTCAATAAAAGCCATAAAATAACAAAATAAGGGTGAATGGCTAGGAGAGCTAGGGTTTAGGATATATTTTATCTCCTTTATAGGGCATTGGGATTATTGGGCTAACATTTCATGTATGGGTTCCAAAGGGTTGAAGGTTAAGGTGGAGAGGGGTTCAAACAACTAAGGTTGCTTATATTTTATGTGGAGGCTTTGACTGGTGAAGGGATAGGATGTATATTGGATAATTAAGCTGGTTCAGCTGGTATATGGCTAGTGGTAGGTTTAGGTAGTATAATACCTAAGGTTTGGTTATATGGAAGTTGAATGTGGAGTAGGGTAACATATCGGCTAGGTTCTATATTTTATGTATAGGTTCGAGAAGAGTAGGTGGCTAATGGTATGGTAGATAGGTGGGTATGGAATTTGGATGGTGACTGGAATTTAACTAGGAAGGCATCGGCTAGGGTTTGGTTGTTTGCTAGTCGTTGCTAGAGTTGGGTAGTATAACGACTAGATTTGGTGTCTTGTCTAGCCGGTGTCGACAGACAGCATGACGGTTAGAGGAATAGGAAGTTTGCATTGTGTAGGAAGTGTTACTCCGACAACCGTGAGTGGCGGCGGAGCGGCTAGGATCTCACAGAGTTCAAGAGCAAACTGTCTGGTGTGCTGTGGAGGTCGAGTGAATAATGAAACTCCGACCGTTATACGCATCGAGGCGTAGGGTACCAGGAGCAGCACTTCGACCTTAGGTTTGGTTTTTGCCGGACTTTACAACCAACTGTTCGACGTCGGGGATAGTAAACCGCGAACATCCCCATGGAAGGCGTAAAGTTTTACGGCGGCTTTTCAGTGGCTAAAGGGTAATTTGGGATAAAAGAAAGTATTTGAAAATGCAAGTATAAGGTCAAACAATATTTGAATAAATTCAAATAAAATTATAAAATAGCAAATTGGGTATGAAAATATAGGGTTTGAATTTAGATGAATTTAGGTCCAAGTTTTACTGGAATCGGATCTACAGTTTAGGAGATATGGGCTTCTAAAGATTGGGTTTGGAATTAAATAGAGAAAATACGAAATGTTACTGTGCAGGGGCCCACCTGTCAGTCTTTCTTTTCTCTTTTCTCTTTCCTTCTTCTTCCTCCCGTCTCTTTCTCTTTTTTCTCTTCGGTCGAACAGAAAGGAGGAGGAGAGGGGCGCCTGGGCTCCAGTGGTGGGGAGGCGGTGACATCGGCGTCAAAACGCGTTCCCGAGCGATGCGCTCCCGAGGAGGGTGGTGGCAGGTGGAGGAAGTGAGGGAGATAGCCGGAACGGCGGCGGCAAGGGCTCACCTTGAGCCGGCATGGATGATGGCGGTGGTGACTTGACTTAGAGGTGGAGGGAGAGGGGAAAGGGAAAAAAGGACTCGCCGGATGGAGGCGAAGCCGGTGGTGCGAGGAGAAGGGAAGAGGAGCTACGGATGAGGAGATCGACCGACGGCGTCGACGATCGGCCATGGGAGGAGAGAGACGGAGCTCGAAGAGCTCGGTCGATGTGGGAAAAACAGAGGGGGTTCATTTACTTATATAGGCGATGAGAGGCGGTGGCGGATGACGGTTGTGGAGGAGAAACACAAGGACGATTCTGCGACGGCGGCGTGGAAAAGAAGGAGGCGGCGCCGGCTTCTTCCTGCGATTGGTCGGGCAGTGGCGGCGTGAGGACGTGGCGGCCGTGGAAGAGTTGGGCGGCGGAGTAGGGTGCACGTTACGGCATCGACGTCGGCGTATGAGGTCAGCAGATGACGGCGGCACAAACCACGGCGACGGCGGTGCTGTGGGCGGCGGCGCACTAATGGCGCACGGCAGCGGCGGCTGTGGCGCTACATGCGCCCACAGGAAGAGGAGGGAGTCGGCTTGGCTAGGAGGGTGACTGGGCCGGCTTGGGCTGAGGAGAGAGATGGGCCAAAGGAAAGAAGTCTAATTTTCCTATGAATTTAGATAATGGAATTGAATAGGGTTTATATTTGGAGAGAATTTGAATAGGGAAGGTTGAAAGGAAATTATATTTGGATCTAATTTCCAAAAGAGATATTTTCTAGTTTGAGTGCAATATTTTGAGAGATAGAATGGAATTTATTTGATGCACTCAAATGAGAAGGAGGGGAAATAAATGGTGAAAGATAAATAGGATTTTTAGCTCCCAAGATGTATGGCATGGGTTTCAAGGAATTGTTTGAGGCTAGAAGGAAATTTAGATGACAAGGATATAATCTATTTTCTTAGCACAAGAGTAATTATTCACAATGTTTGTAACAATATTATTCTTGTGCCGAGAAGGAAATCAAACCGCAGGAATTAAATCGGCGGTTAGATCAAAAGGAGGAACTTGGATATTTGAATCAAGAATCAAAGGATAGATTGAAGATCAAAGGATGGGTTAACAATTAATTCCAATGAAATTGGAATTACGGCGGTTTAGGTTCAAGGGCAATATGGGAAGGTTTCTTGGACCATAATTCAAAAAAAAGGTTTTTAATTAAATTGAGATAAAGGGATTTTTGCAAAAGAAGGTTTAAGGTGCAAAATCAAATCAAAGTAAATACCTTGGTTTAATAAGATCAATTTTAGAATAAAAACCACGAAAGATTTTAAATAGCAAAGAGAGATTCTACGCAAGTTAATTTTTGAAGGTCTCTCTAATTATATTTTCCAAGGATTAAAAGGTTAATAAGAACATAAGAATCAGCATGATGCAGGATTAGAAAATAATTAATTTTCAGGATGTTACATATTCTTTACGTTTGATTGACATGTTAAATCCGCCTTTTACATTAAGATCTTGTCGCACTTAAGTATGTTAAGCCTCTGTTTGATGTATTTTTGCTTGCTTTAATATCTTAATATAGAGTGGTATCGGAGTATTAGCCGATACATGCTAGATCTATCTGATCGGCTATGCTATGAACATATATAGTCTTGTTGTTAATATATATTTCGATCTAAGTGATTTATACTGGCTCGGCATAGCGACCGATCTATCCCAATCACTTAATTTAAGCATATATCAACATAAGGATTATATATTGTTAATATCTACAGCCAATCGAATAGATCTAGTTCTTTCTTACTTATTCATGACTGCCGATCGATTCACATATGACATCAACTCAAAGATAAATGATATGTCATCGACAACTAGCCGATCAGCTATCGTTTATAGATTTAACCGCGGTTTCTTTGTTTTTCTTTCTTGTTGATTGCAGGATCTTTCCAATGCCAGCCAATGTGAAGAATTCATCTTTGCATCCGCTCGTCCCAACTCCCAAATATCTGGACAGGTACAAGTTCGACTGCCGCAGCTCCGGCGGTAGGCAGACAGAGGGATTGGTGGTGTCAGTGGAGATCTATATCAATTTCTTGACTTCCGCAGCTCCGGCAGTGGGCAGGCAGAGGGATTGGTGGTGGCGGCGATGACAGAGGGATCGGAGAAGAGCATTTCACTACTACGAGCAAGTTTAATAGTATAGCCCACTACTAGATCTAAATCATCTATAGTCAATATAATAGCCAATTCATACAATAGTGCTTACTATACTATTAATATCTGGTCCCACCCGTCATACATACAGATCTGTAGCCCGCTACTATTCTTTCTCTTCCTTTATCTTTTTAAAATATGTTTATAGCTGGCTTATAGCCTACTATTGTACCTGCTCTATTACTACAAAACATCACATAGAGACCCGTCTAAAACCGACATCTATGAAACATTTTTCATCATTTGTTAGGGTAAAATTAAGAACTAGCACTTATAACTAGTCAATTGGTACCGGTTCATAACAAAATCGGACACTAATATTCCCCCAAGTAATAGATACCCAGTTCTTATGATAAATCAGCACCTACAAACATCACATATGTACCAGTTCTTGTAATAAACCGTGACACCTATGAGCACGGTGTCATAGGTGTTGGTTTTATTGTGAACTGATACATGAGCGTAATATAGTCGGTTCTTAAAAAAACTGGTAGACATGAGTATATAGGTGCCCGTTGATAAATAAAACTGGCACCTACAATGACGCCGCTTGCATATGTGTGGTTTTTATATAACTTTTTCGTACGTAGCCGGATGGTGATAAACTTTGTATCAATTTTGTAGACCTCGATGATATATACAACTTTCTAGTTGATTCATTTTTTATTTCAGGTTGTTTGGATGTCCGAAAATGTATTATAAGGTCTCAAATCTAATTGGATAAGTGAATTTTTGAAATTTCTAAACGATCTTGGATGGAGACAAAACCTATATGATAGTTGTAGATCTAGATATGATATATAGTTTTGTAGTTGAAAAAAAAATTAATTTGAGCTCATCTATGATGTTACATATGGATTATTATAATTTTCGGATGACAGTAGTCTCAAAAGAATAGTATTTGTCTCCAAGACACAGTTGTTTCTAGATGAGAAGGTAAGGAAGCTTTGTGTAACAGCCCAATTTTTGTTCCTTGCTGCATAAAAACTTTTTTCATGTGCATTGCACTGCATGTCGTGCATGAAAAATCCAAGCCGAGCAGATTAATGTTGGTACGATCGTTCGAAACGTTTCCCACCGCCCTAATTGACTCAGTTTTCAATCTTCTCCAAAAGTTCTGGATAAAATCCTAATGATTCCATACCTTACTACCAGACTTGCCTCCAAGTTACATTCGGAATGAAGCACGTTTACCCATCTAACCATCTAGTCAAACCCTCTACCGAAATTGGAAAAATGTGGGCACTGTTCATCTGATAGGAGTCCTTTTTCTCTTCCTCTCGTTTTCTCTTATTTTCTTGACCTGTTAACCCAAACTATTTACATGGTAAGAGCAGTACAATAGCGGGCTATTAGTCAGCTATAAACATATTTTAATAAGATAAAAGATAAGAGAGAAGAACAGCGGGCTACAGATCTATAGCCAGCTGCAGCATGGACTCCAAGACACAATGTGTATATGACAGGTATGACTATATGTTAATAGTATAGTAAACAACTATTATATAAATTAGCTATTAGATCAGCTATAGATCTTGCTCTAAGATAGGCAACTCTGTGGGACATACTTTTTATGTTGGTCCCCACCTCCAATTCAGGCTCCACAGCCCAGCCAAATGCGAGCCGTTTCCTGCCGCGCTGGGCAGCTTGAGGTAGCCGTCGCGCGCGACCGCGCGTCTCGGTCAAGCCGCGTCCCAGCCGACTGCCCTGGAGACCCCACGCCACGTCGCAACTCCTCCCTGACACCCTGCCGTGCCATCATAGCACTCCGCCGCACCATCTAATTGCCCTGAAAACTCGCTAGGTGGTAGACCAATCTGTCCTTCGCCCTCCTTCGCCTTAAGCCGCGTCTCCTCCTCTCCTCAAGACTCCAGTGACCAATGCCACGTCGCCCCAGCAGTGCACCGAAGCAGCCTGCACTACCAATCTTTAAGCCTGAACTACCGTTAGCTAGCAGGACACCGAAGCCTGTTTATATGGGACTTAAATTTAAGTTCCTATCACATCAAATATTTGGACACTAATTATAAATATTAAACGTAAACTATTAATAAAACCCATCTATAATTTTGGACTAATTCGCGAGACGAATCTATTGAGTCTAATTAATCCATGATTAGCCTATATGATGCTACAGTAAACATTCTCTAATTATGAATTAATTAGGCTTAAAAAATTTGTCTTGCGAATTAACTTTCATTTATATAATTAGTTTTGTAAGTAGTCTATATTTAATACTCTAAATTAATGTCTAAACATATGGACTAAAGTTAAGTCCTTGTATCCAAACACCATACTCGAGCGAGGGAGAGATGCCGCCTGCCTTGGGACCTCGCGAGATGCCCCCTGACAGCCTCTGTCTCACCCTGCCCTGTCCCGTCCACGTGTTGCGTGAGCTCGCACGCACGGCACCGCGCGAGAATGCTAATCCGCGACCAGTCGCGCGCGTCCTCCCCCCGCGACTGGACGCGTGGAGGGGGGCGGCGGACGGCGTGATTTTTTTGGAACATTTTTTTTTCTGTTTTTCTTTCCGTACGTAGTTTACGGATTTTTCTGTTTTTCTTTCCGTATCTTACGATTTCATTTTTTCTTTTTGCTTTTCTGTTTTTTCGTTCCGTACTATTTTTAGGTTTTTTTCGTTTTCTAATACGTATATATTTTCTAATATGTATATATGCAAACTTTATATATGTACAAATACAGGCTTTATATACACGAATACAAATCTTGTATACAAGTATACAAATCTTGTATACATGTATAAAGTTTGTATATGTATATGCAAACTTTATATATGTACAAATATAAACTTTGTACACATAAATACAAACTTTGTATATACATATATAAAGTTTGTATAAGTGTATTTTTTTTATTTTTATACGTATGTACACAAACATGGTATACATGTATACAAAGTTTGTATATGTATATTTTTTTCGTTTTTTATACGTACGCACACAAACTTAGTTTGTATATATATATATTTTTTATATAATAAAGTGTATACCAATAAAAAATTATACGTATAAACTTCGTATATATATATACAAAGTTTATATATATGTATATCATACGTATATACTATGAGTAGAGACAGAGACTAGAGGGGGGGCCGCTGATCGTGCGCGCGCGTGGCCACGAGACTAGGCACGGATCAGCGCCCCCCGTGGCACCGCGCAGCCGAGGGAGCTTGGCAGAATGCCGCTCCTCCTCTGCCCCTCTCCTTAACCAATACCTTGTCCTCCTAACTCCCCAGCTCGATCGCCCTTGTTCTCCGGCAGCCAAGGACCCAAGGTATCGCCCCTTGGTTTGCCGGGAACACAAGGTGCCACCCGCTGCTCCAGCGAGCACGCATTCTCCATCCAAGAGCTCATCCTAGTCATGTCACCTCGCGTCCCTTCACCCATTGATTGCATTTTTGCGCTCAGTTGACACCGAGCACGACCGTAGTGCCGTCGTATTCTCCAACGTCGCCCGGCGCCGCCATGACCTAGCAAGTGCTATACTTTGTCCCTGGTGAGTATCTCGATATCCAAGCAGCTTCACCTTGTGTTTCTCCCCCACCTTAATCCATTTTCCTTGTCCTCCATGGTAGAACTTGCTGCTGTCCGATCTTCTTCCCTTGGTGCCGACCGAATGCCTCCGCGCACTTATTTGGGAACTTTTGCCTCGGTAAGTTCCAGTCCAATTCCTTCCCATGGGAGCATGTCTATACCCTGCTAAGTTCATTCCTATGCATGGTTTCAGTCCATGACACTCAGAGTTCCACCACTGGACAATTTCTTCCATCCACCGCCACCTTGCCAGTAGCCTCAACCGGTGAGCGTCTGTTTATGCACGTGCTTTCCTTTTGTTCCTGGGAGGCAACTAGTGCTCCCCACATTCTTGCCTCAACCACATTCGTTCGTCTAGTCCCCCAAGCACCACCGCCATAGCCACATGCGTGACTGAGGCTCAAAGGAGTAAGGCCACACAAGTTATATTAGAACCCTGGTACCTTGCATGCACGACCCTTGGAACCTCTCTGTGCCCCTGCCTTCACCAGCCATGCACTAGAGAGCAAGAGGACAGAGGTAGGCATGCCGTACTTTAGCTTGGCATTCCACCGAGCACCTTAGGTGCGTTCTTGTTTGAGCAAACCATGGCCATCCCATCGACCCCATCCATGCTAGGTTAGCGTCACTAGTGTTAGAACATGCTGAAACCGCGAGTAGACCCGCTGCCGACGACTTCATGTTTTCGCCGGTCATCGTTAACTTCCTTGGCGAGTCGTGTCGTGTAGTTCGCTCATTCGAAGACGTTGTTTTTGGACCAAAGCGTTCACCAGTGAAGTTTTTTTCCATAGGTCCACAATAGCACATAGGTAGGTTTGGTGCCTTATAAACGCCCCTAGAACTAAAAGCACGTCAAATAGATGATCCGTTAGGATGGTAGAATGTTTCTAGACGTTTCAGCAGTTCGGCCGAGCAAAAATGCTGTTTTTCATTTATTTTCATTTTTAGGGCAGAGCAGACTTCATATAGCCATTTCTCCCTCATACGAACTCGGATTCAAGTGATTCTTTTTCCTAAATTCATCTAAAATCATGCACTCTTATAGTCTGCAAAATTATTTGTATTTTCTGTACTGTTAATTTTTGCCGTTGTATTTATTGCATTCGTTTAGTATTTGTGTAGACAACGACGTTGCCAATCCAGCTGAGGTACCAGATGAGTACCAGGAGGTCCAGGACCAAGGTAAGCACCCCCCGATCAATTTCTCAGATATTTCCAATTTGCAAATTATATTGATTGCTAAACTATTATGGATGCGATGTTTTAATCAAAACTACTTGGGATGCTTGGGTTGCTTGCAATTGTTGCATATACCTACTCTTTGTTACTTGACTATCATTATTCATTGTCACCTATGTTACCACTGAGAATTGGGTTCAAGTGGTGGGAGGATAGTCGTGTAGAATATGCTTAGCTTGCTTATATCGGTAGTGCTAGTTTTAATCGGATTATGAGGCTTTCGAGAACAAAAATGTTTGCAAAATTATGGGAATGAACCTCTGCCATCTTGGTGGAAAACTGTGTCCAGGTGCACGTGATAAAAATGAAATTGATTTTTAACCAATCCAATCTACTATTTCTTTCTAAACAAACAAAAATCAATCTAATCTAATCTATAAAACACACGCGCCCTACCTTCTTCCTTCTTCCTATTCCTATTTCACGCGCAATAGCACGGCCACGAGACAGGGCATAATCACACGGCAAAACCCTAGATGCAACTCATCAAGTCCAAAACCGACTGACAGAAACTTCTAAAAATAACAAAAATAAAATCGTGGCAGCGAGACGGTTCCATTTTTGTAGGTTTCAACGATAACAATGAAACGGCGGCGGCGGTGATAGTGGTACTAAACGCGACCAGAACTCAAAACACGGACTAACGCTAAGACTAGCAACACGACTCGATGATGCAACGCAAAAATCAACAAATCAAAAACCGAGTAGAACAATTCAATGCTATTTTTTGGTTATAGGTAGATAAAAAAAACTCACCGAGCAACTAAAGCTCTGATACCACTTGATGAACCTTGAATTCCACTCGAGACACTCAAGGCTATTGTTGGCCCGATCTTTCGGTGAGTTGATGATGTCGATTGGATGGAGCGACGTTGGCGATCTGACTACAACTATCCAGGATGTTGCGCATTAGCAATTGTTACACCAACTCCTGAGGTGGTCGTGAATCTCGACGGATGCATGATCAGCCCAACCACGAGGGTATTTAGTCCTGCAAGCAATCGAGAACTAGCAAGAACAAGATGAATAAGAAACTCAATTTGCGAATCAAAGATGATGGATTGAATCAACAGAAGTATCACAAGTGGGGTTCTGTAACGAGCAATCCGGCGACTAACCGATGACGGGATTACTCGGCAAAGTGGCAACGCTAGACTTTATCTAAACAAAACCCAAGAAACCTTGAAAGGGTACCTAGCTATTTATAAAGGTGGGAGGACGACCTAGGGGTTCCTAGGGTCGTGCTCTACCTGGTTGGGGCGCACCCCACATGGGCCCCACTTGGGCCGGAGTCCTAACTGAAGTTACAAGCCCATAGGCCCATTATAGGTGGCGCAACACCTTGTTTATGTGATTATGGCCAAACGAGATGGAATTCGTAGATGAGCCTGGATCCGATGGAAAGAGGATTTCGAGTGCTTTCCATCAAGTACTCACAGGACGAAAACGGATATCGTATACATATTTGGTGGCTATTTGAATTCATCAATGTTGTAGGTGGCCGAATCGGATTTCAACAGTTGGTCAACTTGATCTTGATGTGAGCGACGGTTATATCAATAGTTGTCATGGTCACATCAGTAATACAGATCGAAGTTCCAAATTTAATGTGCTAAAGAAGCTAAAACACTATTTTTGGGATACTACTACATCCATAAATCCCAATTACGAGTACCTATTATTTTTCAAGAGAAATACATACCTTGTCATGAAGGGGATTAATTTGGCCAAAGACCTCTCACTCTTGTACACCAACTCATCTACACATTAATTATATTAGCAAATACATATTTTTCATTTTAGCCTTACTAACATTGATATGGCTCATGGATTTGAGTAAATAAAAGACTTTAAATTAAAAATTTATCAACTATATATAAATCGAAGATTTTGTTGGGAGCTCTCTCATTTTTTATAAAACTAGAAAAATGCCTGTGCGTTGCAATTGGTGAAGGCTATTTTAATTTTATTATTGTTGTATTTTCAAAAGCGAACGAATTTAGAAACAAACTCAAATACGGATTTGTGATCCCAAAAGTGAACGAACTTAAAAACTGACTCATACACAGATGACGTACCAAAGTACCGGTAAAAACATCTTCAATTTTTATAATAGTAGAGAAAAAAAGCCTGTGCGTTGCAACAGGTGAAGGTTATTTTAATCTTAGGCTGTGTTTAGATTTAGGGGTGAAAAGTTTTGGCGTGTCACATCGGATATACAAACACACATTTGAAGTATTAAACGTAGACTAATAACAAAACAAATTACAGATTCCGACTGTAAACTGCGAGACGAATTTATTAAGCCTAATTAATCCGTCATTAACAAATGTTAACTGTCACACCACATTGTCACACCACATTGTCAGATCATGTAGCAATTAGGCGTACAAGATTTGTCTCGCAATTTACACATAATTTGTGTAATTAGTTTTTTTACTATATTTAATACTTCATGCATGTGTCCAAATATTCGATGTGATAGGGTGAAAAATTTTACCAGGGGATTTAACACGCCCTTATTATTGTTATACGGTTTAGTTAAAGATGAAATTCACTGTAGAAATTTGCTTGGTTATATATTTTTCTAGAAAATGATGAATTAGGAACCGATCATCTCAAGTTAGCACGCGAGTTTTCTTTAAAAAATATCTTATACAACTCCTATATTTCCAAAAGGCAGCGAACTTAAAACCTGACTAAAAAAGGGAGTGAATTTAAAACCCGACTCAAATACGAATATGTATTTCTAAAATCGAACGAACTTAAAAGCGACTCATCGACGGATGACGCACCAAGCACCAAAGTACCGGCAAAAACATCTTTTATTTTGATAATAGTAGAGATTAATGCCAATCAAAGTTTGTATGAAAAAACTTAAGTTCATATAAAAAACCAGTACCAATATGGTGAAGGTTACCAGTGCGGCTTGTTAAAGCTAGATCTAGAACCAGCAAAGATGAGGCACTTATTAGTGCCAATTTGCAACTAAATCTAGGAGTACCGATAGCCCTAACTTAAATTTAAATATTTGAATAAAAATATTATCAGTGCTGATTATCAGAACGAACCAGCCTTATACGAGTGGGACATCTCTCTGTTGGCTACTACCTCCTTCCCAAAATATAACAAGTCCAGATTCATAGCCAAAAGTTGTTATATTTATATTTTAGGACGGAGGGAGTAGTTGTGTAGGCTGACATTGATTGCATGCTCCCCATAATCAGTTTTGGTTGTGCACTGGAACCGGTAGTGATGTCGGTAGTGATGTGGTTCTTACTTAGAGAGGGCGTGCGTGGATACGGGGGAGGGGGAACCCTTACGATACGGGTATGAGGGCAAATACCATGGATATCCAAGTACAATCTCCAACATGCCACATAAGCTCAAATAGTGAGGTGGAGGAGAGAAGAGATGAGAGAGATAAGGAGTCATCCCTTATGAAAGAGGCAACCACTACACAAAATTCAAGACAAAGGGAGAGAGAGGAAGAGTAGATTGGACAAACAAACATTGGGGCTAGTGTATTAGAAATTGTGTAGATGTGATATACTGTACTTCCTCCGTTTCATATTATAAGACTTTATAGCATTGCCCACATTCATATATATGTTAATGAATCTAGATATATGTGTGTCTAGATTCATTAACATCTATATGAATGTGGGCAGTGTTAGAAAGTCTTATAACCTGAAACGGAGGTAATACATGTTACCTCTCTACATTTATTATTTTTTTATCGGAAAGTTACCTCTACATTTTATTAGTTGATGATATGGTCAAAGATTGGATGTAACACATCCAACTCTTTCATAAAACTTGCCCTCATCCAACCGATACTAATAGTTGTTTTCTGTAGTACACTACTACAGAACAGGACTATTGTAACACATCACTGAAACATATTAAGAAATGTGTTACAGAGAAATAGCACAGTAACACATGATATGTGCTACAAGAAAAGTTGTAACACATTTGTACCACAGGAACACAAGGATATGTGCTACAGAGAACGTGTTGCGGGGAAACATAATACAATAATGAAGATTAGAGAAGGATCTCGATGAAAAGACCAATAATAATGTAAGTGAAGCGAATGCCATGGTCAATATATGTTTGCCTCAACATGTTGGACATCTACTTCAATATTCTCGGCAGAAAAAAATATTTTCTTTATTATAGTTACAAGCATAAATAATACTTTGAGAAGGCACGGCAGCTGGCAGCATAATAGTTCCAAATGTGTTAGACAGCAAGAAGCAAAAGTAATACTACATAGACAGGCTAGAAATGATCAATAAAAGGGTATTAAAAAAATGCCTAGCCACTTATATCACTACCTTAAAAAAATACCCTGGAAATGATCAATGAATTGCTATTTTGCTTAGGCACAAATTTCACTGCATGTATTCATTCATTATGACAGCAGGAAATGCTGGTAATTTTCTTTGAATTCATCGTCTAATGTTAAGATAATGCATCATTTTTTAGCTCTTTGCGCATTATAGTACACTAACTTTATGCTATTTGGAAATTCAAAAGGCTGGAAACTCATTTAGGTGAATTTAAACGGGCTATTAACAGCCATTTCAGGATACAGATATAAAATTAATATATTCTGAACAAAACAAACCATTGAGTGTTCAGAATCAAGTGGCAGATGACTTTTGTTGAAGGCAAACGGGATCAGGATTCTCAAGAAAAATGTGCTTCCATGAAAATTTAGCATCTGCACAAGTGTGCTTCCATGTTCATTTCTATATGCAAAAGTACTATAAAGTTTGATTGAAGCACACAGTGTAGCCACTGAATTGCAAGTGACAATTCCCAACCCATGATACAAATAAATAACGTTGAGATCAGTGCATTTCACAACAAAACTGAGAGATGTTCATGACTCTAGTAGCTAAATGGAAAAGAGAAATTAAACTGATAATGGTTAACAACTCTAATCAAAACTCTTTTTGTTTGAAACTAGAAAGGTTTTCTGCAGGATTATTTTCAGGGGTTCTAGTAATTAAGAAGTAATGCAAATGCAGGCCTATCTATATAAAGAAAATAGATGTCAAAGGTGTAGTGGCGCATCTTACATTAATCATGGGCGAGTTTTTGTCTCCTACGGACCTCAATTAGCATGCAAGATTAGCAATATAGAATAAAGAAACAACTATTCACTGTTCCACACGAACATCAGGGTGCATCTATATCATATTCCTTCTTGGCTTCTTCACATATCAGCGATGGAGTGAACAAATAGATAAACAAGGAGATCGAGGAAGTGGAGCCGTACTGCTCTCTTGGAGGCGTGGGCTTCCATGTGCATGGCGCGGCGGAGCTCCTGAAATACGGCCTCGGCGGCAGGGGTGGGAAACACGCACGCGGCGTGGGGAGCGGAGGAAAACAAGCGGTCCAAGCCCCGACGAGCGGCAAGTGCGCGACCGCCGTGGTCCTGGATGCTGCTTGTAGGCAGTAGCTGGGTGCCTGTGTGGAATCCAGGAAGGCAGAGGAGCCGGGTGGAGAGAGGATTTGAGAAGAAGATTTGGCTCTGGGACTGGGAGGTGGATGGCAAGTGGATTTCACAATGGGAAAGAGGTATTTGTGGAGAGGATTTGGCGGCTGTGGAGGTGTGATTTGGCGCCATAAGCAGATATTTGGCGCCATAAGTAAATATTTAGCGCTTGACAAAAAGGTTGGCGCCGAGAACTTTTCTAAAGACAATTTGGCTTGCCGCCGGACCGTATAGAAGCTGAAAAAAATGGAATCCTCCGGTTGCATAATTATTTACGCGTTAATTCTTTGATGTTTTAGATAATGACATGATTTCCAAAATATATCTTTGATTATATTTTTATTAAATGTATATGATAAATAAATATTTTTTATTATAGTACTTTGTAAGATAAATCTATAGAGTTTGATATAGTTATTTAAACTAAATATTTTAAAAGTTATTAATAATGGTTATAAAAGTTTAATCTCAACACTCTTCGAAACGTCAATTGTCGATGATATGGGTCCGGGGGTACCCCGTACAGAGGGAGAAGGCCGCCCCAAACCCACGTGGCACCCCCCCCCCCCAAGGGGGATCGGGCCCAAGGTTGGAGCGGCGGCTACCTCCCATGCTTGGCGTGATGGGATGGGCCCATGCCGCGGTAAGGCGCGCGTGGCTCCACATGTCGGAAGACAAGAAATGCATTAATTAGCTGTAAAGAATGTTTTCCTTACCCTTGAAGTTAGGTCTTGGGCCTTTGTGGTAACCCCTTATGATATAAAAGGAGGTCCATGCCCGAGTGGAGAGGGGGACGAATCCCAGAGAAAGAAAGCACTCGTATTCTCCATCAGAATCAACCACACACAGGATTAGGATATTACGCTTTCATAGCGGCCCAAACCTGTATAAACCCATTGCATCTCCATCATTCCCCGAGGGGCCCGTTCCCCTCTGCATCTCTCTCCATCGACTCTCAGACCTTCACCCGTGCCCCTGGACCGAACCAGAAAGGGGGTCCCCACAGTCCCCCGCTTGAGGAGTTCACCCTCCGACATCAATAATTATGGAACTGGAGGGATTAGATTATTTACGTGGCAACGACATAGTGTAGGGTGTGAGTGTTGTGACGGTCTGTTGCCCTTAGTGGTGACAAGGTGTTTAGAGGGATGTCTCTTGTATTGATTCAGACCATTACAATTTAAAAAACTTCGAAATCCCTTATGTTTAAATGTGTTTTGTGTTCATATTATTTACCACCCCATCCCAATATGTAGCAACTTAGGATGGATCGATTCGTCCTATGACTCGTCGACTGCAACCGAGGTGGTCTCTACCGGGACTCGCCAGCCACCTCCGCCCCTAGGGTCGTTGCTGTCTACGAAACCACCTTCTCTTTGATGAGGACCGAGCGTTGATGCTTAGGTTGCCGCCGTTCTTCGCTGCACCCGCCGCTGGCCGCCTCCGCCCCTAGGGTCGCTGCTGTCTACGAAACCACCTTCTCCTTTCCAAGGACCGGGCGTTGACGTTTACGTTGCCGCCGTTCTTCGCTGCACCCGCCACCGCCGTCCTCCGCAACAACCGCCGCCGCTTGAGGAGACGTCGTCACTAACGTCTTGCCAACCCGCCATGGCGCCGCCTCCTGACCACTTCCACTGTCACGTGCCAACCACAGGTCTGGCCACCGCCGCCCACAACCCCACCATCTCTTGTGCCGTTGTCCCTTCCGACCACCACCGTTGCTGCGTGAGGTAGGCACGGGCCCGGCCACGGCCCCGTCACCTCCCGCACCACTAGATCTAGGGACGGGAACCCCAGACCCGACACCCCCCCTCCGTCGCACCGAGATCTCCGCCGGAAAGCCCTGTTGCCGCCTTCCTCGCAGCCGCTCGGCATGCCACTGGCCTGCCCGGGGTGGCGGCAAGGCAACGGGGAGAGGCGAGGGGACGAGGAAGCGAGAAGGCCTGCCAGGAGACGAGGTGCAGTAATCTACGCAATAATCTGATAAATACCGTTGACAAAAAAATTATTCACATGGACAATATTGGATAAAACACAAACTTTTTTCAATCCTGCTGCTTCAGTTTTTTGAATGGATGATGCAAACCAAATAACATACATGTATGTATGTACGTATCAGTTATTTAAGAAAAAAAGAATAATAAGGTTGATTTTACAAAAGTATTAAATATTATTCAAGGAAAATCCTTCGAGTTGCAGTTTTGCAAACTTGCAACTGGTAGAATCTCAAAGGTTAATTTGTGGCGCTAAGCTCAAATTTTTGGAGATGGGCGGGCTTGAGAATTTTTGGAATATATGAAATCTATTTGGCGGGCTCAAGTGGGGTAATCTCATCAGTCAGCAAGCACAACTCTAGTGCTTATCTCATCGACGCCTGCATGCCCTCCCCCGTGAAGACTGAAGAGTCAAGGACAGCCACCCTCTCCTCTCCCCTAGTCGCCACTCGCCACTCCTTCCGCCTCCTAGCCGCCGCCTCCCGGCCATCGCCGGCGGTCATCGAGCTCTTAGTCAGCGGGCCAATGCCTCCACCTTCGCGACGCAGAGCTCAGCACCGCTCGGTGGCTTCCTACATAGACGAGCTCATCGATGGATGGATCCGCTTGCGATGGATTGATCTGCTAGCCGGCGACGCCACTGGCCAGATCCGTGGCGGTGCTCCCCTCGGTCCACATCTATCGTTCCTTTGCCCTTTATTACCGGTTCTTCTATCCCCCTATCTAATCCCTAGCTCCTCAACTCTCTCTAATCTCCAACCTGTAAAACTAATGTGAGCAATTTTTTGTTTTGTATGTGACGAGATTTGGTGCAAGCAGGCGTGCTAAATATCTTGGGTGGAGTTTTCTGTTCTTGCTTGAGTTTTTTTTTCTTTTGTTTTTGTTCTGTATGACCAATAGTGTAACACCCTGAAAACTCAACCGACAAATCAAAACTCTAAAAATTCGGATTTTCAAAAAACTTTTTAAAATAAATTGCATCATGCCGATTTTATTCGCCGTTCCATTGAATTTCGATTCCGGAGTTTGGAGATTTCGAATAAAGAACTAAATCAATCAATTTACATCAATATTATCGCAAACATACTCGTATCAATTAAATTTAAATGCGATGGAATAGAATTAACACTAATTAAAAGAAAGTTCAAATTTGATAAATAAAAATGTGAACAATATTAATCTAGGGTGAATTTATTAGTTGGAATAACACAAATATTGGGTAAAAATTCATATATGCAAATATTAGGAATTATAGAATCAAATTTATATAATAAATAAATAATATATAATAATAATAATAAAATAAATAAAATAAAAAAAATAATAAAATAAAAATTAAAAAGGAAAATTTGAAAACGGCACTGTTCATTGCCCGCGAGGTGTTCGACGTGGTTCCCCTAACCTAGCCGTCCCCTCTGCCACACCGCCGCGCGCCCTGCCGCGTCGCGCACCGCCCGGCCGTCGCGTCGCGCCTCGAGCCGCGCCGCTGCAGCTGCCGCGCCACGCCATCACCGACGCCGTCGCACCGCCGTCTCGCGCCTCGAGCCCCACACCGCCTCGCGCCCCGCGCGCCGCGTGCCGCTTCGTCTCCCCTCTACCGCGCCGCGCACCGTTGCCATCGCCGCTGCCGCGCCGCACCGCTGTCGTCGTCGTCGCCGTCGGCCTCGCGCCTGCGCCCCGCCGCGCGGCCGTCCCCTCGCCGTCGCCCTGCGCCGCTGCCGCGCCGCCCGTTCCATCGCATCGAGCCCCGTGCAGCCGCGCGCGTCACGTCGCCCCGCCTGTCACGCCGCTCGCTCGCCACCCGTCGCGTCGCTGCTGTCGCCGTCGCCGTCAACGTCCCATCGCCGCATCGAAGCCCCACGCCCCCGTCGCGTCGCCTACCTCGAGCCCCGCGCCGCCGCCCGTTGCATCGCCGCTCCGAGCCCCGCGCCGCCATCGCGTCGCCGCCCGCGCATCGCCCCGCTGCCGCGCCGCCGCCGCCCCTTCCCCTCTTCTTCTTCCCCTCCCTCCCCTATAAATCCCCTTCCCTTCTCTCCATTTTTCCCCACCCCATCTCCATCCTTCTCCCCTCTCCCCTCTCCACCGAGTCACCACCTTCATGCCGCCGCGCCACCGCCCTTGCGCCGCTGCGCCGCCGCTGTGAGCCGCCGCGCCGCCGCCCTTGCGCCACCGTCGCCGTCGTCGTCGCCGCCGCCACCGTCGTCGCCGCTGCCGTCGCCGGTGAGCTGCCCCCTTCCCCCTCGCGTCCACCGCTGCCACCGCTCGGGTGAGAGAGAGAAAGAGAGAGAGCCGGCCGAGAGAGAGGGAGAGGAAAAGAGAGGTCGGCCGAGAGAGAGAGAAAGAAAGAGAGAGAAAAAGAGAGAAAAGAGAGAAAAAAAAGAGAGAAAAAGAAAAAGAGAGGAAAGAGAGAAAAGAGAGGAAAAAAGGGGGGGAAATAAATAAAATATATATATAATAAATATAATATAATAATAATAATAAATAAATAAATATAAATAATAATAATAGTATAAATAGAGGGAAATTAGGAAAGTTTAGAAGATTTAAAATTAGAATTTAAATTATAGATTAATTTCTCGTCGTAGGATTGCAAAAATTTAATATAAATTATGGGTTATTCTTGGTAATCACTATAAGTAATCAATTCGCGGCAGTAATTTAAATGTAATCAACAACTAATAAACGAAATCTTATAGATTATTAAAGATTACCTTGGATAATCTCTATAAGTAATCGATTCACTGTAAAAGTTCGGATTTAATCACTAGTAGTTTTAGGCGTATGGTATACTTAATCGATTAGTCATAGACTAAGTTAAATCGTATAATAGTTTCTACGATTTTTTCCGATATCTAGCTTGCGATAAAAATTGCTAACCTATTACATAGATATAATACTCGGGAATATTAAATTAAAAACTTAAGAAAACAAAATAATTATACTCATAAATAATTTACACCGAAAATGGGTTTGCCGTAGTTCGTGAATAGTAAAGTTAATATAAAGGAATCGACTTTCGCACTCGACTTTCATTTGGATTTACTTGGATTTTTATTTGAATTCTAACCGAATTCAAATCCATTTTCGCACGTAACTATAGAGCCTGAGGAAGCTGCTGATCCAAGCGAAGGTCAAGACCCGCAAGACTTTGAGCAAGGCAAGTCATCACTATTCCTTGAACATGTTGATCCCAATTGCAAAATTGTTTTGTTTACAAATAAAATTGCATGCAATGATAAACATCCTACTTGTGATTATGCCATGCCTTGATTATTGTTTACCCCATATTCCTTCGTAACCATGTTTACGTATGAGTCCCTAGTCAACTATGACAATTGCTTAGCAATGCTCTTCTAGAATAATGCATACTCATATTTATCAAAGTGCTCTATGCTTGGGCAATTGCCTTTGGGAAGGTAATTGAGATGCGGCATGTGGAGACATGAGCGCCACATTGCCATGATGTTGATGACATGATTTGCGAAAAGAGAAATGAAATTAAACAACTGTTTCGACTGGGGCGGACGGAGGATTTGGGTGGTATCCGGGAAAAGGAAAGTACCGTCCCCGGTCAATTAAGGACCGAGCCATGAAGTTAAGCATGAAACGACCCCCCGTACAACCGCACTTCTCGTATGGGTATAGACCTAACGGAATAGATAGCTGAGCTGAGGCAGTATCCATGCATAGTGGGTTCTTGATGTGTGAGGCAGGGGCTCTACGGTGGGGCAGCCATTGGTAGAACCGCGAGGCGGGTGTCTACAGTGGTGTCGCCATCAGTAGGACTGCCATGTGAGAATTTAAACATAATTATAACTTAATGCCTGTGTGAGTCTTCCCTTCCCGAGTGCGCCAGAACTCCTCTCATTGCTAGAAACCGTGTACGCCTAGAGTGCATGAGGATGTAAAGTTCATGGAGCGGGTACTGCCAATGCGAGGTTATCGAAAAGCTTTGCCGTGACATGTCTCATGTGTTGGGACGAGGCTCATGTGTTGGGCAGTCGTAGAGTGCGGGTAAAGTGTACATCCACTGCAGTGTGAGTAAACCAAATCTATTCGAATAGCCGTGCTCGCGGTTATTGAGCATCAGGACGTGTATTACACTTGGCTAGACTCTAAATTCTTAACTTGTGTGGGATGGGATGTGCATGATGATTTCTATGCTGGTGGAGCCACTTCCTGAGAGGAGGGAAGGTGGACGTCCTCAGAAAATCATGACGACTCGATGGCGGGAAGCTATCATTGGGATCACAATGGATGGTGGACAGAACCGTCATTGTTTAATATGAACACTGGTACTAAAATTTAATCAGTCTATGCTAGGTCTTAGGCTTGTGAAAAGAATTGCAAAACTTGCTTTGTGCAAAAGAACCATAGCCATTCCTTGAATACCCTTTATCATATACATTGTTGCTGTGGTGGCTTGTTGAGTACGGTTGGTACTCACCCTTGCAAATATAAACTTAATCAGAGGCCGGAGATGAAGGTTCGGAGGATCCCTATGCCTATTATCAGGAGGGTGATGAAGACGAAGGCGCTCAATAGGTCTTAGTTACGGTCGTTGCCTGTGGCAATGGCGTGCCGCTGCCTTAACTCCGCTGCCTTACCTATTTCTGTTTTTGGAATGTATTCCGGACCACTCGGTCTGATGATTTAAGACTATGCCTGCGGGCTATTGTTGTAATAATTCGTACTAGACACTCGTGTATGTGCACTGGTTACTTCAGCTATGAATTCGTGTGTACCAGACTACTTGATCCAGGGAAATGGTACTGTTTACACGATTGATTCCTGTTATAAAAACGGGGGTCCAGAAATAGTTTATTGTTGCTAGATTCGTACCAGTTCAGTTTATATGTTGGATGTGCTGGGTTGTGGGTAAGTGGGTTGATGGAAAGAACAGGTGGCCATTGTATTCACTTTCAAAGTTTACATAGCACACTGTACTCACAGTCGCCAGTTGTTATTTTTAGATCGATCGGATCATTGTTCATTCATACCAAGATTTACATTGTCACACTGCCTAATTTGGAGCAATGGGAGCATTGTACTCCAGCTCTGCCTTTGACTTCTTAGGACATATCGCAAGACACAGTACCGTGCGTTAGATGGCTATGCTCTGTCTTCCTATTATATGCCACGTTTATGTGCAGATTTACATTATTACTGAGTAGTGATTAGCTCCATTGGTCTGTTACTAATCTTCATTGCCATAAGAGGAAGCTATGATATGGTAAAGAATAATGGCTATACATGCTAATATATGCTTATAAGTGAGTATTTAAAGTTAGTCACCAAGCTGGCTATACAGAGCTGGCAAAGCTTTTCTGAACTCTTCTCTGGTATGGTAATATTTGCTTCACTTTCCATTATTTCCATGACTCATGGTTGTAGTTTTGCTTCTAACAGCCAAGGGATTGAATTGGAAAGCAATCAAATCTATTGTTCTTTGTTTGTAACTTAGAAGGCTTTCTTCAGGATTCAAGCTCAGAGGTTCAGGTAACTAGAAAAATAAAACAATGAAATGTTCATGCAATTTAATGCAAATGTGCTAAGTGAAAATGTGCATCAACATTGCAGTTACATCATTGGACGAGCTCACTATGCTCTATAGCATATTCTCTCATATGAAAATTACTCTGCTCTTATCTTAATTTTAGTGTAGTGAACTTTCTGAGAATAATAACTCTGATATGGTTTCTGTCCAATTAATTATTATCTGTACATTTCTATGAGCTAGCATGTGTAAGCAACAGCTGCTAGATATGATGTGCACTATTATATAGAGTATTTAAAGTGATTTCATAAGCTAGGTTGAATATTGCCAGCTTGCCTTATACTGGATCATAACAATGTTGTTTGCTTTATTAGTTCATTGTGGATAAACAATTGGTGATTCTTATTCCTAGATAAATACTGGTCTTGTTGCTGAAATCACATAATAATATTCTTATCCAATGCAAGTTTTCATTGTATTATCTGTGTTAGATTCCTTTTCCTTATGCGTTGAACTGTATGCATCGTCCTTTTATCCCATTGGACTGCATGCTTTAATTTGTTCAAAGCAACTACACCTATGAGCTTACAGTAGAGTATTTAAAGTGGTTCAGTAAGATGGGTTAAATGCCTTATGTTGGAGCAACAACATTTTTTTTCCTTCACTGAACTAAAGATATAATATGCTAGCACTAACTTGCTCCAGTTTCAGTTATTCCTATGACTCATTATTGTATTCTGCTTCTAACTGCAAAGGGATAAGAACTGAAAACAGTAAAAACTTAATGTTCTTTATTTGTAACTTGCAGGGCTTCTTCATGAGTTCATGACTCCAGGGTTCAGGTAAATAAAAAGTCAATGAGCATGCAGATTAGATAATGGATACCAAAGGTGTAGTACTGTAGTGTTGCATCATACTCATTCACTAATCATAGTAAAGTAATTATTCTATTTTATGTCCAACATTTCACCACCTTGGTGCACTGTGGTTACAATATCTCATATTTTAAAACAATGCCTTCTCTTTTCTTTCTCAATTGTACGAGGACATTGCCACAAATATCTTGATTTTTTTTTGACGTTACACAAATATCTTGATTCTTATAAAAAGCTTGTGTTTTTGCTATAACAGCTAAATTCTTTATTTAGCTTTCCAATTTTTCCTTGACCAAAATAATGCTGTAATATCATTTTTAGACTATACCTCTTGTTTTGGCTATAATAAGGAACAAAATAATGGAGCCATTTGATGTTTAGATTTCAAGCGAACACAATAACAGTGTATGCATTAGATACTTCCGTTCTGGCTTAACTCATTTTGTAGCGTAATCCGTGTTTGATGTTTCATATGTACAATTCAATGTAAATTTTATGGGCTTAACAGGGATATTTTCATCATGATGAACTGCAGGTACAGTTTATTGTACACATTGCACAAACAAGTTGATGCTCAGTTGGAACTTAGAGCAAACATGCACGTTCAGGCGCAACAATGGATCAAGCGGCAAATAATTTTATGAAGAATATAGAAATAGATACACTTTGTAATACCGTTTAGAAATTGTACTTATTGTTGATTTGTGGATTGATAAAAATAACATTTGCTTCATATGTAATTCAAATTGTCATGTTGATTTCTGTTATTTGAGATGTGATGCTTATAGAGGATATTTTGAAATATTTTGGCACATTCCTGAAAATTAAAAGGCAACAATATAAAAATAAAATGCTAATTAGACCATTATTGGTAATCAAATCATTATTATTTTGCTGTACCGTGCATTTGATGTGTTACTAGTGGCTAAGATATTGTTACCGGGACCTATGGCAAGGTGTTCCAAAGTGCAACCTGAGGTTAAAAAATAGTGTTACTAGTATATGCCTTATAACATCTAATATGTGCGTCTACGATATGGTTGTAACACCTTTTTTACTTTGTTAGAACACTTAGTTATGAGCTACTAGACTTTGTTGTAACACCCTTTTTTATAGGTTGGAACACTAAATATGTGCTACTAGACTATATGCCTGTAACATAGGCAGTAGGATCACTTATATTTTGTGTTACTGCAGACCTCAGTAACACTTTTTTGGGTATGTAGTAGCACATAGCTATGTTACTACAGCCCTGTCCTGTAGTAGTGGTAGTAGTACTGTTAGTTACCCAGAAAAATAATGGACAACCACCCCCGTACGTTTGTGCAAGGACACATGACATAAACATGCCACCAGCCGGTACAATGATAATGAGAACTCATCGAATGGTACGTACGTGATGCAACACGAACGACACTGCTCAGCACGTGGAGTAGTCGTCGTGGAGCTCCACACCCTTCCGTTTGGCCGGCCGTCGCCGTCGCATGTATGCATGCATGCATGCATTGCCTAATTGCCATCTAACCCTATAATTAAAGCATACAGAGTATCCATCACTACTGTTACTAGCTAGCAGTGCGCAAGCAGTGCCCAACTATATATACATCACTGGTGGAGAAAGGGGCTTTACTCCCGGTTGGGAACTCCTATATAGTCCCGGTTATACAACCGGGACTACGAATCCGGGACTAAAGATGGTTATCTTTAGCCCTGGGTAAAATAACCGGGACTAAAAATCTATCTTTAGTCCCGGTTAGTATCACTAACCGGGAATCATCAACCGGTAGGAGTAGTCCCGGTTATTTTTTTTTCTCAAATCGATCTGCTCCCTAAATATCTCCCCAAATTAAAGTAGCATCACAGATCTGGAAAGAAATACATCACATATTGGAAAGAAATGCATCACAGATCACAATACATCACATCACAAAATCTCAAACAAAAAATACATCACAAATCCTAAAACAAATACATCACAACTCCTAGATCAGATCTAATATCACATACATCACAGATCAAATCCAATGAATCAAAAATTCAAAAAAAAATCGGCAGCAGAGAGGAGGGCGCCACCGGCCTCCCGGCCACCATCCTTGCGGCCTCCGCGCAAGCTCGGCCGGCCGGCCGCCGCGCCAGCCCGCCCAAGCGCCGCGCCAGCCCACCCGGGCGCTGCGCCCGCCCGCCCGCCCGCCCGCCACGCCCGCCCGCCCGCCTGCCGCACCTAGACGGCCGGCCGCCGCCGCTCCCGCCGGGCGCCGCTGCTCCCGCTCGGCCGCCGCTCAAAGAGGGGAAGGGGAGGAACGGGAGGGGAAAGGGGAGAGGAAGGGGATGAAGGGGGAGAGGAAGGAATGGAGAAGGAGTAATGAGAGGGGAGGAGATCGAGAGGAGTGCACGGATAATAACTGAGTGGCGCGCGGTTCGGGGTACTCTTTACTCCCGGTTGGTATAAACAACCGGGACTAAAGATATGTATAAACAACCGGGACTAAAGATATCTTTAGTCCCGGTTGTTTATACCAACCGAGAGTAAAAATAATTGGTATAAACAATTATTTTTGTGGCACGCGGTTCGGGGTACTCTTTACTCCCATCTTTAGTCCCGGTTGTTTATACCAACCGGGAGTAAAAATAATCGGGGTCTGTCTTGAACCCCTCAACTTCTTGAACCGGGACTAAAAATGAACTTTAGTCTCGGTTGGTAAAACCAACCGGGACTAAAGATTAAAAAGTACCCCTCAACTTTTAAACCGGGACTAAAGATGCTTTTTAGTCCCGGTTTTTATTAGAACCGGGACTATTGTGAAATTTGGCCGACCGATAAAAGATGGTTTCTCCACCAGTGCATGCAGGACTGGACTGAGGTAGCTAGCTAGCTATATATATTCCACAGCTATAGCAGCCAGCGTTGGAAACGCCTAATAACCCGTGATGAAGCCACTGCGACTGCTCATCTCCTCCATTGTGGTGATGACACATTCTTACTCGCCGGCGCTCTCATCGCCGATCACGTCACCGCCGTCGCCGTGGCCAGCGGCAACCGCACCAGCCACGCCGAGGAACTAAGTGAGATAGATTCGATGCCGTACCCGCAAAGAAGGGTGCTACAAGTTGGCAACACTGGCTACACACCGCTTGGCAGAGGTGCGGCTTGCAACCCTATTTGCCCTGGTCTCGGAGACAGGTACACTGGCCGTGGCTGCAAATCCCGTTACCAGTGCAGGGGCATGTAAGATATCTCCATCAGGGTGCATGATATCATATCTTCACACACCCTACGTACGCATGCATGCTTGGAAATTATTGGGCAGTTGTTCCATGTACATCGATGGAATAGGAACTGAACCCTCATGGTCTCTTGTCTAGTTTCAGTATCGTTACGGTATTCCAGGCATATAAACACTCATGATCTCTGGTCATCTCCACGCTGAATTTGTCTGTATCGCAACCTAAACATGTTCACGTACGATTTTATAGGATGCCGAGTGTCTGTACCGTTCGTCGTCCTGCCAGAGGCAAATGGCTCAGCATTGATCTGCTGTTGCATACTTCATTATTGTATTCCTGTTCTTTTCCCTACTGTTAGTTACTCACCTCATTGAATGAGTGACCCTGTGGTACTTGAAAAATCAAGTTTTTCAATTTTAGTTTGTACCAAAATTTACGGAGTAAAGTACACTACTACAAAAACCATCTTTCCTGACGGTCATTTTGGGTTTTCGTTAACAGCATTTGGTGCCACAACAAAGCAAAGGCCAGTGAAGATCAAGATCTTCGCTGGCGGTTATCGATCACCAACGAAGAAATATATTCACTAGCGGCCGTCTTAAGCCAGCCGCCAGCAAAGACATATCTTCACCGGCGGCCGTCTTAAGCCAGCCGTCAGCAAAAATAATTTTCGCTAGCGGCTATCTTACGAGGGCCGCCAACGCAAATAATTTTCGCTGGCGGTTGTGTTATGCCAACCACCAGTGAAAATGATTTTCTAGGAAAAAAAATAAATCCCCAAAATCCCTTTCTACCGTCTCATCTCATCGAAGTTGCGAAAAAAATTGAAAATGGAGATTACAGAGCATTCAAGCATCACAAATAGCAACACATTAACAAAAATTTGAACATCATTCAAGCATCAATCCAAATACAGAGCATGACAAATATCAACACATTAACAGCGGCAGCATCACAAGACATCATCATCAAAAAAGTCCGCCAGGTGCCATTGGCCCAAGCGAACCCGTCGCCGGTGTCGTTGCACTCGAGGTTGCCGTCATCGTCCATGAAGTGGCCGACAAGAACCACCTCCGCTGGATCCGCCTCGACGCTGCCACTGCCGAGCCCCGTCAGCCTCCACCACCTCCGCCTCGCCACCGCCGCTGCAGAGCCCCACCACAGCCTCCACTGCTCCCTGTGCACCAGATCTGAGAGAGGAAGAGGGGGTGGTGGCGCCGTGGGAAGGGGAGGAGGGAGGAGCAGGTGAGAGAGAGCTAGGACTAGGCGGCAGCGGATCTGCCGCTAGATGGAGTCGCCGCCACCAGATCCACCGACGGATCCGCCGCCTCGCGCCTCCCCGTCGCTGGACCCACCGCCCTCACGCCTCCTCGTAGCCGGATCCGCCGCCTCACGCCTCCCCGTCGCTGGATCCGCCGTCCTCATGCCTCCCCATTGCCTGATCCGGCGTCTCGCGCCTCCCCATCGCGGGATCCTCCACTATGATGCCACCCCGCATGTCGCTGCTGTGCCACACCTTCCCCCGCGCCGCTGCCGTCGAGTCACCCCCTCCCCCGTCCCCCACCGAATGGAAAGGGAGAGGGAGAGGAGAGGGATTTTAGATCTGGGAGATAGGCGGAGAGACCGAGGGAGAAGGGAAGAGGCGAGGTTTGGGGCGCGCGGTGGATTTTATTAGCCTTTTTTTTTGCAACAGTCCTCTTTACCTACCGACGGCAAAAACACTATTTTCACTGGCAGACATTTAAGAGGTTCGCCTCGAAAAATAGAGATTTTTTATGGCGGTTCTCTTAGCGCGGCTGCCAGCAAAAATCAGTTTTCGCTGGCGGTCTGTAGCCCCCCACCCTCATTATGTTCTCGTTGGCGGTTTTTGCATTTTTCCGCTTGCGAAAATTATAAGGCAACACCATGAAAAATTATTTTTGTAGTAGTGATATGGTACCCCGTACCCCCTATTAGATAACGTAAAATCTAAATCGAGAAGCCTCTCCTCTCCGTATACTGGTTGTTTAAACAACCGATTCTTTGCGATGTATGCGACACGATGGAGGATATTTCCATCTTATATAAACAAGCGGTACGAGGTTATGGTACCGCCTCCTCTCTATTTTTCTATAAGGTATCAGTGCCAGAATAGATCTACTAAAGAAAACTTCGCCATAACCTACCCAACGATGCTGCCATGGCTAGCTCTTCCTGATCTTCTTCCACCAATCCACTAGTAGTCCACGCAGTCTCAGAGAGACTCAACAAGAGCAACCACGCCTTATAGAAGGCACAAGTACTAGAATTCTTCAGAGGGGCAACGACTCGAGGGTTACCTCATAGGGCAAGTGAAGCCACCGTCGTCGTCCTCAAGACGAAGGAGAGCGAAGAGGAAACCGTGGCTAGCAACCCCACTTATAAGGAGTGAGGTATCTACGGATAAACAAGTCCTAGGGTATCTGTTGTCTTTCACGTCAAGGGATATCTTGGTCCAAGTCACGACGTCTTCAACAACCGCCACAACATGGAGGACCAACGAGGAGATGTTCTCCATGATACATACGAGGTCAATCAACACAAGACTCTCCCTCGCCACAACGAAGGAAGGAGATATGTCAATCACAACTTACACTGGCAAGAAGTGCTCAGTTGCAGACAGCATGATGTTCTCCTCCATGACATGCCAGGGGTCGGTCACCACAAAATTGCCAGTGGTGCAGGTGTAGAGATTAGCCATATTGGGCATTCTGTTATTAGGACCCATAGCCTAATATTTACTTGAAAAATGTTCTTTATGTTCCAAGGCCAAAAAGGAATCTATCCTCTTCCACATGCATCTTCGCATAAATCTCAAACAAAGCAGGTGTACAAATTTAGTCACCACACCATCGTTTCAAAGATGGCATCATCGTTTTGGTCATTCATTAAGAGTCACAAGTTACCATGTTCTAGTGAGTCTAATAACCAGTCAATTTTATGATGCATGTCAAAGCCAAAAAGTCATCAGTTCCCTTTTCCTAAGACTTTCCCCAATCTGTTGGAGGAGAGAAATATTATCTTTGTTTTTATCGATGACAAAAGTATTCACTTAGATTTACTTGCTTAAATTCAATTAGGAAGTGTTCCAACAATTTCTTGAATTCCCAAATCTTGTTGAATGTCTTTCTGACAGGAAAAGCCATACAAACTGACCGGGGAGGAAAATATCATAAACTCAACTCCATTTATTTTTTTTTTGCCAAATCTGGAGTCTCACATCATGTCTCATGTCCGTATTAACACCAGCAGAATGGCTCTACTAAAAGAAAGCATCGCCACATTATTGAGGTATAGCTTGCTGATGTCGCCCTAGCCTTTATGCCTTTTAAATTTTGGGATGAAGCCTTTGTCTTTGGCGTATATTTGATTAATCACGACCCTAGTAGAGTTCTCTCGCATGAATCTCCATTAGAATATGTGTACAAAGTCGGTTATAGTTTATGACTTGTATCGAGTTTTATTAGGTATGGTAATATAGTAAGATTTGGACTCTATCCTATGCTCTCTCTTAAATAGGGGGACAAACTTGTTGTAACCCATGGCGATATAGCATAGCGAGAAGGAGTCTCTCTCGTTTCCCTGTTTTGGATCTACAATGGAGAAGGGGAAAAGAAAGGAGAGAGGTCAGCGAAGGCTGGAGGACGGAGGAAAACGAACGATGGAAGGAAGAAGGTAGACTCTACTCGGTGGCTGTTTTGTCCGTTCACGCGCGCGTATCAGATTCCCTCCATGCATGCAGCCCTCTGAAATTCCTATAGATCATCCCCTGCGTTTGCCTGATCAACGTGCAGGCATCAACCTACAATTAATAACTCCCTACGTTTTCTGAATCGATCGAGTCAATCAAGCTCGCTACCGATACAAAATTCACCATATTCACCAGGGTGTACAATAATTTGAAACAAGAGAAGAGATCGAGATGCAATTGCTCAATCCATACCATGAATAACATAATTAACTAACCTTCAATGAATCCATATATGCAGACAGGTGATAAGATCATGGATCCAGATCATCGATCAAGACTGGCACCTGTAGACGGGGCTGCACGGGCGGTGTGGGGGTTGGGAGTAGGGTGCATGAGCGGCGCATTGACGACGCAGGCAACCCGTATTGTCCTTGGCTAGGATGTTGTGGCCGACGTCCCCGCCACTGCCCTGCAGAACCCTCCTGTGCGCAGGTAGCTCCCCGATTCGGCGGCCTCCGTCTCCAGGCTCATCAGGTCCTCCGTCCTCCACACGGCGGATGCGCATGCCGATCATGGCGCCGCCGGCGGTGCCATAATCCACGGTGAGGGCCGCGCCGCCGCCACTCATGAGCAGGAGGAAGAATGTCACGGCAATGGAGATGAGGAGGAGCAGCCTCATCACTCTCCTTTGGGTGCTTAATTACCTGCCGGCCTCCCTCCCGTTAGCTAGCTAGGGAATACTATGTCTGCTTGCTTGATCCACTGAGACATGCTTCTAGTTATATATTTGCTTGAAATGTAGTAGCTATAATTAGTTGTTGATAGTACAAATGGCGCGGATCCAGAAAGAAATAGCAGATGCCATCTGCCAGATCGATCTGAGCAAACTAAATAGAGTTCGTCCTCATACTGGATCCGCCCGATCGAGGTTAATTTAATGAACTATAGTATGGCCCCGTTTAGTTCGCGAAATGAAAATTTTTAGGTGTCACATCGGACGTTTGACCGGATGTCGGAATGGTTTTTTTGGATATGAATGAAAAAACTAATTTCATAACTCACCTAGAAACCGCGAGTCGAATCTTTTGAGCCTAATTAATCCGTCATTAGCACACGTGGGTTACTGTAGCACTTATGACTAATCATGGACTAATTAGGCTTAAAAGATTCGTCTCGCAATTTCTCCCTTAACTATGCAATTAGTTTTTATTTTTAATGTTTCATACATGTGTTAAAAGATTTGATGTGATGTTTTTGAAAAAAACTTTTTGAAAACTAAACAGGGCCTCTATATATATGTCTCCTTGCATTCCACTGAGACATACTGCTAGTTATATGCTCCAAGTGATAATTAATTAGTTGTTGATAATACCATGCATCTATGATAAGAGTCTGGAGGCGTGCGTGAATTGGTTGGCTTGACAATAATATCCGATCGAGCGCGTCGGCAGGGCAAATGCTGCAGGCTCTTGCAGCATGTGAAGCTCCAGGACAAGAGTGACCAGCTGGGCACAGTTCGCGTCTCGCACTTTTGCATGATTGTATCCGGGTCGGTGATACTTGACCAACGCTGGAGACAAGGAAGTTCACTTTGGGTCCCTCTATTTGTCACTCAGTCCGATTTTCGTCCCTCGATCGCAAAACGGGATACGACAGGTCCCCCAACTTATGAAACCGTTTTAATAAGGTCCCTTGGTAGTATTTGACCCCGGTTTTAGCTGAGGTGGCGCCTACGTGCCTATGTTGACTCGGTCTTCATCCGACGTAACATTGGCGATTACGTGGAAATTCGAGCCGAAAAATAATAAAATCTATGGGACCTACATGTCATGTCAGTTTCACACACAAACTAATAGAAAATTGGTGGGGCCCACGTGGACCCAACCTGTCATCTTCACTACCCCTTGTCTATATCCCCTCTCTCTCTCTATCCTCTCTCTCCTTCTCTCTATCCCCCACTGCTCCCCATCGCCATTGTTGCTCTCCTCTCCGTCTTCCTCCGTGGGGGCGGCGGCCGGAGCGACCGGCCGGCGGAGCGGGCGACGAGCGGGGCGGAGCGGCCCTCCACCACCGCCACGACCTCACCGCCTTCCTGCTCCCCCTTCGCGCAGCTCCGCGGTCATTCGGTGAGCTGCTCCGATGACGCTGGAGTCCGCGCCAGTGCGAAGAGCCCGGCCGCCGGCGTGCGGAGGCGAGGTGCGCTCCTCCGCCGAGGCCGTTGGTGGTAGGCCGAGGTGGCCCGGCTGTCACCGTGCTCATGAACGATGGTTAAGGAAAAAAGTGAAAAGGATGTGTTTATTTAGCCGGTAATTAATTAACAGAGCTAACCAAAATCACACCAGGTTGCTTCTGGTGGCCGCCGAGATTTCATGCAGCATTTCACTGACGAGAATTCAGCCATGGCGGCGCCGCCGCCGCCGGCCCGTAGCGAGCCGGCTGCTGATGGGCGACGCAGCTTCTGCAATGGAGATCCGCCCGCCGCTGCCTCCCGCCGGCGAGTGGCGACTCTCCGGCGCCATGCTGCTGCACCCCTCTGTCTCCTCCCCCTTGCTGCTGCTGCCATACGCTGAATGCTACTACCTCCTGGCTCCTCCTTCCCCACCCCACGAGTGTTACCACTAGGGAACGGAGGTGATGGAATGATCAGTACATCAGGAGCTAGTAGAGGTGAAAAGGATGGCAGGAGAAATAAACACAAAAATAAGAGGAGGAGGAAGAAGAAGCAGGGAGGAAGGCGCGATCCTCCGCCGAGGCCGCCAGTAGTAAGCCGAGGTGGCCCGGCTGTCGTCGGGGCGGCGAGAAGGTGCAGCGCGGCGAGGTGGGGCAGGTTGGTGGAGAGCAGCGCCCCCGCCCGCGCCCCATGGTCGGGCCGGCTCGAGTCGAGGAGCTGCAGCTCGACGGCAACAAGGCAGAGGAGGGACCGCAGCGCGCGGGCTGCCGCAGCAGGGAAGAGGACGCGGACGTGCAGCTCCCGGCACCGCGCCCACGTGCGCGGCCCTGAACTCCTCGAGCGGTCGAGCCCCCGCGCGGGGTCTGCGCCGGCGCCGCGGACGAAGACGAGGAGTAGCTTCTCGAGGCGGGCGGCGCCCCCCGTGCGGAGCCCCTTCCCCAGCGCTCCCGCCGTCGACACCCAGCCCTTCTCCCGTGTCGCCGTCGTCGGACGCCACCGCTGGAGGCTGGACCTCCTTGTGACAACGTGGAGAGGGGAGGGAAAGGGAGGGAGGAGGAAGAGAAGGGTGAGAGTGGGCCCCACCATTTTATTAATTTGTGTGTGAAACTGACATGTGGGTCTCATGTGGATCAATATTTTTTCTAGATCGAATTGCCAAGTCAGCGCCATGTCAATGTCACGTTAGATGAAGACTGAGTCAAATTAGCCACATAGACGCCACATCGGCTAAAACCGCCCTCTATACTGCCGAGGGACCTCGCTTGTCCGGTTTTCGTAAGTTTGGGGGATGGGTCATACCGGGTTTTGTGGCTCAAGCACGAAAATCGGACTGAGCAACAAATAGAGAGACCAAAAGTGAACTTATTCCCTGGAGACAAACATAAGTACACAACCGATAAGTCACGCGCGGCCCATTTCACCCTGTGTTACTTGCCCACGGCCCATCTCCCCGTGGCTGCCACTCCGCTCCAGCTGCCATCCATCGGCTCCACCCTGAAGCTATAGCGCACTAGTGTCGTTGTCTGCAGGAGTGGATCCTGAACCCGGACACCCTAGCTAGGCTGTGGCCCAGGGCCTGGGGTTAAAAGCCTATGGGCCAAGCCCTTTTGTCATCATGAAAGGCCGAGCTAATTAGTATAGGTGAAAAAGTACGCAGAGGTCCCTCAACTTGTCATCGAGTTACAAAATCGTCCTTGAACCGCAAAACCGGATATAACGCATCCTCCAACTTACAAAACCAATGCAAACTAGGTCCCTCGACGGTTTTGACTTCGGTTTTATCCGACGTGGCAGCTGACTCAACGTGGGTCCCACATGTCAACCTCTTCTTCCCCTTATCAAATTGAAAGCCAAATCATTCAAATTTATCTCAAATTTCTAAAAAACTATACCAAATTCGTTAGAAATTTGTAAAAAGGTATGAATTAAATTTTTTTATGTATAATAGGGTCAAATAAGCAAGGGCAAAAATGACGACTTACTCCTGAGTTAACACCGCTACCATGTTTTCATGAATAGGGTCAATCATCTTCAATTTTGAAAAGCATGATCAAATAAGCAAACTTGAAAAAATAGAGCCAAATTAGTAGTTAGACTTCACAATAAGGTCAAATAAGCAATTGCCTCTATAATTTTGGCCGAGGCCCTTCGAATATATTGGTGTGGGGTTGTATGTCCAGAAGTAAAAAACAGTATATAAAGGTACTATTGTAGAGTTTTCATATTGTCAGTAGCAGGCGTACTTCTTTTTTTTTTGCTAAATACGTTTATAGCCACGAAGACCTGTCCATCGTTTATCTATTTTTAGTTCTATCTAAAAATTATATACTACCTCCGTTTTCTAATAGATGACGCTGTTGACCTTTTCTCATATGTTTGACCATTCGTCTTATTCAAAAATTTTATACAAATGTATAAGATATAAATCACATTTAAAGTACTATGAGTGATAAAACAACTTATAACAAAATAAATTATAATTACGTAAATTTTTTGAATAAGACGAATAGTCAAACATGTGAGAAAAAGTCAACGGCGTCATCTATTAAGAAACGGGGGGATTATTTAGTTATTTTTCGCAGGGCTGCATGCAGAAGGTTTAGAGGAGTTGTGTCGATGACATTGCAGCAGAACCGAGATAGAGGGAGAACACACAGTACCTGTGTGAAATGTCAGGGTACATTGCTTTTCAGGATCATCCACCATGTAACTTCTATGTAGATGCAAACCTTTGTTTTATTCATCGATTAATCAGTTTCTTCGTCCTACTAATTCATCGAACAACAATGAATCATATAGATATATATTAATTATATCTCACGCTCAAACTATCTATTAACTACGAGCGTACGTGAATTGGATACACTTAACTACAAATTACATATATATGAAGTGACCGACTAACACAAAGTCATCAACAGTATACAAATTCACCAGTATCATTTCAACACAGTTAGTTTGAACATATCTTCCCCTGCAGCAGCATCCGGCGACAGTATACGGACGCAGAATTATTGCAGAGGATCAATCGATCGATCATATCACGAGCTTTAATTTCTCCATTTAATTTCTCCAAGCTTAATTTAGCCCTGGCACTGGTAGATGTTGAGGCAGCTGCGGCCGCTGTACGGCTGGCCCCTGCCGGGGCAGGAGCCGTAGCACGCCGCCTTGCTCTCCGTGAGCCCGTTGTAGCTGGCGTACTGGCTGTCGTAGAGGATCCTCCTCCGCGGGTACGCCGCCTCCTCCTCCTCCACCACGCTCGCCGCCAAGTCCTCGACGTCGCCCACCCGGCCGCGCAGCACGTGCATCGGCAACAAGGCGCCGCTGCTGCCGACATCCACCGCCGCCGCCACGAGCAGCGCTGCCGCGGCGACGACCATGGCGGCGAAGAGGAGAAGCCGCGGCGTCTGCAGCTTCATTGTATGTGTCGGTGTGCTTGCTGCTAGCTTAGGTAGCTGGAGGTAGATGAATAAAAATGGGTGGTTTTTGTGCTGTTTTGCTATGTATTTAAGAGGAGATGGGATTGGATTGGAGGGTACTGGATCGCGAGGTGGTAGTGGTGGTTGAGGGCGGGGAGAGAGGCGAGAGCTTAGAGCAAGCAACTGATGCAGCGACAGGACGCCTAACATCGCATGTGAAGCTAGAGGACGAGAGAGTCCAGCGGAGCGTGTCTCTCATGATGGATTTGATTAGCAAGAAGCGACTGCTTTCTCTTTGGAAGCGTATGGTATGGGTTTCGATCGTACTGTGCCATCCGGCACAGGGTACGTACGCGTGCAGGCGTTAATTAAAACATTTTGGATGGTGACGATGAAGGATTAATTAATTGGCAGCTATGTACGTACGGCTGTTAGGTGCACTTGATGATGTTAGTTAATCCCTGAGCAGAATAGTGCCATCGCCATGACGGAATTTGGGGAGTATACAGTCGTTTCGTAATATATATTTAGTTTCAGATTTGGGATTCATCTTAGGGTTGTTTTGTATACCATCCTGTTTTTTGGGGATACGTCTTGCTCCCACGCAACTACGCAAGGTACAGCACGGTAGCACAGTAGCAGTAGTGCCTTATGTTTTCCTAGGGGGAAAAGTACACCGAAGGTCCTGAACTTGTCATCGAGTTACCAAAATGTCCTCAAACCACAATACCAGACATCGGGGGTCCCCTAACTATCAAAACCGGGTCAGTGTTGGTCCCAAGGCAGTATTGTGCGCAGTTTTGTCCTACGTGGCGCATTGACCACGGGGTTCGGCGCTGAGTCAGCAGGGGCGACGGGGTTCGACGCTGAGTCAGCAGGGCGGTAGTTAGGCCCATGGCGCACAGCGGACTCCTCACTCCTCACTCGTGTGAAAACCCTAGATCGGGACGGCCGGGGCGACGCTGCTGGTGACGAGGTCGATTTGGAGCAGGAGGCGGCGGAAGGGGCGGCGGAGTGTCACGGCGAGGTGGTGACTGGTTTGGTGCGGCCGCTGACAACATCGAGCTCGACTTGGATCTGGTGGTGGCCTAGGCGCGGCTGCTGGCGACCACCTTGGGGCGACCTCGAGGGGGAGTCGGAGCCAGGTGCGGCGGTTGGTGGGGGTTTCATCGGCGAGTATTCCCCCTACAATCCGACATCCGAATCCGGCAGATATTCCATTTCCTCTCTGAGTTTGTGTGGTTGCGTGGTATCAGTGGGATGTGGGAAGGAATATTTTTAATGATTTTCGATGTGTTCTGTATCTGGGATTTGGTGTAAGCTGGGAGTTATTTATTTAGGTTTGTACTTGTTTAGGGTATGTTTAGGCTTAGTTTAATGCAGAAGTTAGGATTTGGACTAGGTATGCATGTGTAGGACCATTTTTTTTGGACCGTGTAGGACAAATTTAAAATGCTCTAAGTCAATTTTATATCTTGTTCTGCATGAAGGGGATGGACGTGTTGGACACTCTTGTGGTTAGGTTTCATCTGAAGGGGGTATTTGTTTTAGATGGGAGTGAGAAGAAATATTGTGGTGGATCTGAGGCTCTGTCGTATGTAGATAGAGACAAGGTTTCTTTGCCCAAGCTATTTGGACACCTAAAGGACCATTGCAATGTGATGTCTGGGACTTTGCTCCACTGGTTGTTTCCTGGTAAAGATTTACAAACAGGTCTTCGTGCTCTTTCTAATGACAAGGCTTGCAAACTAATGTGTGATTGTACTGGAGAATTGGATGTAGCAGATGTATATGTTGAAGAGCCAGAGATTGTTGATTTGTGTAATGGGTCTGATGATGACAGTGATTGGGAGGCAGAAATGGAGTTAGAAGTTGAAAGTGAAGAGGAGGGTGGGAAAATGGAGGTTGATATAGATGTATCCAAAGGGAAAGGGGTTGATGAGGTTGGTGGTAGTGGATGTAAGGGTAAAGAACTGACGGAGGAAGAAACTGATAGGAGGATAGTTATTTACCACTCTGATTTAGCACCTATTTCTAGCCATCAACCTTGTCAAAGTGCACCCTGTGGTAGCCATCAACCTTCTGGCAGTGCACCCATTCCTGACCATCCAACATATGATAGTACACCCATAGCTAGCCACCCACCTTCTGACAGTGATGAAGACAGTGATTATACTCCAGGGGATGATGCTCAGTCAGATGATGATGAAGAGGCTGTTGAGATAGAGAAACATTACAGGGAGGTCAAGAGGAAGATTAAGGCAGGACAACTAGAGAACCTAGATGACATTTTTTTTCCAGAGGGCTGAACCAAGAATGCAAACAGGTGGTGATGAGGCAGGGAATGAAACCCCTTATGCAGATAGTGATGAGGAGGAATCATTTGATGAACTTTGTAGAGATGGGGAGATGAGGACTAAAGGCAGCCATCAAGCAAGGTATAAGAAGAGCCAAGGTGTCCCTAAATTTGAATTGGGGATGAAGTTCAGTTGTAAGAAGCAATTCAAGAAGGCTATTACAACATATGCTATTGCAGAGAGGAAAATGATCAACTTTGCTAAGGATGATGGGCAAAGGGTTAGGGTAAAGTGTGATTGGGATAGCTGTCCCTGGGTATGTCATCTTTCCAAGAATTCTAGGTCAAACAGCTGGCAAATAGTAACCTTTGACAACCTGCATGCTTGTCCACCTAGGAAGGATAGTAGGCTGGTTACATCTGTTAGGATAGCAGAAAAGTATGGCAATTTCATAGCTGTTAATCCTTCCTGGCCAATAGCTCATATGAAAGCAACTATACAAGAAGAAATGTTTGTAGATGCATCTGTCTCTAAGCTGAAGAGAGCAAAGTGGCTTGTGATGAAGAAGAAGTTTGACTCAGCTAAGGGGCAATACCAAAAGCTGTTTAATTACCAACTTGAGCTTCTCAGAAGCAACCCTGGCAGCACTGTGGTTGTGAATAGGGAGATTGGCATGGATCCACTAGTATTTAAGAGGATGTACATCTGTTTGGATGCATGCAAGAAAGGTTTCACAGCTGGGTGTAGGAGAGTGGTGGGGCTGGATGGATGTTTTTTCAAGGGGGCAACCAATGGAGAGCTGTTGTGTGCTATAGGCCGAGATGCCAACAATCAGATGTATCCTCTAGCTTGGGCAGTTGTTGCAAAGGAAAACAATGAGGAATGGGACTGGTTCCTTGATTTGCTTTGTGGTGACATTAAAGTTGGCACAGGAGCTGCCTGGGTCTTCATTTCAGATCAACAAAAGGTGGGTATTAATTCCTTGATTTGTTTTGTACTGACTTATTTTCTGTTGTGTCAACTTCCACTACATCTGTCTGACTAAATTTTGCAATTCTGTTTGGTATGCAGGGTATCCTTAATGCTGTAGAGAAATGGGCACCTGAGGCTGAGCATAGGAACTGTGCTAGGCACATTTATGCCAATTGGAAAAGGCATTTCCATGAGAAGCAGTTCCAAAAGAAGTTCTTGAGGTGTGCAGAAGCTCCATGCAGAATGCTATTTAATCTTGCTAGAGCTAAACTTGCACAGGTCACTCAAGCTATACTGAACACACATCCTGAGCATTGGAGTAGAGCTTGGTTCAGGTTAGGTTCTAGCTGTGACTCAGTTGACAATAACTTATGTGAATCTTTCAACAAATGGATATTAGAATCTAGATTTCATCCAATTATCACAATGCTTGAGACAATTAGGAGAAAGGTCATGGTTAGGATCAGTGATCAAAAAGTAGCTGGTGCTAAGTGGAGTACTGTTGTATGCCCAGGAATTCTCAAAAAACTTAATGTTTACATCACTGAATCAGCTTTTTGCCATGCTATTTGCAATGGAGGTGATAGTTTTGAGGTTAAGCACCATGAGCATAGGTTTACAGTACACTTGGACAAGAAAGAGTGCTCTTGTAGGTATTGGCAGCTCTCAGGATTACCATGCCCTCATGCTATATCATGCATATTCTATAGAACAAACAAGCTAGATGACTATATTGCACCTTGTTACTATGTGGATGCATTTAGAAGCACATATGTGCATTGCCTTCAGCCATTGGAAGGACTGAGTGCTTGGCCACAGGATGATAGGGAATCACTAAATGCACCTGGATACATTAAAATGCCAGGAAGGCCAAAAACTGAAAGGAGGAGGGAGAAGCATGAGCCACCCAAGCCAACCAAGATGGCCAAGTATGGTACTGTAATTAGATGCACTAGGTGCAAGCAAGTTGGGCACAACAAAAGCAGCTGTTCAAAGCATCAATCTAGTGGTTCTGGCACAGTGGGTTCTCAACAGCAAAATCCTTCACCAACTCAGCAGATGGTGTTATCAAACACACCAGGCAGTTCTGCTCAAAGCAAGAAGAGGAAATCTGTCAGCCTGACTACCACAGACACTACAAGCCAATCCAGGACCAAACCCAAGCCAACCAAGGTAAATGCAAAAATTTATCCATTGCAAAGTTATCTTTTAACTGAAGCAAAGTTTAACATATTGCACATATATGTCATTGCAGGCACCAATGGAGAGCCAGGAGCTGGTCAGGGTTGCTGCAAGTGCCAAAGTTTGCACAGAACATGGTGGATCTGCTATAGTTGATCTGCAAGCAATAGTTCCCCGTTCCAAAAGCTCCACAACTGCATCTGTGAGGTTGACATCTAGCAAGGCAATTGTGTCTGTCTTAGCTGAAGAGCCTACAAAAAACAAGCCAAAGAAGAAAGTTGGAGGAGCTCTCATTCTTCTTCCATGGGAAACCAAGAAGCTCTGAATGTGCCCATTTCTGTGTGTCATGTTATGCTGCAACATGCTCTCTGATGTAATGGCAGACTTTTAAGCCAACTATTTATGTGTGTGATGTAATGGCAGACTGCATTTAGCCAACTATATCTCTGTGTGATGTAATGGCAAATACTAGACAACCAACTATTTGGCCTGCTTATCTGTGATGTAAGACATAAGTTGTGATGCTAGACTGATTTGGCTATCTATGTTACTTAATTGAGACTTAATGGTGTGCAACTTCATTTGCTATTCTCTTAATGGTGCATTACCAATTATTTCAGGACCATTTGCTATCTTACTGGATGTTTCCTGCAGAAATTTACATGTTGGCTTACATATGTTGCTACAATAGCACCATTCTGTTGAATTCAACCAACAATATTGCACTTAACATTTGCAACCATTCATTTAGAACTCATCTTTCAATTAGCAACTATTCATTGACATAACTCATTCCAAATTGATAGCACAACTGATACATATATTTCATCAAACACATTGTCTTTCCAAAGCATAGCTAACATATAATAAAGGACCTGATTACATCATATTGGCCACACATCACACTGTCTCACTTCTTCCCAAACAACATCACAAACAGCACAAACATACATGACACCACACATATTACAAAGACTTTTCTTTCCTTCTCTAACTTATGATTCCTGGCCTTCAAGCAGATAATTTCTGCATTCTTCACGGTAACCACACCACGAGCATCATCTATCGCTTTACTCTGTACTTCCACCTTATCCCGACTCTGTTCGACCTCCTTTCGCATCACTTCGTTCTCCCTCCTCAACGAATTCACCCTGTCCCGCAAATCATTCAAGAGCTCCCTGATGAAGCTTGATGTCGGCCCGTCGCACCATGCCTAGAAATCACACCCCCCTTGCTGCAAGAAAAACCCCACCTTCAAACCCTAAAAACGCAAACTCAACAAATCCAACTTGTAATACCAAAATCCCTCACTTACCCGAGCGTTTTGGCACTTGTAATACCAGCGCCCAGGGTTGTCCGTGCTCCACGAGATCCACCTCGCCGCCTTGTCTGGTGGACGGCATCGGCACATCACCGCGGGTTGATATTCCAGCGGACCAACCCGATAAGGCACGGGAGATGCCTTCGACTCATAGGTAGACGATGAGCCGTCGCTCATCGAGCTCGACATCTCCGCGCCGCCGCTCGCCAAGTCACTGCCGCCGCCGCCCCGCTCGGTTCCTGCTTCGCTAGGGTTTCGGTGAATGGGGATAAGCTAACCGCGCGCCAAACTTTTCGCCCATTATATCCTAACTACCGCCCTGCTGACTCAGCGTCGAACCCCGTCGCCCCTGCTGACTCAGCGCCGAAGACCGTGGTCAATGCGCCACGTAGGACAAAATCGGGCACAATACTGCCCTGGGACCAACACTGACCCGGTTTTGATAGTTAGGGGACCCCCGATATCTGGTATTGCGGTTTGAGGACGTTTTGGTAACTCGATGACAAGTTCAGGGACCTTCGGTGTACTTTTCCCTTTTCCTAGGCCCTAGCCCTCAGATGGGCTTGTCGTGCCGACTGCCTCCCTTTTCCTAGGCGCTAGCCCTCAGATGGGCTTGTCATGCCGACTGCCAACGGCACGCCTTCCTCAGAGACGACGCCGGCCGAGCACAGCCTAATAATCCGATGGGCTGGGCCAGCCCAAGCACAGCCCATGCGCCGCTCCGCTTGATCGTCCTCGACGCGGCCATTCCCAAACTGAAACCACAATCCACCAAGGAAAAAGTACACGGAAGGTCCCTCAACTTGTCATCGAGTTACAAAATCGTCCCCCAACCGCAAAACCGGATACATCACATCCCCTAACTTACAAAACTAGTGCAAACTAGATCCCTCCGTGGTTTTGACTCCGGTTTTGACCGACGTGGCAGCTGACTCAGCGTGGGACCCATGTGGGTCCCACGTGTCAGCCTCTACTTCCCCTCCCCTCTCCACCTCTCTTCCTCTCTCTCCTCCCACGAAAGCAGCTGGGTACGGTTCGGCGGGCGCGGCGGATGGCTGGTGTGGAAGAACCGGGCGGCGCCAGCGGGGGAGCTGGGCGGCGCCGGCGATAGGTGACGCGGGGACGCGGGAGAAGGGGCGACACGGCGGCGCGGCGACACGGGAGAAGGGGCCACATGGCGGCACGGCGACACGGGAGAAGGGGCCACGCGGCGGTGATGGACTTGGCGGGTGCCCTGACCGCGGAGCTATTCGCCGCCTGCGCAGGAGAACTGCGGAGCAGGCGAGCGAGGCGGGCGGCGACCTCGCTTTCGTTCGCGTGCGGCGTCGGCGTCGTCTTCATCCTCCGCAGCGAGCTCTCGGCGAGTTGGTGAGAACTGCAAAACCGGGCAGGGGCTAGCAGGCAGTCTCGGCCGCGTGTGCGTCGGGCGGCGTCGTCGTCGGCGAAGGAGGCGAACGAGGGGCTGAGGGCCGGGTTGCTGCGGGCGGTTCGCGGTCGTGGGCGGCGGCATGTCGGAGGCGTCGGGCGCCGCGCGCGGGGTGTGTGGGGGAGTGCGGCGTGCGGCCGTCGTCGACGCCGCGGGCTGGACGCTAGCCGGCGGAGAGCCGCCGCCGGTGGCATCTCCTCCCTCGTCGACAGCCGCCCACGTCCGCCGTGCCCACCCATCTACTCTTTGCCATCCGTCTTGCCGCGCCATTCCTCCCACCCCGCATGCGCGCACGACGTGCCACCGTCGGAGGAGAGGGACGCGTTTGGTGGGTGGAAGCGGACAGCGACGGCGACGATCACAACACGGGTCCGGCGAGCGGCGAGCCGAGCTCGAGAAAAGGAGAGATGGGGAGGGCTCTCACGTGGCGGCGGTGCACCTCGACCCGGACGACATGGAGGCCACCTACAGGCTACAACGCACGGTCAGCGGCGGCGGAGGCCGGCCGAGGCAGCGCGACAAGTGTTGTGGGGGCGAAAGTCGGTGGCAGCTGCACGCCGTCCTTGCTGCCCCACCGCGCACGCCTATCTTCTGTGTATTCAACTCTTCATCTCCACAAGACTTCAGTGATGAAAAGACACACATGATGCACCGCCGCCTACTGCTAGCCCGATGCCCTTGGTGACGGGCGCTCCTTGTCTCTGTCTTGATGCAGCAACGTGCCTCGTCGTCTCCCTCTCCCATCAATAGATTCATCCCAAAATTTGCGATTGGTTGCATACCGACGGCGGTGGTGGCAGCCCAGGCCGCTCGACCGCCACGGCGCCACGCCGCTGTCCCGGGCCGCTCAACGTCGCGCCACCACGCGTGGACCGCTCGACTGCCGCGGCGGTGGGCGCAAAGGTAGAAGCGGGCGCCACCGCGGTGGTGGGCGCGGAGGCACAGCTGCTGCTCTGGACCGCCACCGGCGTCGGGGTCTATTGTTTGGCGAAGTGAGAGAGAGGGACAGAGGAGGAAGGGAGAGAATAGGAGGAGAGAGAGGAGGCTGACGTGGCCACGCTGACATGTGGGGCTCACGTAGGTCCCACGCTGAGTCAGCTGCCACGTCGGTCAAAACCGGAGTCAAAACCGTCGAGGGACCTAGTTTGCACTGGTTTTTTAAGTTAGGGGATGCGTTGTATCCGGTTTTGTGGTTGGGGAACGATTTTGTAACTCGATGACAAGTTGAGGGACCTTCGGTGTACTTTTTCCATCCACCAACCACCTACATAAGAGCGAACCGGGAGCGGTGTTGGATTTGCGCCATGCGGCCCGGTGGAGAAGGCGTGTCGCCGCGCGGCCGCTATCGTGCGAGATTGCTATTCGGCGATCAGTCGCGCGCCTCCCTCCCCGCGCGACTGGACACGTGTCGCGCGCGGAGAGGGGGCGGCGACGCGCCGGAGGGAGGAGCGAGTTTTTTCGTTTCTGTTTGGTTTTTTCCTCCGGTTTTTTTTTGTTCGGTTTGTTATTTTTCCGGTTTCTCTTCTGTTCGGCTTTTTTTTTCTTTTTTTTTTCAAGATGTATAAATACCAAGTTTGTATTCGTATGTATATAATACATATAGAAAGTTTGTATACGCGTATACAAATATACAAACTTTCTTTACGCGTATACAAAGTTTATATACACATATATGAAGTTTATATACGTGTATACAAACTTTCTATACGCGTATACAAAGTTTATATACATATATACAAAGTTTGTATACACATATACAAAGATTATTTACGCGTATACAAAATTTCTATTCATGATGTATTTTTTATTTTTTTTATTTTTTATGTGTATATAAACTTTGTGTATGTGTGTATATATTTTTTATGCATTGAAATATATTCATAAAAATATATAAATATATATATACACGTATATATATATATATAGTATATACATAAGATGTATATAGTAGTACATATGATATGAGAGACTAGTGGTAGAGGGAGGAGGGGGGGGGGGGGGGGGGGGGGGGGGGCGACTTACCCCGCGCGCGCGGGGCTGATCGCTTATCAGCCGCCCCCGCTATCGTGAGGCAACGAGATCGCTGCTTGCCTGCTCGCACACTGCCTCTATCAGCCCATGCCGCCATGGTGAAGGCAAGATTAAACAGAGAGGAAGAATGAAACAATGTGGAAAATCTGCATGAAGACCGATCTGGGAAATCATGAAAAATGATAGTATCAGTTTCTTTTCCCGTGCCGAAGTGCTGATATCACTGTGTGTTGGATTTGATTACGGCATCTAATCATTAGGCAGGAAAATAAATTATTGCCTGCCCTCTAAATATTTTGAGACCACTGCAAATTCTTGAGACAGTTTTTGGAAAGCAATTTATTAATAATAGGGATACAAAGTTGTCGTCTCATTAAAAAAAACCTTACGCCCTAGCTAGATTACAGCTTTCACCGTTAAGAAAAAAAAAGTACAACATCTGACTTACACTATCACATAGATTAAAATTTTAATTGGCACATTCGTTATCATTATTGATGCCAAAATCCATAAAACACCACCATTGCTTCGACAATCCGCTGCCATCCAGTCTTACACAACTATCTCCAATACAAGGTATATGACCTATATTCTTTAATAATTTTTCCAATCACATTAAATACTTACTATGAAGGGAAAGAACACGCCATAACCAATAGACTTGTGAAGTGAGCTAAGACAAAAATAGTGTGTTATTTTTCTTTTTACCACCCAAGGAGATCGACATCCGCCATTAAACGTTCGATCATGTTTTGTGTGATTGCCTGATTGGTGCTGAGGTAGTGTGTAAGTTGTGTATATAGGTTCAAGTTTGACCTGGTTCCTATAGAGGAGACTTGTTCCTTACCCTTGAACTTCTTTAACAAATTGAGGGTGCTTGATCTACTCAGGCACCCAGGGAGCAACTCGCCAACTCCTAACTTCGTTTGATATAGACGAAAAACCCTATCTAGTGTTGAAAGTGTCAAAAAAAAAACTTTAGAAATATCAAGATCCACTGCATCACCCATTGATTTGTTAGCAATCTCTACAATTTCCAGCTTTTTGTGAGGATCAAGTATCAAAGCAAGAGAATTAAAGATGTGGAATAGCAGTGAAGTATTTGAGAAATTTTGCTTCCATGAGTTGAACAATGGGAGCTAAAATTCTATCAAACCAGTTTTCTTCAAACACAAATGGCAACTGCTAAAGCTATTCAATCACCAAACAAGATGCGTTATAGTAAACTCAAGATAGTTGGATTATGGCATTATTGGATGGCTTTAAGAATTTACGCACGCGTGTAGTGATGTCCCATAATTGCTCGGTAAAAATCAAAATCTCACCATCACCATCCTTATTGATTGAATTGATGAAAACAAAAATTAATTCCTCATATCCTTCACATGACGCAGCAAGATGTATGTTACGGTAGGGATAACCTAGCCAGTTGTGCGTGTGCTCGCCATACCCGTCATTGTGTCGCCCCTAGCTCCTAGTATCGGCCGTGCCCCTTTCGTTATTGTGTCACCCCTAGCTCCTAGTATCGTTCGTGCCCCTTTCGTTGCTAGATCCCCAGCTGTAGGCAAGTGAGGCACTATGACCATGGATGGTTTGGTGACAGTACCAGCACGTGGGAGCTTGGTGCTGCTTGACGCCGAAATTGGTGATGATTGTGGGCTCCACACTCTCCATAGAGGCGATGTCACGATGGACTCAGGTTAGAATCCAGGTGAATTAATACCACTTTGAAAATCAATGTGGAAAGATCTCAATTTAAATAGACTGCTATTGGAGAGCACCTGTTGAGCGGTTGAGATGGTGGTGGGACTGTCATACGCCGAGCAGGTCGAGATGTGGCAGGCTGCTGCTCTCTCATTATATTTTGCAACAGACAGGAATTGAATCAGTGTGGTTACTCCTGTGACGGGTGAACGAATCAATCCCGATTTATTGTAAAAGCTCTGTTTTTTTTTTTACCTTGTGAGCGTGTCTTCTTTTTCATTTGTGGATATTCATTTTACTTAAGAATACTTTTATTTTGGCTTCTACCCATCGTCCCTGCTCCGCTTATCTTCGTCCGATCAAGCCTGAAACCAGAGTGAACTGGTGCCTACCCTCTTCCTGTGACCGCAGCATTTAAGCAAAAGAAAACTAGACAGAAAAAAACATAAATTTGTGTTTCTTTTCCTACCAGGGAACACTTGTAACTACACAGAGGGAGCCTCCTGACTAACACACTGCGGACACATGTATGGTATTTCAATTTCTGTAAATGACGGTATAAATGAATAGCTCTGCAAAATATGTTGATTCCTTCGTTGGGGACGAGCTACACTATTCTGACGTGTTGTACATGAAGATCCAAGGTAAAAAAGATACAAGTAAAGGATCCTCAAAAAGGAGAGAAAAAGAAAAGGATTTTGAAAGGAAAATGGTGTATGTCGACAAAAGTGTCACCAATTGCCTACTGGTACCAGATAATCCTTCAGTGCATTCACCCTCTTCTTGCTCCTCAGTTTCCGAAATGCAGCTGACTCTATTTGCCGGATCCTCTCCCTGCTCACACCCATGGTGTTGCCAATCTCCTGCAGGGTTCTTATCCTACCATCTTCGAGCCCAAACCTAAGTGTCACCACTTGCCTCTCACGGGTGGTAAGAGTGTCCAGTGCCTTGTGTACGTCCCGTTTCATAGACAATCTGTTCAGCATCTCCTCGGCTGTCTCGGCGGTTGGATCAGCTGTGACTTCCTGAAAATGGAAGCAAGTTATCATCTGCGCTCTATAACAGAAAATAAAGTGTCATAGAAGTGGATTGTACCTGGTAAGTCATGTCTGTGCTACCAATTTTGCTATCAAGGGACACAGAATATTTTGGAAGGTTTACTGCTGCCTCAACTCGTTTGATCGGCATACCAGTGTCTGCAGCTATTTCGTCGTTAGTGGGTCGTCTTTTAAGCTTTCGACGAAGACGTTTAATGCACTCCTTCACACGATAGCTTGCTTCAACCATGTGAGCCTAGCAATGACAATAAACCAATCTGATGAATATTGGATGTGAAGAGTCATCTTTGCCAAAATAAAAGAAATATCAGCCCTCTGAATATTTCAGTTTTTTGCAATCAAGCCAGTAAAGAGTACACTGTAAAGAGTACAAAAACTTGCTACCGTTCTGCCCAAAAAATGTTCAAATATAATTTGTCATTATATCTTATCTGAACTACAAATTTACATTGGCATGTATTTGTTATTAGCCATATAAGCAAAATGACCTAATAAGACATTTTAGATCAAAAGGCCTAGTTTATACGAATCATTGATAAGCACAAATAATTCAAGCAAAGTCAAAACATATGTAATACGTAGCAAATGCTTTTTTTTTCATGATATGAGAAATGGATGGCAACACAAACTGTTAAAAATATTCCAGCATGTATCATATTGCAACAACCGTCAGCAATGATTGATGCAATGGAATGAAATCTTCACAATCATTTTTGCACTGATCACTGGCTAGTAGGAACATTAAATTCATCAGAAGTATTCGCACAAGATATGGAAATGTGTTCACTCCACCATTGACCATTTTAGAATAAAATTGTACATACAATATTGAGTAACATAATTAGGGTTCAACCAAATGCATGACAGTAACAGTACCATCAGTTACTAGCTAACCAGGTTATGTGGAGGGCATAGTTGGGCAGAAAAATAGAGCATCAAATGAATCGTCATTCAGCGAAAACAAAGGATAGGGACCTACCGGCAAGCGAAATATCTGTGATTGCTCTGAGACAGATTTACGCATTGCTTGTTTGATCCACCAGTGAGAATATGTCGAGAACCTAAAACCCTTTGATGCATCAAATTTTTCAGCACCCCTTATAAGGCCCTGCATTCCTTCCTGTAATGAAGACCTAAAAATAAAATGTCGGTGCTAAATACAGCACTTCAGATGCTTTACTTATTAGCCAGAAAAGGCACAGTGCATGCATGTACCTGAATAAGATCATAAAGTTCCATTCCTGGACCTTCAAACTCTCTGGCAATAGATATTACAAGTCGCACATTGGATGTAACCATTCTATTCTTGCAATAAATACCATGATCTAAACGCTTCCGCAAAGTTCTCTCATCAACTCCAGCTGCTGTAGCCCACTGAGCGAAGGTAGGCTGGCCGCCATTGTACTCTGCAAGCTCAGCTTGGATTGCTTCTAGCTTCAAGAGGTCCTAATCATATCCAACACAAGTATGCATAATTAACTCCAAAACATACTCAATAGCAAGGTAACTATAATAAATAAAAGAACTGATTCTAATGTATCGGAGAATAGTGGGTTCCAATATAAAATTTGTGTTCTTTCACGGATTCCACCAATGGCCTTAATGAACATATAAACCGTAGATCGAACACTATTGGAATATTCAAAACTTATGTAATGCAAGACACACAAAAAAAAAAATTGCAAAGGCCATGCTATTGTAAGCTTGTATACAAATGAATATATTGACGAGGTTGAGGTTATGCCTCTTCTCATATAGTAACAACTATCCAAGAAGATAACCAATTTCCATGTATTTTGTTAAGTTTCAACTCAGTCAGCCTATATTGATGTTATGAATCATTGCTGACTTAAACTGTTGAATGCAACCTAAACGTACAAATGTTTCTCGTCATCTTGGAGAAGCGAAATGAAATGAAGGGATTAATATGCTCATTACTTATAATGTAGTAATCTCACCTGAATACCTTCCGAGAACTCAACCTCTTCCTTTGCTGTAAGAAGTCTGCGACCTGTCATCTTCCACAAGGAACCTAAAGGATTTGTGCCAGAAGAGGCGCCCTTCGACCGCTTCTTCTTTGAGGACGTTGCAGGTTTTGGGGAAGTACGGACTATGGTAGCAGCCTTTATTGCTGCCCTCGTTCTCCGAGCTCTTCTCTCAGTTTGGCGAGCAGACTTCACAGCTATACTAGGGATGTCCTGTGTATCACCGTCTAGTTCAGCTTCATCACTCAAGATGCCATAAGAATCTATCTCCTCTGACAAAATGCCATCACTATATTTATCAAGACTGTTTGGTTTCATTTCCGTGCGAAGTATTTCATTTGCCAAGTAGTTGACCACAGCTTTTTTTGGTCTAGTGTTACGTTCGTTTTTATTATTTTGTACCATACGAACAACTTCCTGTGCAGCTTCAGCAGCTGCTCTAGCAAGGGCAACTGCCTCTGCTGCAGCAGCTGTTACAACAGCCTCTTCATTTAGAAATACTTCTGATGCCAGGGCCGATTGAATTTTTTTCTGTAAACAGGTGGAAAAATTACAAAAAAGAATAATGAATATCAATGATGAAGAACTGCTAATTTTACAAGTCCTCGAGTTAGGACATGGTTGTATTATTTAGCAATCAATTAATTCTACTGGTGATATGGAATAAATGAAATTTTCCAAGAGAAAGTGCCAATTTTACAAGGCCACAAATTAGAACCTGCATTGTTTGGGACCTAAGTATTGCTACTGGCAAGCCGTCGTAGTTGGCACCTTGTACATATAAAAAGAATAATTATACCCACTCGAAGTGAAAAAAAAATGATATCAAATCTCTTTCCAACAATTTCCACTTCACTAACTAATCAACAAAGATTTCCATTAAGAATTATGTTGATGCAATATAAGTACGGAATTTCCAGTAACAAGTCACCAACGAAGCTCATGGTCGTGTTCAATCATACCGAATTTTTATCGAACTTAATGTAAAGTATGTATGGTAAGCGTGTTCGATCTAATTTCACTCCTGAATGTTCCAAACCAACAACCTAATCCCCCATCAGCCTACCGCCCAGCTCTCCACTACCGCACTAAAAGCAAACGAACAAAAATAGCTTCGTCGCAGCTCAATTCCAACACCAACATATAGTCCCCAATCCCGATATCCCAATCAACCAACCGATTAGCGGGCAAGGGAGCGGAGGAGGCAAGTCACCTGGAGAGCCGGTGCGGAGGAGTCCGGGGCGGCGGCGTACGCGAGCCGCATCCCCACGCCGGGAGCTTCTACGACGACGGGCGCCGCGGCGGAGGTGGTGGCGGTGACCGCGCAGTGGACGCGGAAGGGAGCCCCGCGGGAGAAGGAGCACCTCGACGACGAGGAAGGGGCCGAGGTGGACGAAGACGAAGACGACGACGACGACGACGACGGTAAAGAAGAAGTAGAGTGGTGGTGGTGGTGCGCGTGGGGGCAGGGCGCCCACTTGAAGTGCGGCGCGAGGCACGCCATTGGCGGCGGCGGCGGGGAGGAGACCTGCCGCCGAATCACCTCGGGTCGGCGGCCTCCATCGCCGGAGACGGAGGTGGAGGTGGAGGTGGAGGTGGAGGAGGAGACGAGGCGAGGCGACGGTGGAGATGGCGTTTGGGTTTGGCTCGGGTTGATCTGGATAAGGGGAGGAGGAGGTCAGGTCGGCCAAGCTGGGTGGATTCGTGGGCCGTTGGGCTGGTCTGACTTCTCCGTGGGATTTCAAATCAGGCCCATCCAGGATCTCATATGTGGGCCATAAGGACCGTTGGAAAACTGTTCGGAGGACACGCAAAACGACGTACCTGTTTATAGCACATAATTAATTTCACTCTCTCCGTTAAAAAAATAAACCTAGGACAAGTTTGGTTTTTTTTGACGAATGAAATATGTATTAGCTAAAAATACTTAAAAACGGATTAGTATCATTTGTAAAGCAACTTTTCTAAAAAGAACTTTTTAAAAAAATACTCCCTTGAGAAGCGTACGCGCGGAAAACAAACGAGAAGAAGTTGGAAACTTGCAGAAAAGAACACAACCAAATATTGTCCAAAAAAGAGCAAACAAGTTCATCTCAAGTAGGGATCCAGTTTTAATCATATCCCTGAATTGCAAAACTCATTTGCTCATTTTGCATCGTGCTTTCATAATAGTGTAGAGTTTTAAATATTTGTAAGTTTATTGTTGAGAAAATATTTATAAGTTTCAAGTACTTTCATAATAGTGATATTTCAGTCAATCCTATCAATTATTTAATAATGGATGTACAATTTTATCTAGGTTCTTAACTTGCTCATGTATATATACATCACCCGTAAGCAACCACTAGTTGCAGGGCCAACACCGTTGCAAGTACAATACTCATTGTGCATAAGTTTGGCATAGCGCTCTTATCTTCCTTATAGTCCAATTTCAAAGTGCAGCCTTGGAAATTCCATTCAACTGAAACTCCATGCAAGAAACTGTTTGTAACTTCTGGAAATGTACACTATACTATGTCAAACCCCGTTGCATACTGATACTGGATTGCACTGGATGGGTTTATCTCTTCTCTCGCTCTGCCAACCTGATCAGCAGAATTAGAGGTAGCATTAAATAAAATGACAAGTAAATTAATATATTCACAGTCTGTTTAAGAAAGTTCAAAAGAATCAATGTAATTCTAACCTTTGAATCTGTATTCCTCAATGCTTTGTCCATCTCCTCAAAAACATCCTTTATTGTTGGACGCCCTACACTTGAATGCGCCACGCAGAGGACCGCAATTTTCAATATCAACACGAAATCTTCAATGTTAACCTCATCTCTAACACGGGGGTCTATGAATTCGTCCAATGGTTTTTTCCCGCTCACCACATCCCTGGCCTTCATTTGGAAAAGTTGTGTGTGCACTTGAATCATAATCATTTGAAAGACGATGACTACAATAACTATCTTTAGAAAACAACGAGTTTTACATTTTTTATCTTTGAATTCTGGGTTGTCGGATTTTTTTTCTAGGGTTGCACTTAGTTGCATTACTTACATTTTTTTCCTCCATAGAATTTAGTTTTACTTTTTTTTTGTTGTTTTGGGTGTTGCATATTCATAGCACAATCATATTTCCATTCTTTTATATAATTATTCCAAAAACAATTTAAAATGTCTTAACATATATATAGTCAGTTGAATTCTGAACATAAATGACACTAATATGAGAACAGATAGTGAGCATTACTCCTAAAATTCTAAGTGAAATCATAATTGCATACTTAGAGAGGTTGTTATAGATTGCGTAGCATCAAACATATGCTGGTTAGAAGTATCATTTTTTTACCTTCTTTGTAAGGGAATCCCTGGCAACAGTGTCAAGTTCAATGACCTTCCTTCCTGACAGGAGCTGCAGTGCAACCACACCAAAGCTGTAGATGTCACTGGCACAAGTGAGCTTGGAATGTGTAATGTACTCTGGATCCATGTAACCAATGGTCCCTCTCACATCTGTGAAAACTTTAGTCTCCTCCATTTGCAACATCTTCGCCAGCCCGAAATCAGATAACTTGGGCTCCATGCTCTCTGTCAGTAAGATGTTAGTGAGCTGCAAAACCAGAACAGGGCACCAGTGGGTAATGGTTTGACCAAATTTATGGTTGAAATTGATAAAATCACAAAATCATTCAGTATTATCCTCACCTTAATGTCTCTATGAACAATGCATCCATCAGGGTGTGTGTGAAGAAACCTCAAGACAGATGCACAATCTCTCAGAATCCTCACCCTTGCTGGCCAGGACAGCACAGAGTCACTCCCTGTCAATCAAGACAAAAAGATCATTCCAAACATAGCTAACATAAAAATTTTTCCACTAAATTTCAAACCAAAAAAGAACTGTCATCAGCTCTGCTCAAAGCTCAAATAACTTAATCTTACTTAGAAGGTTCTGAGCCAGGTTTCCATTGGCACAATACTCATACACAAGGTACTGGTCACCCCCATCATCACAGTAGCCAAAGAGGCAGACCAGATTGGGGTGCCTCACCTTGGAAAGGCCTTCCACCTCCCTCATGAAGGACCCGGACATGGCCGACTTGTGGATGTGCTTGATCGCAACAAGCTGACCACTCGGTAGCACTCCTTGGTACACCTGGCCTGCGCTACCGGAGCCGAGGCAGATCTTGCTGTTCGCGTAGTTTATCGCCTTCTCGATCTCGCCCTTGCTGAACTTGTACAGCCCTGACCACCTGTTGATCACCTCCCCATGAACCTTGTTGTCTTGGTGGATAATGAAAGTTAGTAGTTAGTAGATGATGTTGTGCAGGTTGATTTGTATCTGAAGTTTGTCAGAATTCATGTGTGTAGGGGGGCTTATCGTTTATCAACCTTGAGAAGATCTTGTTGAGTCAATGGTCTCATCAGCTTTGCTCTTTTTGCTCATGTATCTCATGAGTGCAATGATAAGAGCAATCAGCATGACTGTGAAAACTATTAGTACTGCAAATGTGCTACCTGAAAAAAAAAAGACAAATAATATTTATTTAGACTTTTGTTGGTGATGCATAATAAACTGTGCTGTGTTCAGAAAAGAACTGATGATCTTGGACTTACGTTTTATCTTGATGTATCCACCTTCTGCGATTGTCAAGAAATATAATTAGTTGGTGTATCCATTTGACATGTTATATACCACTGGTGTTAATTCTACTACCGTTATGCTCATATAGTTACTCATTAAGAAATACTTGTCGGTTTTGTCTCTGAATTGTACAACTTTGTTGTCTCTGAATTGTACAACTTTGACCAACAATAATTTTTGAATAACCTATTATTTATCATTAGATTAAATCTAATCGAAAGAACTTTAGTAATATCTTACCTTCGAATCTATTCACTTTGACATTGTTTGAAAATAATAGTCAAAGTTGTCAAGGGAGGGATCATGTTTAAATGATACTGCCTTCGGTTTTTAATAGATGAAGGTATTGACTTTTTGACACATGTTTCACTATTTAACTATTTAGTTTGTTTAAAACTTTTGTGCAAAGTACCTATAATGATAAATCAAGTCACAATAAAATAAATAATGATAATGTATTTTTTAACAAAATGAATGATCAAACATGTGTCAAAATGTTAATGACGTTATGTAATAAAATAAATAACCATAATGAGGGTATAAACTCAACGCGATTATTTCATCAATTAATTTGTTTGCTCCAGTCCAAAAAAAAAGGGGTAAGTACGAACTGCATGCTCGTTTTCTTTTAGCAACAACGAAACTTTTGCATTTTAACACTAAGGTAGAAATATTGCATTATTTAGCAGCTATTCCGCCTATTCGGACGTTGAAGCTTGTACATACCTTTTTTTTAAAAAAAATATGTTTACAGTTCTTTTTTTCTTTTGCAGAAAGAAAAGTATTCAGGTGAATATGAACTGATCACCCCCAAGATAAAGACATTGAAGACGAACCTGCAACAAAATCTTGATCACCCTTGCAAAAACCAACTGAAGTTACCATAATCAAAGCCATCCATAAAAGCACCTTCTCCATCCTTCAGCTTCTTCTGTGTCCTCGAGCTGGAGTTTGTCTCCCTTTTATCTGAGCTGTGTTGATCAAGACACAGTTGCAAATTAAAGGAACTCCGTGAAGCAACCCCAAGGAGCAATCTTATATGCGTTCCCATCCATAGTAACCATCGATCGCTGGATATTCTTCTGGACCTGATTATTAGTATAATGAGTTCTCAGCTTCTTATGCTGTGATCTTGGCGTATGTGGCATCGTGGATTGGTTGTTCGATTTAAATGTGGTTAATGTCGAAACAAGATTTCGGCAATACTAAAAGGGGTGGCTATCAAGTTAGAAAAGTGGATGGGTTTAGAGACAAGGAATTTTATACAGGTTCAGGCCTTCGTAATTAAGAAGTAATACCCTAATCCTGTCCGGGGATTGATCCGCCGAGTGTATTATTGATCGTATGATCTAGGTGAAAATTCATCCCCCAAAGGGCACCTGGACCCCTCTTATATAGGGGAAGGAGTCCGTGTTACAAAGTACGGCCCATATCCCTAATGGAATAGGTAATTACAGATATGATATAATCATAACCGACTAAGATCACGGGCATTTCCTTGACGTACAAGTTTGGAATTTAACCCGAATCCTTTTAAAGATATTCTATCTATACATGGCACCCCATACCCAGTCGGACTATACATGCCGTGTGGGTATGGGGTATCCATAATCTCCACAGTAGCCCCTGAGACTTTTACAGTCGATGAAATAGTCTTCTCTCGTAATCCAAAACGATAATTCGAGTACTCCGACTTTTTCTTCCCTGATCTCCCGAG